>JACATO010000673.1:0-600000 GCA_018389105.1 Nautilus pompilius
CATTGCAGATACAATATGAACAGTCACAATAACTATGTCTGTTGCTGCTTACTCATATAAGGCCATTTCTCGGAGTTTTTCTTAGATCCTCATTTGTAATCTGTAGTTTAAAAAAGTCACTCAGCTGTGTTGTTTACTATGAAGACCTATCAGTGTACTCTTCAATGTGTCTGCACAGGCAGTGTTTGTGAAACAGATATGATGTGGTTCAAAACTAGAAATATGTCAGTACTTTTTTCTTTTCTTTTACACTTTTATTAACAATGGTAAGCTAAAGTTTTTTTAGAGAAATTGTGAGCACCTCCTGCCCAAAATGTTAAAAGTAATTTATAGCTATTTTTATTAGAAATCACTTTTCAAAAAGTTATGTAATAATCACATGGTACATGCAACGAAACTTTGTTGTTGTTTGTTTTCACACACATAATTATTGAAAATACAATACTGATTACATTGAAGTACCCATCCTATCTGAAATTGAGTAACGAAAAAGTGGAAGGATTTACTTACAGTATTATTTCTTTGATATAGTAAAAGGTTAAGAAAGTTTTCAGACTGCATATTATTAGGTGTTTAAAAGTCTAATAATATGCAATCTGTTTTGAGTGTAAATATTTGATTCCACATTTTGTTAAAGGTTTTAATTCACTTCTAAATAATAAAGGATGGTGAGTGATAATTGCCTGATATATTTGCTTTAACTGTTTTGCTGTGGTCGGAATAACATCATTGAAAACCTGCAGTAGGCCCAGCACTGTGGCCTGCCAAACTCATAAAAATGGCCACTTTGATTTGTTAATAAGCAATTTTAAAAGTGTAATATGATGTAGGAAACTATTACTTCTATATGCTACACATTGAGAAAACTTAACAGCAAAACGGTTAAACTGACAGAAAAGAATTTAGAATTAATTTTGCTTTCTTCAACTTTCACACATTTATCACTTGTTTAAAAGTAATTGGATATGATCCAACATTTCAGTTCTAACTGTTTGTGTTTGAGAAAAGATTCCATACAGAAAATGTACAATAATTTGACATTTTTTATTTTATCTTTACATAGCATAAAGATTGATTTAGATGTTTCTGTTTTTTTTTTAAATATTATTATAATATAAAATCAGTAAATCTACTTTATGTTGATATTTATAAAAGAAATTACCATTATGTAGATTCAGAATTATTATCATAACTTTACAGCAAATCAAACAATGTAATGATGTCTAATGAAAATCACAACCCTGGAATTTATATGAGAGCTTCATAAAAGGGAGTAGTTGTTTTTAAACTGTGACAGTTGCATGTAATTTTACCAGTAATATATTTTCTGGTGTGTGGTGTTTGTGTGTATACTGTAAACATTACTTTTCTTAAGTTGTATTTAAAAAATGTCCAAACCATACAACTAAGAAGATACATTTCTGGTTTTTTATTCGATTTTTTTCAGCCTGCTGTTTCCTAGTCATTATTGTTGTTGTTATAATGAATCTAAACAACTATTTAGCCTGTTGATTGCTTAAAATCTTTCTAATATTTTTACCTTTTTTTTTGCATTTGGAATTAATAAGTTTACTAGTCTACACTTTCTCAGACAGTTATTTTTTTTTCTGTTGACGATGTTCATGTACTGTATGATTGTTGAGTTAAATATGTCATAAATTTTTCATATTCAAATTTTGAATAAAGTGAAAGTACATAGTGTACCACCTGCTGAACAGTTCCCTCTATAATACATACAATAAATTTTTTTAAGTCATTTGAACAAATGATGGTTGTTAACAACTTGGAATCTGTCAGAGAACAAAAATGTCTTCTAACAGGACTTCTGGTTCCAGGATTGAAAGATGACAGTTATCCAACTGTTGATAAGGACTTCTGAATGAATAATGCTTAGTGATTTTTATTTTACCCAGCATTAGCAAACTTTCATGAAATGAAATGTCTCATGTCCTGAAGTTTATAAATATAAAGGAAGCAATTTTTTAATTGCTAATCAGTGCTTTTTTTTTTTTTTTTTAATGTGGCAGTGGCAGAGGCAGATCCCGCAGCCTAGTTAACAACAATGTATCTAGGGAGTGTTTCTTTCTTATATGAACCTGAAAAGTAAAGATTTTGATTTACTAAAACAGAAACAAAGGAAAAGAAAAGAGCAGCAACAAACATTGGCTCTTGCAAATAACAATAAAATGACCAGATTTGGAATGAGTAAACCAGAGATAAGAAATATTTCCTATTGATTTTAGGTTTTTAAATCAGATAAGTTAGGATTACATTTTTGTTGCTTTTAAACAGTACTACTTACATTCAATAATAATTATTTTAACACTCTTCATAGTGTTTATACAGTATAATGTAGTTTGTATATGTTTGGTTTAGTGCTAGTTACAACTTACTGAAATAATAATATATAGAAAATTAAAAGGCACCATCTTTCAGTACTATGCGCTTGGTATTCTGCTAAATACATGCAGCAGATTTTTTTCTATCTAATTTTTAAAAAGTAATGTGAAATTCCTTTAATTTGCTATTCATAGCTGAATAGCTTAGTAGAAAGTAGATCTAGTGACTTTATCATTGCTTATTGTTTACAAAATGAATAGCATCACAAACTTAAAGCAAACAGACAGTAAAAGCAGCATCTGGTAACTTACTAGCTCTGTCTAAGGGAATGGAGAGCATCTTGTAATCTGGGATTTTAATCCTACTAATTACTATTCATTAAAGACTAAAAGATCATAAGAAATATTAATTCAGCTTTGGTGGACATCTAGTTCAAAGCTTTACGAACAGTGTTCTTCTCCTGCTCTGTCAATCAGGTGTCTAACCTGCATGCCCCCTTTTTTTTTTTTTTAAACCAGCAATATATATATATATATATAATGTGTGTGTGTGTATATAGTTTTGTTGTTTGTATCATGGGAACTGTGAGGCAGGTGAAGTTAGTGTGAGTGTAACGTGTAACGTGTGTGGCTTGCCTTTTGACCAACCAACCAACCAACCCATGCCCATTTTTAATTCTATTCATCCCCCCCTACTGCTTATTTGTCCTTACTGATTTCATTGTTTCCCCTCAGCAATATTGAAACAGAGAATTTTTTTTTAATATACCCTAACGCTAAAACATTAGAAAGTATAAACACTTAATGAGAAAATATTCTTTAAAATAATAATGTACTTTTTTAAAAAGTTACATGCTTGGTTTTTGCTTTCAGACTGCTTTTTTTAAGTACAGTATTTTATATCAAATTAAATGTAACTTTTTTTTCTCTTAGAATGTCATTGTTTATATATATATAAAAGTGCTTTATCATGAATATGGAAATGTTGGCTTTGATATCTTGTATAAAATCTTTACAACATAACAAAACAATTTTCTGTTACTCCCTGAAAACCCAATGACATTTGAGCTAATAGAGACATAAGCTAAAACATCATGATGTGTGAGAATAGTATGTATTACCGTTTTTTGTTTTTCTTTACAGTTATTCGTGCTTCTCTCTGAAATACTTGCATAAAGGTATTTCAGACATGAAGTAAAACAAATTACAAATAAAATTTTCATGAGTGTAGGGTTTCTTAGTTTTCTTAATGGACAAATGGGACCAACATCCTCAAGAATTAAAACTTTAGTTGAAGCAGGGGTTTGTTTGATGTTGCTACCTTTTCTTTGTGTTGCTTGGATTTGTTTAAAAAATAACAAAAAAAGCCATTTAGTGTCACACCCTGACAAAAAGTGTAGGGTTTAATCTGTGAGTCTCTTATTGTTGAGGGGAACAGACTACCAACTAACAAAATCCCTCACAGCCACTTCCTCCACTCACATGTTGCACTTTTCCCACAAAACAGTTGTTTTGTTTTTCTTTCTAATTTGTTACTAAAGTTCTGAGTTTGTGCTTATTTGACCATTGTGATTTTTAACATATTGCTTTTTTATGGTATAGTCCAGGAAACATTCATGTGTTACTATGTAGAGCCAGTCTGTAGATATTATTGTGTATGTCTGGAAAAAGACATTTCCAACACCCTGCCCCTTGTATATAGTGAACTGCCCTTACCAAATGTAATAAACAGTATCACAGCTGTTCAGGTTAAAGGTAGAAAATTCATTAAAAACCATTTAATTGATGTAACTTTTGCTCTATTAAAATTCTCAATACAGTTTACTCAAATTATTATAACAAGAATCTATAAGTATACCTTTAGAACAGAATGATTATAAAATGTAGCTGATTTTTTTTTTTTTTTTTTTAGTAAATCTGCTTTATGACTTCAGGATTTTATAAATTGCTTCAAAGATAGTTATAATATGATATTGATGGAAGTTATCTGAAAGAATAAGCCTTGAGCTTTTGAAACTTGGCATTCTACACTTTCTGTTTTAACAATAAACTTTCTTGTCGGCGAACTGCTATCTTGAAGAAAACTGTTTTTAGAAGTCTCACTAAAATTTGTCAGGGATAATTATCAAACAACACTGTTTAAAGAAATCACTTGTTCTTTCATTGGGAACTTTGAAGACCAGATGAATTGCACTAAACTTAGATCTGTTCTAGCATCCAACACAGTACTAAACTGTATTAGTGTAAATATTATGATATTGAAAAAAACGATGAATCATTTTCATGTTTATGATTATTTTGTAATTGCACTGCCTCACATTAACAAAAAGTATTGTTCCCCCATATTCCACTTTCTCAGAATTTTTTTCAGTTTTTTTTTTTTTTCTTCTTTGAGTCTGCTTTGCATCTTCATAATGGTTAGTTACCCATTGCAACATGAAACCTCAGGATGGATCAGTTAGTGATAGTTTTATCCTAGTTTTCTTTTCCATCAGCTACAGGGGAAATGGAATCATGTAGAACTACAATTTAACTGTACCACTAACAGTGTACTGTTCTCTGCTCGGGTATTTGCACTTTTTCATGAAAGTATCATTAATAAAATAGTGTAACAATCAAAGGTAAGTCAGTGAAGAGTATTCGGATAGAAAGTGTGAAAACACGTACTTAGTCTCCTTTCTAGTAAGAACATTTTTAAAAAATTTCTAAAATATCTTTTCAAATAGGGAGGTTATGTCTTGTGTATTGTGTTGATATTTTTATCAGCAAAAATAAGGTGAAAGAGCCTATGAATCTTTTTTTTTTTGAATAAAAAAATGTATGACATTATATCACTAAGAATTAGCTCCTAGTTTAATTTTTCCTTTGTAAGCTAACACATCTGAATATTCAGTACTACTACAAAATATCAGAGATACTCTGATGTAAATTTGACATTACTTACAGTACAGTAAACTTATTTCATTTTGTTGTTGCCATCTTCATTGTTAAGATTCTTTTATCATGTTTTTGGATAAACTTTAGTACCTAAATAATGGTAGTTCTATGATGAAATAATGGCATCAGAGGATTTTTCCAAAGTTAGCTGGCCTGTATATCATAGTAACACATGAAAAAATTAGTCAGGTTTAATTGGCTGATTTATGCAACAGTAATGAAACTCAATTTGCATTTTTTTAATGTGTAAAATAGTGATTTTAAAAGAATTTTCTAGCTGTTTTGTGGAGGTACAATTTTATATAACCTGATATTGTTTGTTGCTAATTCACATCTCACCACGCCAGTCCATCAGTGGGAAGAGAACAGGCAATTTCTCAAGAGAGGAAATAGCTATAGTGTTCCCTTCCCGCTGAAGTACTGCGCTGTCTGTAGAGCCTAACCTGCACGTGCTTTAATTTTGACCAATAGCTATGCAAGAAGAAATAAACTTGGCTGCACGACGCGTGTCCCTGGCTCCCGTGAATCGGGCTAATATCCAAAGTCGTAGCATGTCGTGGAGAAATGGTAGCTTGCACTGGGGAAGACTGACCCTTGAAGGTACACCCAACTATTTTGTCTCACCGTGCTGCTTCTCTATAACCCAGTAACTGTGTACTTAGAAAAATTACTACAGAAATGTATAGTTCAATGAATTTTTCTTTTTGCCAACTCCAGTAGAATTGTTGCTTTAAATCTGGAAGAAGAGTTACTCTGAAATTTAGAATAAAAGGTTTTCCATATTTTGCCTCTTTGAAAATATACTTTGTTTTTGGTGATGATAAACTTAAACAATACTGTACTTGGAAGGCTTTTATCAAATTAAAAATTCATTGAACTGAATATGTTGCAGTGAGTGATGTCTTCTGAAATACTTATGTTGTATGCATAATTTAAAAATGTGAATATGAATACATTAGAGTTTTTGGTTGTGTACTTTTATTTCTTTTCTAGTTCTTTATATGGTTGAATAACTTAATTTTATGATTCATCTTTATTTTGTTTTTCAGTTTTGTTTTGTTTTGCCAGAGATACAATTAACTATATATATATTTGTTTGATATAAATGAATAAAAACTGATATTATTAATACTTTATAGTTTTATTATCTGTATGATAATTCTCATTTTTAACAGTGTGGTATATAAAAATCCTGTAATGTTTGGTTTTAAGATGTTTTGGTAATATTTTCATTTAAGCAAAAAAAGAGCAGATACCATATTGACAGCATTGGCCTTTTGTGTACTCTTTTTTTTGTAGCAAATCCATGCAAAGTTTAAATCTTTATGATTTATGGTCAGAGGTGTGAAATAAGGCATCTTAAGAAACTGGAATGAGCTATGGAACAAACTGCCTTGTTTCTGTACACTGTTCATCAGTCCCTGAGTTGACTTACAATAGTTATGTTCATACCTCCTATCTAATAGAAAACTGCTGTCCTTTATTATTTATTAATTTTCTTTTACAATCTGAATTTTATTAAGTAATATACTTTATTTTCAAAAAAGTAAACCCATATTAAATTTATTTTAATAACTTGACCATCCTGTCATTAAAAAGATTCTTTAAAGAAACAAAACAAAAAAAACAACAGTTTTATTATATTTAACTTTGTTCGTTATCTCTGGCAGAATATGTTACTATTCTTATACATGGTTGTAGACAGATTTTTATTTAGTTTTTTTTTTTTTTAAATATATATATTTTTATTTCATTCCAGTTTTTGGCTTAATTTTTATAGTGGTATTTTTTGTTCTTAGGTGGCATTAATTTTTGATGTTTGGATTTTATTGCTGTCAGTTTTATTTTAGAAGATTGAACTTGGCAACTGTTGTGCATCCAGTTTACAGTGGAGAGCACTTTCTTTCTCTCAGTAAACACAAAAAGTTGTCCATATAGTGAGATAAACATCAGATGAAAGCCACTACCAAATTACCTGTTGTAATTACAGTGCTGCTGTGTTTGGTAGCAGAGTTTATGGAAATTGATGGTAGTTGATAAATCTCTCAATATTCAAACACTATGTACGATGTATACTGTTCAGAAACAAGAAAACATTTGCAATCTTTTGAAGATGCTGAAATTTAATTTTATTAGATTTAATCTGCACACCAGATAAATTTTCTGTCTTCCAAAATATTAATTTCAAGAATTTTTCCCCATTACAGTTATTTGTTTACATTTATTGCCGCAAAGTTGCTTTGATATGGATGTTTCAGCATTTTCTACAGTATGAAATATATTAATTTAATGAATAAACTATCAACATTTTGTTTTTATTTTTTTATTTTCAAGTTTCATAATAAAATAAATGCAGAAATTAATTATTAAGTACCTTAAAAAAATATTTGAGAAATGTTAATATTTTCCAAAGTACAGTGAATAGTAAAAATAAAAGTAATAAGTGTACTTGGTGCTCTGAACAGAGATGAAAACTTCTACTATTCACTGACAGATTTCATACAGGTTATTGGGCAGTATTCCATTACAGTGGATGGGTTAATATTTATTTCTATGGATAACTGATGGAGGACTATTATCTAATGTGTATGGCAATTTATTTAATGATTTATTTTTTGTTAACAGTTTATTTTTGTATGAATAACAGAATTGTAATTAATGTTGTTGCTTTTTTATATCTAATCTTTTGCCAGTATCATAAAATTACTTTTTACATTTAATTATACCTTACAAAATAAAAAAAGAACTGATTTGAAACTAGTTGAAATACTATATCTGATGCATTAAAAATAACAATAGGGAGATTCTAGTTATTCAAGACATATTGGTATATTTTGCATCTATCTCTTGTCTGTTCTGTTAATCATGAACTATTTTGATCAGTTTTGGGGCATTTTCACTGAACTCATAATATTTTTCTTGTTGATAAATTCCCAATTATTATTTTAAAAATGTGATAATGAATCCAGAATTTTAATATAATTTCTATTATGTAAAGGAGATGAAGACAGGACTGAGCATGTCCACCATATGCAAATGGTTCCTAGTTTCTTCCCATCATCCATCTGTGTTGCCATTTTGCCTATTCTTCATTTGTTGGATGACTATGATGTGAATATTGATGGTGTCTCAGGTGAGTTATTTGAAGGGATTTTTTTTAAGAAAACTGTTTAAATTTCAATTTGGATTGAATTTTTTTTAGTAATTGTCTTACATAATTATCACAATGTACTAATTTGAATAAAAAAATTTTTTTTAAAGAAAGATTTGTTTTTTGGATACCTTATCCAAAAGTATTTAAATTTTGAGTTGTCTTTTTTTCTTATTTATTTATTTTTTAAAAAATGTATAGCATTAATTGTAGCTTTCTGCTCTACATATTAAAACCTACAAATTTTAAATAGATTTAATCCATATAAAAAAGCAAAGTTAAACTTTAAGTTTTAAAACATTTTATCAATCCACAAAAGAAAACAGAGCAGGTGTGTTCTTTCTCTGACAGAAGGTTTAAAGTTGAAACCTATAATGTGTAATGTTTTTAAAGCTAATTTTCAGTTAAAAAGAGCTGTTAAATTATATTTTTAACATAAAATTAACATCAGTAATCTAAACAAAATATTTTACCACAAAGCAAAGTTGGTTTTATAAAATTTTATATTTATTTTGGATGCCTCATTTAAATATATATATATATATATTCCAGGTGACTATAAGACACATTAGCAGAAATAATTGTGCATACACAAGCAGTCATGGAGGATGCATTCCCAGAGTTTGTAGATTCTACCACTAGGGGGTGACACTAACATTGAAATTATCTCTGACATTTTTTCCTCTATATAAGCTTAGTGAGCTCTCAGATATGTCAGTTTGCTTTCAGAGATTTCTGCAAACAAGAGTTTCTCTTTAAGATTGCAAAGCACTTTTGAAGTTTTTTTTTAAATAGGAATATATGTAATGTAGAAGTAACTTTATGTGCTTTTTCATCATAACAGAGATGTTTGTCAAGGCTTATGTAGCCCAAAGATCTTATGTAATCTCATCCATTAATTTGAGAAGATAGGGTCTGTAGCCAATGTATCACGATCAGGATGCCCACCTACACTTGTGGAACTTGTTATAGAAATTCAACAAGTTTAATCAGAAATTGAACTAGGCAATTCCTATAGAGAATGCAGCACCCATCAAGTTACCAAGTCTACTGATTTAACCCAGCTAACTGTGGAACTCATACTCAAAACACCAAAGCTGTTTCTATACAAGATGTGAAAATTGAAAGAACTGCAGAGAAATAGTTGAACTTACTGTAACAAGTTAAGCTAGTTCAGCAAAATTTTAATAAAATTTTTTCTATAAATTGGTGTTGGTAACTTTTTAAAATTGTTTTCTGTTACAGTTACTCATAAATTTCAGATGAAACTTATTTTTTAAATTGACATGGTTGCTTTGGCATGATGTCACAGCATACATGGTGTTTGGGAGTTATAAGAAATTGACTGCAGGAAATAACTTTATGGTTTTCTGGTATATGTATAATAGTATTGCAATGAACAAAAATTTGATATTATTTGAACACTAAATTATTACAAGAAAGAATAAAGTAAGGATAGTATCTCCTTCAGCTGCAGGGTAGTCAAAGACAAGGTGTCTTAGACAGGTGTTAGGAAGGTGTAGAAAATAACAGAAAGGGGTTTTTCAAGTAAGTGGCAAGAGGCTGAACCTTAAAGAGATATGAAAACCAAATTTTGGTGAGCATGGTAAATAGACATCTTACAACAAGAATTTTTAGATGCGAGTGAATTATTAAAATCTGTATCAAGTTGTTTAAAGGATTGCTACAAAGAGGTCATTACTGTATTCTCCTCCAAATAAAAAAACAACAGACAAACAAGGAGATTGGAACTAGTTTTGGACTGAAAATTAGATAATTTTAGAACTGACTGATATTATTTATTAGACAAATGGAGTTTAGAAATATCACAATTTTATAAGGTAATAGCAATTTTTCACTTTTCTGTATGTATTGCCACGCTGAAGAGCTCCAGGTATGAAACAGGTGAAAAAACTTTAAAGTAAATAATATAATAAAATTAAAAACAAATTGTTATGTTTGGAATAGTTAATGACTTTTCTTACAAGTTGATAGATCTATAACTATGTAAATCTGTCTTTATTACAGTGTCTGAAATAGCTGGGAAAGTTATTTGGACTTGTCTTGTAGAAGATCCTGCTCTTTTTCTTAGGCACTTTCTAGAAAAACTTACACACAAAGACAGGCAGGTAAGGACCATATTATAGTGCCTGGATTTAGTATTATAGATGATAAGTTTGTGAAATGCTGTGCAAGATTCAGCATTAGCCATGAGCAATGACAATTTTGTAGAGCTACTCTCTGTTTTAGACACTTTAGAATGGAACTGTTAAAAATATATATACTGTTCATAAATACTTAAACAAAATTTTTTAATGTGTTTGACTTACATACAATAACTGCAAAGCAAAGAAAATTATAATGATAAAAAGATATATATGGAAACAGAACAAAAGAATTGTAATGTAACAAGAAAAAGTTTTGTCCAGACAGAGGATATAGAGTATATTAAGAGCATACCATCATGCCTTTTTGTTTTGTTTCAGGAGGAACTCTTGTTCCTTTTAAGAAAATTGTTACTGCACTATCGTGATCTACCTGCTCAGATGGCACATTCCCTATTTAATTATTTGGTAAGTAGTGTTTGTTCCACTAAAATTTTGTCATCTTTTTTGTAATTTGTGGTACAGGACTTGGTTTTCTGTAAATCGACAGTGAATATGAAGTCAACCATTTTTTCTCTCTGTTTTCATCTTAGATTGGCTATGTGATGTTTTATGTGCGAACACCGTCAGAAGGTGGTCAGGAGGCAATTGGGGCTGCATTGGCAGTTTTATGGCAGGTAACTGAGCTTGTTATGCTATTGTTAGATTTTGGAGCTTGAACTGGCCAAATTAAAGGATTTTGAAAGTTCCTTTTTTTTAAACTAAAGGAAATTATGAGTGAGTTACCATTGGATTGGTTTGGATCATAAATTTTAGGCTAAACTTCATATTATGCACAATGGGCACCTATAATTATTATTTAAAATTTTAATTCTTTTGTTCCAGCTGCCTCATAAAGGCATAGCAAAGCTTTTTTTTTTTTTTTACAATATTTCATATCTTTACCATTGCACACAAGAAAGTTAAGATGCTAATGGACAAAAATAAGGAAAAAATTGTTTAGTTTTGTCTAACTGCAAGACTTTGTTGGCTTAAACAGTTATTGATGATAATCTAAAAAAAAAACTTTAACATTGCTTTTTAAATGAAATATTTAGATATTAAAGTTAATTTTTAAAAGTAATTCTTATCAAATAAAAGTTAGAAATCTTGTATCTTCTGTGTTGTTTATAGGTTGTTCCAAGTGTTGAAGGTATTTATTTCAAGGATCTGAAACAAACTTTGAGGAAAGAACAATGTGATGTAAGTGGCAATGAGTTTCAAGTCTTTCATATTTGTTCAGTTTGTAAGAAATTAGTTGATCTATCCCAGTTTTTTTTTAAGTGTATAATTAAAACAGCCTTTCATTAATTTTTTTTTTCTTTATACCGAAAATTGTGCTTTTTTGAGGTAGAACAACTATCATTTAGCAGCAGTTAGCACCTGTTCTCCTTTTCCAAACTGGGCTGTAAACTCTAATCTACGTGTATCTTCAACACCCTGCAAACCCTTCGAGTGACAGTTACAATTTTTTTTTTTAATTTTCCTACACTTTCTATCTATCATTATTTTTTTTTAAGGAACTTACTTCATTTGAAAGTTACACAATTTAAATATGTATTTATTTATTTTTCTTTGCTGCAAATTATAAACTGCCTCAGCATTGTGGTGTTGCTAATTAAACATTTGTATATATTGTATGCAATGAAATATATTAATAGTTCAGCCTGAATGTAGACAGGAATATAATAAAGATGGATGGAACAAAATTGCATTGCTCTGCCATAATAGTGTGTACTTGTTATTACAGTATGCTAATTTGTTGCAGAAAGCAGAAAATAAAGATAAACAGTAGATTGAAATTCTTTGTTACTACTTGATCTATCTTTTAATTTCATCATGTTGGCAAAATATGGATAGATTACTCTTTTTTTTTTTGTGTGTCATGCAAATGTTGGGGTATGTGTGTGAAGTTGCATTCATATCAAGAGTGGAGTACCCAGAGAAGAAGTCAAATACCCTGATTACTGTATATATGAGTACGTGTTTTCAGTATCTTGAGACACTGAAAGCACATATATACAACACATCATTCTGCTTGTGACAAAAAGTACTAACTCAGTTACAGGTATTGCAGTGAGTTCTGTAGCAAAACACCTTGACTACTCTTCCAATTTGGTCACATGAAGATGCAGTATGGAGTATCATTTTCCTGAAGAATATAGGCATCAAATTTCGGTATGTTTGCACAATGGTACAAGATATATTTTTAAATGACAGTGTACCTGGCAGAATTGAGACATCTTTTGACAAACACCAATTCTGTTTTTCCACCATGTCAGATTGCAGCTCCTACTATAACACTCCCACCTCCATAGTTGACCAAGGCCTAAACACAGAGAAGAGTACACACCAGCAATACTCATTTGGCAGATGTATCTTCTGGCCAGATCTTTTAAAGCATCTTATTCTTATTAAGCAAATTGGGTTTCTTATGTGTTTCATTCTCTCTGTAGCCTTGTCATTGAAGATAATGCTGGACCATTCTTTGGCTTATTTTTGTTGCATAGGCAATGTCAGCAAGATAATCTTTCCAGTGAGTCAGGATGATATCCAGTAATGGCATGTTCTTGTTATAGTTTCATTGTTGAAAGTCTTTCAGGACCCTTTGCCACAATAGTAACATTAGCCTCGATGAACTTCAAAATCTTTGACAATTCATTGTTGACTCAGGCATGGAGAAATATCTCAGGATCTACCTGTTTTCAACATGGTAATAGTGCACACTGATTATCTGTCTCTAGACGTTAAATATATGCATAACCACTCATGAAATATGTAAATTTTGGTCAGGCACATTCATTTAAGGGGATGGCCAAATTGATATGGCAGGGCTATATTAATAAATTCCCACTTTTTTATTTCCATAAATAACCAATTTATATAATGTGTATTTATAATTTTACTCTCTCGTTTTTAATCAGCCATTTCTTCTGGTATCCTCCAATGTACCTAGTGCTAAGAAGATTATTGTGCATGGACCAGATTTAGCCAGTATCCCATCACAGCTTCCTATACATGAGGTAAGATGAGGAACCACCATGAAGCATTTCTTATTAGACCTTGTGTCTGAACAATGGACTTTTAGCACTATTGAAAAGCTATAATAAATACAAGATTAAATCAGTACAATTTAATTTAATTGTCTATTCTATGGTCTTACCAACAAGTGTTGTAATTCATCCTGGTTTCATTCAAAACTTTGACTGTCTTTCTACCTGACTGGGCTCTACTAATTCACTTCTGTCAGTAGATATAAAACTAAATATTAATTAGAGTGCAAATGAATTTTAAAAAGTACATTCCTATTTTTTTATTCTAGGATACTAAGTTTTCTCAAGTTCTGCAAGACTGTTTGGATTTCTTCAACATCCCAGAAGATCAGCATGATTCCTATTATTTGGTGGACACTAAATCTAGTAAGTTTCAAAACTTGACTTATTAGGGTTATAATATTGGCTGTCTTTTTTTTCTTCTATACATGCTATTAAATGAAGAGATTTTTCAGACATTTTATTTTATCACCATTTTGTTTTGTCTTTTCAGCTCATATGCACAATCTAAACTCTTTTGTACGAGATTTCTATTTTTTCCGTCGAAACATTTACCCGCAGTTGAGTCTGGTATACATGAATCCTGATGCTGCATATCATTCATTGCAAAAACAGGTTAGTGCGCAGTATTGTCGACTAACCTACTAGAATGGTTCTGCAATTGTACAACAATTATTGAAATAAAAACAAATTGTATTTTTATCTTTTGTCAAAATTGACTTTTATACCAATAAGCCAACATTTTATCCTTTATTCATCATGTATAACAAAATGTTTTACAAAATATAAAGTGGATATTATGTTACAATTTTGTCTTCTATGCAATTAATAATTTTATTATGATTTAGCATTATATAAATATGGTAATATTCCATTATTTTAAGATGAATAACTCATACTTTCTCAAGGGATTTAGATGTTTTTCTTTGACAGAAATCTTTCTGGTTAGATTACAGAATTTACAATGACTTATTTAGTTCAGAATTTTTCTGATAGACACTCACCAGACCTTTTGCAAAGTATATTTTAGACCGTTGTTGACACCTCTGTGTATAGATTCACTGTCGGTTCTTTTATGGAATGTACTGTTGTCTGACAAAGAATTAGCAAACATTGTTAATCTGTGTTGTTGATGATATTGTTATTTTTATTAGTGGAAATGTTTCATTTCTTATTAATTTTGACAGGCTTTTATATTGAAATTTGTGGAGATTGGAAAAGTCATGTTTACTAATGTTGTACTGAACAGCACTCCATTGCACCAGGTAAGTTGCTTGTAACTTTATAAGTCAATAGAATCTATCTGGACCATTTTCTTTCTCTTAGTTAGCACCAGCCTTTTAAGACAACTGCTTTTGTTTCTTTTTTTATATTGAAAAGAGTTTACTTTTTAAGAACCTTGTGGAGCTTTTCTAGTTTGACCATTGAGAGTTATTAAAAGGGATTACATACAGTAAGGATAGTGCACGTGCATTGAGAGATTAATTCTATCTAGCAGAAAAAATGATCTTTTAACAATTGATTTCTCCATGGCAAAGTCTGTTGTTTTAGATAGGATCTAGTATACTGGCATACAATGTAGGGATGTATTAAATAGTAAAAATTAAAATTTTTTTCTTAATGTTTCCAATGCACATAATTCAACATGTTTTAAGTTTCATCAACATATAGATGTTATCTGCTATATATTAAATAATTGTTGATAGGTTTACTAAATATTTGCTGAGTTTTAGCATTGTCTGTAAAAATATTTTGGTTTGTTTACCCAGTCTTTTTGTAAAAGGCACAAGAAGTTGTGAAAGATAAGTTAGCCTCTTAATCTTATTAATAGCTGTACATTTTTTTACTTTGAAACTCATTGCTCTCTGATTCTTTTTATAGGTTCAAAACCATGTGTCATTTCTTCATGAAGAATTTATGAAGCTACCAACGTTTCCTCGTAAATCGCTGGAAGCTGAGTTCAGCCTGTACCGTGGCCAGTGGGGTAAGGTATGTGGTCTTTGCTATGCTATGATTTACATGCACAAGCACTGACCTCTTAAAATATGAAGTCACTAATAAACAAAATGAGACATTTTGGACTAATATTTTGGTGCCATAATCATTTTGGCTTTTATAACTATTTAGTTTTTAATATTGCAGATCTTTACTAAAAAAAAAACAAAAAAGCATTTAATTACCGAAAGAAAAAAAATGGCAAAATTGAAAACTAACAAGAAATGACTAAATAAAAACTTGCAAAGAGCTTTTGGATTAAAAATCTAAAGAGCCATATCAAAAATAAAATACTCCCAAATTCTAAAAAAAAATATATATTTTGTGAAACATTTTATTTTGACTGTCATTTTTCATACTTTGTTTATTTATTTAAAATCTATCACCTTTTCCTTGCATTTATTTTTTAAATTTATATTTTTACACTTTTCTAATCTTTTGAAGGAGTTGTATGGCCTAGATACCCTCCACAAGTATGCCTGGGTAAAGGTAGGTGCACCAGTGATTTATTCCAAAGATTTTGTTCTTTCTGTGGTTGTCACAAAAATGAGGATAGGTTATTTTCTCAATTTAGTCAGCACTCCATCTTACAAAACAGTAATTTGTTTTAATGTTAGTTCTTAAATTAAAAATCTAAGACTTAAAAATTGTAATTTTATTAGTTAAATTATCTGTGTAAATGTGAATGTCGGTATTAATATCAAATTGTAAATATTACAGAGATGCCAACCTTTCAAAATTCTTTTCAGGAATCTAAGGGTATTTTCAGGAATAATCAAAATTTTCTCAATAAAATAAATTCTAAGATGGAAAAAAAGATGCATTTTAATTCCTATGATTATAAAAACACCTACAGAACTCTTTTAAACACTCATAAAATTCTCTTTGAATTATAGCAGTACTTACACAATAAGTCTGATAAACTTGCTTGTTATATGCCCACTTCCTCCCACCCTAGCTGTTTTTTCAGAACTCCCTGCTGCAGAGACTGGTAAGTTGCTGACTTGGCTTTCTTCAGAAAATCATCAGAAAAACTGGTGATGACATGCATTATTTGCAGCAAGCATGTTAAGCTTCTATACTAAAAAAAACTGACAACTGCTTATCAGATAAGTTTGGTCTAAATTCAGTTATATTTTTTATGCCTGTGCCAAATATTCTCTCACTATCAGCATTACTGTGGGGAATAACCAGAATTCCTTTCATGACATTTGTCAGTAAACTGTGTTTAGGATTATCATCAGTACCTGTAAGCTGTCCAATGTTATTCAAATAGTGTCAATTCTCTCCAAACTACCAGTGACATAATTTTGTTACTCCATTAGGAAATGTGTCAACTTGATATCGCAGGAACTCCATCTTAAATCATCCAGTTTTCTGCAACCAAGTAAACTGGGAAATTTGTGAATAAAATACACAGTGGAGGAAAACTGCACAGTTCTCCTGAGCCTAATGTCAACAACATCTGCACATATCAGTAGCTCACTATCAAGTGGACATTTTCTGATTATGTAAGTATAGGCTGCTGAGTAAAATCTCCTGACAGACTTAAAAAATATATCAATGTCTCCCTTACTTGCTTCATCTGCTTCAACCAATGTGCTCAAATACTGTCTAGCCTTTCTGCCAATAAACATCTCTGCATTACCCCTCTGGTTTCTCTTATCTTCATGCTTCACACGAAGTAGATAGATCCTCAGAAAAAAACCACGGCTTCTAGTGTTACAAATCTTAACATGAATGTCTGTCAGCAATGACAAGAGTTCTTTCCTTAAAATGTAGATATAAGATTCATTATTTTGAAGCAAGATACTAATCTTGTCAAAAATTGGGATGACATCATTCACAAGAAGACAGTACAATTTTGCTAATGGATCTTGGAAGTAAATATGCAATTGTTCCAGTCTTGTAATATTATTAAATATAAATTCTGATTTTTGGATTGATCTGACACTCTGCTTGGTACTAGAACATGTCATGTTATTCATGGGAACTGTTTTTGATCATTGAACTCCATTTCAGATGTTTCTTTGATTCTCTTTTCACAAATATTTTGCAGTCCATTGCTTGAGTAAACATTCAACAAACTTTCCTAATGACAGCCACCTAATTAGTATTAACATTCCTCAAAATTTTGGGTGCTCTCACACATGGATTGTCAATGTTTTAGTTTTTGTATATGCTTACTACTATTGTCTAAGTAATAGAAAGTGTCAACGAGAAGATCCTCAACAGATACTTGTAGTTCCTTAGAAGCCATTTCAGCAACTAGGTGTACTAGATGACAGAGATGTCCTTATAAAAATATGTAGTTGCTTATCACAAATGAAAGCAATAACATCTTTGTGTTGGCCAGTCATGACACTTGCATGATCCTGCCCAAAAGCCAGTTTTCCCAAGAAATACTTCTTTTAGAAAGTTCACTGTCAACAAGATTAAAATTTTTTTCCACTGTACAACCCTCTCTGCAAGCTGGTATTAGTAGTATAACAGACACCACATGGCCAAGACTATCGTCAAAGTACCTAACAACTATAGTAAACAACTGAGAGTCAGCATCAGCATCATTGCTTCCATCAATCAATAGCTAGGGAATATGGTCCATTTACCATTTGGCTAGCAATTGCAGCTGTTTTTGTTCTACCACAGTTGTACTTACTGGCAATGGCAGAATCCAGGAACATTTTCCTGAATAATGGACCAGCATGATTGGAACAGGCCAATGGAAGATTGCGTTTAATGAGAAAATTAGTAAGGTATGATTCGGCTCTAATCGCTGCTAATTTGGTTGACTACTTAAAGAATGG
This sequence comes from Nautilus pompilius, assembly GCA_018389105.1. Classification (NCBI taxonomy): domain Eukaryota; kingdom Metazoa; phylum Mollusca; class Cephalopoda; order Nautilida; family Nautilidae; genus Nautilus; species Nautilus pompilius. The sequence continues at coordinate 18,427 of JACATO010000673.1, forward strand.
CATAACTGTTTTGTTTCCTAATTTTACTTTTGCTAGATCTATGTGTTTTTTTTTTTTTAATCTACATGACGTCAGCAGTCATCTTGGCCACTGTACGACACAGTAATGCCAGTATGACACATTGGCAAAATGCACAATATTTGCTAAGTTTGGATTTTTTCAAAACAGGCCACAATTCTGAATATTCTTTTTTAAACTTTTGCATAACATGCTGTTTCTTTGAAGAATCTGCCGTGTTTTTAGGGTTGTGCAACTGTAAATTAATCCCCCTGTGAAGCAATGAACTTTCTCCCTGGTGTTCATGTAAAAAGTTCCTACTCAGCTCAGAATTTCATCTCAGTGTTTTGTTTTTCCGGAATTTTGTCATCTTATTTCATGACACAGAATTTGGACCTGAAATTTGGGATGATTCTGCAAAATCCATAATGGTTGGCATCTCTGATATTATTATATTTTAAAGGCAAAATACTTAATGAAAAGTACTGAAGCTAGATGTAGGACTGATGTAAAAATTCTTTCTTAAAAGCATTTACAAACAGATTTCAAAATAAAATTTTTTAACTATTGTTGTTTATTTGCTTTAACCTTTCAGTACTGACAGGACTCATTAACACCATGCAGTTAAAAATAACCACTGATAAAAATGGGAACAAAATAGTCTTGAAAGGGTTAACTGTTGCCAAGATCCACAATATATTCATTCTGTTTAACTACTAAAGAGTATTGTTTTCTTTTCTTGTGTTGATTTTTTTTCCTCACTAAAAAATAGATCTATTTTGATTGGGCAGAATTTTTAAAGTTTTTCTTTTGATGGCATGAAATCAGTTACAACAGGGCTCAAGTTTAAGAGTTTTTGTTCAGTAATATGCTTGAAACTTTGGCAAGTGCCATAAAGAAGTGATGGAATTTGAACAAGGGAAAAATTGCCCATGAAAACAAACTTTTCGTTTTAATTATCATAAATAACAGTAGATGAGAGTTGTTGAAGTGCTTCTCAGCAACACTGCATTTTGTTTCATTTCAGCTGATGGCAACCATGTTCACTTCAATGAGCAACAACTTCACCTGGTCTAGTGATCTACCACTCTTCCTTAATGTCATCAATGGCACCATTGTTCTACACTGTGAAGATTCTGCAGTTTTGCGACATTGCTTGGCTGTACTGATCAACACCTGCAAACATTTCAAGCACATTTTTGCAACCAGTGGGTAAGCAAGCAAGATTTGGATACTGAGTGTCTTTATGTTCACAGATAAAATTCAAATGGAAGCTTATGACAGCACACAGGTTTTCTGCACTAATGTCTGTTGTAAGAGTCAGGAAGGTAGTGGGGTGGGAGGCATAACAGTTTATCCAACATATGTAAGTAAGTTTATTTATTATTTTAAAATTAATATATATATCTGTAAATTGTTCATTTGTCTACTCTAGTGTAAAAGATATTTGAGGTTATTAAACCTGATTTCACTGAGTATTTAAAAACTGGGATGTTGGTTAGAGACTGATGTAACAATATTTTGCTTGTTTTTTTTTTTCAGCTTTTTGCACATAATGCCGACACTGCTGCGGGTGTACAGCAACAACAAACCAAACACAGTGCTCTGCAAAGCCGTCTTGTTTGTGTGCCGCCAGTTCTACATTCTGCACAGGAAACCTTTCATTCTCCAGGTGAGCTTGATGCTGCTGTTTTGTTGTGAATCATTAGGTTCAGTTTTAAAGATATGGCAATAGCAGATGGATGTGAAAAATGGGTAAAGGGCTACCGTAAGAAGTGTGGACTAGGATGACACACTGCTCAATCCAGTGAAGAGGGAGGACATTTGTATGAGAGATGATAACCCTGTCAGTCTTACAGCATCACCACATTTCGGACTGTTGTTTATCATCAGTGGAAGAGCAAGTCCTTGGTAAAGAGAAGTATAAAGTGAAAACAAAAAAATTTGAATAATAAACAAATTATTGAGCAGTGAAGATAAACATTTTTAGTAAGCATTTTTTTCTTGGTTGGCTTAAATTTCACAAAAGATATGACATCAGTATTACTACTGTTCCCTATTTTCTCATGATGCCACAAGTAGATATCTTCTCATGGTGGTGTTTTTTTTTTAAACAAAACATGATTTTTTCTCTGAATTCTTTAGATTTTTTATTATAAAGTGAATATTTTTTAAGTTGAAAGTGCAATATCTTTGTATATGCTATCAAAATATTTACATCATGTTTATTTTTTCAGTAATCTCTGTGTAAAAGATGGCGGGTTGCATTGTATATTTTCTGGACAACTGTATCTTTAATAAGTTTCACATTCTCTCGATGATTTATGAATCTGGTTAAATACAGATTCTAACATTATGACAGTATTATCCAGGCAGACTAAAGAAATTGTTTGGTGTTTGTTTGCTTGTTTTTATTGGAAATATCCTCAAAAAGTAATAGAAAAGAATTTGCATTTAATTATTGTTTCTTTTTTAAAGTAATTATGTGGTAAGGCTGATTAAGAATAATTAGAATAGAGACAATTTGGAGAGTCCTAATTTAAGCCAATCAAAATCTACAGTTGATAATTTCTTTCTTTTTTTCTTTAATTTTCTTTGTGGTCTGTTCTATTGGTTTTCTTTGGAAACTTATGAATAATCTCATGATTTCTAAACTTATGAGAGGTTGCCTTTTCAGATTTTTTAAGGAACCTCTGAATTTATGCATTTAAGGTAGCAGCATACAGCATTGGAACCACACTGCAAAAGCCAATTCTGACACTAAACATGCACCCAGTCATCTCTCTCTTCCTTTTCATGTGTGAATATCATGGCATTTAACATGTTGTCCAGGATCTGCATCATAAACAAGTACTGCTTAATGGACAGCTTTTAGCCAGATCCTTCTAGTGTCAAGTAATTTGTCAGCTTTCATGGCACCACATTATGGAGAAGGTTTTCTTAATCATCAGCAGGATTTTGTGCTTTAATCACTACCTTGGTGCTGCATGTTTATTAATGCAGGTTAGATTCTGAGTAGTGTTTGTTGTTGTATTTTTTTATTCTCTTTACCTGCCTTTATTTAAAGATGTTTGGAAGTCTTGCACCACTTCTGGATATGGATGTATCTATGACCAATGTGATTGACTGCAGCAAAGTAAGTATATGCCTGCATCTCTCTCCCTTTAAGTTTTTAATTGGTTGGTGGTGTCAGTCATACAACCAAAGTTTCTTGGCAAGCACATGTGTGCTGCTTTAATTAGGGTCTGTTACCAAGACAGCTTGTGTAATGCAGGCAAAACATCATCATATGGCAGGAAAAGACCATGCTAGAGTCTTTCTGTTCAATGTGAGGAAACCAACAGTAACAAAGAATTATACATATTGCACATTAAACTAAGTCACTGGTTAGTACGACTGTATAACTATTTTAGTCCTTTTTCAGTTACCAAGTTGCTTGACATTTACTGTACAATCTTTATTTTTTAGTAGCTAGAATATTGTAGAGTGGTTCTTGAACACTTGTAATTAAGTCATTTTGAGATTTCATGATGACAAATGCTACTATAATGATATCTTGATTATAACAAACATTGTCTTCTACTGTTCGGAATTTTATAAAATCTGGCAGCTTGCTTCATATTCAAAATGCCAAAACAAATATTTATTAGGAATCATAATTTTCTAGTTGTGAAAGTAGCAGAGTGCAGAGTAGTATTATTGTAAGTTTTTCTGTTTTAGCCTACCTATTCCCAGATGTAAGTAAACAAATAGTTGCCAGATATTAGTGATGTCAGAAAAACAACTGGTGAAAATTAATGGGCTTCTATCGCTACTCTCAGATCAGGTTACAGCCATAATAGATAAATAATCTACTGGTATGCATACTATATGTGTAATAAAATTAACAAAGTTTTCAAAAGGATTAAGTTAACTGATAAAAACAAGAAAATATTAGGACTTAGTACAAGTAAATAGACACCACATGAGAATAAAAAACGCCTTTTCAGTTACACAATAAGTTTATGATTACAAGCTTTAGGAACAAGTATAGGTCAGAGGAGGCTTCAGTCTGCAGAGTGGCAGACTGCACAGATGTCCATGAGAACCCTCAGATGTTATCTCCACAGCATGGGTTACAATGGAAGAGCAGCAAGATACAAACCACTCCTCACCATGCACAGTGTCAGTTGCCAACTGCAGTGGGCAGCTTTTCTGTTGATGCAAGATTCAATTTGGGCCACCAAATGGTTACAGCTGGTGGTCTGTGAGCTAATATATTGACATTCTTAAAGAGAGACTTCTGCCTGTCTATATCAGTGATCATCTATTTAAAGAAAGTAGTATTTCTAAGGAGAATGGTGTCTCTGCTCACCATGTATGCAATACAAAGGTGAAAAAAAAGTTGGTGCATCACAACTCTGCCATTGCCTGTCCAATCATCAGACATGAGCTCTATTGAGCATATGAGTTATTTTGAATGATCCTGTGAGGGTGTTCCATGTAAACCCACTTTCCTGGACTCCCTAACACAGATTCTATACCAAGAATGGGCTGCAATTCTGTAGACTATCCACACAATGTGTCAATGTGATGCTGCTTACATGAACAAATGGCTGAAAGTATTAGCCCCCCTCATGTTTTTCCAGTGTTATGTATGGTTCCAAAATAAATAGGTGTTCCTTCAAACCTGGTAGTCTGTTTACTTTTGTACAATTTATGTGTCAAAAATGTTATGTATATACAGTAGTTGTAGAATCAGGCTTCATTATTATGTCTGGAATAAAGGAAGTCCTTATTTGTTTTACTTAATGAATCCAAAGATTTTTTTTCCTTTTTTAAATTAGACATTGAAAGACTTTTTAGTAACAGATGGAAATCTGTATAATAGGAACATAGCTATTAACTCATTGATAATTTCATTTGTATCATAAATATGATTTAATTAATTGGAAATAATGTTGAAAAAGATATGTACATAATTTATTTGTTATATCTAAAATTTGAAATGTCTTAATTATGCATGTTGATTCAGATTAAAATTTGTAGTTAGTTTTTCTTTCCCCCATTCATATTTCTATTTTTGTTTAGATTCAGCCAGATTACTTTTTCAAACTGCTGCTGTCTGTAGGTCAAGACTGTCCAGATAACCTAGATGTGCTGGATCTGGTTGATGGTGACAAACCACTCAAAGCTCTTGTATGTACAGCTGTCTGACCTTATTGAGTATGAAAACACTAAATGGCTTTTAATAGTGAAAGATATTTTACTAAGCAAGAAAATTTACCATAACTATGCTAGATTTTGAACAGTTTATTCAGATAATAATCTAAGAAAAAGTGAGAACTCTGATTGTATTAGCTAGCCAAATAAAATTAATAATTATTATGTTTAAAATTTAAATATCACCAAAATTGTTCATGCCTGCTGCTTGTTTGTTGTTTTTTGTGTATATACTATTTTATAAACAGTGTACTATGATGCATTCAACTACAAAAAATTAAGTGTGGTCTTTTTATTTTTTTAGCTGCTTTGATATTTTTTTTTATTTAGGATTTCTGTTATGAAAACGATTCTGGTACCTTTGATATGGTGGATATAATCAACATGTGTGTGACAGTTATAGCATATGCTCCTGATTCATTTCGCAGCAACCAGATGTTAGTAAGTAATGTTATTGTTTTAAAACACGTGAATAGGTGCTTAAAATTTTGTGATAACATTTTTTTATATGCAGAATTTGAAATAATTATAGAAACAGAAACAGAAGAAAAAGTTAATGCAGAATACAAATAACACATGATAGTATCACACATCATGTGTAAAAATGAAATGCTCCTTTGTACAATTGTGTTGATATGGTATACTATGATTCATTGTCATGCAAGCAATCAGAAAGTCCTACATTTGTAGGACTATAAATGTATAGTCAGTGATGTCATTGTTGTGTGATGAATACTATGGCTCTTGGTAAGGCATATAGAAATCAGAGTCTTAGCTATTGAAGACTACTACATGAGGCAGATTGCTGCCTGGCTTTGTTTCAGAAGGAGCTGTTGCATGCAAGACTCAGGATACATGAAATTGGTACTGTTGACAATAAACTGGTTGAGGAAGAAAGCCCCAACTTTCCAAAAGTTATGTTAAGTATTTCAGAATATATTATATTATAATGACCCAGTATAAATCTTGCAAATGATCTTGCTGCAAGTAGGGATGTTAATGTTTCATTCAAGAACAGTAAGATGCACACTAGTGCAAAGTGGTCTCTGGATGTATAGCTGCCTGAAAATTGTTGATGCAGAGAGAAACCAAATGGCAAGGCTGAAATGGGAAGCAGAAATGAAACACTTGGATGATCAAACCTGGAAGAAGGTGCTCTTTATAGTTGAGTCCAAATTTTAACTGTATGGAAATAATCAAAGGCAGTTTGTTCAAAGGCAGACTGGAGAGAGTCAGTGTACAACAGCTACAGGGAAGCATGGGGTGGATCAATATAGGTATTGGGTTGCACATCAACAAGGACAGGTGTTTGAGATTTCCATGAAAGGCAGGTTCTCATCCATCATGCCATTCCCTCAGGAAGATGTCTCATTGGGTGAGTGATCTTCAATATGATGATGACCCTAAGCATACCGCCAATATGATGGACTATTTGGAACATAAAGAGACTGATGAAACACTGACAAAAATATCTTGGCTTGCACAAAGTCCTGATATGAACATCATTGAGTTTACATAGGATAATGTGGCTACTGAGAAAGTCAAACAGTAACCAAACACTTTGAATGAATTGTGGAAAGTGCTACAGGATATTTAGAACAACGTTCCACAGTCATACATTGATAATCTTTATAGGACCATGAAAACAAGGTGTCATGCTCTATATAAAGCAAAGGGTTGACATATCAGATACTAACGCACTGTACAATGTATTCATTTTGTTTGTGTATATTTTCTATAATAATTCATTGTGTATTATATACAATTACTCATTCATTATTTGAGTATATACACTGGCTGGCCACTTTATTAGGATCTGTGTACTTTTTCAAATTTAGATCTGACCTGAGTTACAGATGCAAATTAGCTTTATCACATGATGTGACAGGTGATCCCTGCAGCGATATATATATGTATATATGACTTGGACAAACATATTTGTAGTCAGTCTGGCAGATATGGAGAAAGGCAAAGATATAACAACATTCTAAAGAGCTATGATAGTGGGTGCACATCTAGAAGGTGCTACAATGGCCAAGACATATTCATTGGTAGGCTGCTCCAAGTCGTCATTCATTCAAATTTATCAGCAATGACAAATGATAAAGAAAATGTCTGCTACAAGGGGAAATTGTGGCCACAAACGTAGTAATAGAAAGAGTAGAAAGGCAGTTAGTGAAGACAGGATATAAAGTCCAATCATTGAATGCAAAACCGAATGACAGAGACATTCAATGCAGAGTAATCAATCCACTCCTATCTCCAACCATACCTTGCAAATAATGTTGCAATGAATGAACTATGGAATTAGGAGACCCCTGGGTAAACTACTGACTATAGTTAATGCCAAAAGATACCTTGTGTGATGTAAGAAGTACAGACTTTGGACTGAGGAGGACTGGCAAAAAGTGATGTGGTCTGACAAGTCGAATCACATAATCCTATTTTTGTGGTCCCAGCTGTCCAGGCCTTAGATGGCAGAGTCATGGTTAGGGGCATGTTTTGCTGGCAATCCATTTGTCCCTTTACATGGCAGAGAATTAATGCTAAAGTTTACCTCAGCATTGTTTCTGATCAAGTGCATTCAGTGATGCTTGATGTGTACCCTAACGAGGACAGCTGCTTCCAGCATGACAATGCTCTCATTCACCTTAACCACTTTGTGTTTTCATGGTTTGAAGAACATGACAGAGATTTCAGGAATCTTCTGTGGCCAGCACAATTTCCTGATCTCAGTTCATTTGAGCATCTGTGGGATGAGCTTGAAAAATGCATTTGCCATCACTATTCCCTGCATACCTCGCTCCACACATTGCATACAGTATTAATGATTGAATGGGTAAATATTCCTCAGGACATCTTCCAGTACTTTGTGATCTTGTGGATTTTTTGCAACATCATGTCATGGCTCGTATTCAATTAAAAGGTGGCCCAACCCATTATTAGGTATAGGTTCTAAAAAAAATATAGAGACCAGCCAGTGGAAGGGAAAAAAAAAAACATGCACACACAAACACAACAACAACATTGGCATTCAGAATTATGAGTCCATAAAACAAAGCTGCTGCTATATGCCTTTTCAACACTATCGTTAATGAAAATTTGTTATCCATTAAAGATGTAAAAATCAGATGAACTGCATATATCAGAACATATTAACTATTAATTGTAATATTGTTATTTCATGGGGTTTTTTTTGTCAAAATAGTCACTTTTTATTGAATGCCTGCTGCACATATTTTGGGCTTCCTATTCAGTAACTTTTCAAAATATTGCTTTGTAAATGCCCATTTAGTCTTGTAAGTAGTCTGTAGATAATTAACATTGGTTGGCCTTGAGTCACTGATCTATTTCATCCTATACAAGCTCATTTGGGTTTCACATCTGGAGATTGAGGGATCAAACCATGGTTTTGAGAAGTCTTGCAATGTGCTTCAGATTATTATCTTGTTGAAGTATAATCCTATCACCTATCAAGCAATGTTCTGATGGAATTATGTGACGTTGCAGAATATTGTGATATCTTTCTTTTGAGAGAATCCCATAAACTTTTATCAACAAATAACCAGCAAAACAACTCCATAGTTTCACATGTAGTACTTATACATTTCTCTGGCCTTTATTCTAACATGTTGTCATTGCTTAGAACCAAATATCTGCTTTTATTTGATCACATTACATTAATTGCACCATTGCTCCAAGTTGTAGGTCTCATGTTGTTTAGCCCAATCAAGTTGCTTTTTTTTATTGCTATGTTTAAGCAAGGGTTCTCTAGCTTCTACTTAGCCAGTCATACAACTTTTCTCAATTGTCTTTTGGTGGTAGAGCTTGAAATGCTGACTGTTGCAGAGAAATTGTGGGCAACAGATAATTAGTTATTTGTTAAGAAAAGATTTGCTTTAGACTTTTTGAACCAGAAACCCGTCTTGTTCAATGTTTTTTTTTCCTACCTCAGCTCTTTAAGTTTATTGCTGAACCAGTTGACTTCATTCTATAAATGGTTGTTCACATTATCCTGTGTACCTTCAACTTCCTTCACAATTTTCCATTTTGAGTAGCTATCTTTATGAAGGCCAATAATGGATGATAGTCTTGTTTCACATGGAATTTCATATTCTACTAAATAAATGTATGGTAATCATCAATAATAGTGTCTATTGCAGTTAAAAAGCATAGTAAGAAACAATATCATAAATATGATAACATCTTGCTTTAGGTATCAATTAAATTTAACATTCACAAAAATAACTTGCTGGATTCATAATTATGCAAAAAACTTGAAGTGATAACAGCATCATAATTAATTTGTGTGTTCTGATATGTGGTTCATCGGTTTTTTGTTTTTTATATTTTGCTGTGATAAAGAATTTTCATTAAAATAATGTGTTGAAAAAGAATGATACTTTTATGGCTATAAAATTGAGGAGACACCAGCCAAACTACATTAGAACTTTTTAGTACTGAGTAATAGCTAGAAAAGAAATGTACCTTGTTTGTGAATGGGAGCTAGATGTATCTGGTTATTTATCATTTTGTAATATAATTTTTTGTTCTTTGCCAAGCATGTCATTCATTTTAAACTGCACAATCAACTACTGAATGTCTCATTCTAGGTGATTTTGGAAGTGGTTGTGCCAAAGTACTTGCAACATTTGAAGAAAGAAACAATAAAGAAAGACAGCCCCAGTGCTGCTCGTGCTGAAATACAGGCTATCTCCAACATTGCCATATCAATCAGAGCTTTGATCAGTGCATGTGAAAGCTTTACAAGGTGAGAAGCAGTTGGTATGTGCAGTGTTTTGATGGAGCATACTGACCTTGAATGTCAGTAGTCAAATGTTGAGAAAAAAGTTGTCAAAGGTAGTAGACATATGCACACATTGTATGAGGGACATCCAATGAGTAGATATGCTTTTTATTCAGCAAACTCTTACAAACATGTAATTTATCTATATAATTTCTCTAATGCACTGGTCTCAACAGTTTGTGTATTCTCGAAGACTGTGCTAACCAGATGGACACTATCAGCCTGATTGTGGAGGATACTAATAAATGTCTGGCTTTCCAAAAAAAACAAAACAACAACTCTATTTTTATCTTACAGGAACATGAGCATACCTCAGCGCCACCTGGAGTCAGTAAATACAAACATAAAACCTTTGCAGAATCACGTTAGTTATTCTGCTCCCAGCACAACATACTATTATGAGGACAAAGAAGAGTCGCATGGAAGGTTTGCTTTTTCTTAATCGTTGTTTTTTCTAATAATTATCTCTAATGGAATTTTGTATGTTGAACTCTCATTAACCAGATGTAGGATTGAGCTTTTGACTTGACATTTTGATGTCGTCGGTGATGGAGAAGTCCGCTGCAGGTCTAGCAATACATTTGAGGGTTGGATTACAAAACGTGAACGAGAGAAAACTGTTATTGTAAAATTTGCTACAGAATAAACAGCAAATTAAATTGAAATAAACCTCAGGAAAATAGTTTACTTTTTAAAAATCATTTAGTTGTAGCTTTGTATACAATTTTCATGTTGAAATATTTTACAGTCGACACGGAGAAGACGGAAGGAAAAAACAGTATGTACCAGATTTAGAAGATATGGAAATGAAGCAAGAATACTGCAAACCTCGTGATTCTTTGCTGTTTATTTCATCTGAGTTTTTCACTAGCTGTCATTACCGGCTACGGGAATTACGAAAAGTACTTGCTGATCCAACATTCAGGCCTCAAGAATTATACGATTTTAAAACTCATAATGTGAGTAGTTGTTTTCTGTTGTTGCTCTTAAAGATGTATTTATTTTTTATATATTTAGGTAGGAACAAGATTAGTTATGCAAAGGGGATTAAATTAATTGTTGCATTGGTAATTTCTGTACTCTTTTAATGTTAGATCTGTATATAGTATTATCTCTACAATGTGGGTATATGATATAGTGATCATTGTTCTATGCAATCTTTCCAATGCTTATGGTTATGTCTTTTAACACAACTTTAATTTTAATTTTGTCCACATTTGTCATTTATCAACTTTCCACATTTTCACTATACTTCAGCAGACTTCATTTTACCTGTTAAAGAACTCACTTCTGCTTATCTTTAGTACATGTAAGTGATGTGATTTGTTTCTTGTTAGTATAATTGTGGTTTCAAAGCACACTTATTGCAGCACTTAGAAACTGGGATTTCTCTGCTAAATTTAGTTTGATGTTCTTGAAAGCTACCTGCTTGTTGGCTGGTCTATATATATATATTTTTTACAGCTGCTGGATTGGTTGATGCTAAGATTGTAATTTTTTCTTGCAGCGTTTGGCTGAGATTGCACATACATTGCTGAAACTAGCACCTTATGACCCATACAGCATGGGATGTTCTGGTCTTCAGTGGTAAAGCATATTTGTTGCTATAATCTTTACTTTGTGTAACTTTGTTATTTAACAGATTGATGAACTCTCAGATGTTAAGTATTTATTTGTTGTTTTCATATCTTTAATATTGAGCACAATGTATTTGTAGACAGTTTTATGAAAAAAGTCTAAAGACTACAATTATAACTCACTATGCAAAAATTTGTATGCCTTGAAAAATTTTTTTATTTCTACTTTGTAAATATTGAAAATCTTTTCTATTTTCAATATAAATAGATAACTAAGTTATTATTATTAAAATGTGATTGAATTACGAAAATATATACAAGTGTTTTCTTTTTCTAAATTAATTTTTTTTTTGCAAATGAATCTATTCTTCATTGCTTTATTATGTTCTTTATTTGTGTAAAGTTATACAGCTACAAAACCTGCTGTTGAATTTGATAGCTGATATCTACTGAACAGTGGTAGCTAGCTAGGGAAGAGAGTTGGCAATAACAATTATTAGTTATTTTGATTTTAAAAAAAGTAACAATAGCAATGCTTTTCTGCAGTTACATGGTCCAGGTTCTACCTGTTACTGACTGGTCACAGGAGCAGGTGCGGCCTGCACTCAATCTCATTCTGAGAAGGCTTGAGCGTCTCTTCTGCAAGATCTCAAAGAAGCAGGTGCTGCGAGTAAGATTGATTTTTTTTTGTTTTTTTAACCTTTTTGTTTCATAGACATTTAGTTTTTAATTATCAGGTGGGGACAATGGAATAAAACAGTAATAGATTATCACATTAATGTTTCACTTTGTCTGATGGGTTTTTTTTTTAACTCTTGTGATTTGAAATAATTTTTTTAATGTATTCACTTCCTGCTTTTATTGGGACATTGTTTGGATTATAAACTTTCACACTATCTCGCATCAGGATGATGGTAATTTGCTGAAGTCTATTATAGCAATAGTTCTTAAGATATTTATGCAATAAGTCCTAAAGATGTAGTAACAATCAGTGTCATAAATACTTTTAATTCTTTTGATAGTCTGAACTAAAACATTTACCAGCAGTTTTTTAAATGCTGTTCTTGGGATTTGTTATCATAGCAACTGTTTGTGTCTGTAATAACGTACAAAGGGCCCTCAAATAACAAAATATGCAATTTTTTTTATAACTAGCTGACAATGACATTGCTAAAACTCTCAATCACCATTCTGTTACTAATAAAATATTTTTTAATATTGTTTATCTAATATATAATTATATCTTATATCTAGTACTTTTTGATAGCTGAAAAATTTGTTACTGTCTATTCATAAACATTCTAGGCAAATCTATATGTATGTGTATACGAGGGTGTTTCAGAAAATAAAGTCAATCCATAAATCAAACTAGAAAAGACCAGGTATCATTTATTGAACTGCATCACTTCTCTATGTAGTCTCACTCTTTTGCAACAGACAGTCAAATGATTCACAAGTTTCTTGATTCCATCCAAGTAGAAGCTTTTTGATTGCTGTGTAACCCACAATTGCATTGCCTGTTAGACCTTGTGATCACTGATAAATCTGTGATCTTGGAGAGCATCTTTCAGGAGTCCAAAGAGGTGAAAATCAGATGGTGCAAGATTTGGACTATGGGGAAGATGTGGTAGGGGTTCATAGTGCAGTCTGTTCAAACTATCAGTGGTTACTTGAGCACTTTATAGTTTTGCATTGTTATGCTGCACCAGACACCTTGTCATTCTTCCAATCATTTTGTACGAAGTCTGTTGAAAAAGTATCTGACTTTATTTTTTCCCGTGGGAAGTAATGACGTTAGGGAGGCAAAAGTGTGCAGAGTGGAGCTGTATACCTTCATGCGCATGCCTGGTTTTTGGCAGGCTTGCTGGATGCGTCATTTGCTGTCAGGCAGCCAGCATGTGAGGTGCCGTACTACTTACTCGTCACATTTTCATTTCGCCCGTGATGATGGAACATGTGGAGCAACAATCTTGCATCAAGTTTTGCCAAAAGCTTGGAGATACCCAAGCGGAAACAATTTGCAAAATTCAACAGGCTTTTGGTGACAATACCATGGGTGTTACCCAAATAAAAGAATGGTACAACAGGTTCAAAGATGGCAACACATCAGTGGAGAGTGACCAGCGTTCCGAGAGGCTGTCAACAAGCCACAATGCAGTTGTTATCGAGAAAGTGTGGATCTTGATAATGGAGGATCGTCGTTTGACGGTGCGGGAAATTGGTGACGAGGTTGGAATCAGTAAAGATTCTGCACATGCAATTTTAAAGGAGGATTTGGGCTTGCACAGAGTGGCAGTGAAATTTGTGCCCAAGCTGCTTTCTCAGGAACAACAACAACTTCGTCTTGAGGTTGTGCAGGACCTGCTGGATACTGCCAACAGGGATCCTGAGTTCCAGAATACCGTGATAACTGGAGATGAGACGTGGGTGTATGGGTACGACCCGGTAACCAAAGCTCAGTCATCACAGTGGAAGCACCCAACGTTGCCAAGGCCCAAAAAAGCACGTCAGGTCTGGAGAAAAATCAAGGTGATGCTGCTTTGACTACTGAGGCGTTGTGCATCACGAATGCACACCAGAAGGACAAACAGTTACAAAGGAGTATTATCAGGAAGTCCTCCATCTTCATGAAGTTCGGTGCAAGAGACCAGATCTGTGGGCTTCGCAAAACTGGCAGCTGCATCATGACAATGCCCTGGCTCATTCGTCACAGCTGATCCAAGGTTTCTTGGCAAAGAAAGGCATTTCTCTCATTCGCCAGGCTCCCTACTCTCCAAACATGGCTCCTTCTGACTTCTGGTTGTTCCCAAAAATTAAGATGCCACTGAAAGGCTCCCGCTTTGAGAGCCGAGAGGACATCATGCGGAATGTGACAGCAGAGCTGATAGCCATTCCAGAAGAAGCATTCCAGACGTGCTCCGAACAGTGGAAGGATCGCTGGGCTAAGTGTGTGGAGGAACAAGGGGCCTATTTAGAAGGGGATTAGCAATTGAACCCCACCAAGTATGTAATTTTTTTTCCCCAGCCTAAGGTCGGATACTTTTTCAACAGACCTCGTATATCTGCCTTTAGGTGGTTCTTTAGCACATTGCAATATGTTGCACTGATGATTATGACTCCATGCTCCATGAAGTAGGCAAGAATTGATCTCTAGGAGTCCCAAAACAAGAGCAAGAGCAACATGACTTTACCAGAGCATTGTTATCTCTTGAATTTTTTGGGCATTGGTGACACTGGATGTTTCCACTGCATGCTTTGTTTTTTGCTTTCTAGTTCAAAATAATCCACCTATGATTAATTGCTGGTGACAATATGGGTAAGAAACTAGCCATCTTTATCCTGGAAATGTTGCAAAATCTGGATGCACATGCTCACAAAATTTTGTTTATGGATATCTGTCAATTGTTTTGAGATCCAAAGAGCACACACTTTCTGGAAGTTCAGGTGTTTATGGATAATGGCATGAATACTGCCTGCACTTATGCCAAATGCATTAACAAGTTCATCAATATTCATTTTTCAGTTATCATAGAGAGTTGTGTCCACCTTGTTAATGTTTTTATCAGTACTGGGGTCTTCATCCACTACTGATGCTTGTTAACCCTGCCCACCTACATGTACACTATTTGCACCATGCAGTTCTTCATATGTCACCAACATCCTCTGGCAGATTTCAGTCATCTGAACTCCTTTGGCCCATGAAAAACAAATTACAGGTGGTGGTGGTTCTCTGATGAACACTGACAACTGTGCTGCTATATTTACTTTTTCA
The DNA here is from genome assembly GCA_018389105.1 of Nautilus pompilius. NCBI lineage: Eukaryota > Metazoa > Mollusca > Cephalopoda > Nautilida > Nautilidae > Nautilus > Nautilus pompilius. The sequence continues at coordinate 33,782 of JACATO010000673.1, forward strand.
CTAGTGCCAAAATGCATGAACACGAGGAAGCATTCAAGTACTTATACATCAGTTTTGCTTGGCAGTATGGTGTTTATTACTTTGTCACGTGGAATGCAATAATGTAAAAAAACATTGCCTTTATTTTCTGAAACACTCACGTGCGTGTGTTTATGTATGTTTGAGAATTCTAACTTTGCAGGTTTAAAAATATTGTTCTTGAGAATCACTTCCAGAATTTTTCTAATATCTTGTAATCTTTTTTAAATGAAGATCCTTTAAGCAATGCCACCAACAGAATTTTCTTGGTTTTGTGTTGTTGTTCAAAAGGAAAAAGTCTGGGGAGTAAAAGGCATTTCCTTTGTAATTCATGTTTGTTGTTTGTTATAAATTTTGTTACCATTTATCTCTTTTTGTAGATTACAATTTAATTTGGAAGAAGAAAGTAACTATATTTCTTTGTTGTGTATGTGCTACTCACCAAGTTTAGCCTGCTTAGTTTTTTAGTCTGAAACTTTTGATCATTTGTCTCATCTTTTTCACCATTTTATTAACATCTTTAGCTTTCATTAAATTCTTTCTCTCTATTCTTGGCAAACCTTGTCCTGATTTTTTTTAGGTTTAAGGACATCTCACAGCAGTGAGATAAAAGGAGAAGGTGACGGGTATCGGCGTTGGTTACCCAGCACATTACCTCGGTACAGTTGGGGGCTGTTGAGTGTTCAAGGGGCAGGCCAGTCAATAGTCAACTGTAGAACCACCTCCACATGTGCCTGGAAAACCCTCCTAGAACTCTTAGGTTTCCTCCCACATTTAAAAAATTATGTAGCTAGCTGGTTAAGAAGAATGAAAGGAAACCATGTGAAGTATGCCAAACTAAGCCAGTTCTGACCAAGATTCAAACTCTGGCCCTCAAATCAATTCACTGAATCCTTTCTACTGATTAAATGTGGATTGCACTATTTGATTTTTTGTTTGCTTAATAAATTGACATAGACCAGCACTGTATTTCTATCAGTGCCACATTGTTTATGAAATAATTAACCAATGAGTTGCATTGAAAATGTTATAAATAACAGTTATTTAACTTTTTTTAGAGAAAGGTCGACTGGGAAGCTGCTGCAAATATGCTAAAAGGCAAGTTTTACTGTGTTTCTATTTTGGCTGATAAAATGTTTAATATAAATAACTTGTGCAATTTTTTCTATGGCAGTAGGGTTAATCATATTCCTAGCATCTTCATAATTTGTCTGTATTTTATGCACTTGATTTCTGGCATAGTTTTTAAAAATATACTGATAAATATTTATTATAATTAATTCTGAATTTTTAAAAATTGTATAATTTGTTTCTCTCAATTAACTATGTACAATGTAAGAAACTATCTCTCACATTTGGTAATTGATTGGTTGTAAGATTTTTAGCAATGATCATTATTAATAATTTGGCATATTTGCATTTAAAAATACAACGAACTTTATTTTTATTATTATTATTATTATTATTATTATTATTATTATTATTATTATTATTATTATTATTATTTAGGTGTTTATCTAACTCTCAGAAGATTCAATTTTATTGCTCATCTTACTCATTGAAGGTAAGTGATAACCACTTAGTTGGCAGGTTAAAAGCACCACCTCTAGTAGTACTTGTGTGGCCTATTTCAGTTATTCATAACTTTTCCCACTCTCTATATCATGATGTAATAGGTTGTTTTTGTTTTACCACAGAGTTTGAATTATCTAAAAATACTCAAGGGTAACACTGTGAGAGTTTAGTCCATACAGTATCATATATTTCTTCTTTACTCGTCACTATATATGTTGGTTTTTTTTTTTTTAGACATCTAACTATTTTAATATAAGAATTTGTGAATGTTATAATGAAAAACCATTATGAATTCAGTTAGCAAAAATCTTTGTTCGGTATCTTTACCCTAGGTGAATCCATCTTTTATTAAAGTCCCATTTTGGTTTCTACTTAAAATAGATATTTTTAAAAAAAAAACGATTGTTTTCATTTTATTTATTCTTGTTCAGGTTTTTAAATGTTCCCTTTTAGTTGTCCATTCATTCATGTTTGTAAACTGAAAAATAAGTCTGACAAATTTGTCTTAGTTAATGTGCTTTTGGAAAAAAAGAGATTATTAGCTTTTTCTTTGTTTTTGTTTTTTAATTCTGCCTTGGAGTTTTATGAATGATTACATATATCAGGGTTGTTCAACCTTTTTTAATACTATGGGTCAATAAAGAAATGTAAGGAAACTCCAGGCACTATTTGTGGAATATAAGTTTTGAATTATAAAGCATTCTGTGAATGTGTTGAGGTGAGCAATTACATCCGTTAGGAAAGACAATGAACAAAGAAACTTTGGATCTTCCAGATACTCTTAAAATTTGTTGGTGTTGCTTATTTTCTCATCTTTAAGAAATGTGAGGATCTTCTTTCAAAGGGAAAAGAAATACAAAAGACATTTTCCTTCACTCATTTGTCAGACTTCCGAATGGAGAGTCAAATTTCTGTTTCTGAGTGCTGTTTGCTTCTCAGATGTTGGCCAGTTTGGTAGCACTAGACATCACATCACTCATTTTTACATATTTTCAGAGCTTTGTATGTAAATGTAATGCAGGGTAAGATATTTAAAACTCTTTCCTTTGAACAGCCATTGCTTTTGTGCCATCTGTCACTATGCATGAACACTAATGAAATCCACTATATTTACTCAGAAAATGCAAGCACTTTGTGAGTATCCACTCCTCTCGTGCTACTTCTAAGCAGAATCATCTCTAACAATTCTTCATGCACTGAGAAATTGTCATCAATGGTTTGAATGAAAATTATCAGTTGGCTGTGCTCTCGTTTAGTGCTATTGAAGTGTAATTGCAGTCTTTAACAGTTGCCTTTAGTTTTATGGAACAGTTTTGTGAGACACGGTCACACATTAAAAAATGTCTGCCATTTTTTAATCCCTGAACAGACAGGCCATCTTGGCTGCATACCTTTTTTACCATTCACCATCCCTGGCTAGTTTGAGGCAGACCTCATAAGGTGCAGTAAGACTAGCAGTTTGTACTGCCTGCTGCAGGTTTTGTAATTTTGCTTTTTTTTTGCCTCTGAAGTTTGTTTTTCAAGTCATTAACAAGAGCAGTACATGATTCTCCTGTGTACTTGCCATACTTATTTGAAAAATTCCTTTGACACTTCCAGTGTTTGAAGAGATTGTGATTGTCTATTCAATTCTGTAAACAAGTAATTATCTTCCCACTTTGGAATGCTCTGTTCTCTGCATCAGCTTTTCGTTTCTTATTAGGATTCATTGTATTTTGTGTTTAACTTTCATGCTTTAAAACCTACAGTAAAAGTCTGATATGGTGTGTATTTGAAATGAAAACTGCCTGTGTATATACAGTATCAGGTAAACCCACATGGCAGGAATCAAACTGGAAGTAACACCTTAGTGTTTTTTCTGTTCTGTTTGGCAAGCCACATCTTCAACCATGGATTGGTTTCAGGCATATATCAGATCAGTTCAAAACACTGGATTCAAAAGCTTAAATTTAGTGAAAATTGCCATGAATGTAGGCAAGTGGAAAGAAGATTTTACAGAAGGAAGTTATGAGATTGATATCAGAGTACACGAAAAGTATCAGTCGGTCAGTCAAATGAAATTTGGATTGGCAACTCAAATGACAAACATATGAACAACATATCATCTTAAGATTTTCATGTTGAACTCAAACTTTATTTGCTCCTATGTCATTTTATATAAGGATTTGGTAGGGAGAAAAAAAATCATGTGGGTCAGATAGAGTCATTTCATGGTTCACCATTTGGACCACACTGGCATATATAAATGACTTCTTTTATAATTTTAAATATTTTGTCCTTGTCTCCACATCATCAAAGAAGTGCAAATTGAAAATCAAAATGTTTCTATAAAATACCTGGGATTGATAATTATTTCGGTAATTATGATACTAAAATTTCAATGTGTACACATTTTTCAATAACAGATTTGTTTCATTTTAGACTCTCATTGGGGTTTTACTTGGCTTAATCCTATCCAGTACCTATACCAGCACCACTCAACCTGACATTCCTCTCAACATCCATGGTAGTCACAAGAGTGACCAGAGCCAGGGGATCACTCCAGTGCCACCCTTATTCAGCTCAGCTGTTGTCAAACTTGTTGCTATGCAGATGCAGGCACTCGGGGCAAGTTGACAATGTGTTAATTTTAAATGTTTTATTTCTTCTAAGCAGATTTAAATTTTATATACCATAATTCATTTATAGAATTTTAAAGGATGTTTAACATTTTTTGTCATCAAATCAGCTTTAAGAAGAGACCAATCTCAAAATTCTAATTTCTGTATTTTTGGTGCTAGGCATCCAACAAATTAAAAAACACTAGGTATTTTTTGCATGGTCCAAATTGTTGTCATGGTAATGGTAGCCATCTTAAATTTTGGAGCATATACTTGTTATAACTGCCTGGGTGAAATGAGGGCTTTTGCACCAAAACTAACAATTGGAATTTATTCATTGGTGTAATTACTATAATTCTATGAGAAAATAGGCATATTTTAGACATCATTTGATGATGCTACATTTCAGAATGCACAGCTCTCTCAATGCATTTCTTCCAGAATCAGTAAATGTATTTCAAAATCACCACACAGGAATGTTTCTAAATGTCAACTTGTTCTGTCCAAAATTTGAGCAAAAATATTGAATGGTTCCAGAGATACAGCTGTTCAAAGTCTGTTGAAACTTGGAATTGCCCTTATTAAGAAAACAGCAGCCAAAGATCATGTCTACATCAAGTCATTCTAAGTCATTTTCAAACTAGAGTGCTTCCAGATAGCTTCAGGTTCATACAACCTGCCTTCAGAGCTTTCTGGCTGTTCAGTCTCAGGTGAATGAGCCAGGGCACAAACTCTGCAACTTTTCTTGGCTCAGCCATCAGCTTTAAATTGAACTTACCTAATTTGTGCAGTCTTTCACCTCAACAGTCTATAATGTATTCAATATCTCTGCAAACCACTTTTGTTTCTTATTTAACTGAGACACAGCCATGCCAACCTCAGTAACCACACAAAAACTGCCATGAATTAAGTCATTTCAAATAATATGGTAATACATTATGACCTCATTGTGAGGGTTTTTCAAGCCTTACAGATATGGGGCATTTTTGCTAAGTCTCCATGGTCATGTTGTACGTCTGTTTCAACAGTGGAGTTTACCTCACTAAATTGGAGACAACTGAAACCCACATGACCAGATAGTGAAGATAGCAAGACAAAATCTTGCCAGAGGGGTATTTCAGACTAAGCCAACTGGAATCAAACTTGGGCCCTCAGACTGGCAGTTCAGTAGATAACCATTGGATCATCATCAGCCATCCATTTTTTTCTGAGAGTTTTTTAATTTTTTCACAATCTATGTTACTCTGAAAATTTTCCAAGAACTGTTTCACATTTGAAGTTTTCTGTATTTCCTTGTGATGATCTAATTTGCTCCAACAGTATTTAATAGAAAGAAACCAAATTTGGGGATTGCAGTAACCAGTCCATGTATTTTGTAACTCCTAAAGATTCATAAATAGTTTATGTACAACTATGTAAATGTTTTTGGTTGTTCAAAAGTGAATCTTAGGACAAAAGTCCAGATGGTATGGAATGATGGACAAAAATGTGATGGAAATCTGTCTCATATAACTGTTTTTATACAGGAAATCAGTGACTTGTTAGTATTTGACTGGTTAACTCAATCTAGCAAATAGTGCTGGGGGCACACTATCTTCTAACCAGTCATTTGGTGCAATTTGGAAGCCTGTACACTAACACTTTTTCACCTTACTATGAGAGCTGTTGATAAAAAGAATTATTTTATGTACAAGATGTACTTTAAATTTAAAGATCACATTGCTAGGAATAAATCTTTTTTTATTTAATGTAAAATACATTCAACAGATGCAAGTTTGGCAAACAAAATTAACTGTAAGTGCAGGTGCATAAAACAATAAATGATTATTTTTTTTTGCAAATTTCCTAATAGTTTACCATAATGACAGTAATACTAACTGTTACAATAAATATTTACTTTATGTATACATAGAAGTTGCTGTACTTGAATATCTTGATTGCTTTCTTCTCAGGACCAATTTTCCCTTGAACAGATTTGTGGCGGAATGTCAGTGTTTACTTCTGTTGAGCGGTGCTTGAACATGCTTGTTGATTTCATTTTACCCCTTTGCATTAGAATTGGGTGTGGACGAAGAGGTAATCACCACAACCTTCTTTTGTTTGTTAGGCTTTACCTTTAAAATACAATATTAAAACATATCTAATTGCATGACAGGTGTACTGCATGATACATGGAATTGTTGAGGTGCAATTTATCCAAATGGAATTTGCAATTAAATAACATGCACTTAGCAAAACTTGCCTACAGAGTAGTGTGTAAAAGTTTTCTAGAATGAAGGTGCAGCAATCCTTAAATAGTGTCTTTTTGAAAGAAAAAAGGGGGCTTGATATTCATGAACATCTTATGCAACTTAACTACTGTAAGTTAATTGGAATAATTGGTGAGAATGGTAAGTCTGTACTGCTATAATTTTAACAAAGGACTTTTGCTCGATGCTAACAAAACTCTCATCTAAATATGCTACTACCATTGATATCAACTTGTAATATGTATTTACTTTATATCAGGTATAGTGTAATTGACTGTGTATTGACAGAGTAGGGGATATCATTGGACTTTAATATGTTCTTTAATTTTACAATCTGTTTTTCATTGTCTAGATTAAGTCATACTTTTATTTTCCACTCTTCATTTTTCCTTTAATCACAAAGATACCTATGTATCTCCATTGGACTTATGCACCTTTATAAATTTTTCTTGTTACTGGTATAGATACTCCAAGGTTGCGCCAAGCTGACATTAGTTTTGCACTGACCATGGTTCTGAATGCCCTGAGTCCACCAGCCAAGCTGCCCAGCCAACAGAACAGCAAACAACAACATGTCTCCAATACTGATCAGGGCCAAGCTAGCAGCACCTCCCAAGTAGATAAATACACACTAAAACAGGGAACAGAACTGTTGCAGCAAACAGCTTATCTAGGTAGCTAACTATTTTAAATATTTTTTATGTAATTCAAATTTGCAGGTAGATATTAAACAAATCTTCATTGAGCTTTTGTCACTCTCTTTTTTTTTTAATTAATGATCAATACAAAACAGCCTACAGCACAGGTTTGTTGCACTTTTTGTGATTAGTGATAGTTTGTTTAGTCACTGTAAGTCTGATTGTCAACTGAAGGAAAATTTGTATCTACAGTGTATACTTGTACTAACAATTTAGTGCTGTCTCAGTCTAATTTTTATATGCAGGCTTGTTTTTTGTTTTTGGCCTTTTTCATTATGTGCCCTGGTATTTAAATGATAATTTAATTCCTTTTTGTTGTTTTTTTTTTTAATTAAATGCAATTTTTAAATACCTAATGCCTAAAAAATTTATATTGCTATTAAGGTTTTGTACTGGTGGGTGTCACAACTGATTTATTTTGGGTTGAGCTTAAGAGGTGAAAGCAAGACATCTACATTAAAGAACTCCTGGCAGAAAAATTGTTATACTTACTGATTTTTTTTGTTCACAGGTTTGGAAATACTAATGGTGTGCTTTGACAAAGCATTAGCTCCTGAATGGCACAGAGTGGCAAAATGTTTAATGGACTTTGGAGCAAAAAGCAGAGGCTAGTATAACTTTTAATTTAATTTTAAGAAAGAAAGAAATTTTAAAAGTAAATTAGATTATTTTGAATTTGTCTTGTAGGAAATTCCAGGAATATCTTTTTTTTTTTTTCAAATAAAATAGAGGGCAAAATAGAATATTACATGTTAATCATCAAATATCTATTCATTAAAAGTTAAGAATGTAATCAGTATTAGCATGTACAGTTGATTGTTCTGTATTTGGATAGTCTGCTAGAAGATGAAATCAAACCTTAATCTCATTACAGTATTCTCTCTCTCTCTCTCTTCTTTGTAGGATCCCTTTCCCTGTGGAAGTTTTTGGACTTTTTAGTTACTTACAGGCCATCAATTTTCCTCCTCCTCCAGCCCTTTATCCAGTTTAAGGTAAAATTGCTACTGGAAATGTGTGTTATTAATTAACTGTTATCATTAATGTTTAGTCTCTCAAAGCTGGACATTTTTTTAATTAAAAAACTATAGGCATTAAAAATGTTCAATATTTAAATAATAAAAGCTAAAAGTGCTTTGTGGAAAATATTTCATATGCAGTCAATATGTGTTTTCAGTTCCACAATTACAGGTATGCTTTAGTAGATGTTTGGTATGTTGATAATAATTGCTAAAAAAAATTTTCAAAATACCTGTTATTAAAGAAGTTTTCAATGGTTTTACTTAACCTATTTATTTCAAAAGGATGCTGTTTGCTTTTAGATGATGAAGGTGAATTGTGATACAGCCCAGGAATATTTCCTGCAGCAAACAATAAAAGATAAGTTGTTAGGACTTCACAACATCATTCATCCACGGTGTAAGAGCAGTGTCCTTATTCAGCTCACTGTTGAATTGAGGCAGGTGAAAGAGGAACTTGTTAATGCAGGTTGGTTAAGATTATTCTCTATGGCCTCAAGAAAAAATAGAAAGTATCTTTTTTAGATTCACCAACATATAGTTAATCAACCTTGAAAAAACAAAAGTTAAAAAAAAAAAAAAAGTCAAACTCTACAATCCCAAAAAGTGTAAATGCTAATTTCAAAATACAAAAGGAGATTCTGTTCGAGCACTGTACTGGTAATACTACTGAACTTGTCTAGTACCCTCGCCTGAAAATAGGCAGATTTTTACTGCCACTTGTCCACACTTGTAATTATGTATGGCAAATTTTTTAGAAAAAAAGCATCTGCTACAAAGATATTACAAATAAAACAAACTGTTCATTTTAAGGTTTATTATTTTCAAATTATTTTTTTGATAATTAAAATTGACAATTTGGAGAATTTCTGTTTTTGGAATATTTAATTCACCAATAAGAAAATAGGGAAGAGCTTTAAAAATCTGAAGATTTGCCTCTTTCCTCAGTAGTGTTTGAATCATGTTTACCAGACAAACTCTTTTAGTTTCAACACTTTATGCTAGCAAAATTAGTTTGTTTGTTTTTAATTGTTTTTTATTTGTTTATGCTTAAAATTATTTTACACACTGTTTTCAAGGAATGATCTTTATTTAAAATTTTGTAGATTTCCATCCAGTGAGTGGTGCAATGCTTATGGATCAGTCAGATGTGTCGCAGATTTACATACCAGACAACCTGCAGCAGATCACACTGAATGAGATCACTGCAGAGATTGTGCCACCAAAACCATTTCTGGGAAGTATTGGGAAACGACCAAGTCGAAGTACGTGTTTGTCAAACCAGTCGTCTCCCCATTCATTATTTTTAACCCATTCCTAAGAAACTTTGCATTCTATTTTTCAGTTTGAAGTTATAAAAGGGAAAGTAATAACCACACTAGCCAGTAATTTTTAGGTCGAGTGTTATTAATTAAAAAATAGAAATTATAAATGATACATAAAAAATTTTAAATATGAAAGGGCACTTACTACCAAAAACAACAAAAAAAATTAATCATTTATGAATTTCTTTTGCTCAGTCTCATAATAATTTTTATAGGAGGCCATGACTTATATATTTTTCATATATTTTTAGAAGAGTTTTCAGACTTCTTTCTTTAATCTCTACTAATTGACAAAAATTATTTCATTCAGGGACTTAAAGGGAAAGGGTTTTCTGTTGATTAGATTAATTTAACTTTAATAAGTATGTATCCTTTGTATTATATGTTACAAAAACATTAAGAATCACATTTTTTTTTAAATGTTAGAAATACTGTTAATTAAAGTGCTGGGTAGTTTGTCAAATCTGCCATTTATGCTCTTGTGTTCCTTGCAGGTTCTGTCTTGTGGTGATTTTTCCATATTCTGATTTATGTTATGCTACCAAAATATTTTAAAATGATTAGCCTGTGCTATTTATTTCTTTATTTTAATTATCATTAAGAAACTACATGATAAGATTTTTTCTTTATTATTATAAAGCTAAAAGAAAAGGAATAATCTTGAATGTATCATACAAAGGTTTACACCTTTTGCTAAAGTATTTTTAAAAAAAAACGTTCAGTGCTAGTTATTTTATTTACAATAACTACATTTTTAAAGCCATGTTATTTTATTTCATAGGTACTGTCTTCTCACAGTCAAGTTCAAGCAGCAGCACACCCTTTAAAACAACAGCAATGACATCTAGTGTTGATAGCGGGAGTCCATTGCTAAACCGTATTAAGTCTGGTAAAAGAATCAGTGCACGTGATGGCAGTCGAATACTTGAAAAATTTACCAGGAAGAACACCATTACTGGTGATGTTTCACCAGGTAAGCAGGGTTTGTGATGAGCTACTTTTTTGCATTAGTTTTTTATTATAGTTATGGGTAAATTTATACTTCATAACTCAACACAGATTAATTTGTACCAAAACCAGTAAATAAATAAATCATTAAATCTTGACAGAAAATATCAGAGTTTGAATAAATTGCACTTTCTATAAAGATTCTTGTTCCCATTACAAGTGTAAGGCAATCTCATTACTACTACTATTCTGTATTTTTTGGAGGCATCACAAATAGAATTTTTACATTGCATTTCAACTGAGAAGACTTGGTTTGTAAACACACACAGACACAATATTAAACTGCATATTAATAGCACTTCAGCCAGTGCTTCCTTATTTACACATGAAATGTTTGTTTTTTATTCATTTGTTTTACAGAGCCTCAGACACCAGGGTCTCCAAAACTAAAGCGTCAGCCTACAATCTACTTTCATAGTGTGATAGCCAAGCAGGCCAACATGGATGTGGCTCAGCTGCCAGCAGGAATCATGTTTGAGAATGAGTATTCTGAGGGTCTTAATGGAGCAGGTATGTGAACCCAAAGAATGAACAAGCTCTTAATTTATACACTGTAAAAATTTACTGACATCACTGCTACACTTCAAGATTAAATGCTAGAGGGAGTCATCTAAATATTAACCTTTTATTTAGCATCAGCATTAAAATTTCTTATTATTAGCTTCTGTTTTACCATTTTCAGTTTATATCTGCCTTTTTATTAAAATTTTTGTTTGGTACAGAACTTGACAATGTTCGGTGGTTTTATTAATGGGGTTTCTACAGTACTTTAAAAAATAACTTTCTTTCTTACTAACTACATGTATAATACATTTATTTTGCAGTATTAAGTATTTTTAGTCAGAGCATTATTGTGTAATTTATGAATTAAGATTTTATCTACCCTAAACTTGCATATACAATTTAATTATTTGCATTTTTTCTTTAGACTGACTGATATATATTTATTACATAAGAAACAGTTGTTCATGATGTCTTTTATAATTCTTTGATATTATATGCTTTCCAACTGCAACATGTATGTTTTCATTATTTTGTTTTATTTGTTTCAATAGCATATTCTACTTAAAGTCATTAATGCAAAGTTACTATATGTAGTTCCATGTTCCAGATCATCAAATACTGCAGTCAATCTGTAAAAATTATATTTTCTGAATTATTCAGCAAAATTATTATCAGCAATTATTTAGTAGTTTTAAATGCACAATGCAGTATACATTTAATTTCATTACTTAAAATGACATCCAATATTTCTTCTAATGTTGATGAATTTTGGTTGATTGCCTTTTGAAAATTTTTCTTATTATTTTGTTTATCGTTCAAATAATCAGACTCAACCTGAACTATATATCGAAATAATTTTAACTAGCTTTTCCAAGATTTGTAAGCATCATTAAGAAACTACTATAAAAAATTGTTCAGTTAATAAATTATGGAAAAAAGTATTTCTTTTAATAGCTCATTTTTTATTTCTAGTTGGCACTGCATCCCATGATGAGGATTATGTTGAAGGAAATGAACAGGATCCACGGACCCATCGCCTTCAGCGTCAGGATGCTAAGAGTCGCAAGACTTTCAAGATCAAACGACAGAAAACCAAGACAACAAGCATGAGGATGCGATTCATGTCCCGAAGAGGACACCATGACCATGGTGAGGTAGAGCTGGTGGCAACAGAGGGGTCACCAACTCATGGACCCCTTAGCTCTGCCTTTGGACCTGACGCCCACACTTTGCAGCTCCGTCGTGCTGGAGTTGGAGCTTCAATTGCAAGATCAGTTGAAACTATTCCAGAGGCTGTGGAAGTCAAGGTACCAACCATAAAAAACCCCCTTCATCTTGACAAACCTAACCACCATTAAAGGCAGAGCAGTTTAGGCTTTGTTTAGTATATAGCAGTTTTGTTATTTCTTTGTGCTGGGAATTAATTTTATGTAAAAAAAATAGTATAAAAGTGGCTTTGAGTATAGATCTATGACTGTTCATTCTCCACAAAATGATGTTAATTTTTGTTTACAAAAATGAATTAGATTTAATTGTAAAAGATTACTAAGTGCTTCAGTAATTACATTATATATTAAAGTTTGATATCAGATATGTGATGGAAGTAACAATATTTTTTGGGTAATTATAATAATAGATTTTGCATCCTAACAATATAGTCTTTTTTTCCCTTTATTTGTTATGCTCTTGTGATGATCAGTAGTTATAACTGCAGTTGTTCTGCAAAGTGTAAAACTGTTCTCTGTTAGTCCATAATGATTTTTCAGTCGCAGTGTATACTAGTGTTTACATCAGTATTTGGTAATTTATCAAAACTAATTTGAGGACATTCAGAAGTTGCCAAAAAGATTTTTTTTTTCTTTTTGTATCTTAGAACTGTTTCAGAATAGCAGTTATGCATTCATCATATAATTTGTTTATTAAAATACTAAAACATGAAAGCAACATAAATTTGCTGTTGATTTTAGATGCACAGTTGCTTTAAATGAGAATAAAATTCAAAAAACACAATCGTTTGTGTATAGGATAATTTTGTTGCAAATGACACCTAAAAAGAGTTTATTAAAGTCCTGCTTTTTTCAGTCAGCCATTCAAAATATTACACCAACATCTTTCTGCCATGTACTTAAATTGGGACAAAATTAAGCAATGGGTGTAAAAGACAGCATTAAGTTGGTAAAAAAGGAACTTAGTGTATAAATTGGCTATAATTTTTAAAATAGTTCTCTAAAGAAAACAAGAATAATACAAACCATTCACTTTCATTTCAGTGGTATTTTTTCTAATGTAAATCAGTAAAGTGATTTATTCAAAAGTTTGAATTGGTAATTTTAAGGATATTAAAACAATTTTTGTTTGGCTATTAGGAGTAGAACAATTGTATAAGTGCATGAATAATTTAGATTGGGGCATGTGTTTCACAGAGTTGTAGCACTGGCATACTTCAGTTTTGTGACACTTTTAGTTAGGTTCTGAGCATTTAGTTGTGTGAGTTTTTTTCTTTACATCTTTTCTGAAATAAAGTAAATATATTAAAAAGATATTTAAGTAGTTTCATAAAAGCCACCCATTTCCATCAACAAAAAGGCTGATTTTATTTTTTGACAAGGGTGAGGTTAGGGGTGAAGTTAAAGACTGAGACCTAGTCCACTGTTTTTCCTTACTGGAAAGAATGATCAGTGGTAATAAGATACACCATTGATACTGCTGTATGATCATAGATTGAAAACTGGTATGCTTTATTTAACCAGAAATCCAGTAAAGTTATCATCCAGCAATTTTGTTACTAGTGTACGTGGTAATACCACAGGATTTAGATCCATAAATAATCATCAAAATTATTTATAAATAGCAGGGCCACTCATGCGTAATATGGTACTCAGAATTTGCAAAAGAAAAATGTTAAACATACTCAAGTATCATGTTTTTGTTTGTTCTTTTTTTTTTTTAATCAAAAATGAATTCTTGGCATTTTATAATGTAAATTGAAAGTAGATTACCAAATTAGCAGTCTTTTGTAGTTTTAGAAGAGCATAATAAATAGAAATAAAATAACTTTCATTAAATAATTATTCAGTGCATTTGTACCCATCATCAGTATCTTTGTGTAGTGTTTTGTTGTTTTTAGCTATGAAGGGCCCAAAACGTTCCCTTTCCCATACAGTCTTCCATCAATCGTTGAAAAGTTCCCCTGTCTCTGTTGGGGTCTTTCAAATTTATACTCACAGCCTGCTGTTGGTTTTATGCTGTTGCATTTTTTTGGGTGGGTAGTTTTTGATTCAGTTTAAATATAATCAGGATGAAGTTGCTTTTGTTAACACTGTTACTGATAAAATGAATTATTTTATTATATTTCAGCACTATCTCCTAAAAAATTGTATATATTGCTTTCTGTCTAAGCTAGATCTGTATGGTTAAAGGTTGTTCATAAAGTCTCCAGTTCTATTTATGGTATTGACTAAAGGTTTTAATGCAAAAGGTATCATTAAACGTAAGTATGTCAGCTGGACCAGCTTTGAGACATCGCTGAAAGGAATTTCTCTGGGACCTGACTGCCGCAGGACCCTATTGGAGGGATGCTTGAAATTTACTTATAAAATTAGTAACAGACATATAATTGTTTGTTTCTACTGTAAATATTGTCAGGTTTTTTTTTTTTGGTTTTTTTTGCTTGTTCAAAAAGGCCAGTGTTTAAAAACTTTTGTGAAAACAAATTTTTTTTTTTAAATTATTAAAATTAAATCTGAGGGTTGACAACTTTTTCCCTCTTGTTCTGATTTTATTTTCTAAATATTAGAGCTTTTTAGCAAGAGCAGTAGTATAATCTAGTATCTAAAATTTGCTAGATTTTCATTTAAAATCTTGAATTTAGAAAGATTTCCAAAGCCCAAATAATACCTTTTTTTAAAAAAAACAAAAACAACAAATAAAAGTAAATTATTCAACAGAGATGCACTCTACTTCAGATTTCTGACAAAAGTGAAGTAGAGTTTGAAATCTAAAGAGCCGTTAGTTTATTAGTCTTTTGATTTTAAATTATAGTCGATAGCTTTATTCAATAATCTTTGGTGCTAAACTTTTTAAAATTTAGAACAGAAGTTTCTTTTGCTAATAGGTCATTATGATATGCAACAGTTTAAACAGAAACTGTGGTGGATAACAGTCTGTGTCCAGCAACAACAGCAAAAAAAGCTAACAAAATTGCAACTTCATTAATTATAAACGTTAACTTAGCAGTATCCATAAGTTATAATAGCATTTTTGCCTTGGTGTCACAGAAATGTCAGCAGGACTTATTTGTGGCACTTTGCTCTGTGATCAGTGCATCATTCCTGATGATTAAAATATTGTTGCAAATTATTTAATAAGTATTTTGTAATAGACATAACAAGTGAAAGCTACTGTTTATCAGAAATAGGAAAATGCACACAGTGTATAGGCCACACACATCATGAATGATGTCTAATAATTGGTATGACCCCCTTTAGTTAAAGCAGGGGCTTTAATAACTCTTTGTATGCTTTTCATGAGATTTTTATTTGATATGAATGAATTGTATATGTACTATTAGCTTTAAGTCTGCAATATAATGCAACATTTTTATTGGCTACCAATGGCCATGAATCAAATGAGACTTATGCAGTAGCTGAAAAGTAAGTTACATACAGTAAATGCTACTATTACATGGCAATAGCACCCAAAAATGAGATTCCTAAAGATACCTGAATAAAGATTGTGTGCTTGCATAATGAAAGTATTTTCCATACAACTTAGCTGGAAGGTATAAGGCAATGTTGACAGTAGAAAGAGAAGGAAAGGGAAGATAAAACTCCAAAAATGATGAGGGATACTACTTAATGATTATATCCTTAAGTCTAGCAGGCAATTAGGAAATGAACTTCAGGAAAGTACAGAAACTGATATCAGTTCAAAGTTGGTTTGACTGATTAAGTGAATGCAGTTTTAATAGAAGAAATGCTGCTCATAAGTCTTTATTATGAATAACAAAAAGAAATAAATGGGCATACAAATTTGAAACCCAGACTGCCGATGATTGGAGCAAAGTGTTATTTACTAATGAGTCAAATTCCAAATATTTGGAAGCAAATGAACATGTTTATATGCATGTCTGAGAAAGATATAATAATCAGTGAATAACACCAACAGTCAACCATGGGGGTGCATGTGTACACGTTTGGAGTTGTATAAAAATGCAGTTAGAAATCTAGTCTGGGTTCACGATAAACTTACTACCAAGGATTACAAGCAGATTCTTATTAACAATGCTGTTCTGTCTGGAACAAGGTTAATAGGCAGAAATTATTGGTTTTACAAGATAACAGCCCAAACAGACTGCTGCTTTTATCCTATTTTCAAGGCAGGAAAAGGGAGTACGTACTTGAATTTCTCTCTCATTGCTCTGACGTAAGCACAAGATGAGAATTATGGAAATACATAGTTCAGATGCATAGTGAAGTCTATTATCAGTAGAGATCTGTGGTAAGCATTACCAGAGATTTTGAATGAAATACCATCAGTTTATTCACAAATTTGTAAAAAGAAAAAAATATGGAGACAAGTTAAAGCCCTGTTTTCGGGCTAAATGGGGTTTTAAAAAAATTGAATATCATTTGTGCGTGTGGTCTAAAGATACCCTTACATTCTACTCTGAGTGTATTTGTGTTGTATATATAATTCTTTATATTTACATTCTATATTTTTTTAATGTTGTAGGATAGAGAAAATTCCAGATAAACTAAATTGGAATCAGTTACACAGTATGAAGGATTTTTGTTTGTTCTGCTTCCTCTCATCTGGTTATCACCAGTGTCTTTTAATAGTAAATTCAAAAAAAGTTTTAGAATAAATAACAAATAACAATCAATCTAAGTTGCTTATATTGTAATCTTTGATTTCATTGTTAATGATACAGCTTGGTTGGTTACCAGGGTGTTTTTATGAACAAACCAGCCAATATTTTTTTCTCAATATACAAGGTGCTGATTGTTCAGTTCTTGCATGGCTGACATTCAAGTTCTGTAAGTTATTTCTTAGACAAGAAATAGTTTTGAATGAAATCATATACGTATAAACTTTACAAATAGTTTCGTGATGGTGGTGGTGTCTAGAATAGAGTAGGTAGGGGAGCAAATGCGTTTATTTTGTGTTTAAATGTCCTTTTGTAAAAAAAAAATGGTTAAATAAATTTTACTTTAAATTTATTTAAGCTAAATTATTATTATTAAACTGATTTAGCCATATCTGATGGATTGTATCACTTTCTTGATAACTAAAATTGGAAGTGATTTCAAATTGTTTTTTTTTTTTTTTGCTTCCAATTTTTGTAAACAAAGTTAAATTTATAGGAAGCAAAATAAAAACATTAAGATGTCCAAAAGTTAGTTAGATTTTATTTTTCGACGTTTAATTGAAACTAATGATTTGTCACAAAAATTGGTAACAAAGTATATGTTTGTTTGTGTGTACATGTGAAAGCAGTATATAAATATAAATAAACTAGCTTTGGTGAAAAACATTCTAGAATGATCAAACAACACGGACATTAATAAGAATGCACTGATTGGGTTTTTAAATAATTTCCCACTATTATATTTATGAAAATCACCAGAAATGGCAAAGAAATGTTGCCCCTAACTTATTCATCTCTTAGCTTGTTAATACTACTAATTAATTAACATTTTAGTTTTAATCAAAAATCTTTATTTATCTATGGGATTAATACTTTTAAGATAGATCTAATCAGTTAAATCTGTAATCCTGCATGTCTATATATTCCTGCTCATTTCCATTGCACATAATCCCCGTGGGCTTTTATCTGCATGTTTTTTTTAAATAAAATACATTCTTATTCAATATGTATATTGCTTTCCCTATGCTCTATATAGTATTGTATTGTTTTATTGGTTGAATCTTCATCAGTATGGAATCATCATCATCATCTATTTTTTTATTCTATGTTTTTAAGAGTTCGTTGGTTGGAATTCACTTCTTAATCCCTTACATCAGAATACTCATTTTCTTATTTCTACCAAACATATCATAATGACTATTCCTTTATCGAAAACAACTAATATTAAGTAGGTCTTCCATTACATCAATTTTGTTTTTCTAACAATGATATTTCATCTGCATGATTTTATCTTTTTAAGATTCCATTGTTTTCAACAAGTACCAGGTGACCATAAAGTTACTTCTTTTAGTTGGTGGATTATAACTTCCTAACCATAACAAGCATGTTGGCAGGGGTAGTTTTTCCACATACACCCTGACATAATGCCAACATGACCATGTCAAGTTTTAAAAAAAACTTTTGCTGAAATCAACAGGTAACTAACAGAAAACAGTAAAAAAATTAAGTTACCAACACAAATTTGTTGAAACAAAATTTTATTAACATTTTTCAGTTTAATTTTTACATTAAATGCTCACTTTTTCTATAATCTGTAGTCACTGGAGCATGGTCTCTACATTTATGGATGAGATTACACAAGACCCTGCTACATGGGCCTTGATGAACATATCTGTCATAGTGGAAGACATGTAAAGCCACCCCTACTTAGCACTTGTGATAACAATGAAATTTGGAGGAAAATGTCTACAGACTTCTCTGAAAACAGACACACATCTGACAGCTCTCTAAGCTTATATAGAGAAAACATCAGAAGTGGTATCACATAGCATAGGTAGCACTCCTCGGTGATAAACTCTAGGACTCCATTTTCCTTGATCATCTTTGTGTACACACTTTTGTTAGCGTGTTATGGTTTGGAAGTTATAAGCTGCCATCTGCTGGAAGTAACTTTATGGTCACCTGGTATTTCTCAGTAAATGCCTTCTGTAAGTATTCTTGTCTATATCATGTAGAAGGATTCTGAGGGATCACTTTACCTATTTGTGGCTGAGTCTCCAACCAACTTTTTGTGAAAATACCATGCTTAATTTATATATCATATGGTGATAAGATACAATTTTATGCATACCTCTTATAACTGATAATAAGAAAAGATATTTTTTAAAAAGTTAAACCTTTGTCTTTTTATGTTATGTATACTTAACTAATGAGTAATTTATGGTATTTAAAATATTTAGCACATTATAGTTAGGTAACATGTCTATAATCAAATTATGACAAGTTTTAAAATGGCCATTTTGTTTTTTGTTTGTTTGTTTTAAAACTTAAGGAAGCTCATGCACCCTTTAAATGCTACCTGCATATGCTCCTGCATTGAAGGAGCAAGTTATATCACTGAAACATTATGCTGAAACTAAACTCATGATGAAGATCCAATCATTAAGCTTTCTCTGGTCTTTTTTACATAATGTACGTACTTTTTGTGAATTTTAAAGTATTTTTTGTTTTATTTTTCTGCTTGCTGATTTTGTTTTTTTCCCTTCCCCCTTTGCAGCCCAGACGTCGTCAGCGCTATATCCAGAGATCTAAGTCCCATGACGACCCCTCTGCTGATGTACATGTTCCTTCTGGCACTGCACGAAGCCGTATTGCGCGGCAAGGTGCACGCATCATCCGGTCCCGCTCACCCTCCAGCAGTCCCGTGCACTACCGGTCCGCACACGTCAGTCCAGCTTCCAGTCAGACCTATGTTGCTCGATGTGATTCTTCAGACTCTATCAACGTTAATGAGAACTCTGCACTACTGAAGGAAGACGAGAAAAACAAATCTCTCATGGCTCTCTGTATTTATTTTGATGGGAATGAACTTGATGACAGCATGGTTTAGAAAATTTCTAATTTACAGTGGACTTCGTAAGTCTTAGTGACTGGTGTTTATTACCAAGCTTTCCATAAGGGATAATTATGCAGAAACCCTTTGCTTTTAACAAATCTTATTTTGTTTTAAAACACCATGGAACAAGGGAGACTTATTAAATAAAGGAAGGCAGTCAACAGAAAATGGGTATTTACGGCATATTTGCAGGATTGGTTGGGTGCTATGAACTGAACAGAGGAATTTTTTTTTAATAGATTTATTTTTTACCTCAAATAAAGATGAAAACCTTAACCCCAAAAGTCTGTCAACCACAAATCAAATTTCATGGGTGGATTTTGGTTTCAATGTAAAATTTTATTGTTCACAAATATATTCCTTGATATAGTAAACAAAAAAAAAAAACATTTTTTTTAAAAGAATAAACGTTTACTACAATGTCTTTGTTGCAGCTCCCACAGTAACAAACCTGTCCAACAGAATTATTTTTCTACAGATTACCTCCCTTGAGATTTTTTTGTTGTTGAATTATCAAAATATCTCATTTGATCTGGAACTTTTTGTAATGCTTGTTTTGCAATTATTATTTAGTATTTATCAGCCAACTATCTGTTTTATACTTTTAAACAAAAAATGTTTATTTTTACTAGCTGAATATGGAAAATATAACAATGAAAATTTTCAAAGATTTTTAAGGCTTAGAAATTAATTCCATTAAGAAAAGATTTTTTGTTATTTTTTAAATTTTATAAATGAAGGTTTAAATTTAAAATAAATAATAAAACTCGAAGATTTTGTGTATTGAAGCCATTTTGTTGATTATTACAAATTGTATGGAACAGAATTTTATATTTTCAATTGTGTGTGTGTGTGACTACATATTTTGCCAGAATATAATCAGTAATATTGCCTTCCTTCCATTTGTTACTGGTATTCCTCACTGAATCTTATGTTCATCAGCTGAAAGCTTGGAAACAGACACTTGTCACTTGTGGAAGTTAGTATCAATTATTGACAATGTTTTTAATTAGAAAGAAAGTGTGATAATTAACTTCATCTGTTTGGTTTTGCTGCTAATAAATACAGAAATGCTACTAATGAATGAGACGGAACTATTATCTTACTATTGCTGCAATATCCACCTTTGTTTGTATGTTTAAATTGTATGTACTTAACATTATAGTTGTAAATTATCTGCTATATTCTAAGTATAATGTTTGGGTATATTTAATATGCACCCAAAATGTACCTTTTTAAAACATTTCTTTTTCATATGTATTGTAGGCAACCATAATTTTCTTTTCTTTTTTTTTAAAATTTTTTTTACAGTTTTTACAATTTTAATATATTTGCTAAAACTGAGCACTATAATTTAAAGAATGTAGTAAAATACAAATTGAATAATTTCATTATTAAAAGTTTTGAGATTAACATTTTTAGTACCATGAAATTTCAGCAATTTTCTTGTCATATTTATTTTGCACTGTTAAATATTTTTAAAGAAAATGTTGGCAGACGTGTACATCAGTAAATATATCTAGATTTATATTATTACATAAGCTTCTGTTAAAGTGAACAATGTACTAAACATAAACTGTGAATCATACAGTTTACGTTGAGAAGATGAATATTTCTTTCTATTTATACATCAATTTTAGCAATAAACTCTGCAAAATAATATTTTGTACTTGGAAAGTTCTAGTTTCTGAAAATAATTTGGGGGTTTAGTTTGCAGATAGTTTTAAAAGCTACAGATACAACTATCAATTTAACACAAATATTTGTTTTTCAGGTTCCACTGCTATATTTTAGCATCTCGCTGCAATAATGAATGTTTTTTAAAAAATGATAAAATACTTTTGACCACAAATAAAACATTAGAAAATTGGAAATTAACTACATATGCTGATTTATTTGTGGATGTACACACAATATTCCTGTAATATTTATTCTGCTCTATTGTTCAGTGTTGTATCTCAAATTTTTTAGTTGATTTACTTACAACCAGCCTTAGTGCATACAATGTGTATAAAAAATTATTTTCCATATGTAAACAAAGATCATGAAGGAAACTGATGATTTTATTAGAGAAATATGGATTTTCTCAGCTTTATTCCATCTTGTTGACTAAGCAAATAGCCTAAAGTGACCACCTCTAGCTGTTGTGAACAGCCAAAATTATCTGTGCACACCCCTCCACCTATTAGCAAAACCTATTATGTAAGAAAAAAACAGAATTGGCTTTTTCTTTGCTAATTCTAAACTCAATAAAGAACTTTGGAATATTTGGGAATGTTTTAATTAAAATTTTTTTCTAATTTTTTAAATTTGTAGCAATTTTTTTTTCAGCCCCTAGTTATTAATCTCCTTATCTTCCAGTACTCTTTAAATTTTGAAATGTCTGCAAATTTTTATAATGCCATGTGAATCAACAATGGTTTTTGTATCAGTGTAAGTCAGACATCTTTGTAAAACACCAGTTATACATTATTGTTTAAAAATTAATCACAGCCAAGAACATTGCAATTTACTGATATATTAGGCATAAAATTTAATTATTTGTTGTTTTTTTTAATGCATTAAATTTAGGTGGTAGTTTTAATTATTTTAGTTACATTTTGTATTTTTGAAACTATATTAGAATTTAGAAATTCTTTTTAACATTTATTAAATTTATAATTATGTTTTATATGCTGTTAATTTTGATCAAACATTTTGTCATAGCAGTGCTATATAAGTTAAGATATTTCAGCTTTTGTCTGTCTTACTTTTTAGTATTGAGTCATTTTAATGATTATGCTTTGATTTTTTTTAAAAAAGTGACTCTGCTAGTTTCAGGAAAATAGTAAGTCATTGAATCTATCTGTACTGCCAGCCATTTATATTGATCTGATGTCTGTTTTCAAAAATTGAAATCATTAAAGGAAGATAGCTGCTTATAAATATATTTCATAAATGGTTTTCTTTACAGGATTAACTTGCTAAAATTTCTTTGAATGTTGAAATTTTACAAATATACCTGGTGGGATATTTTGTTACTCCTTTTTGTAATAGCCAACCAGATACTGAATAGCATAAACTATACTGTTGATAAATAGTTAGGGAGGGAAATTTGCATCTCTGTTACATTTTGTAGAGCTGTTGAACTTCAGAGCATTACTTACTGCTATTTGTCAGTTTACAAGGATAGTGGCATATTGGTGTTATACACAATGTTTAAGACTGCGCATGAATCAAATATTGAGAGTACAAACAAGCAGAGTGTGTTTTGGTACATCATAGAGATAACTGTTTGAGTTTCAAAAATGTTTGCTTTATTTATTGACATTTGTGACTTAATTTCTAATAAGCAATCTACAGCCTGTAGCAACAAAAACAGCTGTTTATAATATATGGACTTTGTTAATAGTAATAATTTTTTTTTTAAATATATTCTGAGACTTGGGGAAAGCTTTGTGAAAAAATCATAACACGAGCTATCAGAATGGAAACATTTTTATTGTTATGTTTAAAAGTCAATCTTTAAAATAAACAATATATTTTCAGTACCATAGATTTTGAGTGCATATTAGAGTTCTCAGTTTTCAATAAGCTGACTTACATCACTTGTCTTTCACCTAAAAATATTCTTAGAGTTCTAGGGCATGGGTCATGTTCTTTGTGCCAACCATCTGGTGCTCAGTTTTATAATTTTTAAGGAATGTGTTTAAAAGAAAAGTTAAGAACCACCAACAGAACTTATTTTATATAAGTAATTGGAGTTAAAATAAAAGAAAATGTGTATATATTAGTGGAATTTATTATGGAAACACCACATAAAGCTGAATAAATCTGTGTGCACCTTTATCTTTTAAAGACTTGAGTAAACTGGCATGTCTCATCTGGACAAGCCTGTTCTTTAATGTTTAGAATGTATTATGATATTGCAAGATGAACCCAAGACCACTGAGTTTGTAGCCAGGTGGTACTGCATGATATAAAAGTATTTGTTAACTGTAAGGTTAAGCCACCTGATAATTGGTACCACCATCATCCTTTACTTTTGTGCATTGCATATTACCACTTCTCTTTTTTTCTCTTCAAATGTATTACTGCCAATATGTACAGAATGTTTGTGGCATAACTAAGGTATTTGACACGTTTTACTTTTTGAGCTTGCTATAAAAATTATTGGCATTATAACAAACATCTTCTGTCACTTTTTTGACATTGATGGTCCTGGTGGTTGAAATCTCAGAAAAATTTTTTTATTCCCTTTATTTTTGGTGTAGACTGGATGCTCTACTGGTTGCTTATCAGATGCATTATCCACTGGACCACTGACCATCATTATCATTGAAGTCACAGCTAATGGAAGCTATTCTTATGTAACTCAACAGTTTTTATCAGGACTATCCTAGGGACAGCAACAGGAAAGGTTTGCTAAAATGCTGATAATTCTAAGACAATAAAAACTAAAAAAAAGCACTCTAGTTAGGTTGCTGCCAATGGTTTCCGAATAATTTTAATTTTAATTAATCTGTGAAAAGAACGTTTACCAACCATTTTTTTAAATATTTTTTTTTTTTTTAAACTTTTTGGTGGAGAAAAAATAAATACTTTTCTTTTATTAAACTAGGATTAGTCAATTGGAGATAAACATATTTCTCTGTATTAGTAAATTGCACTGTTTATTGCATTTTAAGCATTTAGCAGCATGCATTAGTAATGAGCAGTCAGTTATCTGCATTTGTAAATTTGTGAATTAGTTCTGCTTGGAAAGATGCATAGTTTGAATATTTTATTAGCAAAATTTTATATATTTTTTTTTGTGCTTTTTATTTACATTTAGGAAGACAAAATTATAAAGAAACTGAAAAGTATCTAATGAAAACACATTTCATTAAGCTTTGTGTTTCCATAGTTAACTCCACTCAATGTAGTCTATATAAAAAAGTTCAGTTTGTTAGAATTTAGTTAAATGCTTGCCAATTTAGTTTGCTATCTTTGTTGCATTAAAGAAATTCTAATGCTGAACTTGTTATTATCTTTGTATATTGAAGAACTTTAAATAGGCCTAGACTGCAGCTATGATACCAGTGACAGATTAGCAGACTTGAAAGAGTTTAGATCTACTTACAAGTAGTAAATGATGCATTAATGAAATATTCTGCTTATTGGTTACATCATTCAGCGCATGTGTTTCATAGGAAAAGACTATGATATTTACTGATAATGTAATGATGACTTTTACTGCATTGCTTTCCACTGTGAAAAAATATTTAAAATTGTGCAAAAAAAACATAGCAATCTGTTCTTATGCTATGTTGCCCTGTATAAGTTCTATAATTAAAACCAGCCAAAAGTATAGTGTGTATCACTTAGGAAGAGTCTGTTAGAAAAATTAATCATGAAATTGGGGTATATTTTACATAGCCAGTGTGTTTTCTAGTCTTTACAAAGCTAGATTTGTTACTCATATGGCAAGTCGACTTTCTGTGTTTTGCTTGCATGATTTATATACTGCACAAATTTGACCGTTCATTTTGTGTATATATTTTATATTGTTATATAATATTGAAATAAAAGTATGTCAACTGTTAATTTTCTTTATCTTTTATGTTAAGTATGGGAAAAAAGATTTGAGGGGTTTGCCGAAGATCACTTTACTCTTTTTTTTCTGAACACTGGTTTCGTTCTACGAGCTTACTAACACCTACTCAGTAATTTTGCTGAGCTTTAGCTGACTAGAGCTGCAGAAAAATTAATTTGGCTGCAAGAGTAGGAAATAATTGAACGTACTAACAGGTATTTTGCATTACATTGGTTTTTCCATTTTAAATCATATCCATATAGTTCATTTAAGAAAGTATTTCCAAATTGACACTCGTGGTTAATTTTATTCATTTCTCTTTTTAAAGAATAAATACTAGCAACAAGTGAAAGGCTTCTCTCAATCTACAAAATCTATTCTATCTTCAGATGTACAAATAAAGAACTATCAAGTTAATGTGTTAACAGTTGTTACTGAAGCTGACAGGAAGAATTGTTGAGCTGTAGTCCAATCAATGATGATAGTACCAAGTTAATTTTTTCAGTCTATTTCTTTAAACTTAGCTTACTTGCTGTTAGTAATTTGCTCAAATGTAGATTATGATAAATTTGCCAAACTCATCTGATAGACATTTCTGCTCTTGCATCCATGGATAAGCCATGATGGCTTTCTGTCTTGAAATAATGAAGATCGATCTAACAAGAAAGGGAGAATCTACAATAAGTTAACTAATTGCTCTGAGTTTGAAATTTCATGCCTGTCAAATCAAATTCATCTTCAAGAATTTTTAAAAATTAAAATTCTTACCAATATTGTTCTAATTCTCAGATGCAAAAATAATACCTACATAAAATTTAACTACATAATTGTTGTATGTTCTTTGTGTTCAATGAAGAATAATCATTATCCACAGCATATCTGCATATTTAGGTAGTTACACAAGTCAATGTTGGAGCCACATTGGAGATGGAT
Organism: Nautilus pompilius; assembly: GCA_018389105.1. NCBI lineage: Eukaryota > Metazoa > Mollusca > Cephalopoda > Nautilida > Nautilidae > Nautilus > Nautilus pompilius. Next base: position 60,027 of record JACATO010000673.1, read on the forward strand.
GTTGATGACAAGCAAGCTTCAAATTTCCTTGCAGCTTTCCTCTGTTCACATGTCTGGATAAGTTTATATAATACACATTGATCAAAACACAGATATTGTTGTTATATAAATTTATGAATTTATAGTTAAACCATTTGCACACAATTCAAAATTGACCATATAGTTTGGCATACAGAGATCTTTTTGCACAATTCTGACATTGAGGAACATGATGGTGTCATAATGACAACAAATAGTCACTACCTATGCACTGACCTTCGGCAGCATGCATGGCCACCTCTGGTGCCTTGCACTACATTGTCAGATGTCTGATGAACAATGAGATGCATGTCTTGTGGCATTGCAAGGCTTGATTCAGTCATGAAATTGTCCCAGGAACGTGGTTGCTGTCCAGTGTGCCTGGAAAGCTAATCTCAGACATGTTCTTTGGGATTTAGTTCACGGGAGTGAACAGGCTATGGAAGACTGGATATTTTCATCTTGGTTTACAACAAATAGTCTTGTACAGCAGGTCTTGCATTATTGTCCATGGAGATGAATTAATTGCTGTGACTTCATACAAACTATACATCAAGTACTGATGACTTCGTCCAGGTAGTGCCAATCTGTAACAGCTCCAAAGAGAATCAGTTTACTTCTGTATTCACATGACAGCACACCATATGTACACCACCATCCATAAAACACTCTAACAGAGTTAAAATTTTATTGGTTTTGTTCTTTCCAAACATGTAAATAACCATCAGCAAAGTTAAAAATTTAATCACGTTAGAGAAGAGAATCTGGCTCCAATCTGCCAAAATCCAGTGCAAACGAGTTCTAGCCCACTCCAATATCATCATATGATGTACTGGTGTTAGGGGTGTGTGAAATATGGACATCTTGTGTGTAGATTAGCAGAGTGTGACCAATTTTGTACCGTCTTGTTGGAGATATGGGATCCACAGACTTGCTGAAATTCATTCTGGATGGAATTTGCCAAGATGGTGTGGTTACATTGAGCCAGATAGGTGATGTAACAGCTGGTCAGTACTGCTTTTGTGCATCCTGCCAGTCTTCCATGAACTGAAACAGTCTCTCTGAACCTCTGAAAAAGTTGTCAGTGCATTCTGGAGAAAATATTTTGATAAATTAGGAAAAGATATTGTACCTTAAGTTTGAATAACTGGCTGCACAGATGAGTCTGGAGTTCACTGATAAAGTGATCCACAAAAGAAATGAAGGTATTGAATTTCCAGTAGTCCTTTGGGCTGTCTGCATGAGCATTTGGTTTGTTCCTTTGACAACCATTGGTTGGTGGCTTTTGAATTGGGATATCATTGGTATTGGCCAAAGTCACATGCATCTTTCATATTACTGAAAAGATGTCATCATTGTGGTTTGACTTCATGATGTTGATGATCAGAGATGACTTTAGATGACTTGACTAACTGAAGAGCTTAACAATGGGTGAGTATGCTGCAGCATGTGTTCAGCGATAAAGAGATATAATGAAATCAAATTTTGTCATAGAGCCAATATGTGCTAAGGCAGAGGATTATACATTTGTGTTGTTATCCTCTTGAATGACTTATAGTGTCCAGAACTGGTGTGATGCACTGAATGATGGATTAACATTGTGACTATCTTGTTGGACAGATAAACTTAAATAGTGTTGGATTCATATCCAGGGCTTGATCCATTTAAATTTCCAGACACTTTGGTAAAGCTATGATGAAGTTCAAGATTTTTCCAGTGGTGTCATACATATTCTGGATTGGGACGACATTCTATGCATGTCCAATGGCCAAGTAAAGATGTGACTTTGGCAATGTATGTACATGACACCTAAATTTCCTCTTGTATGCATGTTTGGACATCATGGATCTGACCACACATGTTGGCAGCTCCATCATAGCCTTGGTCCACAAAATTTGTCATGTTTAATTGCATTTGTTGGATTTGAGGTTTCATATAAATTTAGCAAGAGTTCCTCCTATGGTATACTTTGTTCTGATGAAGCAAATGAAGTCTTCACATACTTCAAAGTCAACAAGCCTGAAGTTGTGCAAGCAAATGTCAACTTTTGTCAACAAAGATGGAAAATATTTTGAATGAAAGGCACATTTGGCAATTTTCTTTGATATCTGCTGTTCACAAATCAGTTCATTTTGTGCATGGTGACCAAGGTATGTTACAAAAATAACTTTTTTGGAATTGCTTCTAATTCACGTTACTCATTTAAGTAAACATAAGTGAAGCAAGACTCAATTGATTAGTTAACTTCAAAACCAATTAAATCATGCATGATTAATAAATAACATTTGCTAACATCTGCTGTCTTGTCAAACAGGATGGAAATTTTTTTTAAATCATGGGCACAATTTGTGAATGTCTTTGATTAAAATAAAAAAGTATGCAGCTATATTTTTAAAAGTTACTTCTGTACTGTATGCATAGGGCACCTGACATTTAATAAAGAGATACTGCAATATATTCAAACAATGAATTTTTGTATACATGTGCGTATGCAGAGTATGCCTGTGGATGCTGCTGCTCTCAATGATCAATAATTTCATGGGAATGTTTGTCATCAGTTTTATACCCTGACCAATGTTAGCGCTGGATCCAGAGGATCAGGTTCTTTCCAGTTTGATCTTGAACAGGCAGCACAGGAATATCTTTAACATTTTTCTAGCTACCAAAAAATGGTGTTGAGTGAATTGGTATTGTGGAATTAAAACAACGTGGGGATTGGGTATATAAATATTTTTCTCTCTGGACATATATATTAAAATTTTGGTTGAACAGGATTTAAGTAGACATGGTAGCCCAACTGTTACAATTTTTTTTCTTTCTTTTAGCAACTAAAATCTAATACAGAACCTTCTATCCCCTTCTAAACAGTCTCATCCTGAACTAATTTTTGCAATAGTAACCAGCACATACTGTCCATCACTAGCTTGAAATTTGTACCCATTCAATGATTTTAGTTATCAGCTATCTACCATAATTTACAGATCTAATTACAAATAATTAAATCGTCAAATACATTCTTTATACAAGTGTAACGTTTGTTGTTCCATTGATGATGTGCTCATCGGTCTTGACAGTGTACCAGAGACATTCAGACGAACCTGGCTGGATACGATGACGACGATTCTATTTTTAGCCGTGTTTCATTCGAAGGTCCCCTTTTTACACACACACACACACACACACACGTCGTTGATAACTTTATAAATTTTAACAATTATTGTCTCTTGTTAATTCTTGTTTACTTTGTAACTCGATATACATCTCCAACTGGTTAATATATTTATCGAAAATCGAATCCGGCAGCAGGTGTTCCCTGATTAGCTTGTCTAATCACATTGTATTCAGAGCCGTGTGACTGTTGGTCGCACTCCAAAATGGTTGTAGGTGTTGCTAATTTTATCAAGGAAACACGAAGTCGTCTGCCAAGAAAGGGTTGGGGATATTTCGTTGAAGTCAGGGCGGCGCGAACGGGTATCAAGGCAGGACCCTGACTCGTCAGGGATATGACGTCTGCAATGAGAATGAGAGTCGGGGAAGCGCGGTCCGACAGTGCCCCAGTCCCTAGGGTGCCTTTGCATTTCCCAAGGGGAACAAAATACAGAACGGTGTCTGGGAGCACCAGGCGCCTTCGCGAACAACTGGCGCATCACTTGGAGGAGGGAGAGACCGACGAGGTAATAGCCGCCCTCGACACGTACTATGTTGACGGGGACGTGAAAAAGTTCGCCAGGACATTAAGACTGGTCTTGGATACTGTTAGAAAACGGCAGCTTATCCATCCGATCAGGGCCCGTCTTGCGGGCTCCGATGTCGACAGTTTCGATCGGCAGGTGAGAATAAACTGCTCCCCGTCGTCGCTCCCCATGTCCCGATACAAGACGATCGGGACTCTGTCGAGGGGGACAGCAGAACGGAGCAGACGGTCGGCAAACGATGTCGTTAAGGTCCATGCCGCTTTGACTCCGGGCTCTAGAGGATACGGGTTCAGTATTAGAGGGGGGTCGGAGTACAAGCTGGGTATTTACGTGTCGTCTGTCGACGGTGGCAGTGTTGCTGAAGAAGAGGGTCTCGTGGTCGGGGATTTGATCATGGAGGTTAACGATATTTCTTTCCACACAATATCACACCGAGATGCGGTTCAGGTAACTGTTTTTTTTTTTTTTAAAAATTAGTCAAACTCTTCCCCATTCTCAAACCCAGTATTGAGAAGGCTGGTGAAAAGATTCCGCCACAAAAATAGCATTATAAAAATAGAAAGGACTGTTATTAGCCCTCTAATGGCCGTCAATCACCAGCCGGATCCTGCTCGAGGTATCTCATTTAAAGAAAGTTTGTGGTGTAATCATGACGTTTGACATGTACTTTCAAAGCTTTTATCGCCACCTTTGTGGTCCAGTGTATAGAGTGACCAGCAGCAGGTCACTGGTTCGAATCCAGGCTGTGCTAAAATACAAGAACTTTCCATAATCTAACAGTCTTTATCGGGAATATCAGGTGATAGAAGTTTGCCAAAATGTCGATTATTTTATAACAACAGAGGTGGTGATAAAATTTTGAAAATTACATTATGTTAAAGAAGACATCATCATCATCATCATCATCATCATCATGTTGCCAGTAGACCTCCACTGCAGGAGGGAAGAATTAGAAAGGGACATAAGTCAAGTACTCTCCCACTGGGCATCCAATTCATCTTGGAAGATGTGTGTCTGTCTCAGCAAGGAAATTCCTAATAGTGCCTTTTATCTTTAGATGTGTAAGGAAACTGGGGTATTCAGAGCAAGAAGAAACCATACCAAGGAGGTATGCCAAAATGAGCTAGTCTTGACCAAGTTTAAAACTCAAGGCCGCCTCAACTAAGCTAACCACTGGACTACTGTGCCAGTCAAAGTAGTATCTTATTGTAAATACTTTAGGCGGTATCGAATTTGAGTTATGCAACTTATCAGATAAGTCAATAGTAACATTTTTAAAGGTTAGACATTTCTCTTTTTGAAGTTCTGTATGCAACATGGTGTTGTAGCATTTCAGTTTAATTTTTTTTAAAAAATATAGCCATATTCCAGAAGCAGATCCCTCTAGCTTTAATCCATAGGTAATTAACTTTTCAAATAAGAGTCGTATCTATGCTAAATTACAAACAATTTTCAGGCATTAAAAAAAGTATATGTATAATTAACTCTGAATCATTATATATTCCTTTATCTAGCATCCATAATTGTGTAAGGATATTTTTTGAATATTCTTTCCACATCTAATAAATGTTTTCTTATTAATACATTTTCCTAAAAATTATGCATTTATATTAGGTTGGCAGTAGGGTAGACTGGACTTAGCTACTTGTTACAGCACCAGTAATTTCTCATTAAGTGTATAGATGAGGCTAATCGACATCATTTGCTTACATATGAATGGGACTTAATCAATGTCATGTGTTTTGACCATTGACAATGTCAGTTATAACTCATTTATTCATAAGCATATGACATTAATTATGTTCCAGAATGCTTACAAGCAAACAATGAAAATCTTTTCTTGTTAAGTATCAATGAGTTTTTAGAAGGGGCCGTAATTTTTTCAACAATGCACTACATACCCACTATTCTGAACGTATTCTTTACAAAAAATAAGTATTTTCATTGTTGGATAAATGGAGAATAACTCTGAAACATTAATGTTTTTAGTTCATCCACACAGGTGGCGTGTAGTTAAAAAGATGTTGAAATATCTTCACCTATTAGAAACTGTTTAATTATAACATACTGAGCATTTAAAAATTTGAATTTACCTAGTTTGGGTATTAGACATTTGAGGTATTTCTGAGAGTGGTTTTAAATAATTAACAGTTTAGAATTTGAATGTTTAGTCACAAGTTCTTTCAGCTACCTACAGTTAAAAACAACTAAGGGCTTTATATATTTATATATATATAACTATAAATTGGTTAAAGTATCAGACTAGCACAACTTGATGTTAGAAGGGCAAATAGAATGAATTACTGGTAGCTTAAATATAATGGATAAGCACTCCCTTCTTAGGGCCTGTATGAGCTATGAGGGTTTCCAACCTCCTTGTAGCAACTGAACTACATCAAACTAAATGTGACCCACAGCAGGTCAGCAAGAATGAAGGGTTGTTTCTGGCCATGTGATACTTGGATATAATTTTTTGGTTTTCACTCCTAGTCTCTCTTTTACCTTGGATGCATGAAGATTTTTGAGAGATTGGATGCTTGGTGGATGCAAGACTCCATTTCCTGTAATTGTGTGAAATGTCATAAAATATATTTGTTAAACTTTCCTTGCAATTTATCATGTATTTATTTATAGCTTTATATTTATACCATCATTTTCTTGATATAGTTAATTATACAAATTGAAAATGTCCACAAAAATCTGTCGCATGAGGTATATTGTTAATGTTAACCTCATTGGAAAAACAAAGATTGTCAACAATTTGAATAAGAAATCTAAATATTAGCTTGAATATTTATTTTTTCATTATTTTTAACACTTTTTTAATGTTATTTTAAATTTTATTTTTTTATAAACAAAATTTTTATGGATATACTGCATCTATCATTGGTGTTCTGAAAATTATAAATTTCAATAACTTTCTTATAAAATCAAATTTTGGTAGTGAAGCTAACGTTTTATCTTTAGACTCAGTCTATTTTTTTCTTATTTATATTTTAGATACAATAAAATGATGTTTAATTTTTATGAAATATTTGATATAGTATTGAAGTAAAAGCAAAAGGTAATAGTTTCACTGTACAGACTAATAGTTATCAAAGTAGGGTTTTCATTGGGATGATTTGCAAAGTTAATTTTTTTTAGAAACTTTAATTCTTGATTGAACATTAAAGGAACATTTTCATTTTAAGATTGAATTTTTTGGGGTAGAGGTTGTGCTCACACTATGAAAAACTTTGTTGTTAAAAAACTGGTTATCAAAGGAACAGATTGGAAGTATTTTTATTATATCAGATAAGAATTTATATTTCACATTAAACACAAGCATATTTTTTAAGTGTTTTAAGGATCATAATACTTGGGCAGTCTGGAGAATGGTTAGCTGCTCCTCTGACATAATGTCCTTTTCCAATGATCATTTTCTTTACTTTCACTGTATGATAATTTGTGATTTTTTAATACTGATAGTTACTTTGGAGATTGATAGATTTAACCTCCTATACCATCAATATCTTATGACAAATACGGATAATTTTCCTATACTCTTTGTACTCAATTTAGATTCTGATTAGTTCACTAAATTCTGCAATGTGGATCGACTTAGTTCTGACCAGTCAGAATCAGGTTAAGATGAAGGATAACTTTATTCTCAATCATGCAGGTTCATTTCAGTTTTTATTTGAACCAGCTACTGCTAGACCATGAAAATAACATAAGGTACTTCCCATTAACTGGTTGGCCGTTTTGCTATTTATTTATTTATTTTTAATTAGAAGATTTTTGAATTTGTAAATAGTTTGCATGACAAATTAGAAAAGTCTTTGTTCTAGGAATTCAAAGGTTGTTTTCCATCTGTTATCGCAAGTGAAGACAGAATACCATTAGTGAACTGAAGTAAGTCTTTGACTACATTATATGCCTGACTGATTATTTTAGTCTGAAATAATTATAGAAATCTAAATGGAAAATTTGACATTTCTGATAATTTTTCTTTTTCTAAAACTTAAATAAAGCATATGTTAGTCTTTTTAGTTAATGTTTTGATATAATTTTATTTAAATAAATAGAATATCAGCATTAATTACACCTGATACTTTACAAGATTTACCAGTCTCTTGCAGATCAGATTATGATGCATGTGTGGTTCTGGGTCACCACAATAGAACTGATCAGTGTAGACAAGAACCAAGTTTTGGGAATGCTACAGGTCAGCCAACCCTAGAGACCTGTTGAGAGACTTTTCAACACTATTACTTGCATTGTTTCTATACTGTATGTGCAGTTGTAAATGTAGTAGTTGATACTTGCAGGAGGTTATTTAATGACCAAACCATCCATAAAAGCTGAACTCTAAATTTGTCAAGTTATAACCAGAACTTAACTCCACAGAATTGTCTTGTAATGTTCAACTCCCAATTTTGCAGACCTGGTTGCTGTGAGTAGAAAAATAGCCTTTCTATCTTTACTATTAGTGGTGTGAATGGCTTTATTTCATCTACTAAATGACAAAATAAGAAATTTTCTATGATCTATATTCTGGAAAGAAAAAGCATGACAGTGCTGTAGTAGTGAAGCCTAAGGGTGATATTAATGTTGCTCCTAGAGGTGAGAGAATGTAGTTCTCCCAAACATTAACAAGCAGAAGCAACACATGTATTGAACTGACTTTCTATTGAAATTTCATCGAGCACCCAGGGTTTGCATCAGCAATCTAACCTGCTTTGAAAGAGGTTGTAGGTGACTTAAGCTTTTTGAGAAAATTGAAGAGCCATCCTGGTACCCTGACTGACAGTTATCTTAGCGGCTACTTACTGCCTTAGCTAGGCCATGCACCAAATATAATTCATCCACATCGAATACCATTGGTATTTATTAATAACCATTGAATTCTATGGGTTAAATTTTATTTAAAATTTTCATGCAGAATATGAGCAGTTTCAGAAATAGTGTCTTGAATGTATATTTGTTTTTCAAATGTTATTTTAGCATTCCTCTCTCACTACTGAATGTGTGCATATATATATGAAATCATTTTTAGAAATTATCTTCTACTGATATTTGCATATTGGCTCCTGATTTATCCAAACTAAACACTTCACTTTTTATTAGGACACCATTATGCTTCACGTTCAGTTCATATTCACCCAGAAAACCTCTGAGGTTAAGCATTTGGCCTGGATAGAGGTCACGTAATTCATTTGTCTTCCAATCTTTTCGAATGCCTTTCTGATTCATTAGGCTAAATTGTGTAAGAAAAGAACTTATAACATTTAAGAGGAGGTTATAATTTGAATGCTAATACTTGTTGTGTACTGATTATAAGAAGTTAGAATATTGTTTCTGTAATTTTAACTAATAACCTATTCAAACATATCATGCAAAAAAAAAAAAATTAAAGAAATAATGATTTTTGATGGTACAATATCAAAACTAAAAAGATCAAGGATTTCTACATACTTGCACTCTGCAGGATATTTCTTGAGATTGTTGTAAGTTGTTAGTTATTTACCAGCAATTAATGCTTCGTTGTATTATTTTAGAAAGGTATTAATTAAGCATGAGCTGTTTGGTGCTTATGCATGAATAAATTTTTCTAGTCTATAGCAAATGGTAGTAATTCTAAACTCTGGTAATTAAGTTTAAAGTTGGATATTAATTATGTAACAAGGATGTTAACATATGGAAGTGGTTTAAATGGAAATAGTCTTTAGCATTGTTTAAAAATTGTATAGTTAAGCACTCTTCAGGGCTTTGTATTGATAACAGCTTGCTCTTATTAACAACAGTTCTCAAAAATTATACAGACATTTTTCTTTTTGGTTCCTAATTTATAACTTTTAAAGATGCTTGGTCATCACAGTACAAAAAATAAAACACCACAAAATAAATGTTGGTGGTTTTTTTTTTTTTTTTTTTGCAACTATAAAAATAAAATTGTTTCACTAAATGTATAAATTAATCATTATTTACTGTGACATCTTTGCCCATTACTGTAACAACCAAGGGATAGTAATTGTGGTGAGGAACATCCCAAATTTCCCACTGTATAATGCCTTCCACTGCTGGATGACTGAAGAAGAATCGGACAGCATCATCAAACATCTGTCCCTGTGTAAGTTCATTGGATTCACTGACATCCATTTCTGATATCCACAGTGCACAGTGGTAAGCCTGCCTCAGCAATCTTGTCAAGACGATGCTGAAACAGGACATTATTCATGATGTATAAAATTACACACTCCCAGTTTTGATTTCATGCTTGATTGATTTCTGTATGACTATCTTATCCACAAAATACTCATTACTAATGCACTTATGTTATTGAAAAAACTATATCAGTGAAAATGCCACTAAAATTAAACTGCATATAATAAAAGTAACTTGTCTGATAAACATTAAATGTATTGTTTAATGAAGAAATCATAATTGGACAAATAGTTTTGTCCTGCTTTTTAAAATAAGATTATTCACGAAGAAATAATTGCACATATAAATTTGAAACAAGTCTAAGAACTTCGATGCAAGTAATTTGTTTGTGGTAGAGTTTGAATTTTGAGTTGCAGTTTAAGTTTGTTGAAATGTTGAACAATAAGTAACTCACTATGACTCATGTTTATGACAGTAAATGTGAAAACAGTAGCTTTAAAATATATCAAAATATAAAACAAGCTTGTGCATGCTATGAACTTGCAAAACATATTTCAGTAAAGCAACACTAATAAAATTGCTTGCTTTCATGATTGTAATGTCATTGACACGTCGCAGATAACTTTGTACACCTAAGCCATAAATTGGTAAACCACTCACTTCAGAATCTTTTGCTTGATTGTAATAAGTCTAGACAACAAGAGAGGAAAATGTTCTGAATTGTTAATGTTAGACTTGATTTTTTAGCTGTTGGCATTTTTTATTCCATTATTCCATGTGCATTTTTAAAGTCATCACATTTTTTTGAAAATAATTATTATTATTATAGCTACTTTGTAATCTTGTTTTATATCAGGGTATTATGAAATAATTTGACAGTGGGATCGTATTCATGGACTTTCTCAAACATCCACTTTGTGATGTTGGTATTGTTTATATGTTTCTCATGGAAATCACCATGGAGATTTTCATTACTGACATTCCAGTGTGCAATTCTGTTGAGAAGAAAAATGAATAGACAAACAAATAACTGCATGTAAGAATTTGAAGCAAAAAGTTTGAGATTATGTAACAAGCAAAAAGAATATATAAGAAAAACTTTTAAAATCTAGTCAGAGTAATTAAAATTTAAAAAGATAGCAAATCTGTTCATATTTATCATGTTTTATTTTATTTAGAGCTCTGGATGTTCATGAGGAATTATGTAACACATTATTTAGTAATTAATTGTGCCACAAAAAATTAAGAAATAAAATTTGCTATTTCAGCTTGAAATTAATTCTTTTAATTATCACATAACTTAAGCATTTTCCCACAGGTATTATACAAAGTTTCTTTCCATATTTATATAGTTTTATACATTTTGACAACTTAATTTTCTCAGATAATGATGACAAATGTTTGCATTTAACTTACTTTGTTTGTTTGCCCCAAAACGTTTTGTAATCATTTAAGCATGATGTCTTTTAGTGCACTTCTATAAAATTTCTTCAGCCAACTCTGCACAACCACACTGCAGTAGATGTTACGACCTCTTATGGTTATGCTAAAAAAATTAATTAATACACAAATCAGATAACTTATTTGCTTAAATCTGCTCAGTTTACACATGAAACAAATCATAGTTTCAATAGACTGATGGTAATATTCCATTGACCAAAATGAAAATTTTGCAGTTTTAGTAGCATGGGTATTTAATTTTTCCTTTCTTTTGGTTCACTGCACTTATACTAGTGTTATGTTCTTTTTATGGATAAAGATAAGTAGCACAATGCCAGTTATAGCCAGTCCCAGGTCTACAGAAGCATTGATCCTACCCAGAAATATTCTGAGGGGTTTGGATCTTTGACATAGCCAGAACAAAATGTGGACTTGTAGCTTTACTAGCATTCAGATTTCTGTTAATAATATAACTTTCTGGTCCTTTTTTTTTGAAAATGTTTTAAAATTATTATTTTGCCATATAATGATGATTGTAAAATTTCTATTGCTTGTTTGAATAATTTAACATTTTTTTAATAAACATCTCTAATTTTTCTCCTTGGGTCAAACTTGCTCTATGGAATATTATATCAGGAGGTTGTTTAGCTTTACTTGACTACAGACATCCATAAACCTTGTTTTTATCACATGCAGATTCATTCATTTACCTGGATCAAAGGAAGAAACTCATTTTTATGCCATTGGCCACTGCTGCTTTGGCTATCTTCAACAATGTTGCTGTATGGGTGATGGCTTTTGTTTTTGGAGATATCTACAAATTGTGTTGGTTGTCACAGTCACCTGTCTTTGACTTCTCTCAGTACTTTTTTCTCATGTTCTTTTATAGTGGATAATCAGAACTGGTTTAGCAGCTCAGTCACTAAACTCTGTTGCTGCTGACAGTGGATGGTTATATATGGTTGCACATAGCAACTGTCTGTTTTTTGACATTAGTGTGGATCTTTTGTCTTTTCAACTACAGCACTGTTTATTTTAAGCGTTTCCATTGTTCACAAATACGAAACTAGTTTCCATATGTGATGCAATCAATCTACTATAAAAATTTCTCTCTTTTATTTGCACTTTCATACATTTCTAGCTTTTGTAGTCCCTCCATTTTTAAATGGATATTCAGTTCCTGGAACTGCAGATTGTACAGTAGCAAATCTGCAAATTTTTTAGTTAGTTATAGTTTACTAGTACAAACAAAGAAATAAAAATTTTACCATGCACATTGTGTAAGTATAGACTATACAATATATATAAGTAGCTGATTATTGTTAAGATTCACATGTGTCTTCCTATTGATTATTCATTGAACAAATATTAGGTTTCTAAATCTACTTTTACAAGGACAATTTTGAAGAACTAAAGAGTATGTCATTATTGATCTCACAGCACTGATAAAGACAAATAATAAGCAAACACAAATCTCTGATTACACTGGACGACAAAATGAAACTTATTGTCTGCCACTAAGCAAAATGTGGGTGATCTTAGCTAAATTTGGGTGCTGATTTCAAATCTGAAGTCAGAATTTGGCTAGGACATCAGGTTTTTTAGATATCCATGAGGAGGAATTTCACCACTAACACTATATTATGACTTATGTTATATGAACTATATAAAGCTTGAACAACAATATTTGGTATTCAAATGTTTAATGTGAAACATATTTGCCATGATCAGACAACAGATGCACAAGGAAGACTGATAAAAGCAGTATGGAAGATATGGAACGCATTTAACTTACATAGTAGGTACATTCCAAATGTTCACAAATGTTTCAGACACTTGTTCTTGCACTTATGTGAGGTATAGATCGGTCTCCCTTTGGAGGAACCAACAGTAATCACCCATCATGTTGGGATTGAATTTGCCCTGATATCTACTTTGCATCGTCTTTATGTCTTGGTGGAACCTTTCACCATGCTCATCACTGACAACCCCTAGATTGGTTGGAAAAAAAATCAGGATGCGAATGCAGAAAATGCATCTTTAGAGACATCCAGGCCCCCATTTGCTGATGTGATGCCAGTAGCATGTTTTCCACATACTCGGCATAGTGCTCAGCTCTATATTTGCCAAGAAAGTTCTGTACAACTAAAATAAATGCTTCCCGTGCTGCAGACTCCAGTGTGTTCAGCTTATTTTTTGAACCTGTCATCACCATGAGTTCTCGAATTTCAGGCCCCACAAAAATTCCTCCTTTGAGTTTAGCTTCACTTTTGTCAGCACCAAACTTCTCTCTTAGGTACTTGAAGCCATCACCATCTTTATCCATGGCTTTGACAAAGTTTCACATTAGGCTGAGGTTGATATGAAATGGTGGAAGGTAGACATTCTAAAGGTCTACCAATGGCATATGTTGCACATTGTACCTGCCAATCATAGGTTCCTGTCACATAGGCCAGTCTTTTCGAGTGTAATGGTTGGCATCATCACGGCTGTTCCAAAGACACAAGAAACACGTTTTTTGTGTACCCTAGCTGCAATCCGAGGAGGAGAGAAATAACTTTGAGATCACCACAAATTTTCCATTTATGATCCGAATAACTCATCACTTTCAAAAGGAGTTCCATCGACTCGTATGTCTCTTTCAAGCCAACTGCATGAACGATAGGAACCGAAGGTTTTTGGTTACCATGATGTAACAGCACAGTTTTAAGGCTTAGTTTGCTACACTCTACACATAACCTCCATTCATCAGTCACATGCCATAACTAAAAAACGTGATGCCCTAGAGCAAAACAGTTTTCAGATTTGAAATCAGCATGCGAAATACTACAAAGTAAGCATCATAGTGTTCCAGTGGAAAAAAATCATCGTTGTACAGTGTTGTTAAAATGTAACTGACAGATACAAATATTTTTCTATCAAAAAGGAACTTTTGATGAAGAGATGGAAATGTTTTTCAAAATCAAGAAACTCTTACAAAGATTAGGAGATTTGATGCATCATAGTTACTTACTTTTTTGAAATAATGTTGTCAAGTTCTTGTAAAACAGCCTGGTAATGAAATTGTCCCTAAAGAATTAGACATTTTGTTAATATATATTATCTACATTTCACATTTCAGAATGAAAGTCATTCAAAATATAGAACAAATTAAAATACAACTCACCATAATAATAATAATAATAATAATAATAATGTGTTTCTATAAACAAAAAGAAAAAGGTTTATAAGGAAAACAATTGCAAAATTGGAATATCCAACACTATAAATCCCTGTCTGTTGGTGACATTATACTCCACCCCTTTTACTATTTTTTTTAATTTTATGAAATTTTAAATATTGATATAAATTACTGTGTACAATTAAAAACTGGGTTTTGTTTTTTAAAGTTGTTTGAAACATTTTGAAGATAATTTTAAACAATGGAAATCAGTGACATGCAAATGTAACTTAATTGAAACACCTTGTTCATTCTTGCTGGAATTTTATCTGGATTAGTTCAGTCTTGGTCCATTTCAGATCATTGCAGATGACTGCCCAGTTGAAATTAGTGTAGAAGAAATCTTGAAACAACTTATATTTTGGATCAATCATGCTCTCAGCACTCACCACCTCCTCCTAATGGAAAAGAGCTTTGCATCTGTTTTACCTGTAGAAATATATTTCAAAGGTAAATTACTGCCAAAAGCTTTAGATCTTTAGCAAAAAATAAGAAAGCAAGTCTATACCTTTGATTTATCAAGTCAATCTATAATAAACTGGCAAAATTAAACAATGCCTTTTTATACCTCTATTTTCAAGTCTGTTCCATTTCTCAGTGATCCGGTGGTTCTGTAGCAAAAGTAAAGCAAAACTGTGTTATTATATGATTATAGCTATTATATTCAAAATATTTTAACTCATTTTTATAAATATTTGTGTATATTATCAAAATTTTAGTGATGGTTGTTAGAGATGAAAACCTTGTTATGTCGGCTTTTTGAATCTTTTCAATTCTAGCATCAGCTTCCACTCTCCAGTTGAATAGTTCTTTAATTTCTACAAAGGATGCCTTGTCAATATAATAATTCACAGTTTCATCTGCTACCTTGATGTAGATTTTGAATGACTTCATCAGATCTGCAATAAAGATCAAAATATGAAAAGTCAAAATGTAAAGTTAAAGGTTTTTATAATTGTCAGTGTAATATATCTAAAATGTTAGTAAATTACAAATCTGAATATCTTTTAGCAAGAGATTAAAAGCTTTATCTCTTCAAGAAAGAAATGTCCAATATGTTTAAACAAAACTGGTTTTATATTATTTAAAAAGAATCATTACTTTTGGGTATTGAATTGTAAAATATTATATTGCTAAGGTAGAGTAATTGTTACTTTAAAAAATATAAGAGAAACAAATAGAAAGTGACTGTAAACTGCAGAAAAGTGTCAATCTCTAGGAAGTATAGCATCATATCTGGTATTTTTGCTATTTCTACATATTTTTACAAGATTTTAAAGATATTTTAATGTAGTATCAGAAACAGTTTACGCTCACTTAATCCTAATTTTGACTTTTATCATGTCCTTATTTACAGAAAGACAAGGAATTTTATGTGTATCTTTGAATGTAATTAATTTCAGTTATGGGTGTTGTGAAGGTTTTTAGTACTTTTCAGATTTAACATGTTTAATTGTACCTAGGTGTTTTTCAGATTTCACAAAATCTTGAAAATACTAACTTCTAACTTTGCTTTTTAGATTATTGTCAAAGCAAAGAAACATTTTTCTTTTGCTCTGTTTAACTTACAGTGACAACAAAACAATTTGAATCTGTTAGAACAAACTGCTATGTATACAGTACCTTTTGGCGATGTATAATCTCCACCTACTTTATGCCAGTGAGATTTAATAGTAAATGGGTTTGAACCAAGATGTGTATATTTAATGGATCCTGAGTGAAAAAAAGAACAAAAAAATCTGAAATTTAGGAAGACTATTGCTAAGTTTCAACCTGAGTCATTTTTTGGGAATGTGTATGTAGCTATATTTTGTGTCTCGTGTGCATAGGGTGGATATAGATTAACTAAGCAAGCATACAATTTAAACAAATTTAATAATCAGGAAACATTAATAAAGTCATGCACCTCAGACAATATTTTAGGTCTCTCTATAGCGCTAGAATATCTGTTTTATTTTTAGTGAAATTCTGACTTCCCATATCCAACATTTGCAGCAATTTATTTGTGGATCTTAATTGTTTTGCTAATGTTTTTATCAAATGAAACCTTAAGTTATGACTTTGAAATAACTATTAATTTATTTTGTGATACCTTTGCTATTTTTAGGCAAAACTTTGTACACGTTTCCAGGGTATTGTGAACTCCATTACATAAGGAAATGCACCATGTATCTTTTCTTTTTGTTCACTTTAAGGAGGCTATATCAGATGTACAATGATAACCAGCTTGCGGATCCATATTGTAAAAAGCAAACATGGAAGTTAAAGGAAGGAAGGAAAAAACAAGATTGTGGATATAGCCAAAAGTGATATAGTAGTATCTTAGGCTACAACTCTGTCACTCCTAATGCAGTCACATAATGGCAGTGATCTAGATCGTTTTATAAGCCCACAAAATCAAGTTAATGTTTTAGTACAATAAAACTTTTTTTTAAATCCAAAAGAGAAATGCTTTTTTGAGTATTCAGGAATATGTATTTAATTGTGACTGTAACATTGACTGGACTGAGTTGACTGTAATTCCATTTGCAAAGAGGTGAAATATTTTTTAGTTATTTCCTTTAATGTCTTACATTTTATGATGTGATACCAGTTTTCTCATTACTTCAAAATAAAGGGGGGAGGAGGTAGGAATCTATTTGAATGAGCAGAACTTTTAAGTTGTCTCTCTTAGCAAAAGGTGCACACATCACACAGACATGTGGGCTTGTGAAGAGTATCTGGCTTCATGCAGTTAGAAATCCATTTTTTAACTTTAATATTCTTACCCTTTGAAGTAATTAGCCCAAAGTATTCTAAATGTAAACCTTTTAAACATTTTTGCAATAGCTCTTTTGGCTTGCTTTCTTGTGCATTTATAACTAATAGCTGTTTTCGTGAGCAGCAGAGAGGTACCTGAGGTAGCGCATTTGTAAATCCCAGGTTTCAAGTCAATACATTAACTCGATGGCCATGAATGATGCCTCTAGCTCATCTCTCTGAGATGTCCATAGACCTTCAAAATGAGGACAAAGTTTGACAAGAAGAGAACTAGATACTTATTGTTAGCTTTGTGTCAATCTACTATTATCTAATATAAATATACCAACTGATGAAAAGGAAAGAAAATGAGTATTTGGTAGCAAGAGAGGAAGTAATTTAAAAGTATAAAATGGCTTAGAATTTTCATTTCCTAAGTTGTGCAAGTTGATATATCATCTTGCTGAATTTTTTTTTGTGAATATTGCTCTAGCTTATCTGTTGTTTCACATCTTTTTACATTTTTTTTTTTAAGTTGCATTTTTGTATGCCATTCTTGTAGACTTATTTTTCCATGGAAAATATTTTTCTCTCACTTGTTAATTTAAACTTTTGCTTAAAGATTTTGGGAAACACAGCAGCTTATTTTCAGAGACAAAAACAAAAACAGATTAAAAATAACTCAGCTCTTCTAGATTTGGCCATGTGAAAGCATGGAAAAAATGGTGAAAATCACAAAAGGAGACGGAAATAAAAAAAATTGATTGCCACTATCAACATCAACATTGAGTTAGCAGCCTGAAAAGTTTATGTAGAAATTGAGAAAACTAAAGCATCTGCTCAAAATTACAAATGATAACTTGATAACTTTAAATGGAGACTCCAGTGCCAAGATTTGACAAGCATGAACATGGTAGCCGAACACCAGAAAATGTTGAACCACTGACGCCAGAGAGTAAAATCGCTATCAGTTTGTGTGAGCTTAAGGAGAATATCTTGCACAATCTGAAAGATGTTAATTTTACACCATGCTATCTTGCTGAAGTTCATCAAATGGTCAGGACTATGCTGTCAGCCAAATTTTGTCTGTTTACATAATCTGTAGAACAAATTAGATAAGCATCTAAAATTTCATAGGAATACAGTCAAAGCCTATGACAAATGAGTAAAAATGTCCTGATAATGTGAGGTATAAAAAAAAACAGAAAAGCTGTAGTTACAAAAAAAGATTTAGTTGTCTTCTCTTTAGGGGGAATCTATGAATCAGTGACTTTTTACATGGGTGATTATTACTAATGATGCATCAACTAGCTTCTGTACCATATCAGAATTTACTAGCCAAAATGCTGATGCTATATAGGCTTACTCAAAACCATTACTTGAATGTTGAAGAATATTCATCCAAACTTTGAACATCTTTTTTTGTTAATTACACCAGCATTTGATATTGGTATCTTACAAACTTTTACCACCTGAGATGACTACCATTAGTCTTTAACCGTCATGGAACTTCTATGTTGGTGCAGCATTACAATGAAGAACAGAGGAAGAAGTTGGCTATTGCAAAAGCACTCATACAAATTCTAAGAAAAGCAGCAGTGCTCAAAGCAAAGGTTTCTTTCATGGAAATTTAGTGAAGTTGAAAAGCAAAACCCTAAAGATATTTCTTCAGAGGTACAATGCATATCCACCAGCTACTGATCAGCTTGACAGAAGTGTTGAAACACATGGAACTGGACTGTTTCTGCATGGGTAACCACATATCCATTGACTATTTTTCATGGTCAATGTATGGCTTCTGTGCTGAGTAAGGACATGGATACAACTGTTCAGATCAAAGAACGTGGCCATATGGAAACATTTATGAAGAATGATGGGATTTGGAGGCAACTAACTCAACCTAACCAGTGTGTTGTGGCTATGTAAAGTAAATTCATGAGAATCAAGAACTTGTGAACTATTGCTGTACCACTTTGGCTCTGGTTAAAAGGTTCACATGACCAGAAAATAATGCCACTTGAAAATCACTTAACTACTCTTGATATACTTATTCTCCATAGTGCTCCATCTTTCTTTATTACTAGAAAGGGCATTGCTATAATTGAACTTAGCTTTACCTGGATGTCAGAGCAGAAAATAATTTTAATCTTGTAAACAAAGCTAGTCTTTGTTTTACAATGATTTTTTTTACATTAAATTTTGAATTAATGTTCTCAACTGTTTTAGTAGTTAGAAATGTAATTTCTGTCAAATCTGTTGCAGAGAATATTAGGAAAATCTGAATAATTTTAACTTATAATAAAGTACTTTATGTTCCTTCCACAAATGTTTTATTTACTCCTGAAACACAGAAATCTTCAGAAAGTTGTACATTGCTGTGCTGGTAGAATATGCCTCTTATATCATATAGTACTCCTTTAGATTGGCTGGCCAACATAATGTAAGCTTCAAAAGCATACTGCCGTCCAGGTTTGAGATTAATAAGCTGGTACAGAGGCGGCTTTACTGGTTCTGTAAAACAGTAATGAAAAGAAGGGTACTGTAACAACAGCCATCTCAGTGAAGCATAGTAATAGTGTGTAGAATTGGAATATGCCCAGAAATGTAAAACTTTTGTGTAATTTTTAGATTTTCCATGAGACCTGAGTTTCTTTCTAAATAATATCCCAAATTTTGAGTTTGAAGTTTGTACATTTTTATTAGAAACTCGAAAATGAGAGGGTTCTGAAGTTTTTCACTGTAGAGATGTTCAAGTGAAGCCCAGCAGAAATAGTACCGCTATAATGGTATCTGTCAGGATTTCATTTCAGCATCCTAGTAAAAGAATTGTAAAGACATGAAATGCATTATCAGGAATTGCAATATTGGATGGGGATTTCAATTTTTGTAGCAATATGGCATTCACCTAGGTCATTGCTGTCTTTAGGATAATGATAACTACTTTTTTTTTTTGAAATCAAATAAAACCTTTAAGCTAAAGTGTCATTAATCCACAAAGTTCCTGTGACCCATAAGAAAGGATATAATATATAGCTCAGAAAATTAGAAGATATTTCACTGCTTCAATGACTTCTGTCACTACGGTTAAAATGAGTTTTTTTTAAAAAAATATTTAGTTAATATACTGGCGCGTTTCTAAAACTGTTCTTTTTTTTCCTCAAGTTTTACCCTGGTTTGCAACATAATCAGATTTTATCTGGATGCAAAGAATGAAGATGTGCTTGACACGTACCTATGAGAAACTTCCCCACTCCTTTGTCCATGATACTTGATGTTGTTGCTATTAGATAATCTACATCAGTGGTCCCTAACCACCGGTCCGCAGCGAAAACTATTTTACATTTTAAAATATAGAAAACGGAAAACAAGTGTTAAAAATGAAATAATTGTTCTGACACGAAATTGATTTCTACAAATACATGGTTGTAATATGTGAAATGATCGTGGTGTATCCGGTCGGCTCCGCGCGCTCGTGGCGGATTGGTATAAATAGCCGGTACTGGTCTCTTCTCCTTTATTTTTTGGCTCGAGATACACCCTGGCCACCAGCTCCGTCAGACCAAATGCTCACCAGGCAGCTTGGCGTACAGAACAAATTGTTCTGACACTAAATTCTTTTAAAAGTAAGAATTTCCAATTGCTTTCATAATATAATTTTTTTCCATTCTGATAGCATCACAAAACAGCTTTTAATTACCAAAATAGAATATGTGTTGATTAATCCCCTAACCCTCTTCCGTTCGCTCCTCTTAGGCGCATCCTTCTTCTCAATTGACGTTTTTTAGCGCTGGTGATTATTGCAATTATTAGTGATTATAATTGTAATTAAGATTTATAAAATCGTTAGTGATTTTACTTTTGTATTTCAACTTTTCATGATTGAATTTATAATCATATGAGATTTTAAAACTTTGTATAGGATTAGAAATTTAATTCAATCTTATAATTTCTCGATTATCGAACCTTCAAGTGTACCACCTCAGTTTACAACACAGTAACCATCTTGATTTACAGATAGCTAACATGGATGGACAAAAATCGCTTGAGAGCTTTTTCGGAAAGGGGAATTGGGAATAAAAGATCTAAAGAAGATGGCGCAGAGCCTGCGCCTGAAGCTGTTAAAGAAAGAGAGGTCCTCCTCCAGCAGGGAATATGACGAGTCGTATTTAAGATATGGCGACGGATGTGTGATATGTGGAGATAAGCTATGTAACGATACAATGAAGCCCTCAAAACTCCTTCGGCACATCGAGTCCAAGCGCCCTGTTCTTAAAGACAAACCTGTTGGGGTTTGTGGGCGGGACGGACAAAGGCGAGTGCGGAAAGCCGCCACATCTATAGATGTGGCTGCACTGAGCACGTCATTCTTGGTGGCAGACTGTATTGCTAAAAGTAAGAGGCCTTTTACTATTGGTGAGGAGTTGATTCCACCTGCTGCTATGGGCATTTGCTGCGGATTATTGGGAGAAGCTGCAGCTAACAAGATAGCACAAGTTCCTTTTTCGGCTACCGCTGTTACTAGGAGAATTGATGAAATAGCAGAGGACATCGAGGAACAACTGTCGGAGAGGCTTAACGAGTCACCGTGGTATGCCATACAGGTCGACGAGTCTACTGATTTCGATAACAAAGCAATAATGCTTGTGTATGTGCGATATTTATTTCAAGATGATGTGCATGAGGATATGTTGTGTGCACTGTCGCTGCCGATTAACACAATGGGGGGGATTATTCAAGTCTTTGAATGACTACATGTCAGACAAATTAGATTGGTCATTCTTTGTTGTGGGCTGCGGCCATGACCTGGTGGCTGTCTGGTTTCACTATCCGGGTGAAATAAGTTGCGCCTGAATGTGAGTCCACTACTGCATCATACACAGCCGAAAAATGTCCCCTGGACTTAACAGTGTATTGAATGGCGTTATTAAAGTTATCAATCACATCAAAGCAAACGCACTTAAACTCGCGTCTGTTTGAGCAGCTGTGTGATGAAATGGGTGCACCGACATTATCGGGGGTTTTGGAAGAGACTGAGGTGGATGTGACCTCCTCCCAGCTGGTGCGCGATCACCTGACTTCGCTGTCGACAGAATTTACCGCAAAAGACCCGAGGACTGCGAAGGAATGGATCCCTGACCCCATTTGTGAATGTCCCCGACGAATCGTCCATGTCAGTGAAGGAACAAGGTCAGCTCCTTGAGCTTGCAAATAACGGTGGGTTTAAAAGTATGTTTGAGGCAACTTCATCTCTGCTGGTCTTCTGGATAAAAATCAAGACCGAATATCCTGAGATAGCTACAAAAGCCTTGTAAACATTTCTTCCATTTCCAATGTCTTATCTGTGCCTCAATGACTGCAACAAGCCCAGGGTTAGGGGGGAACACTATTTGTAAAACGCGGACTTTCAAATGCATGTATTGGCTATAATGCGATTCCGTCTCGAACATAGTTTACTTTCAATTTCGCGGCGCGTGAGCGTCCACGACATCACGCGTTCTGTTCATTCGCGCTCCTGATTCAAATAAGGCGAATATTTTTCTGTGTTGCCCATTGTTGTATATTGGGAAAATAACTTACTTAGAGATGGGGCTATAAAAGTCCTGCGTGTGAGCAGTCAGCAGAGGGGAGAGCCATCCAGTAACCTGTGGATCTATAAAACCCATAAACATGGAAAAGTCTATAAGCAAGAGTGCTTCCATGAAACGTCCTGGTGATAAAATTGCGGGTGGTGATCCTAAAAGAATAACATTTGAAGAGAAGCTGGGTGTTGTAAAGCGTTTTGAGCGAATCCCTCTCCAACGGACACACCCGAAGAAGATGATGCAGATGATGGTGCCGACGTTCAGCCCGTCTTCATGATTCAGCAACCCCCAAACCACCAACCCTCTTCATCAATTTTTCTTAAGTGTCTAATTTACGTTATTTCTTCTTTATTAGATAGCCTAGTGACAATAAATGTTAAATTCCTATCTTATCGTGTTATAGCAGAATTGCCTGTATTTTGTTTTGTATTTTATTCTTTAATTATTGTGAAAAATAACTTATTTTTTGCATTTCAAACGTTACCTCGCTTATAATGGCATAGCATCACAAGTGAAAAATTTAAGGTATTGAGTACGTCTTTTTCAAGTATGTCATAATTAATTTCAGCTTGCTGAAAGACCTTTCACAACTATTGTGGAAATTTCACGGGCGGAGGTGGCTAGTTATTAAATGACATTATAAACCAGAGGAAATTTTGCGCCCCTTCAGACCTGCGGCTGGGGGTAATTGCCCCATGTCGCCCCCACCCTTGCTACACCTCTGCTGGTGCAACATGCATATCTGGCAGGCCCCTTATGTATTGATGGTTTATAGTCTTTACAGACAAATTAAATCTTCTGGATGCAAATGGATTTGAAGAAAGGTTTGCAAGGTTTTTCGACCGATTCTGTTTAAAGCTATTAAGCTTGGCAGATATGGAGAAAATTAAAAATCCACTATCTCAAAATATTAGAATATTTAATAAGATCAATAATTAAAAAAAAGGGAGGATTTATAATATAGAAACTTTTCAGAAGTTCAACATATGTTCATTTATGCACTCAATACTTGGTCGGGGCTCCTTTTGCATGAATGGCTGGCCAATCAAGCACAGTAATACCATGGTCAGCAAACCAGTTACTAGTAGTTTTGACACTGTGGGCAGGTGCCAAGTCCTGCTGGAAAAGGAAACCAGCATCTCCATAAAGCTTGTCAGCAGATGGAAGCATGAAGTGCTCTAAAATCTCCTGGTAGATGGCTGTGTTAACTTTGGACTTGATAAAACACAGTGGACCAACACCAGCAGATGACCTGGCACCCCAAATCATCACTGACTGTGGAAACTTCACGTTGGACTTGAAGCAACTTGGATTCTATGCCTCTCCACTCTTCCACCAGACTGTGGGACCTTGATTTCCAAATGAAATGCAAAATTTACTTTCATCTGAAAAGAGGACTTTGGATCACTGAGCAGCGGTCAAGTTCTTTTTCTCCTTGGCCCAGGTATGACGCTTCTGACGTTGTCTCTGGTTTGGGAGTGGCTTGACACTAATAATGCAACATTTGTAGCCCATTTCCTGGACACGTCTATGTGTGGTGGCTCTTGATGCACTGACTCCAGCCTCAGTCCACTCCTTGTGAAGCTCCCCCAAGTTCTTGAATTGGCTTTGCTTGACAATCCTCTCAAGGCTGCAGTCATCCCTCTTGCTTGTGCACCTTTTCCTACCACACTTTTCCCTTCCAGTCAACTTTCCATGAATATACAGCAGTCTGCGAACAGCCAGCCCTTTCAGCAATGACCTTCTGTGGCTTACCCTCCTTGTGGAGGCTGTCGATGAGTGTCTTCTGGACAACTGTCAAGTCAGCAGTCTTCCCCATGATTGTGGTTGTGTGTACTGAACCAGACTGAGTCATGGTATTTATACTGCATAAATAGTGATTCATTCAAACTCAACATGGAATATTCTAATATTTTGAGATACAGTTTTTCTATTTTCATGAGCTGTAGGCCGTAATTATCAAAATTAAAATTAAAAAATGTTTCAAGCATTTTAGTTTACATGTAATGAGTCTAGAATATATACAATTTTCACTTTCTGAAATAACTGACAGAAAATATTGAACTCTTCCATGATATTCTAATTTTTTGAGATGCACCTGTTATCCTTTTGAATGCCTTTCTGCCTATATTAGGCAATTGCCAACTGTAATTGTCATATCCTGTAGTAAGCGAAGCAACATGTGGCATATCTAGAACTACAGCTGAGAAGACATTGAATGGATTGGAATTGCTTTCCTGCCCCCATGATTAGATGTTATTGAATGAAGGAGATCTAATGAAAAATTAATTTTGGGGCATTTGGAAAGAAAAACAAATTAGTGTGTAATGAAATATTTGTTAAATGCCAGAAACTGAGTGAAAGCATGGTTGTGTTAGCAATTAAAAAGGAACATTCTGTACCTACATAAAAATGGGCTAAGAATCTCTGACTATAGTGTTTTTGTTTGGTGATGATCATTAGTTGGGGACTGATTTTCTTTTTTTAAAAATAATGTCCAAAACCTAAACCTACCAATTGGAAAATTTACTGACATTTTTAAAGCAAGAAATCACAAATCAGTATGTTTCTATAGACTTCAAAATGTTTGGAATTGCTACATTTGCCTTCCAATGAGAATTATAAAATTCTTGCCAGATATAAACCCACTGGGACATCACACAATGTTATATTTCTGGCAGAAAGTGAAACCACATTTTACTACTATTTTCCAATAGAGGGCAGGTTTCATTTAACAACAAGAGTGAAGTCTTTTTTTTAAAATCACATTTTCATTTCCTCTTGAATGTTGTAATGCTGTAAAACTTAATTTTCTTATTTTTATTTTCCTGAAAGGTAATCTTATTTCTAAGTTGGTAGAAAAATGTTTGAAAAATTCTGTGAAAATTCATGAGTCATTAAACATTCGTCTTCTGGGTCAGAGGTGATACTAAAAGGGAGCTTACTCATTAGTTTAGTTCACTGAATGCCAAATCCAGTTATCAGGTGGACTTAAAATATAATTTTTTTGAGTGATTGTATCATGTCAAATTGCAAACAGAAGATTGATGATAGCATGGGATCCAACGACTCAAAGACAGCAATGTTCTCTGCTGGAGAAAAACTACAACATGCCTAAAAAAAAAGCATAATTAGGCAGAAGTCAACAAGGTAATTTTGCTCTTATAATTTTTCATGGTTAAAATCTTATTAACTGGTCAGGGTACTTAATTTCATTTAATGCATTTATACTCTATTTTATTCTTATTATAAGTAATCTGTAGATGCACATTTTTAAAATAAAAAATAAAAAGATAATCCCTTACTGTTTTGAGTTTATACTGTTTTTTTAGTAAATTAGCTTTTCTCCTTTTCCTTATTATCATTACTCTGATGTTAATGCAAACATCAGCAGCATCACTAACACTATTCGCTGTGAATTGATTTTTTCAAAAATTTAACTGTGCTTTTCTGTCATTAAGCTTGATTTCTTCATCTATTAGCTCATCTTATACATTTATTTACATATATGCTGTCTCCTTTTGTAATTGCTTATTAGTCTTTCCTCTCAAATGCCTTCAGGAGAACTTTATAAAAAGTTCAACGAAAAAAAACAGTAAAGTTGCTGTAGATAAATGTTCAAATAAACAGTGTTAGTGCATCGGTCGGTTGGTTAGTCAGTCTCTCTCTCTCTCTCTACATGTAATATATATATATATATATATATGTATAAAATCGTGGAAATTTAGATATGACAAAAGTCATATTTGGGCAAGTAAAAATGTCATGAGGACCCTTAGTAGAGTATTTTTGTTTGGGTAGTGGGAGAAATAATACGTAGACGGACTGTTGCAAAAATAAGGTAAGAAGAACCTGACACTAGTGGGCATTAAACTCAGAACCAATTTTCAGCCATTCTACTCTCTGTTACAGCAAATATGGTTCCACTAAGTGACTAAGATTAGCAGCATCAACTGTATAAAAGGTATTCATTTTATTTTATTCCAGGTACCATGTGATTTAAAAATAATGAAACTAATGAATTCTTTTTAAGCCGAAATAAAGCATGGCTGCTTTTGAAACTATGGTTTGAGGCACTTTGAAAATAAAATAAATGGAAGGAAAAAGTTTTATTTTCAGTTTCTTCAGGTCTGCCTATAAAAATTATAAGATTGCCTGTAAAAACAACTTTTCTGATTTGTTTTACTGTGATACTCAGTTCTATTTAGTCTGTTTGTCAGGGTTTATCTTATCTGAAGTAATAATGATATGAATCAATGTGAAGTCTGTAATTTGTTCAGCATCTCTTTCTCTCTCACGCACACACGCACGCACTTTCACACACTCTCACACACTCGCACTCCCTCTCCCTGAGAAGGTGAAGAAACATGAAAGAAGTTTGTTTTTATTGATGGTGTTTTTTTTTCAAGGGCATCGTTCTTCATTATTTTCAGATTTCTTATTTGCATATTGAACTCTCATGCTTGTGGGAAAAAAAGTGGTTGGTATTTGTGGTACTGAGTCGAGAAATTGAGAGTTCCATAGATGAAAAAGCTATGATGACATATAAGGTCAGCTCCCAGATATGAGATAGATGTATTAACCTGTGGTGTGTAGTTTTAAACTAATGAAAACTATTAGATAATTTAATTATGCTTGCATTTGCCATTTCTCTGAATGGAAATTTAAAGATTCCTCATTTTAAAAAGATATAAATAGATAAAGGTATAAGAAGTTTTCTATTCAACTATATATTCTGTACCTGAAGAAAATTTTGAAAAGTTAATAAGGCATAAATAAAACCTAGAAAGAATTTGTAAGCCACTGAAGCCTTTTTAGTGTTTCTATGACTGAGATGACACTATTAACCATCCTAGTAAGCCTTCTCAGAACTCCAAAACTCCTGTATTAGGCAAAGGTTTTATCCAAACCCCACACGGCCAAAAGGACCTGACTAAACAGTATTGTTTAATTCAGTATCTCTAAAGCTAAGACACTTGCACTTAAAATGTTAAATTTAATTTGGCATTTTTATTAAAGAAAACTCTACTAAACAATTTAAATATGATTATATCATTTTTAGTGTTGGCTCTACTGCAGAATCATTTAAAATAAAATAGGTTGAGAGCAGAGTTCTGCAATACCCCATTGGCTATAAGCTAGAAACCCAAACTTAACACCCTGAACTCTGGCAGGAAATTAATCCTTAATCTGTAGCTAGAAGGAATTTACTGAAGCAGTTTACTGGTTTTTTTTCTGCAAATTAAAACATTGACTATTATCTACAATTGAAGTCACTGGCAGGAAAGTCAACTCTTCCATAGTCAATGTTTTTTTTACCAAATTTCCTTTCTAACTGGCTGCGGATTTACCAATATCATACTCATGGCAACTTGTTTATAGGTGTCTGCTGACAGACAGAAAACTTTATTGTTTTGATATTTAAAATACAACCCTGTGACATTCCTAAAACTAAGCCGTTAGGCAGCAATTCTAACCATGAATTGTGACAAATACTTTGTCACACTGAAACCATTAAAGTAGGACCAGAAGTTTTGTAGATTTACTTCTGGTTAAGATGACTGAATGCTTTTGATTTTTCTTTAATTTAGCATTGAATAAAACTATTTCTTACATTTTACCAACCAGCATATTTTGTACTTATGAAAACTTCAAAAAATTTGCCATAATATTTAATACGAACAATGTCCAACAGAGATATGCTGTTCACAAATAAAAGCGTTAAGTTAGTATCATTAAAAAAAAATCTTTTTAAAAATCACTGTTTCATATATTTTCCTGCAGATAATCAAAACAGCAAGAAGACTGGACTTGGTGATCTGTCAGGTTGGAAGGATTCCCAAAACATTTGTAGTTCATCAAAAGTACTCATGGGTTGACCCTCAGGGTCGGTTAGTATCACCTCCAACAGGGCACACGGCTGAGCTTGAGGACAGCCAACAAATGAGAACTAGCTTTATGTTGGATGAAAATAATGAAAAAAAAGTAACCATTGAATTTTTGTTTGTGTATTTGTTGTTATAACTAAAAAAAAAGAGAAATTCTTTAGGTTAGTTCAGTAATCAATACCTGAGCTACTCACATGAAATGTAATTAATGAATGTGTTAATAATTGAACTCAGTTGTCCAGCTGTTGACAGTTAGGTCTTCCAGTTGAACTACCATATTGGCAATCAATAGGCATTATTTCTACATAAGCAGCACTAAAGAAAATGACTGCCTTATGAACTTGTTATTTAATTCCAACTTTTCATACATGGTATGTAGAAAGATGGTTCTTGTGTTATGAGAGTTTTCAATGAGATTTCAGCAAAAAAAACCCCACTAAATGTTTTCTTTTTGTTGGTTCCTGTAATGTATCTATTTGGAAAATTATTTGCAAATGATGTGCAGGGCATTTAATAATGAAGCATAGTAGTCATGTTGGCCAGTGCAAAGGAGGCATTTCTGTTCTACAAGAAATAACTGGTAGAGATTTAATTTCTTGTACCAACTATAGTACATTTGACTTCAGCTGTGTGTTAGTGTAGACTGCTCCTAACAAGTCACTACCTGGTGACTAAGGTTACATAGTCAGTACATACAGCTACAAAATTCTGCATTCTTCTTTTGATAAAATATTGTATAATATAAAAATTTATACCAATAAAATATCTGTACCATAATCTTTAGAATTTCTTGGCTGCTTCAAACATATAGTTGTCTTCTATCCTTAGCTCTCTCTCTCTCTCTACTGCCATAGACATCATAACATCACACTATGTGGTGTTCTGGGAGTTGCTAAACCTGCACCATCTTTAGTGAAAATTTTTTGAGACTGAAGTTGGTCTGACTTACTATTTTTACCAATTTGGCTTGGTGACCCTTCCAGAATTAGCATAGCTCTCAAGCTCATTAAAGTTGCAGCACATGAAAGAGAACCCTCAGAACTAGAAGATCAGTGAAGAACATTAATTGCATGTGGCAATGTTTGTCAGTGAGATCCTGCATTTTGGCAATAAAGAAAGAATAAGTTTGAACTATAAAGTTAAATAAGTGTTCATTTAAATCTCTTTTTAATATGCTACCTAAACAAGAGTATTAAAACAGTCAGAACCCTTATAACTACATATTTTTTTTCCCTTATTTACTTTGCCACAGACTTTATTACCACCAGCACATTCCCTTTTAAAGGTCCTAAAAATGAATGAAACAAAAGTATCAGGAGCCAATCAAAAATGATGGAAACTCTTGACATTGGCTTTTTTTCATGATACTTAGATATCTCAAGTGTTGCACCTGAATTTTTAAAGAGATAAATGGACTTGCTCAGGATATTTGTGATAGTCGATTCTGTTTAAAAAAAAGACTTATAGTAATGTCTGCTTTCACTGTCATGTCATGTCCACAAAATCTGTTAAAATTGTTTAACACTTTTCATCATTCTGGTGACTACAGAAGGTAGCTATGAAAACTTACAAATGAAATATCGACCAACAAAAAAAAACCAGTTTATATTCTGTACCATGCAGGTGCAAAATTTTCTAAATAGGGACATTCATTTTTTCCTATTTTGCACAATTACCCAAGTGCTGTGATGAGATTTTGCTGGGAAGATGGTCCTGACAGCTGCAAACCATTTCTTTCCTGATGAGTACCAATATCATTAATTTTTTACTCATAGAAATTAATATAGTCTTCATCAAACAGAGTAGAACAAGCGAAAAAAGTAGCTTCTTATCTATTAGATTTATGTAGCTTTTTGAAATGATGCAGTTATGAATATTGCAGATAAACTTGGTTGTTGACGTTGAGCTTGGACTGGTAATACGAGGTGGACAGGAGTTTGGCTTAGGTATCTATATTTCTGGGGTGGAATCTAAATCAGTTGCTGATGTTGCTGGATTAAAGGTAAATAATATCCACAAAAACACAAAAAAAATTTTTTTTTGATTTTAAAAAATATAATTTGTTTGGTAAAGACTTTACTAAAATTTTATTTTCACTTTAATCTTTTCTGAGTCATTGCTTTTTTCTTTCTTTATTTTGTTTTATCTGAAATTTGTGGAAGGTTGGGGACCAAATTCTGGATGTGAATGGTAAGAGCTTTATGGACATTGAGCACCAGGAAGCAGTCAGAATTCTCCACTACTCGAAGCACATGATGATGACCATCAAAATGGTTGGTTGTGTCCCATTGACCAGAACAGTTACTGACCACACAGAGTGGATGTACAAGGAACAACTAGAAAGGTTTATTTTTGACCAATGATAGTTATAATTAACCCATTTTCTCTTAACCTAGAATCTTTATGCTTACCAATATTTTGCACCCCCATTACTGTTCAAGTCTATATTACTCTGCACAGATTAGACCATAGGGGGCTGTGACAACTCAGTATCTTTCTCATCAGCATAACCCTTTGTAATAACAAATCTGTATATTGTTCCCAGTAGTGGCTTTAGGGGAGGGCAAACAGGACTACTGCCTTGGGGGGCCCCACACTTTAGGGGCCCCAAAATTTTGCAATAATTTTTTTTTTTGTAGGAGTGGGTTTATGTAAGGAAGTGGTTCAATTTCTGCATCTCTTTTTGCAGTAAACAATAGTAATGATTCCAACTCTTGCATCTCAAGAATTATTTGCATTTGAATACTCAGCTATTTGTTTAATTTTCCTCAAAGATTATTAAAGAGATCGATCCATGATACAACTGTGATGTTTGTTATTGTTTGTAATTGTTATCATATGTCAGAGGTCCCAAACCCGCTGCTCACAAGCACTACTGTGCTCTTTCTCGGACAGGCTGACGGTGCTCTTCTACAACCTTTTTTTTCCTTTTTTTTAAAGTTGGAATTTTCACCCTTATATAGGAAAAGTAAAAAATCCCTATTGAACTTACCATTAGGTAGCTGTAGGGGTCAGGGGGTGTGATAATGGAACCAACATGAAGGGCAAAAATGCTGGTGTTCAGAAGAGAGCTTTGGATCTTAACCCTAAAGCCATTTACATTCTCCGTGGATTTCAATTTAAACCTGGTTCTGAGAGATGTAGCAAAGTCTTGCACAATAGTTTCAACTTATTTTGGGAATTTTCAAAGAATGTATTGACTCTGCATCTCAACAAAAAGATGGACAATCCTAACATCATGTGCGAAACATGCAGTGAAAATGCTATCTGAAACTCTGGAAAAGTTGCATTGATGGTGTAAAAGTTATACATTTCAAGTTACCTGGAATTTATAAAGGAATTATTGCATTATTGAAAATCACTGACCTTGATGGTGTAACTTGTGCTGAAGCCAATGGTCTTCTGGCTGAGCTATGGTCATTCACATGTCATCTTATAACAAAGTTAGCTGTTGATATCTTGTGACAAATAAATAAAGTAAGCAAACAAATGCAAAGTATTGATATGCAGCTAGGCACTGCAATGACATTGTTGACTATATGACTGAGTACAGAGATCATGGTTTTAAAAAAGCAGTAGAAGTTGCTGAAAATATTACTGGGTAATCTGATGATCATATTCAGGTAAAATTTTCAGAGCAACACGAGAAAAAGCATAGATTTTTCCAGGATAAGGCTCAGATTAGTCCATAATTGACCCAAATGACAAATTTTGCATTGAATTCTTTAATGTTATGATGGAAAAAATCTTCTCAGCTAGATGACAAATTTAGGCAACTGGTGCAGTTTAAAGACAAGTTGGGTTCATATCTGATGTGACTGAGATTAGAGGTTTTTTTTTTATACTATATAATCATCTTCACGAAAAATACACAGCATTTTCAGTTCTTCTTCGGTATATTTATAAGTCTGACATTCAAGACATTTACCAAAATTTGTGTGTAGTACTTTGCATTATTCTTATTGTACACTTGCATCTGGTGAGAGGTTATTTTCAAAGTTGACAATAATAAAAATTATCTGTTCTTTTCTATATCACAAGAACACCTTGTTGACTTAGCACTTATTTCAGATGAACATAAATTGGAAAAGATTTAGATTATATTGAGCTGATTCAGGACTTTTCTTCAAAGAAAGCATGAAAAGTTACATTACATTAGATTACTAGATAATTATTAGTCTCTATTAATGTCATTCATTCCTCAACATACTGGCTATCAGCTTATGTTTGTGAAGAATTTGTGATGTAGATGGGCCAACATAGAAGATGCAATGAACCTAGAATATAGCTCAGTGTTAAAAAACTCAGTCTTCTGTTCTTTCTTCAATTTATAAATATTGATTATCAGAATAGGTGTAGGAGCAATGGATTGACCATTTACTCCAATTTATTTTGATGAGGAAATTTCCCATTATATATTCATAATATGTATCTCAATATAATAGGTTTGTTATGACTTGTGTTCAGAGTTTTGTGTTGATGTAATATATTATATCATATGCTCCACTCCAGTTGTAATAAAAATTAATTGCACTGAATATTTGTATTATCAATATTGTATTGAGATGCTTTCATTGCAGCTTCATTGATAGGGTAAAGTGAAATTTAAATCTAATGTTAGACTAGCTTATAAGTCATCAAAATGAGCCTCTAAGGACCACAAATTACTCTTGCCCAGGGCCCCAGCAACTCTAAGGCCACCTCTGTTGTTCCACCCTTATGTGTTTTGCATTACAAGTGTGTTGACTAAATTCAACATAAATACTAACTGGAGCTTCTTAGATGGTTTGTCCCCAGGTGGTATAAGTAAGGCAAAAAACTGATGTGGCATTTGGGGAGGTGGGTTAAGCTTCTAGTCTGACATGGTAAGGCATCCATCAGTAGTTCAGTTACTCATATGTACTGTACATAGTACAAAACAATGGTTTATTATACATTTTGCACACTTTTGTACTATTTTGCCTCATAATAAAATTCTGGGAGTAAGAGACTTTTGTTTATTAAAGCTATAATCCTACAGCATTACTGACTCTACAGTAGGTTGTTTCTAAAGTAGATATAAGTGAAGATAAAATATTTCTAAATATAAAATAATTTAAAATATAAATGAAAGAAAACAAAAACTGAATGATGGTCTACAGTAGCCGGTCATATTTATGGTGCCTGCTTTACTTTTTTTTATTAAGAACATTACTTTTCCTAACAGACACGTAGGCTTTTACAGCCAAAATAGAGATAGTTAAAAGCTGAAAGTGAAGATTATTAGAAATTTCCAAACAACCAATCATTGATGAAAGAAAGAAATAGTGTTTGTAAAACAGCTTGAGATCTGTACAATTTAGTGTTCTGGAAATTAAGATTTTTCATTTATTAATTGTTAAACAATTAAAATTAATTTTATTTGCAGAATATCCGACAGCTGCAGTGATGCTGAAGGATCCACAACAGCCCAGAATGTACGTTTTTACTTCAAGATATTTAAAGATGTAGTCTCTGTTGTATTTCCTCATAATTTTAATTTATAACATACATAAAAATAGTTACATACAGACTATTTACCTGCTACGTACTTAAAAACTCTCTTCTTATGTAAATTTGTTCAGATCAGAGAGATCATCAAGGATGTATCTTGACATCGTGTTATATTCCTTCATATATGCAGGTATTTATCAAGTAAGGATGCTTAAAAAAGAGAGATAGAGGGCCACAATTCGTGAGAAATAAAACATGACTGATGAAGACAAAGAAAATATTAGAGTATAAGCAACTTTCATTAAACACATACACATATATATCTTTTCATATTACTATTATCAAAATAAATATTTTATCATTATTAATAATGATAACAATAGTAAACTTGATCTAAGCTTGTCATGATTACTTCTAGAATTAATTGAGTGTATAGTGTGCTGAATCTAAATAATAATTGTCTGCGATAAACAAATACTGACCATTTAAGACTTGTGTATTTATAAACATACAAGCGTTTTATTGTAGTAACTTTGTTTTAATTTATACATCTATCAGACTACCCTTTTTGATGCCACTGAGGAAGCCAGACCAGGTCAGGGTTGGTAGCCAGTCCTCAAGGAAACAATGAAAAATTTGCAGCATAGTTTGTAAAGGCCAAAAACAGATTCTGATGATATTTTTGAGGAGAGTTAAATATTGATAATTAAACCACCAACAAAAGTAAAACACTGGTGATTCATGGAAATGTTTTGTGTAAACAAGATGAGACATTAACCTGTGGTGTTGTCATTGGTTTAGTAAATTTTGACATGTGGCTACACTGCCGTCAGTAGCAGGGTTAGTTAAGAATTTAGTTTTACATTTAATTGTGATGCAACCAAAATGTCCTTAATCATATTTCAGCTAGTATTTTTACACTTATTACCAACCTTTGTCATACCTATAACCCATTAGAATATAGTTTAGCTATAAGCTTAGTCTGTGATATTAGATTATTCAAACATAATAAAACTATAGAATATTATCTTTAAAGTCTGCTAGCTGAAATCTAGTTCTTTATTATCTGCTTGTTTTTACAATGACAATATAGGTTCTTAACTTTAAATTCTAGCATCATCTACATTTTTCGTGAGCAGAATTGGTAGTTTGGCCTAAGGTGGAATTGCTAGTGACCAACTAAGAAATGTTGGTTTTAGTTTAAAATGCATAGGTTATGAATGAGCAAACCCACTGCAAGGTGCTTGATATTATAAAATAATTACTAGTAACAAAGAAAATAAAAAAATTGTAGTTGAGTAGAATTAATTAGCAATGAAAAGTTGCCAGTGGATAATAATGTCAGCTAGCTAAAAGATATATGTATCAATAAATATTTCCTTATTAAGAAGCATGTGTGAATGCCATAATGGCTTCTTGTCTCTATGTATCTCAGCAAAAGCATTTACAATTATCTGTTTGGCTCTTTGAAGACCAAAAAAACCTATAAAGTAATAATGATAATAAAAGAAAAAATTCACATTATTCACTAGCAGCTAGGATTTCTGAAAGGAGCAGGCTCTCAGCTAACACTGAACTCACTGGCACGACAACAGTGGACCATCATCAGCGAGCGAGCCAGACATCTCCTAAACAAAGTGGAACAACAAGCTCTATTTGCTTTCCTGGAGCAGTACCAGACAGGTACAATTACGGTCAGTGGTTTAGCATCATCACTCTTCAGGCTGCTTAATACCAGTGCAAAGGTAATTCACTTCCTCTATTTCTTTTTAATTTAATTATCTAAATATGAAATTAAAGTTGGTCTCATTAGCAACCATAAACTGGTTACTGTGGACCTCAACATGCATTTAGAAATTATTTTTTGTAATAAGTATATATTTAAAAAAAACTTTTGAGTTTAGTTAGGCAGACTTTTTTCTGCAGTACCAAGTACTAATAAAACTAGGAATATATTATTATTGAATGTCTGTATACACAGGAAAATCCATAAACAGAAGATGGTAATTGAGTTCAAACCCATATTCATAGTAGAAACATTGTATGAAAGCACTAAACAAATATATAATGTGATAAAACTATAAATATATCAACAGTAACTGATAAATTTTATTGCTGCCTAATTATAATTCTCCCCTAGTAGCTGTATTGTAGAGAGATAGTTTGCGTACAATTAGTTGGCCCTTGAGTTGATGATATAGATTAATTCTCCATGCTGAAGCATTTTATCAAACACTGAAACCCTATGTTAAGGTTCTTTTGTAACAATTAAATGCTACATCCTCTACCGATTACATAATGTTGAACAAATTACTGCATAGGGTAAATAATCCAAGCTGCCAGTTGTGATAATGTGTGACACATCTGTGGAAGAGAACTATAGTAGTCCATACTCAGTTTATTTTTTTACAAAAGTTATTTCATTGTTAATTTTTCTTAACATTTATTTTTAAATAAAATTGATAAATTTATATGGAAGTTTGGAGTCTTGCATTAAAGGAAAAGTAACTCATGATTGTTTAGGCATGTTTTTTAATTTCATTTTTACCTGAATAGTGTCCCACTGCCCTCTATTTGGTGGTTTTTTTGTCTTAATTGTGTGGGCAATTATTCAAATATATACTATATATAGCAGAGTATAGCACCACTAATAAAATGCAATTAAGTTTATTTATTTTTATTAATTCTTGTTTGAAATTCTCATTAACCCCTCTTCGGGTTCCGCTTTTCACTGTCAACCCATCTGCAAAAATATAGTTAAACCTGCCATCTATTACCTAGTTCTACATCTCAGGAAAACAGGGAGTTGTTCCTTTGTTGGGTGTTGGGCTATGTCATTATCAGTGTAAATAACTCCTCGTTCTTGGCTATGTGACAGTTTTGTCATATCCAATTCTTCATATTCATTATTGTTTCAGTTCTCTCTCCTATCAGAAGTACGAAGTATTGTCCAACCTAAAGATTTGGATGAATTTGACACAATGGTGCTGAAGAGAGAGATGGATTCTTTAAAGGTAGGCCAGATCGAATGTAATTGTAGCAATGTTCATTGTGAAAATAAATTGTCCTGACAGTGAGGTCTTGAGGAAGTCTCATAGAAGTGAGCTAGAAGGGGAGGTGTGGGGCATCTGCCTTGGTGACAAGGCGAGTTACCTGTCAAGGTGCAGGCCAGTCAGTATTTACCAACAGTACCTACACCAGGTGTACCCAGAACCTGTAACTATGACAACTCCTGTTTAGCTGTGGGAGGAAGCTGGAGTTTCTAGAGTAAACCCCATGCATATGGACTGTACAGGAGCAGGAAAAACACATTGCAGTTGGTTACTAAACAGTCAGATCCTGAGCTCTGATTCACAGCAGACTGACTGCTACACACATGGCCATATGCCAGGTCTTACTATATAGTTCTTCTAATATAACTTATACTATCACAATAGTATGGGAAAACAAAAAACAAAAAAAAAAACGAATTTTCAAAGAGTGACAATAGTTACTCAAGATTAAGATGGCTGGTGGCCTAGTGAGTAGAAAGGCTGAAGGTCCAAACTTGATCCACAGTAATTGTTTATTAGATACAGGATAGTTAAATAATTTGTGTTGATACCAATTATCAGATTACTAATAGAGATGTTCTTTTGAAATTCATTTAACTTTTCTTGATTTTAGATCTCTACACATTTTGAGTCCGTGCTTTCTGACAGTTACTCTAAGTCTCGGCCCCTACAACAGGGAAAAATAAAACAGGACAGATTGGAACAAAAACAGAGGACTGTTTTCAGTAAATATGTGATCTTGTTTTTCACAATAAACTGTCTATTCTAACTTATTCTTGGATATCTTCAATTTTGTAGTTTTTATCAAAAGGTTCAAATCCAGTCACCAAAACCCATGCTTGAAAGTGTGTTTGTGGTCTTTGGTGTTTGACTTTGTGTGTTTCAGTGAGCATGTGGGTTAGTGTTAGTTTTTTGTTTGCGTATGTTTGTGGATTAGTTTGAGATTTGTGTATATTTTTGACAGTGAGTCTGTGAGTAAGTGTGAGGTTTTTATATATGCATGTTTGCATTAGTGTGATGTTGATGTGAGTATATGGGTTAGTGTGCAGTTTTTGTGTTAGTGGGTGGGGTGACTTTGTGTGTGTCAGTGATAATGTGGATTAGTGTGAGGTTTTTAGTATGCATGTGTGTTTGAAGTTTAGTAAGAGGTTTGTGTGTGTCAGTGTGTGTGTGTGTTGTGTCAATGAGTGTAATGAATAGTGTCAGGTTTTTATGTATGCCTGTGATTGTGGAGTAGTGTGAGGTTGGTGTGTGTGGATTAGTGAGAGGTTTATCTGTGTTAGTGGGTAGTGTGGTAGTGTGGTCTGAGTGTGTGTCAATGAGAGTGATGATTGGTGAGAGGATTTTGTGTGTGTGTGTGTGTTTGGATTAGTGAGGGTATTGTCAGTGACTGTAATGGTTAGTGTCGGTTCGTGTGTGTGTGACAGGTAGTGTGGGTAAGTGTGAGGGCTTTGTGTGTGTGTTTCAGTGAGTATGAGGTTAGTGTCAGGTTTTTGTGTTAGTGGGTAGTGTTGCTTTGAGAGTGAGACAGTGTTATGATTAGTGAAGTTTTTTGTGTACGCATGTGTAAGTGGATTACTGTAAGGCTTGTGTATGTGTCAGTGAGTGATCATTGGTGTGAGGTTTTTATGTGTGCCCATGTGTGGATTAGTGAGAAGTGTGTGTGTGAAAGTGAGTGTGGTTTAGTGTGATGCTTGGCTGTGTGTGTCAATGAGAGTGATTAGTGTGAGGTTTTCATGTATGCATGTGTGTGTCAGTGATTAAGATGATTAGTGTGAGGTTTTCACTATGTCTTATCATTAGTGAGGTGTGTGTGTGTGTGTGTGTGAGGTTTTTGTGTTATTGAAAATGATTATTAGTGTGAGGTTTTTATGTATGTGAGTGTGTGTGTGGATTAGAGAGTGCTTTGTGTCCAAGTCATTGAGCATACGAGTTAGTGTGATCTTTTTGTACGGTCAGTGAGTGTGTGGGTCAGTGTGTCGGATAGTGTGGATTTGCCTTCGTGTCAGTGAGTGTGTCGGATAGTGTGGATTTGCCTTCACGTCAGGAGTGTGTGGGTTGGGGTTAGGTTTTTGTGTGTCAGTGAGTGTGTGGGTTAGTGTGGCTTTCTGTGAGTGTGTGGATTAATGAGGATCTGTGAGTGTCAGGAGTGTGTTGATTAGACTTAGGTTTTTGTGTGTCAGTGAGTGTGTGGGTTAGTGTGTGTCTTTGTGTGCGCGTCAGTGAGTGTGCGGGGATAGTGTGTCTCTGTATGCGCCCGTCAGTGAGTGTGTGGGTCAGTGTGTGGGTTAGTTTGAGGTTTATGTGTTAGTGGTTAGTGGGGCTCAGTGTGTACTTTAGGAATGTGTGGGTTGGTGTTAGGTTTTTGTATGCCAGTACAGAGTGTAGCTCTGTCTGCGTATCGGTGGGTTAGTATGTCTCTTTGTGCCCTTCAGTGAGTGTGTGAGTTAGTGTGCCTTTCTGTGCGCATTATTGACTATATTGGATAGTGTGGATTTGTGTGCGCGTCAGTGAGTGTGTGGGATAGTGTAAGTTTATGTGTCAGTGGGAGTTTGGCTTTCTCTGCGCGTCGTTGCGGAGTGTGGCTTTTACTGCGTGATGGTGGGTTAGTGTGTCTCTTTGTGCGCATTATTGACTATATTGGATAGTGTGGATTTGTGTGCGTGTCAGTGAGTGTGTGGGTTTGTGTCTCTTTGTGCCCTTCGTGAGTGTGTGGGTTAGTGTCTCTCTTTGTGCCTTCAGTGAGTGTTTGGGTTAGTGTGTCTCTTTGTGCCCTTCGGTGAGTGTTTGGGTTAGTGTGTCTCTTTTGTGCCCTTCGGTGAGTGTGTGGGGTAGTTGGTCTCTTTTGTGCCCTCCATGAGTGTGTGGGTTAGTGGTGTCTCTTTGTGCGCATTATTGACTATATTGGATAGTGTGGATTGTGTGCGTGTCAGTGAGTGTGTGGGTTAGTGTGTCTCTTTGTGCCCTTCAGTGAGTGTGTGGGTTAGTGTCTCTCTTTGTGCCTTCAGTGAGTGTTTGGGTTAGTGTGTCTCTTTGTGCCCTTCGGTGAGTGTGTGGGTTAGTGTGTCTCTTGATGCCCTTAGGTGAGTGTGGGTTAGTGTGTCTCTTAGTGCCCTTCGGTGAGTGTGTGGGTTAGTGTGTCTCTTTGTGCCCTTCAGTGAGTGTGTGGGTTAGTGTGTCTCTTTGTGCCCTTCAGTGAGTGTGTGGGTTAGTGTGTCTCTTTGTGCGCATTATTGACTATATTGGATAGTGTGGATTTGTGTGCGTGTCAGTGAGTGTGTGGGATAGTGTAAGGTTTATGAGTGTCAGTGGGGAGTTTGGCTTTCGCTGCGCGTCGTTGCGGCGTGTGGCTTTTACTGCGTTTCGTTGTGGATTGTGCCTTTGTCTGCGTGTCGGTGGGTTAGTTTGCCTCTTTGTGCCCTTCAGTGAATGTGTGGGTTGGTGTGTTTCTTTGTGCCCTTCGGTGAGTGTGTGTTAGTGTTAGGTTTCGTGGTGTCAGTGGGTTGTATGGCTTCGTGTGCGTATCATTGTGTGTGTTGGTTATCGTGGCTTTGTGGACGCGTCTGTGAGTGTATGTCAATGTGGCTTTGTGTACATGTCAGTGAGTATGAGGGTTACTGTGAGGTTTTGGTGTTACTGGGTAGTGTGGCTTTGTGTGTGGGTAGTGTTGCTTTGTGTGTGCGTCACAGAGTGTGGGTTAGTGTTGCTTTGTTTACACATCACTGAGTGTGTGGGATAGTGTTGCATTGTGTGCGCATTATTGACTATATGGGATAATGTGGATTTGTGTTCGCGTCAGTGACTATATGGGATAGTGTGGATTTGTGTTCGCGTCAGTGACTCTGTGGGATAGTGTGGTTCTGTGTGTGCATCAGTGAGTGTGTGGGATAGTGTGGCTCTTTGTGCCCATGAGTGAGTGGGTTTGCTAGGTTCTTTTGTCTCAGTGTGTACTGTGTCTTTGTGTGCGCGTCAGTGAGTGTGTTGGATAGTGTTAGGTTTATCCATGTGTCTCAGTAAGCCTATGGCTATGTGTGAGCATCATTGAGTATGTGGGTTGGGGTTAGGATTATCTTGCTCTCTCTTTCAGGTGTGGGATAGTGCGTCTCTGTATGCGTGCGTCAGTGAGTGTGCGGGGATAGTGCGTCTCTGTATGCGTGCGTCAGTGAGTGTGTGGTTCATTGCGGCTCTGTATGCGCCCGTCAGTGAGTTTACGGGGATAGTGCATCACTGTATGCGCCTGTTAGTGAGTGTGCGGGTTAGTGTGTCTCTTGGTGCCCTTCGGTGAGTGTGTGGTTTTGTGTGTCTCTTTGTGCCCTTCGGTGAGTGTGTGGGTTAGTGTGTCTCTTTGTGCCCTTCGGTGAGTGTGTGGCTTAGTGTGTCTCTTTGTGCCCTTCGGTGAGTGTGTGGCGTAGTGTGTCTCTTTGTGCCCTTCGGTGAGTGTGTGGGTTAGTGTGTCTCTTTGTGCCCTTCCATGAGTGTATGAGTTAGTGTGCCTTTTTGTGCGCATTATTGACTATATTGGATAGTGTGGATTTGTGTTCGCGTCAGTGACTCTGTGGGATAGTGAGATTCTGTGTGTGCATCAGTGAGTGTGTGGGATACTGTGGCCCTTTGTGCCCATGAGTGTGTGAGTTTGTT
Organism: Nautilus pompilius; assembly: GCA_018389105.1. Lineage (NCBI taxonomy): Eukaryota > Metazoa > Mollusca > Cephalopoda > Nautilida > Nautilidae > Nautilus > Nautilus pompilius. The sequence continues at coordinate 101,919 of JACATO010000673.1, forward strand.
AGTTTTTTTTGTCTTAGTGCATAGTGTGTCTTTGTGTGCGCATCAGTGAGTGTGTTGGTTAGTGTTAGGTTTATCTATGTGTCTCTCAGTAAGCCTATGGCTATGTGTGAGCATCATTGAGTATGTGGGTTGGGTTTAGGGTTATCTTGGTCGATCTGTGAGCGTGTCGGATAGTGCGTCTCTGTATGCGCGCGTCAGTGAGTCTGCATGGATAGTGCGTCTCTGTATGCGTGCGTCAGTGAGTGCGGGGATAGTGCGTCTATTATGCGCCCGTCAGTGAGTGTGCGGGGATAGTGTGTCTCTGTATGCGCCCGTCAGTGAGTGTGCGGGTATAGTGCATCTCTATGCGCGAGTCAGTGAGAGTGTGTGTTAGTGTGTCTCTTGATGCCCTTCGGTGAGTGTGTGGGTTAGTGTGTCTGTTTGTCCCCTACGGTGAGTGTGTGGGTTAGTGTGTCTCTTTGTGCCCTTCGGTGAGTGTGTGGGTTAGTGTGTCTCTTGATGCCCTTCGGTGAGTGTGTGGGTTAGTGTGTCTCTTTGTCCCCTACGGTGAGTGTGTGGGTTAGTGTGTCTCTTTGTGCCCTTCGGTGAGTGTGTGGGTTAGTGTGTGTCTTTGTGCCCATCAGTGAGAGTGTGTGTTAGTGTGTCTCTTGATGCCCTTCGGTGAGTGTGTGGGTTAGTGTGTCTCTTTGTGCCCTTCGGTGAGTGTGTGGGTTAGTGTGTCTCTTTGTGCCCTTCGGTGAGTGTGTGGGTTAGTGTGTCTCTTTGTGCCCTTCGGTCAGTGTGTGGGTTAGTGTGTCTCTTTGTGCGCATTATTGACTATATTGGATAGTGTGGATTTGTGTGCGTGTCAGTGAGTGTGTGGGTTAGTGTCTCTCTTTGTGCCTTCAGTGAGTGTTTGGGTTAGTGTGTCTCTTTGTGCCCTTCGGTGAGTGTGTGGGTTAGTGTGTCTCTTGATGCCCTTCGGTGAGTGTGGGTTAGTGTGTCTCTTAGTGCGCTTCGGTGAGTGTGTGGGTTAGTGTGTCTCTTTGTGCCCTTCGGTGAGTGTGTGGGGTTTACTGTGTCTCTTTGTGCCCTTCAGTGAGTGTGTGGGTTAGTGTGTCTCTTTGTGCCCTTCAGTGAGTGTGTGGGTTAGTGTGTCTCTTGTGCGCATTATTGACTATATTGGATAGTGTGGGTTAGTGTGTCTCTTTGTGCCCTTCGGTGAGTGTGTGGGTTAGTGTGTCTCTTTGTGCCCTTCAGTGAGTATGTGGGGTTTACTGTGTCTCTTTTTGCCCTTCAGTGAGTGTGAGGATTACTGTGTCTCTTTGTGCCCTTCCATGAGTGTATGAGTTAGTGTGCCTTTTTGTGCGCATTATTGACTATATTGGATAGTGTGGATTTGTGTTCGCGTCAGTGACTCTGTGGGATAGTGAGATTCTGTGTGTGCATCAGTGAGTGTGTGGGATACTGTGGCCCTTTGTGCCCTTGAGTGTGTGAGTTTGTTAGTTTTTTTTGTCTTAGTGCATAGTGTGTCTTTGTGTGCGCATCAGTGAGTGTGTTTTAGTTAGGTTAGGTTTATCTATGTGTCTCTCAGTAAGGCCTATGGCTATGTGTGAGCATCATTGAGTATGTGGGTTGGAGTTAGGATTATCATGCTCTCTCTTTGAGCGTGTGGGATAGTGCGTCTCTGTATGCATGCGTCAGTGAGTGTGCGGGGATAGTGTGTCTCTGTATGCGTGCGTCAGTGAGTGTGCGGGGATAGTGTGTCTCTGTATGCGCCCGTCAGTGAGTGTGCGGGTATAGTGCATCTCTATGCGCGAGTCAGTGAGTGTGCGGGTTAATGTGTGTCTTTGTGCCCATCGGTGAGAGTGTGTGTTAGTGTGTCTCTTGATGCCCTTCGGTGACTGTGTGGGTTAGTGTGTCTCTTTGTGCGCATTATTGACTATATTGGATAGTGTGGATTTGTGTGCGTGTCAGTGAGTGTGGGGATAGTGTAAGGTTTATGAGTGTCAGTGGTGAGTTTGGCTTTCTCTGCGCGTCGTAGCGGTATGTGGCTCTTACTGCGTATCGTTGTGGATTGTGCCTTTGTCTGCGTGTCGGTGGATTAGTATGTCTCTTTATGCCCTTCAGTGAATGTGTGGGTTAGTTTGCCTCTTTGTGCCCTTCAGTGAGTCTGTGGGTTAGTGTGTCTCTTTGTGCGCATCTGTGAGTGTGTGAGTTCCTGTGTCTCTGTGTGCCCTTCGGTGAGTGTGTGTTAGTGTTAGGTTTTCTTGTGTCAGTGGGTTGTATGGCTTTGTGTGCGTATCAGTGTGTGTGTTGGTTATTGTGGCTTTATGAACGCGTCTGTGAGTGTATGTCAATGTGGATTTGTGTACATGTCAGTGAGTATGAGGGTTACTGTGAGGTTTTTTGTGTTAATGGGTAGTGTGGCTTTGTGTGCTCGTAACTGAGTGTGTGGGTAGTGTTGCTTTGTGTGTGCATCACAGAGTGTGGGTTAGTGTTGCTTTGTGTACACATCACTGAGTGTGTTGGATAGTGTTGCTTTGTGTGCGCATTATTGACTATATGGGATAGTGTGGATTTGTGTGCGTGTCAGTGAGTGTGTGGGTTAGTGTGTTTCTTTGTGCCCTTCAGTGAGTGTGTTGGTTAGTGCGTCTCTTTGTGCCCTTCAGTGAGTGTGTGGGTTAGTGCGTCTCTTTGAGCCCTTCAGTGAGTGTGTGGGTTAGTGTGTTTCTTTGTGCCCTTCAGTGAGTGTGTGGGTTAATGTGTTTCTTTGTGCCCTTCAGTGAGTGTGTGGGTTAGTGCGTGTCTTTGTGCCCTTCAGTGAGTGTGTGGGTTAGTGTGTCTCTTTGTTCCCTTCAGTGAGTGTGTGGGTTAGTGTGTCTCTTTGAGCCCTTCAGTGAGTGTGTGGGCTAGTGTCTCTCTTTGTGCCCTTCAGTGAGTGTGTGGGTTAGTGTCTCTCTTTGTGCCTTCAGTGAGTGTGTGGGTTAGTGTGTCTCTTTGTGCCCTTCAGTGAGTGTGTGGGTTAGTGTGTCTCTTTGAGCCCTTCAGTGAGTGTGTGGGTTAGTGTCTCTCTTTGTGCCCTTCAGTGAGTGTGTGGGTTAGTGTCTCTCTTTGTGCCCTTCAGTGAGTGTGTGGGTTAGAGTGTCACTTTGTGCCCTTCAGTGAGTGTGTGGGGTTACTGTGACTCTTGGTGCCCTTCAGTGAGTGTGTGGGTTAGTGTGTCTCTTTGTGCCCTTCAGTGAGTGTGTGGGTTAGTGTCTCTCTTTGTGCCCTTCAGTGAGTGTGTGGGTTAGTGTGTCTCTTGTGCGCATTATTGACTATATTGGATAGTGTGGGTTAGTGTGTCTCTTTGTGCCCTTCGGTGAGTGTGTGGGTTAGTGTGTCTCTTTGTGCCCTTCCATGAGTGTATGAGTTAGTGTGCCTTTTTGTGCGCATTATTGACTATATTGGATAGTGTGGATTTGTGTTCGCGTCAGTGACTCTGTGGGATAGTGAGATTCTGTGTGTGCATCAGTGAGTGTGTGGGATACTGTGGCCCTTTGTGCCCATGAGTGTGTGTGTGAGTTTGTTAGTTTTTTTTGTCTTAGTGCATAGTGTGTCTTTGTGTGCGCATCAGTGAGTGTGTTGGTTAGTGTTAGGTTTATCTATGTGTCTCTCAGTAAGCCTATGGCTATGTTGAGCATCATTGAGTATGTGGGTTGGGTTTAGGGTTATCTTGGTCGATCTGTGAGCGTGTCGGATAGTGCGTCTCTGTATGCGCGCGTCAGTGAGTCTGCATGGATAGTGCGTCTCTGTATGCGTGCGTCAGTGAGTGCGGGGATAGTGCGTCTATTATGCGCCCGTCAGTGAGTGTGCGGGGATAGTGTGTCTCTGTATGCGCCCGTCAGTGAGTGTGCGGGTATAGTGCATCTCTATGCGCGAGTCAGTGAGTGTGCGGGTTAGTGTGTGTCTTTGTGCCCATCGGTGAGAGTGTGTGTTAGTGTGTCTCTTGATGCCCTTCGGTGAGTGTGTGGGTTAGTGTGTCTCTTTGTCCCCTACGGTGAGTGTGTGGGTTAGTGTGTCTCTTTGTGCCCTTCGGTGAGTGTGTGGGTGAGTGTGTCTCTTGATGCCCTTCGGTGAGTGTGTGGGTTAGTTGTGTCTCTTTGTCCCCTACGGTGAGTGTGTGGGTTAGTGTGTCTCTTTGTGCCCTTCGGTGAGTGTGTGGGTTAGTGTGTGTCTTTGTGCCCATCAGTGAGAGTGTGTGTTAGTGTGTCTCTTGATGCCCTTCGGTGAGTGTGTGGGTTAGTGTGTCTCTTTATGCCCTTCGGTGAGTGTGTGGGTTAGTGTGTCTCTTTGTGCCCTTCGGTGAGTGTGTGGGGTTAGTGTGTCTCTTTGTGCCCTTCGGTCAGTGTGTGGGTTAGTGTGTCTCTTGTGCGCATTATTGACTATATTGGATAGTGTGGATTTGTGTGCGTGTCAGTGAGTGTGTGGTTAGTGTCTCTCTTTGTGCCTTCAGTGAGTGTTTGGGTTAGTGTGTCTCTTTGTGCCCTTCGGTGAGTGTGTGGGTTAGTGTGTCTCTTGATGCCCTTCGGTGAGTGTGGGTTAGTGTGTCTCTTAGTGCCCTTCGGTGAGTGTGTGGGTTAGTGTGTCTCTTTGTACCCTTCGGTGAGTGTGTGGGGTTTACTGTGTCTCTTTGTGCCCTTCAGTGAGTGTGTGGGTTAGTGTGTCTCTTTGTGCCCTTCAGTGAGTGTGTGGGTTAGTGTGTCTCTTGTGCGCATTATTGACTATATTGGATAGTGTGGGTTAGTGTGTCTCTTTGTGCCCTTCGGTGAGTGTGTGGGTTAGTGTGTCTCTTTGTGCCCTTCAGTGAGTGTGAGGATTACTGTGTCTCTTTGTGCCCTTCCATGAGTGTATGAGTTAGTGTGCCTTTTTGTGCGCATTATTGACTATATTGGATAGTGTGGATTTGTGTTCGCGTCAGTGACTCTGTGGGATAGTGAGATTCTGTGTGTGCATCAGTGAGTGTGTGGGATACTGTGGCCCTTTGTGCCCATGATGAGTGTGTGAGTTTGTTAGTTTTTTTTGTCTTAGTGCATAGTGTGTCTTTGTGTGCGCATCAGTGAGTGTGTTGGTTAGTGTTAGTTTAGGTTTATCTATGTGTCTCTCAGTAAGCCTATGGCTATGTCTGAGCATCATTGAGTATGTGGGTTGGGGTTAGGATTATATCTTGCTCTCTCTTTCAGGTGTGGGATAGTGCATCACTGTATGCGCCTGTCAGTGAGTGTGCGGGTTAGTGTGTCTCTTGGTGCCCTTTGGTGAGTGTGTGGTTTTGTGTGTCTCTTTGTGCCCTTCGGTGAGTGTGTGTTTTAGTGTGTCTCTTTGTGCCCTTCGGTGAGTGTGTTGGTTACTGTGTCTCCTTGTTCCCTTCGGTGAGTGTGTGGCTTAGTATGTCTCTTTGTGCCCTTCGGTGAGTGTGTGGCGTAGTGTGTCTCTTTGTGCCCTTCGGTGAGTGTGTGGCGTAGTGTGTCTCTTTGTGCCCTTCGGTGAGTGTGTGGCGTAGTATGTCTCTTTGTGCCCTTCGGTGAGTGTGTGGCGTAGTGTGTCTCTTTGTGCCCTTCGGTGAGTGTGTGGCGTAGTGTGTCTCTTTGTGCCCTTCGGTGAGTTTGTGGGTTAGTGTGTCTCTTTGGGCCTTCGGTGAGTGTGTGTGGGTTAGTGTGTCTCTTTGGGCCCTTCGGTGAGTGTGTGGGTTAGTGTGTCTCTTTGTGCCCTTCGGTGAGTGTGTGGGTTAGTGTGTCTCTTTGGGCCCTTCGGTGAGTGTGTGGGTTAGTGTGTCTCTTTGTGCCCTTCAGTGAGTATGTGGGATTTACTGTGTCTCTTTTTGCCCTTCAGTGAGTGTGAGGATTACTGTGTCTCTTAGTGCCCTTCCATGAGTGTGAGGATTACTGTATCTCTTTGTGCCCTTCCATGAGTGTATGAGTTAGTGTGCCTTTTTGTGCGCATTATTGACTATATTGGATAGTGTGGATTTGTGTTCGCGTCAGTGACTCTGTGGGATAGTGAGATTCTGTGTGTGCATCAGTGAGTGTGTGGGATACTGTGGCCCTTTGTGCCCATGAGTGTGTGAGTTTGTTAGTTTTTTTTCTCTTAGTGCATAGTGTGTCTTTGTCAGTGCGCAAGTGAGGTGTTGGTTAGTGTTAGGTTTATCTATGTGTCTCTCAGTAAGCCTATGGCTATGTGTGAGCATCATTGAGTATGTGGGTTGGGTTTAGGGTTATCTTGGTCGATCTGTGAGCGTGTCGGATAGTGCGTCTCTGTATGCGCGCGTCAGTGAGTCTGCATGGATAGTGCGTCTCTGTATGCGTGCGTCAGTGAGTGCGGGGATAGTGCGTCTATTATGCGCCCGTCAGTGAGTGTGCGGGGATAGTGTGTCTCTGTATGCGCCCGTCAGTGAGTGTGCGGGTATAGTGCATCTCTATGCGCGAGTCAGTGAGTGTGCGGGTTAGTGTGTGTCTTTGTGCCCATCGGTGAGAGTGTGTGTTAGTGTGTCTCTTGATGCCCTTCGGTGAGTGTGTGGGTTAGTGTGTGTCTTTGTGCCCATCAGTGAGAGTGTGTGTTAGTGTGTCTCTTGATGCCCTTCGTTGAGTGTGTGGGTTAGTGTGTCTCTTTGTGCCCTTCGGTGAGTGTGTGGGTTAGTGTGTCTCTTTGTGCCTTCGGTGAGTGTGTGGGTTAGTGTGTCTCTTTGTGCCCTTCGGTGAGTGTGTGGGTTAGTGTGTCCTTCTTTGTGCCCTTCGGTCAGTGTGTGGGTTAGTGTGTCTCTTTGTGCGCATTATTGACTATATTGGATAGTGTGGATTTGTGTGCGTGTCAGTGAGTGTGTGGGTTAGTGTCTCTCTTTGTGCCTTCAGTGAGTGTTTTGGTTAGTGTGTCTCTTTGTGCCCTTCGGTGAGTGTGTGGGTTAGTGTGTCTCTTGATGCCCTTCGGTGAGTGTGGGTTAGTGTGTCTCTTAGTGCCCTTCGGTGAGTGTGTGGGTTAGTGTGTCTCTTTGTGCCCTTCGGTGTGAGTGTGTGGGGTTTACTGTGTCTCTTGTGCCCTTCAGTGAGTGTGTGGGTTAGTGTGTCTCTTTGTGCCCTTCAGTGAGTGTGTGGGTTAGTGTGTCTCTTTGTGCCCTTCAGTGAGTATGTGGGGTTTACTGTGTCTCTTTTTGCCCTTCAGTGAGTGTGAGGATTACTGTGTTCTCTTTGTGCCCTTCCATGAGTGTGAGGATTACTGTATCTCTTTGTGCCCTTCCATGAGTGTATGAGTTAGTGTGCCGTTTTGTGCGCATTATTGACTATATTGGATAGTGTGGATTTGTGTTCGCGTCAGTGACTCTGTGGGATAGTGAGATTCTGTGTGTGCATCAGTGAGTGTGTGGGATACTGTGGCCCTTTGTGCCCATGAGTGTGTGAGTTTGTTAGTTTTTTTTGTCTTAGTGCATAGTGTGTCTTTGTGTGCGCATCAGTGAGTGTGTTGGTTAGTGTTAGGTTTATCTATGTGTCTCTCAGTAAGCCTATGGCTATGTCTGAGCATCATTGAGTATGTGGGTTGGGGTTAGGATTATCTTGCTCTCTCTTTCAGGTGTGGGATAGTGCATCACTGTATGCGCCTGTCAGTGAGTGTGCGGGTTAGTGTGTCTCTTGGTGCCCTTTGGTGAGTGTGTGGTTTTGTGTGTCTCTTTGTGCCCTTCGGTGAGTGTGGGTTAGTGTGTCTCTTAGTGCCCTTCGGTGAGTGTGTGGGTTAGTGTGTCTCTTTGTGCCCTTCGGTGAGTGTGTGGGGTTTACTGTGTCTCTTTGTGCCCTTCAGTGAGTGTGTGGGTTAGTGTGTCTCTTTGTGCCCTTCAGTGAGTGTGTGGGTTAGTGTGTCTCTTTGTGCCCTTCAGTGAGTATGTGGGGTTTACTGTGTCTCTTTTTGCCCTTCAGTGAGTGTGAGGATTACTGTGTCTCTTTGTGCCCTTCCATGAGTGTGAGGATTACTGTATCTCTTTGTGCCCTTCCATGAGTGTATGAGTTAGTGTGCTGTTTTGTGCGCATTATTGACTATATTGGATAGTGTGGATTTGTGTTCGCGTCAGTGACTCTGTGGGATAGTGAGATTCTGTGTGTGCATCAGTGAGTGTGTGAGTTCCTGTGTCTCTGTGTGCCCTTCGGTGAGTGTGTGTTAGTGTTAGGTTTTCTTGTGTCAGTGGGTTGTATGGCTTTGTGTGCGTATCAGTGTGTGTGTTGGTTATTGTGGCTTTATGAACGCGTCTGTGAGTGTATGTCAATGTGGCTTTGTGTACATGTCAGTGAGTATGAGGGTTGCTGTCAGGTTTTTGTGTTAGTGGGTATTGTGGCTTTGTGTGCTCGTAACTGAGTGTGTGGGTTAGTGTTGCTTTGTGTACACATCACTGAGTGTGTGGGATAGTGTTGCTTTGTGTGCGCATTATTGACTATATGGGATAGTGTGGATTTGTGTTCACGTCAGTGACTCTGTGGGATATTGTGATTCTGTGTTTGCTTCTGTGAGTGTGTGGGATAGTGTGGCTCTTTGTGCCCATGAGTGTGTGGGTTTGTTAGGTTCTTTTGTCTCATTGCATAGTGTGTCTTTGTGTGCGCGTCAGTGAGTATGTTGGATAGTGTTAGGTTTATCTATGTCTCTCTCAGGAAGTCTATGGCTATGTGTGAACATCATTGAGTATGTGGGTTGGAGTTAGGATTATCATGCTCTCTCTTTGAGCGTGTGGGATAGTGCGTCTCTGTATGCATGCGTCAGTGAGTTGCGGGGATAGTGCCTCTCTATATGCGCGCGTCAGTGAGTTTACAGGGATAGTGCATAACTGTATGCGCTGTTCAGTGAGTGTGCAGCTGTGTATGCGCCCGTCAGTGAGTGTGAGGGTTAGTGTCTCTTGGTGCCCTTCTGTGAGTATGTGGGTTAGTGTGTCTCTTTGTGCCCTTCGGTGAGTGTGTGGGTTAGTGTGTTTCTTTGTGCCCTTCAGTGAGTGTGTGGGTTAGTGTGTTTCTTTGTGCCCTTCAGTGAGTGTGTTGGTTAGTGCGTCTCTTTCTGCCCTTCAGTGAGTGTGTGGGTTAGTACGTCTCTTTGTGCCCTTCAGTGAGTGTGTGGGTTAGTGTGTTTCTTTGTGCCCTTCAGTGAGTGTGTGGGTTAGTGCGTCTCTTTGTGCCCTTCAGTGAGTGTGTGGGTAAGTGCGTCTCTTTGTGCCCTTCAGTGAGTGTGTGGGTTAGTGCGTCTCTTTGTGCGCATTATTGACTATATTGGATAGTGTGTCTTTGTGTGCGCGTCAGTGAGTGTGTTGGATAGTGTTAGGTTTATCTATGTGTCTCAGTAAGCCTATGGCTATGTGTGAGCATCATTGAGTATGTGGCTTGGGGTTAGGGTTATCTTGGTCTCTCTCTGAGCGTGTGGGATAGTGCGTCTCTGTATGCGCGCGTCAGTGAGTCTGCATGGATAGTGCGTCTCTGTATGCGTGCGTCAGTGAGTGTGCGGGGGATAGTGTGTCTCTGTATGCGCCCGTCAGTGAGTGTGCGGGTATAGTGCATCTCTATGCGCGAGTCAGTGAGTGTGCGGGTTAATGTGTGTCTTTGTGCCCATCGGTGAGAGTGTGTGTTAGTGTGTCTCTTGATGCCCTTCGGTGAGTGTGTGGGTTAGTGTGTCTCTTTGTGCGCATTATTGACTATATTGGATAGTGTGGATTTGTGTGCGTGTCAGTGAGTGTGTGGGTTAGTGTAAGGTTTATGAGTGTCAGTGGGGAGTTTGGCTTTCTCTGCGCGTCGTAGCGGTATGTGGCTCTTACTGCGTATCGTTGTGGATTGTGCCTTTGTCTGCGTGTCGGTGGATTAGTATGTCTCTTTATGCCCTTCAGTGAATGTGTGGGTTAGTTTGCCTCTTTGTGCCCTTCAGTGAGTCTGTGGGTTAGTGTGTCTTTTTGTGCGCATCTGTGAGTGTGTGAGTTCCTGTGTCTCTGTGTGCCCTTCGGTGAGTGTGTGTTAGTGTTAGGTTTTCTTGTGTCAGTGGGTTGTATGGCTTTGTGTGCGTATCAGTGTGTGTGTTGGTTATTGTGGCTTTATGAACGCGTCTGTGAGTGTATGTCAATGTGGCTTTGTGTACATGTCAGTGAGTATGAGGGTTGCTGTCAGGTTTTTGTGTTAGTGGGTATTGTGGCTTTGTGTGCTCGTAACTGAGTGTGTGGGTTAGTGTTGCTTTGTGTACACATCACTGAGTGTGTGGGATAGTGTTTGCTTTGTGTGCGCATTATTGACTATATGGGATAGTGTGGATTTGTGTTCGCGTCAGTGACTCTGTGGGATAGTGTGGTTCTGTGTGTGCATCAGTGAGTGTGTGGGATAGTGTGGCTCTTTGTGCCCATGAGTGTGTGGGTTTGTTAGGTTCTTTTGTCTCAGTGCGTAGTGTGTCTTTGTGTGCGCGTCAGTGAGTGTGTTGGATAGTGTTAGGTTTATCTATGTGTCTCTCAGTAAGCATATGGCTGTGTGAGCATCATTGAGTATGTGGCTTGGGGTTAGGGTTATCTTGATCTCTCTCGGAGCATGTGGGATAGTGCGTCTCTGTATGCGTGCGTCAGTGAGTGTGCGGGGGATAGTGCGTCTCTGTATGCGCGTGTGAGTGAGTGTGCGGGAATAGTGCATCACTGTATGTGCCCATCAGTGAGTGTGCAGGTTAGTGTGTGTCTTTGTGCCCTTCAGTGAGTGTATGGTATAGTGTGGATTTCTTTTCGCATCAGTTAGTCTATGGGATAGTGTGTCTCTTTGTGCCCTTCGGTCAGTGTGTGGTTTAGTGTGTCTCTTTGTGCCCTTCGGTGAGTGTGAGAGTTAGTATGCCTTTTTGTGCGCATTATTGACTATATTGGATTGTGTGGATTTGTGTTCGCATCAGTGACTCTGTGGGATATTGTGATTCTGTGTTTGCTTCTGTGAGTGTGTGGGATAGTGTGGCTCTTTGTGCCCATGAGTGTGTGGGTTTGTTAGGTTTTTTTGTCTCAGTGCGTAGTGTGTCTTTGTGTGCGCATCAGTGAGTGTGTTGGATAGTGTTAGGTTTATCTATGTGTCTCTCAGTAAGCCTATGGCTATGTGTGAACATCATTGAGTATGTGGGTTGGGGCTAGGATTATCTTGCTCTCTCTTTGAGCGTGTGGGATAGTGCATCTCTGTATGCGTGCGTCAGTGAGTGTGCGGGAATAGTGCATCACTGTATGCGCCCGTCAGTGAGTGTGCGGGTTAGTGTGTGTCTTTGTGCCCTTCAGTGAGTGTATGGTATAGTGTGGATTTCTTTTCGCGTCAGTTAGTCTATGGGATAGTGTGTGTCTTTGTGCCCTTCGGTGAGAGTGTGTGATTTAGTGTCTCTTGGTGCCCTTAGGTGAGTGTGGGGGTTAGTGTCTCTTTGTGCCCTTCGGTGAGTGTGTGGGGCTTACTGTGGCTCTTTGTGCCCTTCAGTGAGTGTGGGGTTTACTGTTTCTCTTTGTGCCCTTCAGTGAGTGTGGGGTTTACTGTTTCTCTTTGTGCCCTTCAGTGAGTGTGTGAGTTAGTGTGCCTTTCTCTGCGCATTATTGACTATATTGGATAGTGTAGATATGTGTGCGCATCAGTGAGTGTGTTGGATATTTTGGCTCTGTGTGCCCTTCAAGAGTGTGTGGGATAGTGTAATGTTTTTGTTTGTCAGAGGGAGTGTGGCTTTGTCTGCGCGTTGGTGGGGAATGTTGGATAGTGTGGATTGTGTGCAGGTCAGTGCGGCTCTTTGTATCCATCATTGAGTGTGTGGGTTAGTTTGAGGTTTTTGTGTTAGTGGTTAGTGTGGCTCTGTGTGCACTTTAGGAATGTTTTGGTTAGTGTTAGGTTTTTGTGTATCAGTAGAGTGTGGCTTTGTCTGCGTTTGAGTGAGTGTGGCTTTCTGTGCGCATTATTGTCTATATGGGATAGTGTGGATTTGTCTGTGTGTCAGTGAGTCTGTGGGATAGTTCGGATTTGTGTGAGCGTCAGTAGGTCTGTGGAATAGTGCATCTCTCTGCGCATCAGGAGTGTGTGGGATAGTTTCTCTGTTCCCTTCAGTGAGTCTGTGGTGTAGTGTGGATTTCTTTTCGTGTTAGTGAGTCTGTAGGATTGTGTGGCTTTGTGGACGCGTCTGAGTGTGTGTGGGCTTGTGTTAGGTTTTTGTTTGTCAGTTGGGAGTGTGTCTTTCTGTGCATTTCACTGAGTGTATGGGTTGGGGATAGTTTTATCTCGGTCTCTCTCAGTGAGCGTGTGGCATTGTGTGCGCGTTAGTGAGTGTGTGTTAGTGTTAGGTTTTTGTGTGTCGGTGGATCGTGTGGCTTTGAGGACACGTCTGTGAGTGTATGTCAGTGTGGCTTTGTGTACATGTCAGTGAGTATGTGGGATAGGGTCACTTTGTACGCACCTCAGTGAGTGTGATGGTTACTGTGAGGTTTTTGTGTTAGTGGGTAGTGGGCTTTGTGTACACGTCACTGAGTGTCTGGGATAGTCTGGCTTTGTGTGTCAGTGAATGTGTGGGTTAGGGTTATCTCGGTTTCTCTCAGTGAGCCTATGGCTATGTGTGCGTGTCGGTGAGTGTGTGGGTTATCTTGCTCTCAGTGAGTGTGTGGGATATTGTTTCTTTGTGTCCGTGTCAGTGAGTGTGTGGGTTAGTGAGGTTTATCTATGTGTCTTTCATTGAGTGTGTAGTTTGATGAGCGCGTCATTGTTTGTGTGGTTTAGGTTTTTTCTGTCAGTGGGTGGTGTGGCTTTGTGTGCCTATGTCATTGAGTGTGAGGGACAGTGTGTGGTTTTCATGTATGTGTGTTACAGTGAGTGTGTTGGTTTGTGTGCGTGTCATTGACTGTTTTGGTCAGTGTTAGCTTTTTTGAAACAGTGGGTAGTGTGGCTTGGTGTGTGTGTCAGTGACTGTGGTGGTTTGTGTTAGGTTTATCTATGTGTCTTTCATTGAGCGTGTGGCTTGGTGGGCGTGTCAGTGAGTGTGTAGGTTATTGTTAGGTTTTTGTGTGTTAGTGGGATAGTGGCGCATCAGCCACACTAACCCACACAGTCAGTGAGTGTGAGGAATACTGTGTGGTTTTCATGTATGCATGTCTATCTGCATTAGTGTGCGGTTCATGTATGTATATTTCAGTGGGTAGTGTGGGTTAGAGTTAGGTTTTTGTGTCTTTGTTTGTTATATTAAGTCTTTACAAAAGTTTTGTCGATTTGTTTAGCGTGTGTCTTTAGCATATCATATGCAAAATCTTCCTTTTTAGAAATCATAAAATGGATATCTGTTTCAGAGTTCAGAGTGAAGCAGGGATGGATAAGATTTTCGTGCCATTTTGCTTCATGAGCTCAAACTGGCCCACAAAGCGAGTGAGGCAACTTGTAACATTAAAGAAACTTGGGGCAAGGACACAGCAAATAGGTGGACAGTACAACGATGGTTTGCAAAGATACGATCAGGAGATGTGAGCCTTGAAGATAAGGGATGTAGTGGACGTCCTTCCAGCTGTGATGATGACCGTCTGAAAGCCTCAGTTGAAGCTGATCCAAGAAAAACAGTGAGAGAAATTGCTGGAGAGCTTGACGTAAGCACTGAAACTGTTTCTCGGCATCTTGATGCAAACAGCCAGGTGAAATAATTTGATGATTGGAAGGCTCACAAGTCGAATGAACAACAACAAAATCTTTGATTGGAGATCTGCTCTTTGCTTGTCACTAGAAACAAAAATGACCCATTTCTTTACCAAATCATTACGTGTAATGAAAAATGGATCCTTTACCACAATTACAAACAATCAGCATAGTTGCTCAACAGAGACAAGGCGCCTAACCACATTCCAAACCCAACCTCCACCCAAAGGTGGTCATGGTCACTGTCTGGTGGACTGCAGCTGGTGTCATCCACCATAACTTCTGCAACCTGGCAAAACCATCCTAGCTGAACGGTACTGTCATGAATTAGCGTTGTTCATCAGAAACTCTCCCGACAGCCAGCATTGGTGAATCAAAGAGGCCCAATCCTTCTCCAACCGAGCAGCAATTGAAACTGCCTTCCAACAGTTTATTGACTCCAGAAGTCCAGTTTTTTTGTCAAAATGGCATAAATCTGCTTGTAACTCATTGGCAGAAGTGTATTGATTGTACTGGAACTGACTTTGATTAATGAACTTAACGTTCAGCAATGATATGAAGTCTCTTTGTTGTGGTAAAAAAACTGACAAAACGTTTTTAACAACCTGGTAGCTTGGTATAAAATTGAAAAATAATTTCTAACTGTGGATTTTTTGAAAACTATGCCATTTATTTTCTAATTCTTCAGAATTCTTTTCTGTATTGTTTTGTAGAGATTTAATCATATGAAAATTCCTTTAAGGCTGAAGACAAAAAAGGAGAGAAAAAGAACACTTCACAGGGAAAAGGTGAAACATTTATTGTGTGCATTCTGCTCATTATATCAAAAGAATTTAACTGAATTGCAAAAAATTTCACCTTTGTACAACTTGTTTGCATTTACAGCAATAGAACAATTATTATTAATGTATTAAATCTTTATCAATAAAAGAGGTGATAATTTACTAACATGAGGAATATCAAATTTTTTCCATACTTAAATGTTCTGCCTCGCTAAAAATTAGATAATGATTTTCATAGTGAATAGGACCACCTTTCATTTGAATCAAAACCCCTAGCTGGGGGAGTGGTCATCAGCATGGTCCCTGGCCTCAAGCTTGGGATCATAATTGGGCAGAGGAAAACCACCTCCGGGGCTTCAGTCCCACCCAAAACTGTGTGGCATTTCGATAACCCATCCCACCTCCGAAATGAGAAAACATGCATCCATTTAAACACACTTAGCTCTCACTTGCACCACAACCACAAAAAAAATATATAAATAAGGAGAATAGACTGGGCTGGGAAGAGGTGTGAAGTCTGATTAATGTTTCATAAGCCATTCCAGATAAATATGGGTCAAATAACTGGCATTAAAGTATGATACTGACATTGCAGAATAAACTTTCATCATAAGATGTTACCTGACCCTAAATAAGGGGAGGGGGCACAACCATCCCAGTTAAAGATGCCCCAACACCCATAGCAGCCTGAACTATGGTTTTCCTTTAATCTATCCCAGATATGATGAAATGTCATTGAACCATATCACTTCCTTCTAATGGTCAATTTCTTAGTCACCATACTCAAAGCATCACTGCAGATATACTTTCTTGTTCTTTGCACCAAGGCAGCATATCTGCAGATCGATGACCTGCTACCAAAGTCCATAATGTTGAAGGTTTCTCGAGCCATTGTAGCATATCTACTTGCTACCAGTCACAAGATGATACTGTGCATGTCTGTCAGGACCTGCTCACTGCCTGAGATGTGCTTTCCTGTGGTGGTTTTTCTGCAAAAGTCACAGCAAGAATACCCAGGAGACTGTCTTATGTCGCTCCTGGTTTTTAAAATTTTGTGTAATTGGTTTCTTATCATGAGATGAGATGTAAATTTGAGTTTTATTTGTTGCACTACAGGTGAGAGATTCCTCTGGGCCCAGTGAGGACAGCGGAGTGGACAGTGCAATCTACAGCAGGTTTGTACTGCAATAGATATTATTGCTGATATTGATCTTCGATAAAGAAATTGGAGCAATGTTGGCTGTTTAGTTTCTCTTCATGTTATTTTACAGCTTTATTTCCAAAACACGTTTAGTACAACTCGGTGGCAGTTTAATTCTATAGTGGCTTTAGTTAAGCTGTTTTACCACTAACTAACCCTTGCTGAGTTCATTGTATGTGATTAAATTAATACTTTTCCAAAACTAATCAGTGAGTCATCAGGAGCCCTGCAGAAATTTCAGCAAAGTTTGTGTTTTTGTTTTTTCCCCTTGCAAAACACCAGGAAGTAGAAGTGAGTGTGTTCAATGGAACCAGGCTAAAAACAGCTTCAATGTGACCGTATCTGGCGGGTTCCATTGAACATTTGTGGTAAAAGTAAAAATTTAAGTTTAAATGTTATAATTTATAGTTTACATTTTCCTGACACACAAATTTACATACAAATGTTCTAAATGTTATGCTTTAAACAAATGGTTTTTCTTTGAATTGTTTGCACGCCTGCTTCAGGAATTGCAAAAGTTGTAGAATACATCAGCTAAATGACTGAGATAGTAAATCAGCAGAACTCGACGACTGCCAAAAAATAACAGTAAAATCTTTTCCTGTAATGCAGAGTGATCACCTCAGTGGACACACCTGTAGGTCTCGATGGCGCTTTATCCACGAGAGAACAATCACATGAATTACACGGCACCTTCAAAGCAAGTAGATTTTGTTTGTTCATTTACTTTTTTAAAATCTGGTACTAGAATTCCTAGGTTTTGTTTCTATTTAGTCTGTTTTAGCAGCAAGTCACATACAAAGATCACATCTCATTGTTCCTTCTTTCTCCTTTAGTCATCAGAAATACATTGATTAGTAAGATTAAAGATATTTGTCTCTAAACTTGATGTACAGTATTCATTTTTAGTCATTCAGTTCAGCTAACATTTTTGTCTTAACTACATTGGTTACCCTAAGTTTAGGTCAGAAAAGGATACCAAACAGCTGTTTCATATAACACTATAAACTTCACATTGTTGTATTTCTTTTGGTTGACAGGGTGGTTTAGTTACTACTATATGTCTAAGACCAAACGTACTTGATATCGTGTTTTTTTGTACACTAACTAGGTTTCTGCACACAGCATCTAAGGTTGTCCCTGTGTTTGCTGGGCCTAAATTTAAAAAATCATTAAAGACAAAAACAGCTTAATTCCTTATTGGCCATTTTCACAGCTGTTCTATTCCCCATGCAGCAGTTCCCAAGAAAGTTGATTAGATAAAATGCACACAAATTTGCTTAGTGTGGTAGAATACTACCATGGGAATACAATTTGGTATATTTTAGATAGGGAAATTAAGTCATTGATGAGAGAGAGAGATCCTAGGTGTGCTATGGAAGAGATCTTTGGAGCAGCTTAAGGAATCGCAAAGTCTCTTAATAAACAGAATCAATTTACTTACTACTTACCTTATATTTCACAGAAATTTTAGTCAACAAATTGTCAGTACTTTGACACCAGAGTTTTCCAACTAAATAGCTTTGTCTGTCATCACCTTCAGAAGAGCTCAAAAACAAGAGCATTACTTATGAGAATATTGAATTCTTAAAAATCACAAATTGTTGAAAGCTAAGTTTTAGGAATGAAACAATCATTAATAGTAGTTAAAACTGTGCACTTTGTCTCTTAAACTTGCAGTGATAAAATTTAGCAATCAGAATAATTTCCTTTTCGTAAAAATATTTCTTGATTATTCCAAGATAAAGTTTCCATACTCTTATTTTCTCTATAACTCCAACATTATCATAGAGTAAATGTTATTTTCTGGTGGTCTACTTTTTATTTGTTTATTTATTTTTTAATAAAACCAACAAAATACATACATTTTAATATACACTTCTTTTTTATTTTTTCTATTCATTTCTTTAAAATAATTTTGCAATGTTAATCTAAAATTAATTATCTACAACATATTAGCGAATTCACCGTATTGCTTAATTGCGGTGAATTGACTCCTTTTTAAAAATCCCAATTATTTAATTGTGATTGACCAGTTCCAATTAGATCAGTGCTGGTGATAAGGTTTTTCACCCACACCAAGGCAAATCGGGTATCTACTGTACAGCCACTGAAGACTGTTCCTCGTAAAGTATAAAAAGACTGAAGCATGTAATGGGTAGGGCCCGGCACTTTGTTCAGGTGGAAACAGATGTCTTATGCTGAAGGTTTCTGTATTTCAGCCACTCTAGTAAGTCTGCTGGTCATAACATGCACACGTCTGCCAGCTGCTTGAAACTGAAGGTGGTTTTCTGCAAACATTGCCATCAGTCACATTGTTCTTCAATCAATTTGCTTTCTCATGAATGTTGAACACAGGCAACTCCATCTCTCAGCTTCACACGAATGTGCATATTGTAGATGAAATAGCTGTTTTTTTTTTTTTACTCCAGTTCTAGGCATGCACGCTGTGAAGATTAACATTTTCGATCTGGAAGAGGAAAAAATGCAACATTGTCTGAAAAAATCTCTCTAACTTAAAGGCAAATGTTAGACAGACTGGTTTTAGTCTCATCATGGTAATTTTGATTATAATTCACCAGCTCTATTTATGGTAAAACCTAAACTTTCAGGGAAAAAATGAGGGATTTTACATGCACTAGCAGTCTTACGCTCTTACAAACAATTTCCGCAAAATTGTCATTAAGAGTTAATCACAATCCCAGAACACGTGCTACACTTTTATTTAATTACATTATATACTACTTAATGATCCTGAAAAAAGATTGTTTTTAATTATGCAAAATACTATAACACCTGAGTTTACTTGGGATATTTCTTTCACTTAAAATTTATAGTTAAATGTCTAAAGATAATTTTACTGGTTTTAGACACAAGATCTATATAGCCCAGATACTTGATGGTAATGCTATTACTGTACCAACGCTTATTATAGTAATCCATGCTCGAAAGTAACCATGGCAATCATTAATGCTTTTTCAGAAATAAAAGGATGAAGGAGGTTACCATAGTAATCTGTTGAGGCATTTGATTGATACTTACTGAAGATGGGGATGATTTAATATCGATACAGCATGGTGTAATTTTCTGGGATATTTAAAGGGCTTAGCATAAATGATTTTCAATACTAATTACCAGACTGCAGGTGAGACTGCCTGCCACACCCTTTATTAGAAGTGAATGCCACAGGTTAATTTAGCTGATTTACTGGAATCGTTCTGGCTCTGCAAAAGTATTAAATAGAAATAGTAAAAAAAAAAAAAAATAAGATGAATAGTCAACCTTTCCAATTCCACGTCCTCAAGTATATTCAGACAATGAGGTGGAAATTATGGTATGTAATTTAATTTTTTGACTTTTTTTTTTTTAAACAATTTCTCTATTTCAAATAATATAGGTTTGTTATATTAGTTATGTATGTAAAGTTTGTTTTTTGCTGTCTCTCTTCGGTTGTAGTGTTATCAGATGAGGATTTTAGAGGTTTAACAGCTCAGCCACTCCCTGTTCTAACTTTTATATTCTGATGAACACCAATAGATTGCATATCTGGACTTTTCTCCACCAAGCTCAACTGCTCGTTTTTTATCTGATCTGTGTACATGTATTTCAAAAGTCTCTTAATCTTGCAACGTATTTTTTAATGTTTTAACTAAAATTAGTTATTTTTCATCTGCTGCATGGATTTTCTGTTTTTTTGTAGATTTCTTTTGAAATTTGTCTTTTTTAACAGCAATAACGTTTAGCCTCAGTTTTATAGCTTCATAGGAAAACCAGTATCTTTATGGTGAATACAGTTAGCAGAAACGTGAAAACATTAATTATTTTGGCCTGTGTTGATCAAGGCAGCTAGCTGGAATTATGTGCCTGAAACCAATTTCATTTGTACCAGATATTATTACAGGGAGGAGTTTAATATGTCCTTTCTCCTTATACAGGTGCATGTAAAAAAATTAGAATATCGTGGAAGAGTCCAATATTTTCTGTCAGTTATTTCAGAAAGTGAAAATTGTATATATTCTAGACTCATTACATGTAAACTAAAATGCTTGAAACATTTTTTAATTTTAATTTTGATAATTACGGCCTACAGCTCATGAAAATAGAAAAAAACGTATCTCAAAATATTAGAATATTCCATGTTGAGTTTGAATGAATCACTATTTATGCAGTATAAATACCATGGATCTCTCAGTCTGGTTCAGTACACACAACCACAATCATGGGGAAGACTGCTGACTTGACAGTTGTCCAGAAGACACTCATTGACACCCTCCACAAGGAGGGTGAGCCACAGAAGGTCATTGCTGAAAGGGCTGGCTGTTCGCAGAGTGCTGCATATTCATGGAAAGTTGACTGGAAGGGAAAAGTGTGGTAGGAAAAGGTGCACAAGCAAGATGGATAACCGCAGCCTTGAGAAGATTGTCAAGCAAAGCTGATTTCTAGTGTCAAGCCACTCCTGAACCAGAGAGAACGTCAGAAGCGTCTTACCTGGGCCAAGGAGAAAAAGAACTGGATCGTTGCTCAGTGGTCCAAAGTCCGCTTTTCAGATGAAAGTAAATTTTGTATTTCATTTGGAAATCAGGGTCCCACAGTCTGGAGGAAGAGTGGAGAGGCACAGAATCCAATTTGCTTGAAGTCCAGTGTGAAGTTTCCACAGTCAGTGATGATTTGGGGTGCCAGGTCATTTGCTGGTGTTGGTCCACTGTGCTTTATCAAGTCCAAAGTTAACACAGCCATCTACCAGGAGATTTTAGAGCACTTCATGCTTCCGTCTGCTGACAAGCTTTATGGAGATGCTGGTTTCCTTTTCCAGCAGGACTTGGCACCTGCCCACAGTGTCAAAACTACTAGTAACTGGTTTGCTGACTATGGTATTACTGTGCTTGATTGGCCAGCCAACTCGCCTGACCTGAACCCCATAGAGAATCTACAGGGTATTTTCAAGAGGAAAATGAGAGACACCAGACCCAATAATACAGGCAAGCTGAAGGCCGCTATCAAAGCAACCTGGGCTTCCATAACACCTCAGCAGTGCCACAGGCTGATCACCTCCATGCCACACCGCAGTGATTCGTGCAAAAGGAGCCCTGACCAAGTATTGAGTGCATAAATGAACATACATTTCTGTATTATAAATCCCTTTTTTTTTCATTGATCTTATGAAATATTTCATTTTATGTGTAATAAATCTAGAATATGAAAGTTTCACTGATGGAAAAAAATGAACACTTCCACAATATTCTAATTTTTTTAGATGCACCTGTATATGCTGTATATACACTGAAGTCAAAGGTGTGTTAATTTTAGTTTCTATAAAAATAAATATCTTTTAAAGATTAGTTTTGATATTATCTGAATACGATGAAATATTTAGATCAATTATATACACTTTTAAGCCAATGTACTTCTAAATTTTTAGGGGGTTACCTACAATGAGCCAATTTCTAATAATCTTATTTTATTGAATTTTTGTTTTAGGTTTTGCATACATATTAATCAGTTTGTTAAAATGTATTCAATTTATAAGAAAAGGAAAAAGAATTTAGTTGGGTTGTTGAAGTTTCAACTTTTTCTAACTTATGTCACGTCTTATTTCCAGGCCCAGAGAGCCAAAAAGCACGCAGAGCTAAAACAAAAGTATGGTGACATACCTCTGGAGTTGGT
The DNA here is from genome assembly GCA_018389105.1 of Nautilus pompilius. Classification (NCBI taxonomy): domain Eukaryota; kingdom Metazoa; phylum Mollusca; class Cephalopoda; order Nautilida; family Nautilidae; genus Nautilus; species Nautilus pompilius. The sequence continues at coordinate 123,182 of JACATO010000673.1, forward strand.
GACGGTTTATAAAACAAAACCAACTTTGGGTTTGGCTATAGAAGGTGGGTCAAACACCAAAACGCCTCTACCAAGAGTTATAAGCATCCAGGTAAGGGCATATTTTTATAGACTAATTTGTAGCCAACTGTTCCTCTACCAGAGAGAGGGGGTGGGTGTGTGTGTGAGAGAGAGGGGGGGGTGTTCTGGTCCAGCTCCATGATAGGATACTTAGCAAAAAAAATTTTTGTTTGCTCTTTCTCTCTAGCCTGGTGGATCTGCCTACGAATCTGGAAGGCTGCAGGTAAACCATGTCATACTTGAAGTAAATAACTGCTCACTGGTTGGGCTAAAGCACTCTGAAACAGCAAAGATGATAGCCAGTGCATTCAAGGATGAAGCTACAGACCAGATGAATTTTCTTGTGACAGAGTCTGGAGTGCAACTGGATATTAACGTTGATCTTAATTGTAAATAAAAAAAAAAAAAATTTACTTGAGAGCAATGTTAGTTGTTTCTTGCTTATAAAAGTACCTCATGTGGAGAAGAATATTTCGTACATTAAATTTGTTGTTTCCAAACACACGCCAGATCTGAAACAGTCTAACATTACTATCAATTTTATTGCAACACAGACATATACGCATGCTTGACTAAAGTAAATCATAAGTCAATGGCACTATTGTTCTGTCTGCATTATCCTGGATGTCTGTGTTTCTTCCAAAATAAGAGCTTTCATCCACCAGTATTGTGGAACTGGTAGTTATGCACGAACTTGGAATTTTCCTGCCTTAGTAACATATTTGACTCCTTTAAAGGGCTTGTATTTCTGCAAATGAAATAGGAAAATACATTATTACTTTTGCTTTGTTTCAAGAACTGTAATGATATTGGTTGGGACAAAGTGTAGCAACTACCAGCCAACACTGCTAATTTCTGACTAAAAATTATTCTCCAATATCAAGTGTTTGAGACAACATATAATTTAAAAAATAAAAGAAAATCCCTTGCTAAGTTACCTCTTCATAAAAATTTCACACTATTTATAAGTCCTACTCTCAGTAAATATTTGAACACTCAAAACTGGTGCATTATTGGACATAGCATCACCTTTTCCCTTTTAAATTCCTTCTGCCAGCGGTTAGCATTCACATCAGTGAATGAGGAAGACTAGTTTATTACTTTTATAAAAGCAAAACATGCTGCAATTTAGTTTTCTCGCCTACATCCTCCAATGCATTTTAATAATTGGAGTCGCTCGTATCTGAAGATTTGCACTACTTTTCATCATAATTCTCCCCCCTAAACCAGACAGGAAATGCAGTGAATGAAAATCAACAGAATAAGGGGAAAAAAAAACAAACCGCAGCACATTTAGAATGTGATGTAATTAACATTAACAATATCCAACTGGGACAGAGGGTTATATTAAAGCTTGTGTACAGTATAGACACCACTATATTTTTCAACTTACTTCTCCATACATGTCAAGTCTGTTCACCTTCAATCCTGATATAGCCCACTGACTAATTGTGCACTGCACCTAAAGTGAAGAAATATATATAAACAAATAATTCTCATGTACAGTATTAAAAATGGAATGATATATCTCCCATAAATGATGATTAACCACTGGAATGAAAAGAAATCAAAAATTCTAACACAACACCACTAATAGAAATAGTATTCTGGGCTTTTTTCCACCACTGCAATAATATTAGTAATGCATGTCTCAGTAATCCTTCCCTGCTGCCATCATCAGTTCTGAGAACCGTTCTTGGGACATGTACTAAGGTTTTTAGTGGTGAAAGCCGCTCTCACATCTGCAACCAACTTGAGTATAAGTGCCAAAAGTTCTCCTGCATCAGCAAAGCAGTTACCAAACAATCAACTGACTTCAATTAGCTCCTTGTTTTTAGAAAGATAAATAACTTTTCTCTTCAGTGTTATGCTCGACTATATGTGGTAAATACTTTTCCAAAATTAACAGGATAATTTAGAAAAAAAAAAACCACTTACCAAAATTGTTGGATTAGATTCAGGGACCGGAGCACCTGTCTGAAGGTTTATCTGTAGGTAGAAAGGTAAACTACTACTATCTAATAATATTCGTTGAAAACTGAACAGAAAAAAACAAAATCGCAAAGATGCATTATAATAAATCTATTCAGTACAAATGACAAAATATTCTCTAGTAAAATTCAATATAAACTAATTTATTAAAATCTTGTACTTATATTTAAAAGAAACAAAAATTGATTTTAAAACTCCTGAAGTTCTAATTCAGTGTTTTAGAGATGCATTTTTCTTTCTTCCATTGTTTAAAATGTAATGTGTGTTAGAAACAAATCTGGAAAAAAATTAAGAGCAGTCACAGTACAGCTGTGTGCAAAAGTGTTGCATAAAATCTAGACAGCTATCTAATCAATTCAGGTCCAATTCAAATTATGCAGAAAGTGATCAGATCTATCAATAATGAGTAGAATATCCAAAATTCTTGATAACTTCTTCACAATGACAAGGCATGCTGGCTACCAAACGCTGCCAATTGTCACTACTGAACTCCGACCAGGCTTCCTCGATTTTCCTTTTCAAATTGGGTTTATTTTTCGGGTTTTTGGCACTAACGCTGAGTTTGATCAAGTGCCAAATGTTTTCGATGGAATGAGATCCGGGCTTTGAGCCGGCCAGTCAAGGAAGGTGATTCGCAACTCTGCCATCAAGACCTTGACACTCCTAGCCGTGTGGATGGTGGCGTTGTCCTGCTCATAGATGGCCATCAGGGGCATGTGGTCGCACATATACGGTTCGACAATGTCCGAGACGATCTTAGCATAGTCATGAGCATTCATTCGACCCTCCACGTGATGCAACAGACTGACACCGGACGATTGAAAACAGCCCCTAACCGTGGCCGAATCTCCCCCTGCCTGCAGAGTTGGTCGAGTGCAACTAGGATGGTATTTCTTGGACACCAATCGCTGAACGTACACCCGACCCTCACGAATTTGCTTTCGTCGGAAAACAACATTCGGGACAACTGGGCCACAGCCCAGTGGAGATGGTCACCAGCCCACTGTAGTCGCTTTCGACGATTGTCCAAACTGATGAATGGCTTCTGTGCTGATTGCCCGAACAGTACCATGTGGATCAAACGCCATCTGATGGTGCACGAGGCCAACTGGATCCCATGGTGCCTTGACAAGCCGTTCTGATGTTGGTGGAAGTGCAGAATTGGTCAGAGTTCGACATGCGGGAGATCAGATGATCCTGTCGAGCTGTTGTTTTCCGTGGTCTGCCGACTCTGCGTTTTGAAATTAGGCTCCCATCGACTTTCTAATGTTTCAGGGTGCGAGATATCGTCAACTGATTGCAACCAATACGATCCGCAATGAGCCACTCAGTTTCACCATCTTCTTTCATGCGAATGATTGTGGCCCGCTGTTCGTGGGGGCAAATATCTGGCTCTCGGCATCAGAATAGTGGAAAATGACAATTTTTCATATTTATATTCTACTCTCCTGAACTATTATAGCACAAATATAAACATTCTAATTTTTTGTAGTTTATGCAACAATTTTGTACACACCGATTTCATGCAAATTATTTTATTGATATTTAAATTTTGACTGTGCAATTACAAAATGGATCTTAGTGTTATAAATCGTTTAAAGACACCGATACCTTTCAATTAAAACAGAAAACATACAATAGTTACTAATTTCTACAAAATAAGAACCCATTTTCTAAGTCTAGTCATTTTTATGAAAGACTTTTTGCACACTGCTGTATAGGAAGAGTTGGTGTGTGATGGCATGTCATATTAATTGATCAACTCCATAAATAAATGTATCTGACTGAAATTTACACATGTACTGTTCTCCAATGAGTCAGTGCTTCAGCAATTCATGTCTGCAGGGCTCATCTGGGTTTGGAGAAGGCCTGACAAAGACCTTGAATCACAATGTCTTAAGTCAATGGAGGTTGGAGTGTCATAGTACAAACTGTGATCTGATGTGATGGACAAACAGAATTGCATTTGTCAAAGTACATCACTATTTTAAAGACACGTCTGTCTCTGACCAACAAGACAGACTGAAATTCAATGTTCATGTGTTTCAGGAGGCTGGTACTACATGCCACACAACTTGTGTGACCAGAGTCATCCCTGGGTACCCCAAAGCCCTGATAAGCACCTGTAGGAACATCTAGATTATCATTTGAGTGAAACCCATCAACACAATGGGAGTAAAGGAAGCTTTCACAGATAGAGAGGAACTTACACTAGACCATGATACAAACTCTTGTTGATTCAGTGCCAAACAGGGTAGACAGAGATTCTTTGTGCTCCCAAAGGTGGCTCGACCAAGTACTAACAAAAGAATTTCACTCTACTGATTGTCTTTGTTTGCCATCTTCTGCATCAAACACTGTAATAACAGGTTTCTATATTATTATGGTAGTGTGCTGTATATATTGCAAATAATAAACAGAAATTCCAGACTAATAACAAAGATAAAAATATATATATTTGGGTTGTTTGTGGTAAATGCAAGGACCCCCAACATACACTGCAGACATATTAAATTTTACAGAAACACTATTTTTTTTACTCTGAAAAATACATATGGAAGAAACAATAACATACCGTTCCTTTAATGTTTGGAAGCTTTGTTGGATCAATTCTTCCAACATCCCATGTTACAACCTTTGTGACTGGATCAAATGAGTATTTTCCTTGGTTTGGTGTAAGAGTAACGTTAAGGACAGATTTTGGGAATGGAACTTCTAAAACTACATTTTCAACCTGAAAAAATTAAAATTAGAAACACATTTAAATTCATGTTCTTTAGAACACACTAACTTTAACAACTTCATACTTTAACCACTGAAGGCATTCTTATGGAGAGTGTTTGCTTGGGAATATTAAACAACAATGATTTAGCTATAGCTTTACATTCTTAGCAACATCACTACAAATGCTGCCCGATCTGTCTGAGACACACAAACATTATGATTACAGCTGACACTCACATTTTTTCCCATGGTCTGTTTTGGACCAATGGTAACATCAAACTGACCAGCTGCACTCTCCTTAAATGAGATGTTGTGTCGGATGTACACTGGAATTGCTACCATACTATAAAAGATAAAAATTCAGAAGCTTGATTTTATTTGAGATGATTAATTTTTTTAAAACTTCACAAAATTTAAACTGAGATTCTAGTTCTGCATGCAATATACCAACTCATCTCTACTCAGAAGTGATCCTTTTTAGATTCCATTCACACGAGAAACCATTAGCTTAACTATGGAAAAAGACAAAGCCATTATTGAGGAATTCTGAAACGATGAAAGGAATTAGAGTATTTTGTTTTAATTCTTGCAAGCAGGTTGAGATTCAAAGCTGCAAAACTAATCTCTTCATATTTCTATTCTTGTTTTAATCACAAGGTTCTGAATAGCATTTAGTTATAACTTTGCATAGGTTATGTAATATTTTGATTATTATTTTATTTTAAAAAAGTATAGATAGCATTTGTAGTATTTTAAATAAAAACTAAACTTCTTCTGTCCTGAAACAACAAACAGTAGGATCTACACAATAAGCAGACAGAGCTCCTCCAAGTCTTTTGTTCCCAAAACATTTTCTTCTTGAAAACACAGTTGTTGTTGTTGTGTTCTAGTCTCCTCTTAGTTAATGTTGAAAGATTGTAGATCTCTCTCTTATCTGCATAATTTTCCAGATTGCATATTTTTAAGATGTGGGATACAAAAAGGTTTATCTTCTGAATTCACTTGACATTTTCTCAGCACTATATAAATTATGTGGAAGGAAAGAAACTAACAGGCAACAAAATTTTTTGTTGTTGTTTTTTTTTGTTTTAACAGATAAAAAAAAAAAAACACCACCAAAAGTTTCTACAAATTCCATTCCCATACAATGTCTATTTTAAATGAAAAATTATCCATAAGTAAATACATATATATATATATAGTGATTTTTTGGAACCACCGATCACCTTTTATAGAAAACTGGATGGTACTAAACACAGGGTTCGATATAAAAGTAATGTCAGAGAATACAAAGACCGGCAGTGCTGAGGGAGCCTAGGTCAGCATCACCAATGTCATTCTATAAACGGACACTTCTGTAGAGATCTCTATTGTTCTGACTGGCTGAAGGTTTGGCTAGCTACCATAGTTGGTCTTCTAGCCTCGTCTAATACTCCAAACTGACTTATCTATAAATTTCGGAAAGAAAAATGGATAAAATTGGCCAATTCGACTTATTCTCCAAAAAATATGGTGGTTTATTTCTGCTGGAATACAAACTACATCTCACCTTGGAAATATTATAAGCAATCCTTTATCTTTAAATTTAAAAAAAAAAAAAAAAATTAAATAAATTTTTCGCTATATCCCAGAGTCAGACTGTTGTTTGTTTACTACCTAAACTTCATTGTAGGTCATGCACAAATGCTACAAAGCCAGCAGATGTTTAAACCACTTGGTACGGAAGGCCACCTAAAAAATACTGACAGCTCTACACACCGCCACATCATAGGATAACCACACACAACAACAAAGGTTGCATCATCTATACGGAACTTTTATCATGATGAGCTATTGCAAAAGAAAAGGAAAAAAAACTAACTTTATTAAAAATTACTGGAATATGTATTTCTAAAAAAATGTAATACAGTTGTCCTCCGGTATTTGCTGGGGTTACGTTCCTAGAGCACCCGCGAAGAGTGAAAAACCGCGAATATTGGACGTGGTCCATAAAAATGCATATAAATGCCTATAAATGTCAAAATATAACATAAAATATAATAAAAAATATAAGTAAATATATAATAATAATTTAATAAAAATACAGTAAAATGTACGGGTACTCACCAATAATGAATGATATTGATTGAAGGTGATGATGAATAAGCTGTGCAGTACGATGAAGATAATGACTGTACAGCAAAGCAGAGGATTTAAAGCTCCTTAGGTGGCGCCTCTTCAGGAGGAGTTGTATCTTCATGCAAGGCTTTCTTGGTGGGCTTGAGGAACATTGTGATGGGAAGCTGCTGTCGCTGTTTCTTCATGGTGGTGAGGAGGGTTTTATATGTCTGCATGGCAGCATCGATGGCATTTTTAAATTGGAGACCGAACCATATAGGCATCCCATGCTTCAGCCTTCCCTTGCAACTCCTTTGCTGTCCTCATAAGGTCAGACAGACGTTCCAGTGTCAGGCCCTCCTCCTCTTCGCTGGCAGACTTCGTTAACTCCAACAAATCTTCATCCGTCAGCGGTTCAGAGTGGGCATCGATGAGGTTGTTGACCTCATCTTGCGTGATGTCGTCAAAACCTTCGCCACCAAGTACCTTTGCCAGTCTCACTGCCTTGTCGACAGCCTCGTGCTGAATTTCTTCAGGTGAGAAGCCCTTGTAGTCATGGACACACTCTGGCCACACCTTCTTCCAGCATGCGTTGAGGGTTTCTTTTTTCATGTCCTTAAGAGCAGCTTGGATGACTGACAGGCTCGTTGTGATCGTGAAGTTATACCAATACCCCTTTAACGTGAAATTATCGTCTGAGTCCACTGCATCCACAAGGTGTTGGAGAGAGTTCCGAGTGTAAAGTGCCTTGAAGGCATGGATCATGCCTTGATCCATAGGCTGGATGAGGGAGGTGGTGTTGGCAGGGAGAAACTCGACCTGGACTCCCTCATAATACAAATCCAAAGGGTGGCTGCCAGCATTATCCATAACGAGCAACACCTTGAATTCCATGCATAAGTTATGGAGGTATTCCATGGCTTGAGGGATGAAGCATTGGTGGAACCAGTTCGAACTTAGGATTTTTGTAATCCAGGCCTTGGGGTTGTGCAACCAGTGGGCAGGCAGCAGGTTTTTATTCTTATTCTTGAGGGACCTAGGGTTCGCAAACTTGTAGATGAGGCCTGGTTTCATCATGAAGCCAGCAGCATTGCCACACAATGAGCATCAATCTGTCCTTCTGTGCCTTAAATCCTGGGGCTCTGGCTTCGTCCTTCATGATGTACGTTCTGGAAAGCATCTTCTTCCAGAACAAGCCAGTCTCGTCCATATTGAAAACCTGTTGCGGCTTGTATCCCTTCTCGATGATCTGCCTGAAGGTTTTGGGGTACTTTTTGGCGGCTTTTTTGTCGGCAGATGCTGCCTCTCCATGTAGGGAAACACTTTATTTTAAACCGTTTCTGGAAACGGTCAAACCATCCCTTGCTGGCTTGAAAATCTTCAGGCTCCAGTGCTGTTGATGGTCCTGGTTGCGGTTCTTCGGTGCCTTCTGCTTCGTCTCCTGTAGTGAATTGCTGGTATAATTTCCGCGCTTTCTTGTGGATGATGTTACCGTCCAAGGGGATTTTTTTCTTCTTGCAGTCGCTGATCCACAATCCCAAGGCAAATTCCATCCTGACGATGTGCTTATTTCTCACTGTAGTTACCCTTTTGGCACTTTCACAGAAACTTACTGCTACGGTTTTCCTGATCGCTGCCTCCTTCTTTATGTAGCGTATGGTGCTTTCGTTGATGCCATAATGGCAACCTACTGCGGCAAAACTTTTGCCTTCCCAGAGCATATCCAGCAGTTTTACCTTCTCCTGGAGCGTCATAACCTTTTTCTGGCGCTTAGGTTCATTGCCAGAAGCCTTAGAAGGTGCAGGGCGTTTGGGCGGCATCTTAGGACTTTAAGAAACATGCTGCGAAAAACACAACACTCAGAGAAACACTCAGCGAAACACTCGAGATAGCTACACGCGGTAAACTGGGATGATGTGGGCTGCTGGGCTGCATTTGCCTGAGACAGGGCCTCGTGGGAAGCAGCCAATCAGCAGCAAGGAGAAATGAATAACGCTCTTGGATTGGCTACTTTCAAACCTCCAGCCAATTATTAGTTAGGTTCTAAGGAAAATTCCGTGAATAACTGGGGCCGCAAATGCCGAACCGTGATTATGCGGGAGTCGACTGTATTTGGAGGTAATAAAGGGAAAAAATTTAATTTTTAAAAAGCATAACTTACAAACTCAGTGTTATCCCCAAACATACAATAGAAGTAACATTTAAAATGTATTATTAAAGTCTAGACATTAAAAACATGCTTAAAAGAAATGTGATGCTTACTTTTGTGCCCCTATGTGGTAAGATATTAGCCGAAAATTCCCATCTGGAGGAACAAATGACAATACTTTCTCACTCTGAAAAGAGAAAACAGAAAATAACTCTTATCCACAAACTAAACTGTTATCAGTCACACAAATTCATTTATTTAAAACATATTGTTGAAAAATTCCTTGTTTTATTAATTTATGGCATTTTCTCCAAAAATTTTATTTCCTGTTAAACAAAAACAAATGAAAAATTTTTTTAAAAAAGCAGCATGAAGTCAGTAGTACTAATTGTATTGTTCATCGGAAAAATTATACATCAAAAGAAAACTTTGAGTTAACAGATTTTTTTTAATATGCAAACAATGTTATGTATGCTAATGCATGTTCTTGCCAGTTGCTGAAATCAAGTCGGCTAACTCACCTCCCATCTCTTAAACCGAACACATGGATGAAAACTGACATCATCCAGCAGACGAGGATTCATGAAAGACAAAGTCAGATCTGGCATGCCACTGAGTTTAATGAGGCAGTCAATCTAAAAAAAACAACACAAAACAGCCTGTTTATTGGGTAACTGAAATCAGCACATTTTCTACTGGTGCTATATTATCTCAGAGTTTTGTTTTGTTTTGCATTTTTCTCATAAAATGCTGAAGAGAGTCAAAATTGCATTTTGTTATTACAGTAAAACTTCACTAAAAATATAATGAATAGTTTTCTAAAACCATAGTATTTTTACTTAGCTATCAGATATTGCGCTGGTTCTAATTGTTGCCCCAACATTTCTTGGAACTCATCAGAATTTGAAAGTTGAGGGTGGGCAATAATTTGGGCCAAAAAAGTTGAATCTGCCGAAAACTGGAAATTATGAAACCTTCCTACGATCAGCATCACTGAACATATATGACTGACGGACAGACGGCGTACATCTGCATGTAATAAAAGAATGAAAAGGAAAAAAAAAAACTAAAACATATCGAAGAAATTCTATTCAAAGTTGCTTTATCAGTGACACAGGAAGAAAAATAAAGAATTACAAGATGTAATCCAAAACGTCAACTGCCCTGGAAATGCTCTGTCAGCTATCTGCAGCTTCACTAATGCTACTGATAAACCTCAAGAAAATACCTTCAACAATTTTTTCCACCTGTATTATCTTACACTTGATAATGCAGGATTTCATTTTCAAAGCAGCTGTCAGAAATCAGGCAAGTTTGAAATAAAACAAAACAATATGCTTTTGTTTTATTTTTCCTGACAAAGAAATATTTAATGCATTTGATAAGTTCCTGTTCACATTGAAATTTTGATTTACTTTATGTAGAAACAGTAAAACCTCGATTTAATGGACCCCCACTGAATGGACGCTGTCTGGTCTTCCAACAAAAGTCCACATTGAGCTGCGCAAAAACGTTTTGTTTAGGCGCCTTTTGCACACGTGTATGTAACCAGCCGGATTTAACGGATTCCCAGCACTAACAGACATCCCTTCCCCCTATTGGTCCGTTAAATCGAGGTTTTACTGTACTAGGAAAGAATTTTATTTTTTGATGGCATAACTGGCTTCCGTGTCTTTCTCTAGATACATCATTAAATCAGTATCTGTTGCTTTTTTTCAAAATCATGATTTCTAGGCTTATCAAATAGTGATCAATTTAATACTTTTTCAGAATACCATTGTTGCTTAAAGTAAGTTAATCATTGAAAGGTCATTCACAAATTACAGTATTTCTCCAGTTCCCTTTTACCATTGTAGTGTTATTAAAGTTGAATGTTAATGTTGAGAAAATCTTAGATCAATCAACATCTGGAACAACAATAATCGATGTCTACATAGTATACTTGGAAAAACAATTAAACTCGCTACTAACTATCATACCTATGAAAGCAATCAAATAAATGTGTCATTAATAGCTAGCACACACATGAAGACAATCAAACAGCTTCTTTTTTTTTTTTAAATGTTCAAATTCAACTGGAAAAAAAAAGGAATAAAACTTGTGAAAATACTTACATATCCCTGTACCTCAACAAAAACAGTAGATCCTGACTTATCAATAATGGCATCAATTTCTTCAATGACATCAAAATAAGCCTCATTATTGGTGTATTTCACCCCCGTTCTTCTCCACGGTATGTTGGACAACTGTCCAGTTGGGAGTGTTGCGCTGACCCTAAAGTTTTTTTAAAAAAAACACCACATTATTACATAAAAAGAAATTATTCTTCTCTCTCAAAATATGCATAAGATTTTTTCAAAACTGGCTTTAATTTTAAATAATAAAAATGCACCATCAATGTTGAGACTGTATATCAATGAACATGATAGCTATATTAAGCTAATTTTAATATTTCACATATTTCTTTTCACAAATTAAAACCTTTATTTTCTCATTAGAAAGATTAATATTATTTTTCCAAAGTACTTATTTTCAAACCTAAATATATGTACAGACATAACCGTATACATTAAAACAGAATGGAGTTTGTCAAAAACATTACACTAACAAAAGTGACATTGTCAACTCAAAGTAAAAACAAACCCACCAAAAACATCTTTACATCATAGTGCTACAACAACAGATTCTTCACAGCAGCCAGATTCAAATCTAATTCACCGCTTCCTCTAATAAGTAAACTACAATCATTTAGCATCAAACAGAATTAGTCTTCTATTCAGGAATAAATTTTAAATAAAGAATTACCACCAAAATTTTTAATTTCACTCTTGGCTGCTCAACAAATACACAATGAAGAAATTCATGTCAGTACATAAGGTGCAGTTAGTTTTTTTAATTGTTCGTTAGTAATGATCAATTTACTATTTACTTAAGTTTCTTTTTTCAAGCCAGTCTGATTATATGGTTCAAGTTAACCTTCATTTATTTTTTTAAATACTAGTGTTCAATAATTATTTACCATAATTTCTGGGTTATAAGTCAATGCAGGTTATAAGACAAATGGGCTAAAGTTCCAATTTTTCTTAACTTCATTCATAAATAAGAATTGAATTATAAGACGAAGCCAGATAAGATGAGATAGTTGACCAAAACTGGCTGGAACACCGCGTGGTCTTGCGAAATAGCAACAAACAAAAAAACAAACAAAAAAAAGAACGAACGCCATATATGGTACTTCCATGCTCATGAATATTAATGAGATTTTTGAACTTTCTTTTGAAATTATCTAACTTCTCTAGGAAGTCTTCAGGAAGTTTGTGATATGGTCATGTGACACCTGATATAGTCTTTTTCTATGCATAAAGCGGAAACATAACGATGGACCACCAACAGTTCTCCACTCTCAACTTAGCAGTAATTTGTTTCATCTTTAATCTCACTTGAACAGTGTTGTTAAGTCCACAACACATGGCACATGGTGATAATATATACTCTTCTAACCTGTCCTCAATATTTTTCCATCAAGGCGTTCTCTCACGATCTGCATTCCTTCTTAGTTTTCTGTCATGTGCAGAATATCCTTTGCCCTGCACCATTCCCAGACATTTTTTCACTGATACCATGCTTACACTGAGCAGCCACATTTCCTCCATTTTCTCTGGTAAATTTTACAACTTCCAATTTAAAGGCTGCTGTGTAGGATTTACACAATGTAACAGGGGGAATTTTGAAAATGAATAGGGGGTTTTGCAATAAGAGTTTTTATACTCATAATTAACATCAAAGTGGATCAAGGTGGTGGTGGCTTCTTATCAAATGAATAATTAAGCATACTTTAGTGAACAATGAACACCGGTCCTATTGAAATGAAGAACGCTGTTTGCCAAGTAGTTTCATATGAACTTTACAGCCAAGTTTTTGGGCTTAGTGCATTTTTTTTCAATATTGAGAAATCTAAATTTTATCCATAAATAAGTATTAGGTCATTACAAACGTTTTGTCGGTTCTAATATTATGTTAATTTGAGGTCCATTTTTTGCATGCTTGTGAAGGTTATATGTCATTTTGTAGCAGGTGCTTTGGCATACATTATGTAAAACCTACCTTTTTAAAAATCATAAAATGGATATTTCTTTCAGGGTTCTAAGTGAAACAATGGAAAGAAAAGTTTTTCGTGCCATTTTGCTTCACGAGTTCAAACTGGGCCACAAAGCGAGCGAAGCAACTCGTAACGTTAAGCCAGTATTGGGTGAGGACACAGCAAATGGGTGCACAGTACAACGATGGTTTACAAAGTATCGATCAGGAGATGTGAGCCTCGAAGATAAGGAACATGGCGGACGTCCTTCCAGCTGTGGTGACGACCAAGTGAGAGCCTCAGTTGAAGCTGATCCAAGAAAAACTGCGAGAAATTGCTTTTGAGCTCGAGGTAAGCACTGCAACTGTTTCCCAGCATCTTGACAAGTGGGTACCGCACCAGCTGAATGAACAACAAAATCTTCTGGTGGACTGCAACCGGTGTCATTCACTATAACATCTTGCAACCTGGTGAAACCATCACAGCTGAAAGGTACTGTCATGAATTAAACGTTGTTCATCAGAAACTCTCCCAACGACAGCTGGCATTGGTCAATCGAAAAGGCCCAATCCTGCTCCATGACAATGCTTGTCCTCGTGTTGCAAAAGTGACTCTTCAGAAACCAAACATTGGGGTACGAAGTTCTCCCTCACCGAGTCTATTCATTCACCAGACCATTCTCCCACAGACCACCACCTTTTCAAACTTCTCGACAGCTTCCTCCGTATGAAATCCTTCTCCAACCAAGCAGCAATTGAAACTGCCCTCCAACAGTTTATCGACTCCAGAAATCCAGATTTTTTTCAAAATGGTATAAATCCACTTGTAACTCGTTGGCAGAAGTGTATTGATCGTGATGGAACTGACTTTGATTAATAAACTTAATGTTCAGCAACGATATGAAGTCTCATTGCTGTGGTAAAAAAAAACCGACAAAACTTTTGTAACAACCTAATATTTTCAAATTATCAGATGAGGCCTGGATTTCCAACAAAAAAAGTGTCTTGTCTTTTAACCCAGAAATTACAGTACTGTGTTGTTAAATTCACATATCATTAAGCTGGTGCTCATAGATGTATGACTGAAGAAGTCATAAGGTTTAAACACCCAAACTACTACTACTACTTTGTATTGGCTAAAATTTCCATTTTTTTTTTTTTTTTTTTTTTAGTATTATTGGCATAATGTGTACCTTTGTATAACTTAACTTATTAAACTGTTTTCTGCCTTTACACAGAAAAATAATATTTAACTTCTAGATATCTACTACATAGAAGCTTACAATCAGAATTTTACTGACTGCTTTTTTGTTACAGTTCAAAAGCAGAAACAAAGATTATAACATTAACATGCTTACCCTGTTGACTTTCCAGTTACTGTATCTGCTATTGTTCTTAAGAAATTTGGTGGTTTGATTAGCTCCTTAAGCACATTAGACTCAACAGCCAGTGGAAAGCCATTATCTAGCATCTCATCCAAAAGCTAAGATAAAATAAATAATAATGTCTATAATATCATTTCGATGAGATCTGGAAAGTTTCTTTTAATCATTGAATAGTCTAAAATGCAAAGTTATTGGAAATACAGTTTTAACATTTGATTAAAAAAATAAACAAGTAAACAAACTAAAATGCATTATTTTAAATTATTATTTGTATCACTACATTTGTATTTAATTGTTTATTTGCATGAGCAAATATTTTATACTTAAGACACAAACCAGATTAATTAAAAAATTTAGTTGTTATTGAAGTTCAGCTACAAGTAGATTTATGATGCCCTCTTTTCTCACTACAGCTGAATCTTGTTCTATTAAAGGAAGAAAAGTGCAAGAAATTCTGACAGGTACCAAGCTTGGTTACCAAAAGCAATGGATGGTAGCCAGCCACTTGCAGTCAAAGTGCACAGAGTCTTTGTGTAGCAGCAAAAACCCTGTCAGTAACTGCCTCATGAGAGAGAGAAGCCAAGGCACTCTACAGAAACTCAAACAGAAGATATCATACAAATTATACTAAAAACCATTGAGATTTTAACCCCCACCTACTGCTGAGCTAATCTTTACCCCCTGACTTTCAAGAACATATTTAATGCTAATAGCAATGATGAAATCCAAGAAAACAGACCAAATAAACACTAAATATACAAGTGGTAAAAGATTAAGTAACATTTCATTTAATCTAAGCAGATTATTTTCAGTGTTTATTGTAGCAAAATATTGTTTGTTTGTGTGTGCGTGTGTGGTGTGCGTGTGTGTCAGTCATTAGTTTCTGTACAAAATTTTGAGTCATTAAAAGATTCCATCCAGAAGCCTTGATCAAAAAGTTTTGGTGTTTATAGATGTTTAAAAGCAATAAATAAATATAGTCGACCCTCGTTATACGCAGGGGCTGCATTCCTAAGAATTGCCATGTATATAGAATCCATGTAAAATGGTAAACTTATAACATGTAATAATGTCAGTTTTGCCTGCTTCAAGCATCCATTTGTCAGGTATCATCTGCGATGGAGAACAGGTGCCATGAAATAGACGTCGCTCACAATCCCACACTTGCTGGAGTTGCGACTTGTCACCACCACCTTTCAGCCTTTTCTTATGGCACACTGTGCAGATATAATCCCCTTTCATGAAAATGACTTTGTCTTGGCTATTTTCTTCTGCAAGTCTTTTTGATGATGCACACAACTGATACGTTTGAATGCGTTCTGACTGATCTGATCGTCCGAGTTGTTATCCGTTACCATTATTTGTATTTCTTATTGTAAATAAAGGCCCTGTAGAAGTTTAATTTTGTTCTGTTCCAAATCTCTCCCACAGTGACCCAAAACACAGGGCATCCGCAGATGGGGATAGTGATGCTCCTCATGATACTGAAATAAAACTGCGAATAACGAAAGTGTGTATAACAAGGGTCAACTGTATACCATTTGATTGTCAGAAAAGATAGTTTTGGATCCAAGCTCCAATAAATCAAAGTATACTCACCTCATATACAATTACATAGTGTTCTTTAATTGCTGACTCTGTACATTCCCCAAAATAGTCTTCGAATGTATCAAATACCCTGTGAAGGAACTCAACTACAAACAGGGGAGACACTGAAACACACAACAATAAAATTTTTTAATTGGTAACAAATAATTATTCATAAAACAAAACACTTCCTGTTTTTCAAAAACCTTTAGCTGGAAGACGACCATTCAAAGTGGACTTGTGTAGTCACAGATTTTCTAAGAAAAAAACCAGTTGATTTAACATACAAGAGTAAAAATTATAGAGAAAATGTTTTCTAAAAAAAATGTGATGTACCTACCTATTCAAAACCATCAACAAAAACATCTTTGAAATAATGGCATTTTAAATGAGAAATTTCAATTTGTTTAAAGAAATAAGTAAAGCTGATGTGCTGTATGGTAGAAAACTAAAGGAGGAAAGAAGATTGAATTTCCAGACTAAGATTTTGATTTTATTGGTTAAAACATGAGATTTGGTACCAATGGTTCTCAGTCTCCCTAGTACAACACTCACCTTCAGTTGTAACAACAGCAACAAAATAGAGCTGATTTCTGTAGATATTAATTAAGTAATGATGTGGAGTGGCTATGACAGGTGGCACATCATCAAGTGATCCAGCCTGACACACACACAAAAAAAGAAAAATACCAAAAGTTATACTATAAGTGTTATATTTTTTAAAAAAAATAGTTCTTTTGGGGGGAGAGGTTAAGTATCTATACCAATTTTTAAAAACATTTCATTCTTATTATTCAGTCCTGAATAATCGCTGTATTCTTGTGCATTTAAACAGTTCAACAAAGAGCTAAGGTATTCTGCCAAACATTAAAGGTTAATTATTTGCTATCATAAGCAAACATTCACCAGGTTATTAAAATGTCAAATTTATTTTTTAATACCAATAATTTTTTAGTTACTTCCACTTTTTCATTTCTGATTTTTAATTAGTGGTATCAAAGTTTTTGATCACATAAACAAGACTAAGCATTTCTGTAGATGTGGTATTTAATACTTGTAGTTCAAAGTATATTTTTTCTTCATTATATTCAGCATCTAGTAAAACTTTTCCCCCTTTTCTTTTAATTAAAACCTAGATGATCATATTTGCATACACTGAATAACTTAAATGGATTTACATTAATGACATATCACTTAACAGAAAAACCTGGATTAAGTAAAAGGCTCCTTAACAGAGTTTAAAAAAACAACAAAAACTATAATTTGTCTCCCAATATAGTAAACGCATCAACCATTCATAACACACAAATTTCATGAGCAGTCTAAAAAAATCTTTAAATCAACTAATATGCAATGTTAAGTGTATATTTAACTTCAGTAATCTAAAACTAAAAAAAAAAATATATTTTACTTGGCAAAAAACAGTATTTTCATCTCATTTTAATTACATATACTGTATTTTGGTTTGATTGGAAAGAATAAATACTTACCCTCCCTTGAACTTCAAAAAAGTAGTCACATATTGACTTATGTATGACACTCTTCCAATGTTTTTCCATAAATACATCCCTTCAAAATAAGTTTACAAATAATTAAATAAATCAGACATTAACTCATGCAACTTTTACTAAAAAAATTCTCTTTTTAAGACAGACAGTATTTCATATCTGCCGAAATATGACCGAGTGTATACTTTGGAGTTGGTAATGAACTTTGTCAGAAAGAGAGTTCTATGAACATATGAAGTATCGTTTATTTTGTAAATATGTATTTTTTAAAGTTGCAATTTGGCAGGTTTTTTATTTGTCGTTAATTTGGTCACTTTATACTGTGCAGCAGCAAATTTCATGTATCACACGACCAGGGTGGATCAATGCCAAGATACAAAGCCAGTCCATGCTGTTTATTGCCAGTTGCTAGATGGTGTGTTCCGCAGCTGACTGGTTTCCATGTGAAGCCACATTTGGTTCTGTAAATACTGAGAGAAGCAACTGAAACATCTCTCTACACCAAAGGTCTGATCATTGCCCTCTTGTTTGGCATGGAATAGTCGGTTTCATTTCACACATTTTTTTTTTCGTTTCTTCGAAACCCATCAAACTTTTAGCAAGTGAAAATGCAATAAATAGAGTATCCAGCGAAGTTATTTGTTACCGTCCAATAAATAAAAAAATAATATCGATATAAACACGAATTGTAAAACTAAGCATGAACAGTTCTCGCAATCCCGCCTGGTTTTTTTTTTTTCCCTTTTATCATCATCATTCAAAACCTACATTCTGTGGACATTTTTTAAAATCTGTAATCGTTAATTCCCGTATACTTTCAGAACTGATAAGCCGCGAGTCACCTCGTTCTTAGTTTCCGTTTTACTATTCAAACTTTAAACCGAAGGTACCTCGAATTACTGTTACAAAGAAATGTTTTAAAAAATGAATATTAGCTTCAAATAATGTTCTTTTTCATTTTTAAGATAAATAAATCACGATAATAATAAACATAACGGCCTGTTTTTTTTCTATCGTTATGTAGATACAAATTACAAGTACGAAGAGCATGAATTTAAAACGTTTCTTCCTCTGTGAATACCATTATATTTAGCAACGCGGGTGGGAGGGGTAATTCATGACTAACAACACTACAGATTAATATATAATATTCCATTTATTAACAGCGGCAATAAGCGGATTCGGACATTAAGGTAGCTAGCTGCCCATCATTGGGGGAGTTTACACTGAACTCTACACACCAACCAGCACCAAATCTACTCATTTCAGGGAAGAACCCTCTTTCTTTCTTCTCTTCTGTCATTCCCTGTGCGATAACAAAAAGATTCTGTATCCAAAAAATAACAGTAACTCACCCGGAATTATTAATGATGAATAAACTGTGAATCATTTTCCGCAGTTTAAAACTTGACAACACAGCACCGGAAGTAATGTCCACAAAATCCGGAACTGGACCGTAGTTTTCTAAATAATTAATTAAAATAGGTAAATTTCTTTAAAAAAGAAATTGTTATGTATATTTAAAATCTTATAAACTACTAATAATTAATTTTAATAATTGAAAGCTTTTGTTATTTTATTGAAATTTTTTAAAATGTCCTGTAACTTTTTACAGTTACTTCCCTTAGAATAGTTCCATATTTTATTTTTTAAATCTTGACAAAATTTAGAATTTCTAATCAATTTAAATTTTATTTTTAAAAACTATTATTATTATTATTATTATTATTATTAACAATCTTAAAGGAAATACAGCTTAGCATTTTCTGTGACACCAGAATTGTAGTGCGAACTAACATTTTGATATAATTTGGTTTTAATTATAAATGTTATCATCATTTCCTAAAAGAAATAAAATAGAAATATTTTTAAATAGTCTAAAAATAAGTAAATAAATTACCGAAGCGTTCTTAAAGCAAATAAATAACTAAAAGTGTTTCGTTTTACGTTTCTAGTTAACTTTTTAAGGCAGCCATCATAATGCTAAGCAAAACGAGGCTGACACCTTCGGCAGGTGAAAAATCTCGTTGACCTCCTTTCTGAAAACAGGTGTCTCGTGCGTGATTTGTTTACAATACGGTAAGGCTTTGTATATGTTTTTATTAAGATTGTTTTAATGGAGAATTTTTAAATTCTACGTCCCTGACAATCTACGATTGATACAGGTGAATCATTAACCGAGACGGATATGTAAAAGAAAGGAAACATGGATTTTAAAAAATATATAAAAAAGAAAAAGAAAGCCGGAGCCGGCCGGTTTCTTAGGCAACGTGACGCTCCCCAGACCCTCAGGTGAGATGGAAGGAAGGTCCGGGCGTTGGAGCGATCTGTTCTGTGTTAACGCGCACCATCATCATTATTAAATGGGAGATTTTGTTTTGATCGTTTGCAGATGCTTTATTACAACAACAACAACAACGGCACTGGCTTTTTGGGGGGCGGGGGTTAGCCACTTTCTTCACCTTTCGCGGTAGAGTGAACTAGAGCCGGTAAATATCCTGGAAAACCGAGCCGAAAATGCCAGAGAATATAGGGTTGAGCGTGCCGTTAGTTAGTGTAGATCATGCAGGAAGTAAGTCTGTCAACCAGCCACACAGTCCTCATGTTTTCTGAACATACAGTAACTCTACACATTTATTTGTTTCTTGTCTGTACACGTCCTCTGCGTAATCTTTCTTGGTCTGTACAAAGAAATGATTAAGTTCATTTGTATTCCACTGGGTTTATTTTAATAATAACAACAATAATTATTATTATTATTGTTTTGCTTAGTTTCATTTTCTGCTAATAAACTCACGTCCTTACGTCAAGTCATACATTTTTCTTTGTTGAACTTCTTGGTCGAAGTGAAGCAAGTATAATTGTTTAGAAATAAATTCCCTCCCATCCATACATATGGCTAATGTTACATTTTCAGATTTGAATTACCCTGAATAAACGAGTGAAAAGCCAACAATTATAATAACCTCTGCTGGTACGTTCAGATGTAGCAAAAGATACCTTAAAATGATAACTCCCCTTTACCACCGAGATTTTTTTCAAGCTATAAAAAATCTTAACTCATACAATAATAATAACGCTTTAAATAAACAAACAAAATTCCAGCTCTTTGATATTTCTATCGTTACTTTAATTTAGTATTATATTATACCCTTTTTATGACTAAATTAGATAAGACTTTTGTGCTGTGCTTTTATGTTCATAATAAGCAGTTTGTGCACCTTTAGTAACCTTAGCTTAGTGATTTATTTCAGGTTCCATAGTAACTATATAGTTAGTTTACTATTTTTTTGATAACAAAAAGCAGCAGCAACACCTTTGAATGCCAGTATGTATGCATACTGTAATATGTGTTAGCCAATGTTATCTATCCTTTTCCTCTGTCACACTCTGCCACTGCAGGTCTGTGCATTTACAGCAAACACAAAAACAAATCAGCATTTAAACAACTACCACCTGTAATTTCTTTTCATCCTATGGGGTAAAAAAGTAAATTTATCAGCCAGTTTAAGTCAGCATTGTACCTTGACAACCTTCCGGAAACTTCGAGGTCTTTTCTGATATCACTTCACATTGATCCGGGGAAGACAAGTGAGACAAATTTTAAGATCTCAGATTAATTTTTCATGAGTATGATTCAAGAAATGTCACCAATGTTTTGGAAGGTTAGAAATTTTATTTCCTTTTTTTTTTTTGTTAAAAGTTAGTACCCTTATTGACACCCCAAGCTTTTCTCAATACTATCCGAGAAAACTTAAAATTTCTGAAGTTTATTATTTGCTTGACTTTCTTAATAGCATTAAACAACTCATTACACTGGGTGTTAATCTTACCTAGTGGCTTGCTGTATTATTGTAGTGTTGATGGAGTTTTTTGATTTTATTTTTTAAGCCTCTGTTTTGGCCATTAATGCTAACATGTAAGAAAAAAAATTCTACACATTAAAGTTCATCAGAGTATACAGATATGTGAGTGTTTTGATATTCAATTTTCATAAAATAAATCAGATGATTTTTCAGTTACAATTTTAGAGAGAAACCTTGATCTACATTTTGGAGGCATACTAATTTATTTTTCTTATTTTTGTGTATACTTCAAATTCTTCCAGCAAATAAATGTAAAACTTTATTTTTAAAACCTATTTTTAAAAAATTGAAAAGAATCCATGATTAACTTTTTTATATGAATATTACCTGCATACTAAATAACAATAACAATCCATCACCTGTCAGTCTTGTTGGAACTTGAAGCGTGAATGAGAGCCAGATATTTGCGAGAGACTAACTGTGTAGGTTTTAAGGGTTCGGTTTGAAGACATGGTGTACCAGGGAGCTAGAGAAGAATAATGGTCCAGCATAATACTAGCCATACTTAGCTATTAAACAGAGTGAGCAGTAAGGACCATTAGGTGGTTGAGAGAGACTACAATTCCACCTGTATTAGCCATTTCTATAAAAACTCACACACACACACAAATCTGAGTTGTCATATAGGAAACTCTGTACTCTGAAATCTAATTCAATTATAAAAAAAAACAAAAAATGGTGGGATAGAAATTGTCTATCATTTATTTAAAAATACATAATGAAATGTGACCTAACTGAAATTATCTTTTGTACAATCATTTTACAATGGTAATGTTATTGCTAAAATCTACTTTGTAATGCAACTAGTTAGATAAAATAAATGTTCAATATGGCTAGTATACCAGCAAGGACTTGCTTTTATTACCATTTGTTTTAAAAAAAACATCAGAAAACTAGTAACCTTGTTTCCAGATTTTTATCATTTCTCTAAAGATTAGCATAAGTAAGTAAACAAATATGTAATTATGAAAATCGATATGTATCATGAAGGGAGGGAAGGAAGGAGTGTGTGCAAGAAAGAGGAGAAATTTGATGGAATAGTAACTCGGTTCTTGTTACTACCACTGGAGCAGATATAAGAACAAAGTACTGTCATTCCTTATTTCCATCAGGAGAGAGAGAGAAAGCTCATTGTCTTTGACAACCATCAAAAGCTAGCCTGCAACATTTACTGGCAGCAGCAGTAGTATACAATACGGGTATTGATTTATCCTAAACATAAGGGTTACTAATTTAATCTCTAACTTGCTCAGAATAATAAGAAAATAAAAATCTTTTAACTGATGACAAACAGAATGGATTGTAAAAAAATAAATAAATAAAACACTTGAAGAAAATAATATGGTTGATGAAATTTTTAAAAAAGCTGTCAAACATTTAATTTATAGTGGCTACAATCCATTTCATGTTCTTTGCTCAGCTGTATATATATACACATACACACACACATTCTTCTAGAAAAAAGAGCCTTCGAATTTTACATCGGATCTTAGGTTTATTTATTTACTTTAAACAGAGCATTCCTTCAGTAAAAAGTAAAATTTTGATCTGATTTTCTTAGATCATTTTTCTTCCATTCGCATCTTGTTTTGGTAAACTGCTTTTTGACTTCCGTAACAACTAAATGACCTTGTAGCTAACAGAGGAAACATTCATGCAATAGTTTGTGGTGATCTCTTTTTGCCAGGCCTTTTGAAATACATCAGATCACAGGACGATACAATTCCCATATTTATTTTTTACCACACCATCTCTTATTTAGTTTATTTTATTTAGACTTCTTTCCAAAAGTTATTTGGGAAAAATTGTCAGACTTTTTTTTTTCTAAAACACTATTTCCATATTACTAGAAACCACTGGTAAATGTCAAAGTGTAATAGGTAACTTAGAAACAAAAGTAACTCAGTCAAAGCACAAATACTTCAACTACATATGTACAGGTGCATCTCAAAAAATTAGAATATCGTGGAAGAGCTCATTTTTTTCCGTAATTTAATTCAAACAGTGAAACTTTCATATATATTCTAGATTCATTACACACAAAGTGAAATATTTCAAGCCTTTTTTTGTTTTAATTTTGATGATTACAGCTTACAGCTCATGAAAATCAAAAATTCACTATCTCAAAATATTAGAATATTTCATAAGATCAATTAAAAAAAAGGGGTTTATAATATAGAAATGTCGAACTTCTGAAAAGTATGTTCATTTATGCACTCAATACTTGGTCAGAGCTCCTTTTGCACGAATCACTGCGGTGTGGCATGGAGGTGATCAGCCTGTGGCACTGCTGAGGTGTTATGGAAGCCCAGGTTGCTTTGATAGCAGCCTTCAGCTTGCCTGTATTGTTGGGTCTGGTGTCTCTCATCTTCCTCTTGAAAATACCCTGTAGATTCTCTATGGGGTTCAGGTCAGGCGAGTTGGCTGGCCAATCAAGGACAGTAATACCATGGTCAGAAAACCAGTTACTAGTAGTTTTGACACTGTGGGCAGGTGCCAAGTCCTGCTGGAAAAGGAAACCAGCATCTCCATAAAGCTTGTCAGCAGACGGGAAGCATGAAGTGCTCTAAAATCTCCTGGTAGATGGCTGCATTGACTTTGGACTTGATAAAACACAGTGGACCAACACCAGCAGATGACCTGGCACCCCAAATCATCACTGACTGTGGAAACTTCACACTGGACTTCAAGCAACTTGGATTCTGTGCCTCTCCACTCTTCCACCAGACTGTGGGACCTTGATTTCAAAATGAAATGCAAAATTTACTTTCATCTGAAAAGAGGACCTTGGACCACTGAGCAACGATCCAGTTCTTTTTCTCCTTAGTCCAGGTAAGATGCTTTTGACGTTGTCTCTGGTTCAGGAGTGGCTTGACACTAGGAATCAGCTTTGCTTGACAATCCTCTCAAGGCTGTGGTCATCCCTGTTGCTTGTGCACCTTTTCCTATCATACTTTCCCTTCCAGTCAACTTTCCATGAATATACAGCACTCTGCGAACAGCCAGCCCTTTCAGCAATGACCTTCTGTGGCTTACCCTCCTTGTGGAGGCTGTAAATGAGTGTCTTCTGGACAACTGTCAAGTCAGCAGTCTTCCCCATGATTGTGGTTGTGTGTACTGAACCAGACAGAGATCCATGGTATTTATACTGCATAAATAGTGATTCATTCAAACTCAACATGGAATATTCTAATATTTTGAGATACAGTTTTTCCATTTTCATGAGCTGTAGGCCGTAATTATCAAAATTAAAATTAAAAAATGTTTCAAGCATTTTAGTTTACATGTAATGAGTCTAGAATATATACAATTTTCACTTTCTGAAATAACTGACAGAAAATATTGGACTTTTCCACGATATTCTAATTTTTTTACATGCACCTGTATATATAAAATTACTCCCAGTTATTACGATAGTGCTCCGCTTAATAATAAATGATATATCTACTTGAATTTATTAGATCTGGGGCAGGCATGTTGTTAGTCTGACAATGATCAATCGGATTCATTTACTCAGACTGTTGAGTTTTTCAGAGTAAAAAAAATATGGTAAAAGCTGTCAAAAGCTGCTTATATTAAACTGTTACGGAAATTAAAAGAAAATCACATACCCATTTTAGGAGTTGAATAACTTTCACCAAATGTAACAGTCCATAAAAATCATGGTAGTTAAGGATGACAATTTTGACAAAAAAAAAATTCAGTTTCAGATATTAATGATAATAATATTAATAACAATATGATTATTATAATGCATTTATCTTCATGCACTTTGTATCTGATTTGTATTTTCAGTTTAATATTGAATAAAAACAATTAGTATGCAGTGTTGATCAACATTATTGGTGCTCATACAAAATGAAGTATACACTCCAAAAGGCATAACTTGTTAGGATGGCATTACATGGTGACAGTTGTCTGGATTTAGATGACGA
Organism: Nautilus pompilius; assembly: GCA_018389105.1. NCBI lineage: Eukaryota > Metazoa > Mollusca > Cephalopoda > Nautilida > Nautilidae > Nautilus > Nautilus pompilius. The sequence continues at coordinate 148,562 of JACATO010000673.1, forward strand.
TGGCATTCTTAGAGAAAACAATCAAGGTAAGTTATAATGTAAATTTGTATTTCATAAAATTAGACTAAAATTAGTGTATCATACATTGATTTTTGCCTGTCTGAAAACATTTTTATTTATAGAAACAAAAGAACTTGATTATGATATCAAATTAATAGATTTAAGAAAAAGTATTGTTTTGCACACTTCTTTCTCTCTCTCTACCAATGATTAAGGAAACATTCCTACAACGCAATGCTGCTAAAGTTGATCCCCAAACTAAGCATGGACATAATCCTTTCTAGCCATCTTTCTCAATTGAAAATATTACTGAGGTTGTAGCATGCAGGATAAACCTGACTGGTAGTCAACATTTAATAAGTTGTACTGAGGCTATGCTTACTGTTGTGCTATTACATGTTAATAATTAGTGGTCTGCTTTAAAGTCAAAAGACAGCAAATACCAAGAAACAGTTTCCTTTAAATTTAATGCATCTGAACTTTAAAAAAAATAGATATGTTTTAGAGTTTTGTAGTTGTTAGATGATAAGAAATGTGAATAAAAATGTTAAATAGTGGGAAAAAAAATACATCTATATATTTAGAAAGGAATTATGCTCAGCCATCTTCATGTATCAGTACTAAAAATATCTGATTTTGAGATGTACATTAAGAATTATGATTAATCTTCCTATATAAAATTGACATGTCATAAAATAAATGATATATAAATATAAACCGGTGTGATAATAATTAGAAAAGATTTTGTTGTTTTTAAGAAAGATTTCCACCTGAAATTAGTTAGCTGTTGTTCAAAACTAATAGATACTATTGATTCTTAGGTTCGTGATTACTGTATTAGAGTTTTAAATAGAAGTCTAATTAAGATATTGTTTCAGTATCCATTTTTAAAACTGGGCGATTTAAAAAGTCTGTGGCAACATTTTGTTTTTACAGACCAAAGTTTTCCCTTTGAATATCCAAAAAGATTTGAGTGGCTAGCTACTTCTAAGCAGTTGTACCTCTGTTAGATTTTATGGGAGCAGTCAGAATTACATGAATAAAGCTTGTTCTGACCAATTTAATTTCAAATGCTTCCAAATTAGAGCTTTAGATTTTTGAAGTAATTTAATATTTAACTAAAAATATTTTAAACGTTTAAATAATTTATTACCTTTATAGATATTAAAAAACAAAATAATTAGAGTTTGTGTAGTTCCTCTTTAATGCATTGCTCTTAAAAAATAAATAATAAAAAAGAGTAAAAGTCAGCTATAAAGCATAAAAACAGATTTTGGAACAAAGCAATTCTGAATGTAAATGGTTAATTTATATATTTTTTATTTTTAAAAAAAACTTATTTAATTCTGTTTTTCTTTCTGGGATTACGTTGTGGTAGGCATGTAATAATTGTCACATATCAAAATATTTGTTAAGTTAGCCAAATTGTGTTTGGAGGTTTAAAGGACATTACATTAGGTTCAGTTGGCATCAGCTGGAGAGGCCCCACTTTCCCATGTCAGTGCTGACACCTGGGTTGATCAAGTGACCTCCATGACACTCATGAAAGGGGAAGCTAGCGCAGTAAATGAGATGAATTATAGTGACTATTTTGCAGTCTTCTACATCTGAGCACTTGTACTGGTTAGCCATTAGTCTATACACATAAATCTTTCTAGTTGGCTGGCATTTTGTTTTTTTCTTTTGCTCTCATTAGCATAATTCCTTCCCTTCTGTGCACAATTTCTGCTGCTGTTTTAAGACATCATGAGCTCAAGCTATACAATGAGATGAAAAGGGAATGGTTTTATTGAATTTGTCAGTTTTCACAAGTTAAATCCAATTCTGTGGATTGTAATTCATACCATGAGAAAATAGTAAATGTTTTACTTTTACAAATCAAATTTGTTTTCTTTTTTTAAAATTTTGTTGTGTAATTTGTTATCTAAAATCTTTCTCCACAATTACAAAAGCTATCATTGCTTTAACTGGAAATTGTTGTTTTTTTATCAGTTGAATACTTGAGTTTACGCCTTAACACTCCACTCATTGTTTTAAGGCTGATTTATCAGGCATGAAATAAGTTTATTACACTGATTATATACACCGCAAACTTTCAAGATTTGATGGCTTTTCTGGTGAGTGAGTAGCCTTTGTTCCTCACTGCCTGAGGTGAACTGTTTAAAATATGTCACCTGCAATAGTTGTACAGAGCTGTGTGTAAGTTTGTTGAAAGCCTGTTACCTGTGGAACTAGCACCATTTTTTTGTAATATTATAATTTTGACATTGGTGAACAACATAAGTAATGCATATGGCTGAAAATGTCTTATGTCATAACTGTTTTGACTCGTGTGATAATTTGTGATTAGCATTTTGAGTCTTGACACTGAATCACGGTTAGTGGTAATAGATGTTAAAAAATATCCTTTTTCTTTCATGGACAAACAATAAAATAGAAATTAATTGCATTTTCTAAAATAGTTGGGGAAAATATAGGATATTTTTTGGTAATGGTTTCTCCATTATTAATTATTTTATTTTCATCATTTGAAATTGATCCTAATGTTTACATTTTTTCATTTTTAAAATTTCATTTAATTTTTTTAAAGTCCTGCTATTATCATTACCCATTGATATAGTTTGTTTTTGTGAGACTGTATCTTCGACATAGTGTCAGTCCTGCTTAACTCTCAGGCCAGCAGAACTGATTGATTTTCTATAATTCAATAAGAACACAATTGACATTGTCAGGGTCTTAATCTTCCATGATTTAGAGGCCATATATTTAAAAATCTGCTTAGCAAATGTGATTTCATTAAGTAAATAAAAATGTTGCTGATGATTTGATGTTTTCTCTACCTATATACAACATAGTCTCAAAATAGAATACCTTATGATTTCAAAACAAAATGATTTTCATGGTAATAATGACACACAAACTGATAGAACTTGTTTTCTTTAAATAGCATGTTGATACAAGGTCAGTTAGCTGTAAAAAGTTGCAGCATTTTCTGTCAGGAATCTATTATAATATTATGAATATTAAGCTGTGATCCAACCTGGGTCTTCCAGGATGACCCGTGTTCTTTGAATTATTTGTGATACGGTCTGAGATGGGCATATCTGTCCTATGATGTATTTATCCTAAACTAGCATATCTGTCAGATTGCTTTTATTGTGGTTTGAAGAGACTTCCCATAGCAATAGTAAAAGCTGAACATGTTCATGTTCATTTCTCTTAGTGAAATGAGCAGTAAATCACTGGCTTCAAAATGAAATGATGCGAGGAGGATGTTCAGGTATAGTATGTTAGGGTAGGAAAACCAACCTTCTGACCAACTTATGTAATATGTGAGCAAAAGAAAGAAAAAACGCTTTCAAACAATTGTTCTCCAGCTGTAAAAAAAAATCCCTTTGTCTATCAGTTAACAATGCAGTAATTAACTGAAATGGGCCATTACAGGATTATACATTCTATTCTAAAGATAGTTTAGCTTGTACAGATTGTGGATGTTAGCAAAAGATTATAAATCAATCTTACAGTTTTTCATTTAGAAATTTTATCTACAATGTTTTTTCATGTTGTTTTTTTTTTATAGACTTCATTGTGTTCATTTCTAATTATTTAAAGGAACACTAACATCTCTTAACAAGTATATTTAATTTCATCAACTAAAAACAATTTTTACAACAACTTACCTGTATCACTAATTTGGAGAATGCAGGAAACTCACTTAACATGAAAACATATGTAACAGAAATTTGATCAAAATCCCAGGCTAAATCCTTCTATATTCATGCCAAAAAATTTCAGTTAACGCAAAATGTTCAGTAAAAAATGTTGATTAAAACAAAACATTTGACACACCACTGCAGTCTATTGCTAGTTAATATTACTTCAGATAGCATGAAGCATGACAATAACTGATGTATCGTGCTTCTATCCTTTTGTTCCAAAGTAGCATACACAAAAATTCCTCTGCTGTGCACATGCCAAACAACACACGTCTCCATTGGTCATTCAGATGATAAACTACTTTATCATTAGCTACTTCGCATAGCAGTGAATGTTAAACTTAACTGAGCAAGCACATGCAGTCTACAACAATACATCATGGCAAGGCAAAAGTAAAACATGATCTCTATAGAGAGCAAGATGAAAATTATCTTGGAAATCAAAGAAAAAAACTCTCCAAGTTGCAGGTTGCAGCAAAGTTTGGAATCCCCAATTTAACCCTTTACTATCCTAAAAAAAAACTGCAATAAGATCGAACAAAAAAAAACGCATCAGCCTCATCTACCTTCCAACTAGAGAAGAAGCTGTGTTTTCATGGTTTCATCTGACATGGACCTACCAACATCTGACCCTATTTAGCTCATATAAGCCACCAAATTAGCAAAAGAACTGGGAGTTATAAATTTTTACACCAAGCTCTGGATGGCTTGATTGTTTCAAGTAATGGGTATTACTTATAAAGCAATTGTTGGGGAATCAGCTGATTTTACACTTGAAATGGCAGCTCATTGGAAAACCAAGTTTCTGTCAGATCTTTTGGAAAAATGAAAACCTCAAGACCTACATAGTGCAAAGAAAACTGGCTCTAAAAGGTGACAAATCTACAAATGGAAAAAAGTTGAAGGAATGCCTTAGCACCCTGGTTTGTGCCAATATGGATGGTACTGATAAACTGACCCTCGATGATCTGAAATTTTTTTAAAAAATACAATGTTTTAAAGGAACAGTAAGACTACCAGTTGAGTACACCTTCAATCTCTAGATTTAGATGACTTCTGTCTTCAAGGAATGGATTTGTAAACTTGCAGCAAAGACGAAAACAGAGTAAAGGCAGATTGATTGCACTCATTGTGAATAGTTGTCTAGCCCACTTCTGAATTTCTTGTTTAGTGCCATTTGAGTGTATGCTTTTGTCACCCAACACTACCAGTATACTTTAACCATATGGTCAGGGAATAGTTAAGAATTTGAAGAGCTGATAATACAGAAATCCTTGATCCATACCAGTCAGTCAGACTGAGAATTTTTAAATCATCGTGTTAAATATGCTATACATAATGAGCATAGCATGGAAAGCAGTGACCACGGAAACCATCGCCAACTATTTCTGTCAAGCTGATTTTAACCCTGACAACACAGATGTTAGCCCAGGTGGAGAGAACTATAAGAAAATGGATTATGTGACATTGTCATCTTACTTACATGTTGATTACAGCATACAAACCATAGCAGCATTGTTAGTCCAGGAGGGAGCAGCTGCTATGGCTTCATCAATACCACTGTACCTTCCTTCCTCCTTGTGCCTGCCATAAAAGAAGCAAGTGTAGCAGTTACAGCACTCCAATATTTTCTGCCAGCATGAGGCCTTCATGGACGATACCATCATAGTAGAGAGATGTGGACTCAGAGGAGCAAAGCAAAAACCAGTTTTGGAGTTTTTAAAGAAAGAGCTTGAGAACATTCAGTCAATTTTGAAACTGTTGTTTGTAATTTTTTTCTGTGAAATAGATTTGTTTGATTGTACAACACATTTATTCTTTACTGAATCTGGTAGTGTACAGACCATGATTAGCACAAAATCATATTAACAAGAAATTATTTTTCTGGTCTGCTCAATTTTGAATTATCAGGGTTTCACTGAATTCCAACAACTTAAACTTTTGATGCCAGGGCCTCTCCCGACATAAAGACTACAATTTTGTATGCATCATAGTTGTGAGCAGTGTTATGTGGTGTTTATGTGGGTTCTGACACTAAATCATAATGAAAAATATTACAATATTATTTTAAGCATGTGTGGACCTTTAAATATTAATTTATTGAGTGAGGGACTCGGTAAGAAATGTTATACACTCAGAGATTTCTTGAAATTTTATTATTGGAGGGAATAGTCCTCTGTTAGGAATTATATATTTAAATGCTTAGAGAAAACCCCTGTAATTAATGACAAAGAGAATTAATTCATACCTCTGTAAGATCTGAAAGGGGATTATCAAATTTGATTACCACTCCATCTATGGCTTTGAAAATCTGGGAAGAGAACTTTCAAGTTGAGTTCATAGGCAAGGATTAATTTTTGATGTGGGTTTGGATTGTTGACTGAGGAGGAAAAATGTATTAGTATAGCACAGGTCTGAACATGGTAGATTTTTATCAGAAGTTATGATAGCTACATACTAAATTCTGATGTCAGACTGATAATTAAATAAAACACTGCACTCCAGTAATGTTAGTTTGCTTATATATTTGTTTACCTCCCATCTTAATTTATTGCTCAAAATGAGCTCATTACCTATTTTGTTGGCAATATGCTGCCAAAGTCAGATAATCAGTTCTCTGCAGTCGAGACCTTCAGCCTCAATAAACCTTTTGTTAGGTGACAACAGCAGAATGTTACTGTATCACGGCTAATAGTAACTAGAAACATCCTCATTGTAAAACATTGTGTGATAAACTGCTCACAATATACAGTAGACCATAAATAATCTTTTAACACTATTTTTTATATTGAGATTAAAATATCTCCACTAGTTTGATTTAGTTTGCTTTCATCTTCTCCAAGAGACCTCTTAGATAAAAGTAATCACTGTATTTTTAACTTCTTTTTTTTTTAATTTTGTAATCATTTATTTATTTTGCATGAAGAAACACTCACAAAACTATATCTAATTTTGATTGTAATATATTTAGTTCTTTATTTGTTGTAACTATAATTTACTGACATCTAATTTGCATTAAAACATTCAAAACAGAGCCTAGATACAGTCCTGTTTCCTTTTAGAAAATGTGACTTAGTGCCATCTATGGAAACATGTGTCTCTTTAGCTTCATCCTTTTTCCTGTCCTGGTGCACAGCATCAAAACAAGTCTACGCCTCTTAATATTGCTAGACAGTTTTTTTTTTCTTCCTTCTTTTCAGCTGACCTCAAAATTGCCTCAAGTTTATGTGCATAAATATGTTTCTTAAGAATATACTAACTTAATAAGGATGTAATATTAAAAAGTCAGCTTTAGCAGCTCTGGAGGATGGTTAAGATACAAGGAAGTAACAATATTGATTTATCTATGGAAACCATCTTAGACTGACATCTTTATTCTAAAAGTTACTGCTTATTTATTTAGTGATATCTGTTTCTAAAGATTGAAAGGAAATGTCACCGTGAAGCAGATGAGATTGAATAACCAAGTGTCTTTAGACATACAGTATACACAAGTTACCACTGTGTATAAGGCTTTTGCAAAGAAACTGATAATAAATGGTCTTTATGGATATGCCCCTTATCCACAGATTTAAAAAAAAAAACTTTTTTTTTGTACCCCAATGCCTACAAGGGATACTGGTTAAGTAGTCTTCTGGGAAGAACCGTTGCCAATCTTGTCACATGGAGCCTGGCACTTTTGACTTTGGCAGTGAAATCCCTAATAGAACTCTTAATTTTTTTTTTAGATGGTGGGGAAGGCCTGTAGAAAACCAATGTGACCAGTTGGTAAAGAAAAGCAAAAAGATACCATGCTAAGAAATTATGCCAACCTGAGTCGGTTCCCTGCAGGAACCAAACTTCAGCCCTTGACCTTAGTAGTCCAGTAGTCTACCATTGGACCATCACACCACTCCAAAAACATAATTGTTATCTATGAAGGCCACTGGAGAGATTGATATATATATATAATATAAACTATCAAAGCAAGAGTAAATATATGGTCATTGGTCCTTATATGCTGGTTATGAATCCCCTTAAAAGTATTAATAATAAAAATTCTATGAATATAGTATTTACTGCATGAAATGAAAACTAAAGGAATTGATGCTAAACAGCCTTTAGATTTTTTATAATTTAGTATAATTTTATTATATTAATTCTAAAATTACTGTATGTTATTTAAAGAGAAACCTAGTGATCCTTTACATTGTAATAACAACAATTTTTTTTTTTTGTGAAATAATAATTCTAATTTTGTTTACAGATACTTTCATGTTGGATGAAAATGGCATAGTACAAGGAAATGACATTTATAAGCAGCTGATGACCCAGTGGACAGATTCGGGACTAGGAACAGATAAGCACTCAAGTTCATCTACACTTAAACAACTTGACCTGCAGTCCCGCCACAGCAATGATGATTATTTTCATTTTGGAGATGAGAGAGGATACAGCATTAGTGATCTGGAGGTATCCAGGGAAGATTTGGGACCTGAGGATTCTTTGGCTGGCTCTTATGGGCAAGACATTGATTCATATGAAGCAGACTTTACTGCAAACAGATTAAGTCAATCTTCAGACATTCAGAATGTAGATGATATTTATAAAGCACATCATCAACAAACATTCCAATATGCTTATGGTAACCAGTTTCAAAATAATGTCATGTTTATTAATGATGCTGAGTTTTCTGGTCAACAAAATTCTTTGACTGAATTTGAAAGTTTAGACAATTATGCTTCCCATGAAAATCTTGGCCAAATGCTGTATGAAAATGGTCCCGTAGATGCATTTATATATAAAACAGATGAAGAATTTTTGAACAGGAACTACAGAAAAGCAGATATGAACAAGAGTGCTCTACCAAATCACTGTAAAGGCTTGAGATTGCAAGATTTAAGTTTGGTGCCATTGTTAAGAGCTCATTCAAATAGTCCAAGTTCTGTGAGGACAATCAGCAGCCACTCTTTTCCAGAGGTGACACCCGAGGAAGCTCTGATAATGTATAACAATAGTCTGTCATCTAAGGAAGACAGATCTGAAGATTCACAACAGACAGACGATGAGTTATTCCTTATAACTGGTGACATTGACTTTGATTCACAAAAATCTTTAAAATCATCTGTAAGTCAAACACCATCCATGACTCCTTCACCTTCCCGAGATGAGCAAGCCACTCCAGCTGGTGAAGAGGTTTTTCATAAGGAAGACAAAATGTTGTGCAATAGTGGAGGCAGTGATGAAGAGCAATCACTATCAGAAATTTCTTTAGAAACACTACATTCACGGCCAGGTTCAACAGGAAGTCAGCAGTCAACTTTTTCAGAAATACCCAGAGTGCAAAAAGTAGAACTTTCTGGAGATAGTCTTCACAAGTCAAAGTCTCAGGAAAGTTTCTTTCATGAAGGTCTAAAGCAGTCAAAGTTTCATAAAAAGCTGTCAAAGAGGCTTTTGCCTAAGCCCAAATTAGCTGAGATGTCAACCTCATTCAAAATCAAAAGCAAAAGTACAGCAAATGTATCAAATCAGTTAAGACCAATGAAGCCCATCCACAGATCACTGTTTAAACTAAGCAAACTGCAGGAAGATGATCAATGCAGCATGTCCAATGAAACACTGGGAACCTCTTCTGAAATGGCACTAAGTGCAAAACTGCAAGAAGAGTTTCTGATAAGGAAGCAGGCTACAGAGCTAGTCCACCAGCTGCAGAAAGACTATGACACTTTACTGGCTAAATATGCCATGGCAGAGGTTACCATTGATGAAATGAGGCTTGGTTCCATGAGGACACCTTGTCCAAACCAAAGTGATCTCAAATCAGGACGTGCCAGTTCCTTATCCTTGTCAATGAATGAAGGAATAGATGCGTTAACTCCACAGTTTATGGCATCAGGTAATTACAATATACATATAACATTATTATACCAAGTAAATATGTTTGAAAGCTTCTTGGTTACATAGTTATTAGTTTGTAAATTTGACAACTGTCATAAATCTGTCTCACACACACACACTAATTTTTTTCTTCGAATAACAATAGCTTAAAGAAATATCTTTTTGTTTTGCTTTTTTTAATCAAAATGACAACATTGGAAGTTTTATAAGCTTTTATGGTAAAGATAAGTTTAGAAGAGAATAATTATGCTTTTGACTCCATAAAAAATAATTTTTCACTGGTTTATTTCCATTTAGCATGCCATAAGAATAAAATCACATCCCCTTCAATTTTCTTAGCTTTTTTGTTTTTGTTTTTATGCATGCAAATGTTTCATTTTCTAAATTTTTTTTTTAAATATGGTTTACAGATAGTGTATACGTATATTGTTCTACAGAAAATTTCAGTCTTGCACCTGGACAGGCAGTACTACATGGAAATTTGAGCAGAATTGCTTCGCTAAACTCTGCTGAGAACAAAGTGATGTGCAGCACTCCAGGGCTACCTCAGACTTCAGATGAAAGCACACCACTGAACACATACGCGGGTGTGGAGAGCGTTAAGATCAGCCTCATGTTTCAGGCAACAAGCTTAGCCGAGCAAGTACGTAGTGAAGTTCGTGGGACTATCTCTGTATTGCATAGAAAAGTTGGTTTTTTATTTGAAGTCCTCCAGCTTTAGTGGCATTGATATTCCATTAGTTTGTTTTTTTTCTTTAACGATGTGCTTTTTAAAATATTTTTTGGTTAAACTACTATTATCTTACCATTTGTATTTTATCTTAAAAATAAGCATTCATAGCTGTACTATCTCCATCATTATTATTTGAAATCTTTCGAGTTGACCTGAGCCAAAAACATGAAAGGTCATTAATTTTTGTCCAGGGACTACAAGAATTCAGTATTTTAGTGTTTGTTTGTGTGTGAGAGAGAGAGAGAAATGGAACACACTGTAAACAACAAATATTATAAATGCAGCTTTTGAAAAATGTTTTTGTAAAATGTCTGAGTGATTACTTTCCCACTGTCATTTAAAAGCTGGTACTAGCCCTGAGCATTAATGATACGGTATTTCTCTGAAGAATTTACTCTCCGCTCAACGCGACACTGATATTCTCAGGCTGTGCTCTGAGGTTACTAGGTGTATTCCATATTTTTTTCACTGGATTTAATAAAATACAAACAGTTACATGATAAAAAAAATACATGAAATAAGCAGATAGAAATATTTATCCAGTTTTGGAGAATAAATAAATAAATAATGTTAATTTTAAATTAAGAGTCATTATGTGGAAAAATTAGTATAATCTGTTAATTACCAGCTTTAAATTTTAATTAAGATGCTTGAATGTATAGAGTCTAAAACTACTAAAAATTTGCTGTGAGGTAGGAATGTTAGTTTATTTTGACTAGCATAGCCTGTATATCTCTTAACATCTATAGAGTGCTGTTTAATAGTAAAATTATGTGTGTGTTATGCTAATTTCATGCAGTCGGCAAGTGCAAAGAAATTTTGTTTACTTTACAAAAGTAACGCATAAACCTAAAAGTTCTTCATGTTTTTCATGTCTGGCTCTTGAGTTGGGGTCCCTTGCCTACTACACAGTGACCCTGCATTATGCAATAATGTAAATAGAAATCAAAGGCCGGAACCAGTAATAATTCACACAACTGGCAGCTATTTTTGTCAGTTCATATATTTAGCAAACCGAATGAGATGAGAAATTTCAAAGATTTAGCAAAACACACACAGACACACACACATGTATGTGTATGTGTGTGTGTGTGGTGTGTGTGTGTGTAATTAGACTGTGGTTTCTGTATCACAGTGACTGGTTGACTCCTAAAATCACCGGACTGACATTTTCTCATATAGAAAGCAATACATCATCTTTTGAAATAAAGAACAATTAAGTCACTGCAGAGTAAAAGGATTAGGATATTTGTTGTGGTAACATTTTTCTGTTTTCACTATTTTGAAACCTGTTAATTTGGAGAGATGGCAAAGTGGTGGCTGGTCCCACTGTTAGGCACCTGTTAGTGGGTAAGCCATCTAATCTTTGGCAGGTTCTTCTCTGCAGTTGATCGGAAGAGTTGACAGAAAACTAAATGAAAATATTATTTTCTTCCATGGTTCTCTTGATCAAAACTATGTATATTAAATTATTTAGATGTTATGACTATAAAATTACAAATACAGAGCTTTTCCAACATGGACTCTACGAGCAGCCAAAAAAAGAAAAGGTAGCTGGGGGGTTCTGCAGAAATTGGATAATTTTACTTTATTTTAAACTTCACTACATAGACATCATGCTTCCAAGCAAAGACTACTCATAATCTGGTTTTTAGTGGGTGGGTGTACACACAGACCGACCTTTCACTTATCTGATATAAGGTCAGTGGGTTCCATTCAGGTTGGTCTGTTAAACACCCTCCACCAATCAGAATACCAGAGAAGGTAGTTACATCATGCTGCTGAATGTGCCTGCTTCACTTTTGAAAGATAGATGCAATTAACAGAGTTGAAGAGATTACAGACTGTAAACTTTTACAAATATGTATTTTTTGTGTGCTTAAGTATATGTAAAATAAATTTTCTTAATAATTCTAAAAATTAATTTCCTTGAAATGGTAGTTTATTTGTGGCACATCCAACCTGGCTATCTAGACATTTGATGTTTCTTTTTAAATTTGTCTCTTGGTATTAATTACATTTAGTTTGTGCTTAGGTAAGGCTCAGACTATTATAGGAGAAAGCTCCAAGATTTTCCAGTTCTGTTTTTTAGCATCTAACAGCAAGAACAACTAAAAACTACTTTCTCCTCTCACTCAAATGAAATATTCTAGGACAAGCTTAATGTGAAAACTCATTATAATATAATAGAGAATTATGGTTCCATGAGATAAACATCGTCAGAAAAAAGGTTCATATGAAATTCGACAAACTTTATTCATAAAACTACACTTGCTAGATAAAAACTTGTTAATCTATATTTTTCATGATATATGGCAGTTATGTCTAATCAGTACAGCCTGACATAGAACAATTTCTAGAACAAAACAATAGAAGAAGCTATGGCTGCTTTAAGTATAAAATAAAATGAAAATAATGTTTTTTAAAAAATTTTTTCAGCTGACTAAATTAATGAAGATAAAATGCTACAAAAACTTGGAATAACTGAGAACATTAACATTTATTTTTTCTAACTACTTAGTTGTTAGGTACTTTAGGTGGGCTTATTCTTTAGAACTATTTCAATTTCTGATCTTTACAAAGAGGAGGAGACTTGTTGTCTAGATGGACCTAGATTACTGATTGCATAGCAACTGTGCTAGTTCTGAAAGCATGATCAGCCTTTATTGTTAGTATTGTCATGAGTGACGTGAAATCACTACGGTGATAAATAGCTATGCTTCATAAATAGGTAATTTGTTACAATGTTGTATAGCACTATATACATTCCTTCCCTTGTATAATCTGTTTTTATTTCAATACTTTCCCATTAAACACCTATTTGCTATACACCAGTATCCTCTTGAAACGATTTGTTTGGCACACTTGTACAACCTAATGCAATCACTACAAGAGAGATGCTGTATAGAAAGACTTCCTGCCTTTCTATAAATGACTGAGAAAATCTCCAAAAGTAGTGTCTTCCTGTGCGTACAGCACCACTATAATTTAGTACAGTACAATTAATCTCTTTACCTTTTAGAATTCCAGACATCTCCATTAAATTTAGATATGCATATACTAAACCATGGAATGCAGCAGGTTCAGACATGTGGAAATAGGCTAGTTACCTGTCATCAAAGGAATTCAAAAGGTAACAGCAGGTTCAACTTTGAAGCCGGCGCTAAGCACAAAATCCTGAGGATTATTTACTACTAGTGCAAAAATAGTCAATTTGTTTTCAGATTTCAAATTTGAAATGATTGACAGAATCAGTGTTTTGTAAGCACCATATGTTTAAAATTCAAATGTATTTTCTTCCAGGACTTTGCGTATGCAGAGCATCAGTGATGGTTATAAGTTCAGGATTAACAAAAATGTCTACTTTTTCTTCCTAAATTTTTCTTTAAAATAAAATTTTAAAATGTACTCCCCTCTAAATGCATATCAAATTCTGCTTTAAACTTGTTAAAACTGACATCCCTAACCACTACCATCAGGAATATATTTGCTTAATCAGTTAATTAACAAACAAAATCAGTCTTCATTAAAAGTGAAAGTCTAAGGAAGCTCATTGATTTGATATGAAACTTTATCGTGTTTATTCACAAAATGTGCAGTAGGGTAATGAATGTGATGAAAAACTGTACAGATAGGTTCTTTATTATTATTTTTTTCATTTTTGTCTCACAAAACAGCTCTTTCCTTTTTTTTAAATTTTAAAACACTTCAGTTGGAATCTTTGAAGACGTTGTTGGAGGAAAATCACCTGACACCAGAGGAGACAAAGAAAGCTTTTGATAACATCCATGAAGGTCAGAACAAACTTCGGCATGACTATCTGCAAGCTAAGGAAGACCATAACCTCCTGAAGCAATCCAGTGAACAAGTTCTTAGTGGAGAAAGAAAATTTGATGCAGATAAAGAACTGGCTGGGCAGCTATTTCAGGTTGAGATGAGGTTGGATGAACTACAAGAGGAATATTCTGCAGAATACCAGGAGAACCAGACTTACCGACAGCCATACCAGTCCATGGACCATACAGTACTGACTGGAGATGATGCACAGGCTGATGAAACAGCATTTGATAGAAAACTATCCAAACTCCACAATGACTACAATGCTCTGATGAGCAGGTATCGTAGATTGAAACAAATGGCTGACAGTATAGAACAGGAAAAAGAAATAAACAATCTGGTAAAGGTAGGTATGAATATGTTATTTGGAAACTCATGTCAAACTTCTCGTCATAAGTATTATTTTAATCCTCTATTGGGGTGTAAACATTATAATATCAAAATGCAAATTAAATAAAATGAAGAAACTATATAAATATTATGCTTAATCGCCTCCCTTTTATTCAAAGTTGCTGGTGATCATAAATCCCAGTCCAGACTGGTCAAAAGAAAAGAATTTTTGAAATTTAGATTTACAAGAGAACCAGGATCTACTGTAATTTTGCAGTGACTGTTTATTGTATTTTAATGTTACTTTTTGCAAGCTGTTGGTTATTTTTCCTTGTTCCAACTACTAATTTATTAATACATTGGCTAATTAACTTTCAGAAATTGAAAGAAATATGTGATAAAGCTCCTGCCTTTTTTAAAATAATTCCAGAGATACAGGAGAGGTAGGTTGTTTTTCTTTTTTTTGCTTTTCATCCTTTTTCTGAAATATTTCTTATTTCCTGCTTTAAAAGATAATAGTAATACTGCAAAGTCTTTGTATAATTAATAATGATACCGTAAACATTCAAGAATCTATATTATGAAAAACACTTATTTGTTAAGTAATATCAAAAGTTAAGTGCAACTTGGAGTTTGTGCCAGAATTATACCTCATCTTAAATCTATGTATAAATGAAGATGGTTAAACTTACACTTTTGTTAATATTGTTTTCCATCTTTGCACAGAGATGGTGTTAGTTATCTACTAGATGATTGACAAACAAAAAATACTTCTAGTGGTATTGATGTGTACTGAAGCCAAAAATTGGATTGAAAAATTTCTTGAAATTGATTATCATGTAACTCTGATGATGAGCCCTTATAATAGAAAACTGTGTACACCTGGTGTGGTTTAAAATGGATCATAACAATGTGGATGACAAGTGATGTGGCTTAAGTCCATCAGTTCATGCCCAAGTTCAGTGGTAGCACCAAGGCTTACCTTCCCCAAAGAAGTTTACAATGTTTTGGAAGACATACTTTTTGGTGACTTTCTGCACTGATGTAGTTCTTCAAAAGATGCAAGCTGTAATTTGCAAAAGGCTAGCAAAGTGGTTTTTTTCTCCTGTTGCAGGAAAATGTCTGCCCTCCGAGCAGCATACCTTCTGGCTGACCAAATGCATTAGTTGTACTTTCTAACCTTCCTTACAGTTCAGACCTAGCCTATCATGGCACTTAGGTGGGATGTGTATTTGTTCATAGATACGTAGAGAAGTAGGCATAGTTTACATGCTATATCTTGTACTTAATTTTTGGTTATTAAAAGTGCATAACTTTCACAACTACTCTCATATATATATATATATATACACAACAAAATCAGGTACCGTGCCCCTTTAACAGAAAACTGCACTACATTCCTCTATCTGGCTTTATTCCTTTTTTTCACTACCCTCATGTTTAACCATTTTGATTCTGTTGCAAGTTTATGAACATGTCTGCATGATTTAAAAAATTTTCAGTGTTCTTTCTTTTCTTCTCGGTCTTAGTTTGTGAAAGTGATGTATAGTAATATCAGATTAGCATATGACTTTTGCAGGCTGGATAAAATAAACCCAAAAATACAGTTAAGTGGAGCCAATAATCAGCTCTCAGCAAGGACACCTGCTCTCTCTGATACTTCACCAGCATCATCCCGCATCAGAACTAAAAAGGAACATATTGATGGTTTGGAATGTGGGCAAAACCAGGTAACATGAACAATATACTACTAGTTCTTGATAAGATGATAGGCAGACCTGCACATCTTGTATGTATATATTTGCAAATACTTTTTATCATTTTTAAAATTTAAAATAAATGATCAAATTCCCAAAGCAGGTTCTTAAAGAAATTACTGTACAGACTCTGCATAAACCCTGTACAGTAATTTACAAAAGCTCCACATCTAGACATTTGTTGTTGTTGTTTAAACAGTACTCCAAGTGTAAGCCTTCTCTGGCCAAGAAGGCATGGCTACGGGGCATTGTGTCCTTAGCCTTCCATTTGGGGTACAACCATCTCTGCTCGAAAAGAGTGGGGGAGGGGGGTGCTTTTTTCCCTTGGCCTGCTTCTCTGGCTGGAAAGGTTAGGCTTCTCAGGACCGATTTTTGGACTTGAGGTGCCAAGGCTTTTTTCCCTGAGAGGTTTTTATGGCTGGGGTAGTGATCAGTCTAAGGGAGTTTTTGCTCCACATTGGGAGCATTTTGCCCCCACAAAACGAGGCACTTCGGCACCTCAAAATGGGTTTCGGCCCAATAATAAGGTGCTTTGGCACCTCATCACGGGCTTCAGTCCCCACTCAGAGCTTGCTCCACTAGAGGTTTCGACCTCACCCAACCCCTTCTCTTCGGAGATATACACACAGAAAACACCACAAAAAAAAAAAATGATGATGAAAGTGGAGTTCTGGGGTACTGGTGTCCCGAGGGCATGGTCACAGGGAGTCGGCCCTGGTGGGTGGAGGTGTTGGTACGTACCGCTCTCCACTTATTGGCAAAGTCTTCTGCCTGCAAGGGTGGAAGCGAGGGACACTTTGCCCTGGGCCCACCGTCTGGTTGGGAAGGTTAGGCATTAGCTCAGACCATATTGTGGACTGAGCGTGCCGAGGCTTCCTCCCTGAGGGTTTCAGCTGGGGAAGTGGTCACTCGGTGGAATTTCCACCATGGAGTATCACCCATCATCCATACCTTATAGAACATCAGGGTGTTTCAGCTTTTAGGGCCAGCCTTCATGTTTGGCCTCAATAGATGGAGGCATAAGGCTTCCATTTAGGGTTTCGGCTCTAACATGGGCTTTGAACTGTTTACAGGAGCACTTTTGTACCACTGAGGTTTCGACCTCGTTACACACTCCCTTCTTTTCGGAGATAAACACACAAAAATTCTACACACGACACAACACAAATACTGCTCAAAAAAAAAGGAAGATCAAAGTGTAGCGCCCAGGATATTTTGGTTCCCTCCATCCAACTCGGGGGTAACTTTTACTGTCATGGTCTTCTTCCACGGCATTAATTGTTCCCCGGGGCCTGGATGGAGGGGGATAGAGTATGTTGTGGTCACAGCACAATCGGAGAGTCCTCTGCCCGAAAGGGTGGGGCGAGGGAACCTTTTTGCCGTGGACCTTCAATCCTCTGGCTGGAAAGGTCAGGTGCCTCCAGACTGATTTTCGAAAAAAGTGTAAGAATAATACCTTTGTCTAAAAATGTTTTATTTTAAAAAAACCACCCTTTTTATCTAAATTGTTTGTTTCACTTCTTTCTGGTGCCACTTTTATGGTGGTGAAATTTTTATTTTGATTTCACGTTTTTTCATCATTTTTATTAAACGAAATGATTGTTCCACTTGAAAATTAATAATCTCACAAAACTTTTTATTGGATGTTGTGTTTACTTTTACATTTAGAAATAGTTTTATCTTCATTATGAGAATGTTTACTCTTTGACATTAGTTTGTTTCTCTATGAAAAGTACTTAATACTTTTATCATAACAGTTTTATTCCATTTGTGTGCCTTTTAATTGATTACCTGGGCTGTCAGTTTCTCTACACCGCTCACGGAGTTTTCAGACTGTTGCAACTTTGGAAAACTAACAATTTGAACTTAATGAACCTCTGAGAACTTTTAAGGGTTTAGATATACAATTTTCTTGATGTACATCATTCCCTTTGATGGAAAGTTGACACCTGTCAACATTTATAGTTTAGACTTTATTCATTTTTATTTATTTATATTTAACAGCCTAAAGAGAGAACTCCAATTAGTAACAAGCAGTCATCTCTCTGTCAAAATCAAGAAGTTCCAGGCTCAAGACTTGATGGTAAAACTTAATATTGTTTGTGTTTCTTTTATGGTGGGGAGATCATTATGTCCAATTCAAGCAGTTGATACATATTACACATTTTGTTGACTTTATTTGTTGCTGCTTTCTTTCCCCCTCAAACAACAGGTGCTACAAGACATCCAAGTTATTCTGGCCGATGCAGCCCATCTAGCAGCAGCAGTAGTCATTTAAATCCTGGACAAAGATGCCAGCCAGCATTTTCTTCCAGATCCAGGCCTACTGAGTTCTACAAAAAGGTATTAAACAAATCTCCAGATGGAAAAAACAAAAAATTCCTTGAAATATTCTTGAAGTAACACTAATAAAACTGGCAATATCATTATTTAAAATTCTTAGTTAGTCCATGACTGATGAGGTTATGTTATTTAGCAGGGATTCCATTAAGAAAGGGGGTAGTGAGGTGACACACACACACAGCATAGCTAATTGGTAAACTGCTAATGATTAAACAAAGTTGAGGAATTGTTTTGTTTAAGGTAAAATCAAACTAAAACAGCTCCCTCAATTATAATAAGACCTAGTATTTTAATGTTTACACATCGTAACCTTCATAAACTCTTTCATCTACAAAATAAAATAATTAATATTTATTTTCAGAAAATGACAGCAGTAGCCAATGCTTATATTATGCAAAAGAGTAATCTGTTGTTATTGGACTTATGACTCTTTTACATATAAAGCATTATACACTAAAACATAAATAGTTGTAATTCTAAGGATGGTGTGTGTATAAAAGGAATTTAATGGGTCAACACATTAATCAGGTTTTATAAACATGATCATGCAGGGTGGAGAGGCAAGCAGTACAACCAGCCTACAAGACAGTGGAATATCGGAACAGGAACAGATTGGGTCTGGATTACATCCAACATTTCAGCAACAAGACAAAAGTGGAAATCCACCCAAAGATGATGTGGATGGCAGTTTTACTGGGTCAGATATTAATGGAGTTGCAGCTACACTTCACCCAAATGCTAGAGGAACTTGGCCATTTCCAACAACAAACAGGTCAGATGGGATTGCTTTAATTTGAGAACTTCTGCCTACAATAAAAATTACCTTAGTGAATCCCTATAATTCCTAAAACATCCATACAGCTGAATTTTAAAGTCTTCTGAGAGTATATCACTAAATTATAATGCATCACCAGAATAGGATATGTTGCTCAGCTGTCTGAGTTCAAGTTGGTGTTAGTATAGTGAGATTGTGTTCTATAAACTCAGTTTATAGAACACAATGTATCATCCAGAAACATTGGTTATACTTTTCACAATTTTTATTTAAAAGGCACATGCAGCTGCTGTGCTTACTGAAAGTGTAATTTCTATTCAAGTAGAAACAAGAAAAACTAAGGCAGTCATAAACAGAAGCAGAAATAGCTGCATTCATCTTCAATTAAACCACCTCAAGAAAAGACTAGAACAAAACTGAAAATACTCACTAAAGTATCACAGTATACACTTCACTGAAGTACAAAACTATGGAAATTTTATTTCAGTGAGAGAAAAAAAAAATTTAAATAATAACAATGGAATTAAGAACCCGTTCATTCAAAGATGTTTTGGATGCAGCTATCTGTTTGTTTTCTTTTCCCTTTTTTTGTCCCCCTGTGTTTACATTTGTCTTAGTTTTTTTTTAAATTCAGGTTCTAGTCTCCCCCCTTCTCAATTCATTATTTGTATTCGTGGAAGCTATTAAGAGTAAACAGAGTAGATGGTTGTCTCATGTTTTAACTCCAGATCAGGAATTTCAGCTGTAGCAGATGATAGCACAAGACAGGAAACTACATTATTCAGGAACAAAAAATATTCTACATCAGACAGACAAACCAGGAAGGAAAAAGAAGGAACTCCATCCAGATATAGATCTGTGGATGAACCAATGAATAAGACTACATCTGAGAGTGAAGTGATGGGGACTAAAGAAACTGATGCCATTTCAAGAAGATCTCGGAAGCTACACAAGAGAACAGGTACCATACTATGTGTGTTACCTACACGCTGGCTGTCTCACAAGACAAATGAAACCAGCCACTTCCTATACATTAATGTTATATTTTTAGTGAGTTGCATCTTTGTTGCAACTGAAGTTTTAATGGAGTCAGTAATCACCCAGGTTGTTATTTAAGTAAATACATTATGATTCTGTAAACTTAGGTTCATGTTGCAGGACCCATTCCAAAAAAATTAGATAAATAAATAAATAATATCCCACCAAAACAGACCATTATTCTCCTCCACCATGAACATTTGATTCTTAGAAATATTTTTAAGAGTAATATAGCATTCCAAATTATAGTGGATAAATCTCAAACCCAGGTTCGTTTAGTTTCTACTCAATCAAAACAAAAATTGAAATTAATCTTTAAATCCATTGTCATTAGGCTTAGTACTTTCAGTAGTATTAATTTTAAAATATCTTAACTGCTTTGCTAAAGATGTGGACAAGCATATTGTTGGTAATAATTTTAGTTATTTGCAGAGAGGCAGGAAGTGAAGACTTCTGTAAACCTCGGTCATCTCAAAGTACCCATCCAGCAAGTTTATCAACACGTTGATGGTAGCCAACCACACAACTATGTCGCGCAGACAGTTCTATGCATCCACCAGTTACTGAAAAATGCTTACAAAAGTTTGTCCTATTATGATTTTTAAAATATCTCTGTTCTTTTGCCTATGAAAGTGAGAGAGAGAAAAAAGTGTGACTTGTCTACCTTTCCCCTTAGATCCTCATGCAGTCTGTGATGTATACAAGACTAGAAAGATCCAAGCATGCTAAATGTTCGAAATAACCCTGATCTTTCAGCCTCCAAAAGGTTCTTATAAGATGCCTTTGAATCTTCTGCAAATGATTGACATCCTTACCAAGGAACGGGCACTATGTCTGCACCATACTCTGTGGTCTGACTGATACTTTAAATAAGAAACGAGCATCACTGCCACCTTCATGCAAACAGTTTTGTGCAGTAACCCTATTTGCCAAATGTACACTGCTTATCCCATTTCAAGTTATATTAAATAGTAGAACCAAGATCTCTCTCCACAATATTCTTAATAAAATCATCATCCAAACTATAGCCACTGTTATAATTTCTGTGGCCTATGAACACGCTTACACTTGGTAATGTTAAAGTCCATTTGCCATTTGGTGGCCCACTTAGATAATATATTGAAATTATTTTGGAGCATAGACCAACCATATAACTTGACATCATCTGAAAACTTCAATTTATTAATCATCCCAATGTCATGAACATAAATTAGAAAAAGAACCCTAAAACAGAGCCTTGGGGTACTCCACTGATAACATCTATGAATGAAGATGTAGCACAATCTAAAACAACATGTTGCTTCCTACTCGATAAATAACTCTAGCACCATAATAATAAATTTCCACCAACACCCAAGCCCCCCCCTTTTTTTAATTAAACACTAATGTGAAGGCATATCACAAGCCTTGCTAAAGTCTGGGTAAATGGTATTCCCTCAACATCAAGGGTTATATCTATAAATTCAAGATTTGTAAGACAGAAATGTCCTTTCAGTAATCCATGCTGACTACCTCACAAAACTGTTTCCTGTTTCATGTATTCCATTTGCCTGTGATGTTTGTTAAGCTCAATGATCAGTAATTTTCCAGTTAGCTTTTGTTGCCTTTCTTAAAAATGGGTAAAACATTAAAAACTTCTCAGTTTGATGGCACTTTGCTGGAGAAAAGAGAATGAATGATTGCAAATTCTACTAAGGGGGTAACTAATTTAATCTGCTGGAAGTTTTAGAATTCTAGGACTACGACCATCATCAGGACCCATTAATTTTTTTTTTGCTTTATCGTGTCTTCTTTTATGGCAATATCGTTGTCGAGGTTTCAATTTCCTTAGTAAATACAGTGGCAAAAAAGTGATTTAATAGTTCGGCCATTTCTGCAGCTTCATTTGTCTCTCTTAGTAATCCAAGTTTTTCCTTACAAGCCGTGTTTTCTTGAACATATGCATAAAATCTCTTAGTATTAAATCTGTCTCTCTCTCTCTCTTGGGACACCCATATCTAGGCCTTTTTTTTTAGGATAAAGAAAAAAATTAGTGAACTATCATCACTATATGAAATTTTTACTTTTACTTCAAATTTAACACATCTGATAATAACAATAATATTGATTCAGGATTAAATGAGATAACTTTAAAATATTTCTAGGTGATAAATTTTGAATTTGAGTTACTATTTTTTGTTTTTTCTCAAGTTTGAATATATTTCAGAATGGCAACATTCTTTAAATGTTTTCTACTTGTAAGGTTAACTTCTATTTTTCGGCAGTTTCTGTAGGTAGTGGCCAGAAAACATATGCTATGTTACATTGCAGATGAACAACCAACATCATCTTCTAACAGACTGCAGATATCGAGAGGTTCTCATGGGAGTGTCAGCAGCTCTAAATCAGCAGAACCAGAGGGAGAAAGAAGGGACATTTTACACACAGACTCCTCTTGCAGCTGGACATCTGATGACGCGGTCACAATCAAGGTAGAAACCAGAAGAGCAAAAAAAAATAGCATTCAGAAGATGAAGATTTCGAAAACCAGTGAAAATGAATCAGTTGCCAGCAAACCAAGGAGCCAGAAAGGTAACGGACAAAAGTACCACCACAATGCCAGTGAAGCAAACCCAGAGATACCAACTCCATTGCCGAAAACCAACAGGTGTCACACTGATTTCTTTTTTATATATGCCACACTATCTAGCCACTTTTCAGAAGCTTACTATATCTTTATCAGGTTTGATAGTAAAAGAAAAAATTTTTTTGCTATTTATTTAATTAATGTATTTATATTTGTCATTGTCAAATGTATTTATTAAAATAACCAGGCAGAAAAACAGTAAGTCGGGTAAATTTCTCTTCATATTCCTGCATTATACCACATGGTGCTTCCTCCTTGGAAGAAGTTAAGCAAAGTGGTTGAGGTTGGGTGGCCAGGTACTGGTGATATATTTAGTAATGTGGGCTAAGTTGGCCAGGGACCACCACCCACACAGGGATAAGAACCGAAAGTACCTTTACCACTCAGCTACTCCACCTGAGTATTTCATGTTGAGCAAATAAATTGTATAAGTTGGTTGGTTTTTAATGATTAAAAACTTTATAAAGATGAAAGTTTTAATTATTTCTGTACCTTTACACTTTTTCTTGACAAGTAAAAACTAGAAATGAAATTTCTACAAAAAAGTCAGAAAATCGTGTTGTTGTTGTTGCCCATTCTCTTCCACTGGATAAAATCTGACAACAGAATCTACTATTCACATAAATTCAAAGAACGATCTGTAAGGGCAAAACTATACTGTATTACATTAAGTATAAACCACATGTGGTGCTGGTAATTTTTTGATTTAAATAGATGCATCGTTACTAGGGAACTGTTCAAGAATCCATCAGTGAAATTCAGTGAATCCTCTCTCTCTGTTTCTCTGTAGTGTGCCACATAACCTAATTCCATAGGATAGATGACCAGAGGAAAACAGGTTCTTTGGTGACATGTTTGTAAATTTCTGCATGCATCACCTGATTGGTCTAAACATTACTTAAATACTTCATTTATTGAGATCCCCTTTCATATAAACCATCACAAATTCAGAGAATTTGTCTGAAACTGAGACACTTGAGAATTTCAAATCATTGACCTGACCCATGAAAAAGAACCCAGAGTTTCCACTACAGAGGATCATTTAGGGTAATAAAGAACATAACTATGTACACAGTTCTCTTTTGAGTATCATTTATTTATCTATTTTTGTTGCAGAGAAAAACTTGAAGCCTTGCATCAGGAACTTGAAGAATTGAAAAAGAATTTTAGGAGCAAAAAAATACTGCAAGAAAGTTGCACAGCAAATACATGTCCTGCTGCAACAGCAGACTACTATTCCTCTCGACAGCCTTTTGAAAGTTATCCACTTCAGCGGGCCAACTCATTCTCTGATAGTCCTGTGTGGAGACATGATTTTTGTGGGACTCCATCTCTGCAGAACACCAGACAACATGATGATATCCCAGTTGGGTGGGATGCAGCTGCTATACAGTCAGAAAGAGGCAGTGTGAGTGATAGTATTAAAACGTGTGAATGTAGCAGGAGAGAACAGCATAGGAATTCAAGAAAAAACAGAATTCTTGAGTGGACAAGAAACAGAAATTATTCTTATGAGCAAAATGGTTATGAATCAGACCAGTCTATGATAACATCATCTCTAAGCCAGAATAATGGTTGTCGACCAATGAAAGTGGTAGACTACCATGTTCCAAAAAAACTCCATAGAGATATTACACAACTACTACCTCCTAAAAGAGATCTGACATCATCAGGTGCTAGAGCATTTCCAAGAATTCGTTCAGCTAGCTTACCACGATCACTTGGCCAAACTAGGCAGCCAAAAATCAATAATTCTTCTACAACGAACAGCCAACAAGAGTCACATTATATTGAAAATCCAGATCTGAAATATCAAACATTAAAAAACCCCATTTTAGATGAAAATGGACGATCCATACCAAACGTGAACAGCAATGGTTATTCAAGAGCAAAAGATGGTCAAGTTCCAGCATCTCAAGGCTTAGTACATCTCATACAGCCAACTCATGTAAATCAGACAAGAGTGCTATCACCTGTGAGAACTCGGATTAGTAACTATGAAACATGTGAGGATTATATTCCTGCCTATCCTGGCATTTCAAAAGCCTCTTGTTCTCACCTATACCCAAATATGTACAAGACTGAGCAAAGTGCTGCTCACTTTGTGCAGCAGCCTGTGTGTCCACATTGTGGGAACAACAGTGGTCACGACCATGAGAATTATCACAACAATTTACCTGCCATGAGTGGGCCTTCAAAATCTAGGTAAGTAGACTTATTCCTCAAACAGGCTGAACATTCTTTTGTAACTTTAAACCAAGACTTAATATATATGTATTTATAACAGTCAGTTATATTAAAATGCTGTTTTATCATCTGATTGCCTTTTCAATATTTTAAAAGATGAATTTAAAAAATCAAGTGGATTTGTAAGTAAGTTGGCCTATGCTGTTACTGTAAACAAATGGAGAAAAAAAACATCCCCATTAACTCTTATATTAATAACTACCTTTATTCTAAGTGCTTGTCAAGATATTTCCTACTTTTCAGTGAATAATAGAAGATAATTTTAATTATGCATGTATGCCACTGCTAAAAGTTAGTTCTGCTGATTTCCTTGGGTTATTTTCCATAAAATAGGGTGCTTTAATTAAATAGTCTGTTATCACCCTTGTTTGTTTTAGGGCTTCACTAATTTGCTCAACAGAGGGTGCAAGGAGCAAGCGAAGATCAAGATCAATGTCACGGACAGCAAGTCATGCTCCAGCTCGGAGGAGATATTATAGGCTTGCTGACACAGAAGAG
Organism: Nautilus pompilius; assembly: GCA_018389105.1. NCBI lineage: Eukaryota > Metazoa > Mollusca > Cephalopoda > Nautilida > Nautilidae > Nautilus > Nautilus pompilius. Next base: position 174,339 of record JACATO010000673.1, read on the forward strand.
TCTGCTCCAAGTAAGGATGAAATAACACCAAATTATAGACGGTGAGTGACATATTTCTTTATGTAGTGTATGTATTTATTTTTACATCTTTGTGCCATTTATTTAAAAGCTGATGTTCTAAGTCTGATAATACAATAATTATTTAACACAGACAGGAATAAATAGAATCCATGTAAGTGAGAACAGTCAAAATTATTTTTAGCCAACCAGGAACAGAGGAATCTAACAATGCAGGTAATTTTACAGTAATAACAGCATTTAAGTTATTGAGAGAGAAATAAAGTTCCAAGCAAAAGAGGAATTCTCTCAAATATATTGCAGTACTGCAGACTGGATAATACTAGATAAACAACTGTTAACAGTAATCTGTCTCCCCAACCAATCACCAAATGCATCACTAGAAAGGAATTTATAAAGATTCTGTAATGGTGGCAAGCTTTTCAATGAACATGCAATAAGAAATATTAATCTGTGGGTCAAATGCAAGTTTTATACAAATCCCAGTACTTGGAGATTTCAATTCCATGTGTTTTATTTTAAGATGGGATGATATCATATCCGAGAGCTGATTAAGTTTACCTTTTAATTGACTAATACTCAGGACAGGTGTATTTAGATATTCAGTATTTAAAGAATGGTTATTATAAACTGAAATTAGTGACCAGTCTTTTTTTTAAGCATTGGATAGATTTTTAAAAACAAATAATAGCATATATTTTGGCTAACATTTAAAGAAGTCTCATGAAAGAATTATAAATAAAATATACTTACAAAAAAGAAACAATTCAATGTGATATTTCATTTTGATAATTGCATATTGTGCCTTTTCATATATACACTCTTCAAAAAAAAAAAGATCGGCAGCAAGCACCGTTTCCAAGCCTGCGGTGCTTGTGTGGTACATTCATACACATTCCTATTCTGGTTGAAGACAACCTACATACTGAGGAAAGAAACCCAAACATGACATTGCAAGCACAACATGTAATGTTACAGTCATCTTCTCCAAAACTAAACGACCTTGGAAGCTTGTTGGGAAATCACTTCTCCCACTTAATCTCTGTATATCTTTCCACACAACCCATTACTGTTTCCTGTATAAACTGGCCACGTGGTGTGTCAGTCAGTCAGTTTAGAAATGACTAGATATCATTTAACACCAAATAAGGCAACTCATGCCTTTGGGTTGGTTGAGGGATAACACTGATAAACAATGTATTGGAAAGCAATGGCAATGTGCCATTTCTAGGATATTAACAAGGTACTATCAGACCAGAGAGACCTTGTTTAAGTCATTCAAGGGGTACAGCACTCCATGATCATCATTATTTTGTCACCCTTGCCAGAAGAAACCATTTTTCAACAGTACAATCTCTCCAATGACCTCCAAAGAGCAACCAAATCAGATTTTCGACGTGGACATTTTGCAACGGGCTTTATACTAGTGGCATGCAATCCATAATATCACTGTTAGCTTTCTCTTTAACACTGCACCATCAACAGCTATACATGCAGCATATCATCACCATATTTTTTTTCACTGAATGGTCTAGATTCTGTCTAGACTTCAACGATGGGCAGGCCAGAGTTTAAGACAAACTGGGAAACAATTAGCTAACTGTGCCATCATCCTGCATGATCAATTTTGGTGGGGACAACCTGATAGTATGAGGTGGCATTCAAGTTGGAAGGGGTGTCATGGTTGTCAGATACAGGTATAATTAAGCCTATAGTTGTCCCTCTGGCAAGGTACCATCTTCATCTTTATTAAATACAATGCCTGTTCACACCATGCTTGTGTCATCAATGCTGTACTTCAGGTCTACCACATTAGCCATATGGTGTGACCTGCACAACTCTGTACTTAAATTTGACTGAAAAAGTCCCGATCAGCTGCAATTGGCTCATCGAAGAATGGAAAACCCCAGTGACAGCTGGATTGTCTGATTTGGTCAATACCAAGACATGTACAAGTTTGTATTGGGGTCATTGGTGGCTTAGCCATTATTAAAACTTTTTCTAGCAGTGTCAATTTTTCCATCATCAAAACATTTTTCAAACTCATTTCAGATTGTCATTTTCTTTTTGGCCAACAATTTAATTTTGCTCTCACTGATGATCCCCTTGAACCAAAATATGAACACATACAAAAATATAGCATACAAGCAATGCAGACTCAGAAAATTTGTTGATCTGAGAGAGAGAGATATTTTAAGGTTTTCTTAACAGGCAGAAGACATTAATGTTGGTATTACTGGTTAAAAATTAGAACAATTATTGACTTCAAAACTACAGGAAGATCAATGAATTCAAGTTTTCTTTTAATAAATTTGTTTAATTTACTTGAACTATTATTTTGCAATTTTTTTTTTTTTTTTTTTTTTTTTACTTTAAATTAATTTGGAAAAATTAACAAACACTATTGTAGATTTGTTATTAGACTTCTAATGCAAACAGTACTGTGAATGTAGTTGTTACTGTTTTTTAATTTACTTCTGAAGTTTTAAATCTATCAGTTTACTCTGTAAAGGGAAACAATATTATTGATAATTTTCATTTCATTCAATGATGAATATAAAATTAAAATTTCTTTAGTTAAAGATGCATTTGTTGGTGTTCTTCAAATCTGTAACTTTTAGTATATTAAATAGTGTTTGTTTTAGTTGAAATCGCAGGTTTAAAAAATTTTAAAGCTGCTAGAATGTTAACATTACAGAAACACCAATTAACATCTATTTGTACATTTAAAAAAAGAAAACTAATTGCGCTATCACAAATAAGGGAGATAATCTATGTAGAATAAAATTCTTTTGAAAAACGCGCAAGCTTGACTGAACAGATATCTTAATGGGTTTCTAATATAATACTTTGTTGCTCTTTAGAAGTCAAAGTCTGTCTAGATCCTGCACTTCACAGAATCACTCAGAGAATGCATTCGCTGACCAAGAAGTTCAGGTAAATGCCAGAAAAGATGTTTATACCATCCCATTTCTTCTAAGTTCAGAATCATCACTGATGCAATTACATTATCATCTCCAAACATGCTAAGAGCAAGCAAAAAGACTGTTTTCTACATTTACTTTCAATTTGATGGATATTTTAAAAATACACTAAGGCTTTTTTGAAAATTAAATAATGCACAAGTTATTAATCTTTAATTTAATCTTTTAATTATTACCTTTGTCAAACAACATTAATATACAGTTTTTTTTTTTAATTTTAATGCCATGAATCATTTTAAAAGCCTTTGGAAGTTTTCCATTCAAGGAAAATAACTAAAAAAAAAAAAAACAAAAGTTTTTTGTATGAAATCATAGAGTTTAAGTAGTATCAGAGAAAACATATAACAGCAAACAAATTTAACAGGTAAATTATAATCCCTATGGGTTGCCTACTCTGACTATTTTGTTAATCAATCTAGGTATCATTGGCCCTTGTAGAAAACCATTTCTTTTCAGAAAAGTTAAAAGCAGATTTTTGTTTAAACTTAAGAGGATATTGAGTGTCTTTTTAACACCTGCACTCACTGCCAGATAAACTCCTTAAATTCTGACAACCTAAATCTTTGTAACTTTAACCGTTTTACATTTTCAGCTTCCTTACAAAATTCAGCAAACTTTAGTAACTTATTTTTGTTCTGGGATCTCAACTCTAATATAAATGGGTACATAAAAGTTAAAATTGAAGTTTAATATACACATTTTCATTGTAATACTTTAAAATTTTAATACAGAAATACATACAAACCACTAGATTGTCTTTTTCAATATTTAGTATACTTGGGAAATACCTTTTCTTTGCAGTCCGACTTGAACAGTTCACTTGATATGGCAAACAGAACAGTGGAAGATATTGGAAAATTGACAAAGAAAATGATACGTACTGTTAAAGGAGAGCTTGTCAGGTCACAGTGGAAGAGAGACTTTGGCTCATCTTATTTATAACTATCAGGAACTTCCATTGAAACCAAATAGAGCAGTAAGATCAACCAGTTTATCAAATTAAATTGTATATGTTGAATTTAAAATGTAACTATTGTTAAACAAATACTTTTACTGCCACAGTTAAAGTGGAAGTAAATATTGAAGTACTGTACAAATTGTGTGATTATTTTTAAAATTACAAACTACATTTTCTCCGCAAATTGTTGTTTTTTCTTTAAACTTTAGAGCCTTAGAACATGTACAAATACTACCATGAAGCATAATCAGTCTTACAGCATTCACCAATATTAATTGATTTTTTTAGCATGAAAAGGTAGTGGTGTTTTTTGGGGGGTAGACATTCGACACCAATTTAATTTTAACCCTCCATGGCTCATACCAGGAAAGGACACTGAGGGAGAGTACAAAGAAAATAAAATAATGCAATTTCCTGCATATGACTAAATCAATGTTATACAGCAATGTATAATAGACATCAAGAGTCTTATTTACTTTTACCTTTATCAAGTATTTTAAAATTTGTATCTTTTTTTTTCTTTTCAATATATCTCCAGCATTTCTACTTGACAACTTTCAGGTTATAGAATTCTTACATCCAGAGCTAATCCTAAATATTTCTCAAGTATGCAATGGCACACTAATCTAAAATCCAGTAGCATCACTAAAATGTTATACAGAGAATACATAAATCTACACACAGTTCCAGATAAATGTTTTCACTGCAATAATCAATTCAGTTCCACAATAATTTTATCAGTATTTCTTATCTGCATTGCATTTAAAAAAAAAATCCATATGCTTGAAAGTTATTCATTCACAATCCTTGTCTTTGTCCAGTTCATTGCGAAACAAAGTGAATATATGATCCTTCTTTTAAAGAAAACTTTGTGGACCATGTCTTACACATGGTACATTGTTCTTGGCATCAAGAGATCACTAATTTTAATATGCATCCACAGCAGTTCACAAGGGAACAATAGTTTTATAAACTTAGATTATACAGATTAGATAGTGACATGTATCATATAACAACCAGGTATTTGGTGAAGTCACTTGGTAGAAGAATTGTCAGAGCAAATCTTTGTAAGGAATAACTGAAGTATTTCTGTGAAAAGAGACATACCTACATAGTGATGGTGATCAATAAAAAGTATTAAAAATGAAATTTTATAATGTTTCGCTGTTTGTTCACAGTTGTATACGATTTTTAAAAAGGCACTAAATAAAGTTATATTAAATATTTTTTTCTCAGTCATTTAGTTTCATTTTTTTACCTTATAATCAGTAATATTTCTTTAAATAGAACACAAAAAAAATTTTTTTTTCACTGACTTGAATAGTATTTACTTTGGCTCAACTGCTCTGCATCATATTTTGACAGATTGCTATAAAGTTGGAACTTTTAGAGACGATGAAAAATATTGCATACAGAGTATTGAAATGGATCAACACAGGAGTTGACAAATGAATAGGTCCTTATTTCAGTTTGGCCAAGTAATTTTTTTTAAAAGCCAAATGCTAGTACAGGTGCTTAACAACATATTACTGCTTCGCAACAATCCACTAGGTTCACTATGAATTAATAAAATACCAATAGTTGAAGGAATGTTATAGTTTTTAGATATGAAAGGTTAGCACCCCAAAAAACTTTAGAATAAGAAGCCACAAACTAATTAAGCCATACGTTTTTCTTTTCTAAATAATTACTTAGCCTCTGAAAGTTAAAATGCCACACCTTTACCCAGCTTGAATACTCAAAGTCATTCGGTATGGGCATCTGACATTTCACTGACGCAAAAATTGCTCTTCTCAGGTTCATAATGTTATGGAAACGTTAAAAATTTTTTTTAAAATTTGTATAATCTAAAATTTATTCAGCAAAAATACAATGCCTTTGTATATAAAAAGAATAATTTTAAATGAGTGACAATCACCAGCAGTAACCTTACTGAAGGTCCACAAAGGTAATTAATATATTTTGATAATCATACCTAATGTTTTCTATATTTCCATCACTGTGTTGACATTTCTGTTAATCCCAAAATTCTACTGGATCATAATTCCAGGCTTTCTGTAAATCTGATGAAGTTTGTAAGCAAGTAAAATCCTCCACCGCATCAGAAAACTGTCCACCACTGCTTGACGATTGGAAGTCTTCCAAACTCTCTGTTGGTGAGGCTTCTTTTTTGATGGCATAAAGTACGTACTGTTTGTCCTCATCAGCTAACTCATACCCCCCATCCATCAAGTATGTCCTATGAACAAACAGATATTTTATTTCTTTATTTTTCCCAAAATATTTCAGAATTACTGATAATAAAAAATTGAATTTGTAATCTAGTCTCTATTCTTGCAGTGACAATTATTACAAATAAGCATTTTTTAACAAAAGAGTAAAGTAGTATTTTTTCAGTTTTAATTGTGCAGTTATTTAAATAGTAATATTACAGCAAAAAAACAAACAAACCCTGCATTGTAACCACAAATTCATTTATAAGAATAAAGGATTTAAAAGTGATCATTATGACTGTTTACTAATGACAGTATTTTAAATTAAATGAACACTGAATCCCAGTCCATAATCTCATATGATAGTAAATCTAATGTCAACCAAACAAATGCAAATTTTCCACTGCATCTGAAGGAACTCAAATAACTGTCATAATGTCTCACAACCATGCACATATAATGCATTATCATCATATCAACAACATAATAAAACATTTCATTTAGGTACAATGTCATATGTACATTTTCAGCACAATGCCCAATACCTAATGCATATAACAGAAAATTACATTTTAATAATATAAGAAAACAGATATAGCTTCACTGTCCCTTTAAAATAAATGATTGTACTATTTTGTTTTCTTCACGCATTTCAATTAATTTTTGTGTTTCTAAATAATTTCTATTTACTTACACTGACAGCGCATGTGTTTACTCAGATAAATATTAATTAATTAGTTTCATTTCTCTTATATTGTTTACTCCTAAAATCTGAAATCTCTTTCAATATAAATATATATAATGTTCAGCTTACCTAAGAGTGGCCACATCATCACAGAGTTCCCAGATGCCATTAAATGAAATGAGAGAAGACAGCGGAACCTTGATGACTTCGTCACTGACCTCACCATCTTTGTTTTCATTGACATAATCATTAAGAAAGTAAGTTATTTCATTCAACAGGATTGTTCTTTTCTGCTCCTCACTCATGAATGGATATTTGATTTTTGAAACCTACAAAAATTTGTTTTAAATATTTTAATTAATAGTTTAATCACTGCAACAAGTATCTGGGAATTTAAAACTTAATATATTTAGCATTATCCATCTTCATCCTGATTCTTCAGTTAACTGGTTGGGCTGCTAGATTTAACTGAACAGTGTCAAGAGTACAAGGCTTTCATTCATTCATTCTACACCACAGCTGTTTGCTCACTTCCCTACATCTTAGATAAAATGGTACCAGGCAATGCGGCTCAGTGGTGTGTGTGTTGGCTTCAGGACCTAAGGGTCCCGGGTTCAATTCCTGCTGATGGCACATTGGTGTGACCCTTGAGCAAGGTACTTTACTGGCATTGCTCCAGTTGCTGCCTGTGTAGGCACTCAAACAGAGGAACCAAGGGCGGGGGATGCTCTACAGTCGTGACAGAGGCAAGTCTTCTATGACAAAGAAAAGTCAGAAGAATAAACCACTGATGAAGACGGATGCACTGGTCCAGAGTGCGCATAACGATGGTGCAACACATCCCACTTTTATGAAATGAGTGATAGATGATGATAAAATGGCAATTATCCATTTATCCTTTGTTCTGTTACTGAATACCTTCATGCTGATTGGTTTCTATGAAAATTATGTCTAGTCAATATTACTAATGTAAAATTCACGTTTAAATTCTTAAATTTCAATCCCTCGACTTGCGTAAAATGAAAAAAATACAAAACTTCTATATTTTATTTACAGAATGAATATTTCCTTTCACAACAGAATACCTTCTCAGGAATAATTTGTAAAAATTAAAAATAAAATACTTTAAATATTCTACATTTATAAGTATCTTTTAACTGATAAATTTAGTTTTTTTTTTTAAATTTCAAAACCACCATTTGTCTGTATTCATAAATAAATACCCACCCCCTTCAATAGGAATATTTCAGCACATGAATACTGTCTCTCAAAGAATTTACTTTTGTACCTGTGATGACCCTTGATCATTGCATTTACAGATACTAAATGAAAATCAGTCATCTCAATTTGAATTTTTTGCAGCAAACATCAAAATCCTTTCCACCAGTAAGTATCTGCACCAGTGATAAATTGTTTGTTTATATTTGCTTATTTGGAAACAGTCTTTTGGTCATGTAACAGTGTATTTAAGTGATGCCTATGTGGTGATTGCATGTCAGATCATCTGTACTTTTACAATATTGTCTTTCTACTACATCACCAATTACTTCCCACACATTCACTCCTTCACTGAAATTCTTGTCTGGAGAAATAGCAGCAAGTCACATGATCAAGATCAAGGTAGATGCTACAAACTTAGCAAAATGTACAACAATTAGTAAGACAACAGAGAAACTGTGTGTTGACAAAATAATTCCAGAGTGGATACAAGCTGATAAGGAAAAGTAGTTTATGAACTTTCCCAAAATGCTGAAATAGATCAACATTTTTGACAGGTTTTCTAATCATCATGATCATGGCATACAAATCAAGAGAATATGAAACCTGAGGCACAGCAATTTTTAACTTCACTGGACCATATTTCTGTGCAAGTGTTAGATTGCCTTGCAAATGGATGGGCACCATGTTCTCTCTACAAGACAGAAAGCAAATGTTGTGCAAAAACTGCCTCAACACCAAGAGGAAAAGATGGAAACATTCCACCAATACATGCTTAGAATGCATTGACTCTGAAAGTACTTCAATGCTAGTATTGGAAACATGGATGAGACAGCTGTCTGTCTATTCTGACTGATATGCTGGGCAACACAGTTTTGTACCACTCTGAGAAAACTGTCTTAATCAAAACTAGGCATGAAAAAGACAAAGTAAAAACCATGCTCAGCACAATGGCTAACACCTATCCTGCTCATTTTGAAAGAAACAAAAACTGTCCACTTCAATTCCTGCAGGAGTTTGTCAAAGCAAGCCCAAATGATTGGCTGAATGAAGATATCATTCTTTACTGGCTGCAAAATGAATGGGGAGTCACCACATCCAACAACAACTTGTTTGGGACTCATTTAAGATACACTAAGGCAGTAAAAAATGACACAGAGCAAACATTTAAAGGGTAATTGCAATTCAGGTGTTGCAATGATCCCAGGGTAGCTGCATAGTTTAACAGAACTAGCTAATGCGTCCTGGAGTTGGCCATTCAAGCCAAACATCCAATAGAAATGGGATGATTGGACATTAGATGGAGAGTAAATAAGAAAGCGAGAACATGCATCCTCCTTCAATGGGTCAAGGATATGTGAAATTCCTTGTCTCCTGATGTGATCAAGAAAAGTTTCAACAAAAGGCATATCTAATGCTCTAAATAGCAAGGAAGAAAACGTGGAACATGGAATATTCAGACAATGATGAATTGGAGTTTTCAGAATTGCAAAGCGCCATACACTATGCAAGAACCAACCAGATGCAATGTTATAAATGAAAAGGTAGAACAGTGGCACAATCAAGTCTACAGTGATATCAAAAAGTGATTCACTAAAGTTAGATCAAGCAATAAAACTAAAACCAAGTGCAGCTGATGTGTCTATTTGTGTTTGTTTGTTTTTCCTTTTCATTCTTTTATTACATGCAGATGTACGCCGTCTGTCCGTCAGTCATATATGTTCAGTGATGCTGATCATAGGAAGGTTTCATAATTTCCAGTTTTCGGCAGATTCAACTTTTTTGCCCCAATTATTGCCCACCCTCAACTTTCAAATTCTGATGAGTTCCAAGAAATGTGTAGGCAACAATTAGAACCAGCACAATATTTGTTTTTCTACTCGGCCTAAGAAAAACAAAAAAAAAAATCTAGGCAACAGATAGCTGAAGCCATATCATGTCTATTTAAATCTTTGTTTTAAAAGCTATTGTAAATATTGGCGACACCCAAATATTATCCAAAACTTAAAACATGGCTTTAGTCAAATACCAACTTGTTATTTTATCTTTATATATGTCTGCCAGTTTTTGTTTTTGTAATACTTAGCGACTTATAAACAAAATGATGATATAAGATTACATATAACCTACTAGCGAGTAAGGCATTTCAGCACTTTTAACATCAGTATCTTGAGATTTTCCTGTCCTTTGAAAAATTCCAATCTGGCTGCACTGTCCGAGGTGTTCACTGCCTTCCGGCCCCTCACCCACTCCCGTAAAGTCCACAGTGTAGCCATACTCTTCACCAATCTTTTTACACCTACAAGAAAGCAGCAGTTTCCCAGATCAGCTTTTAAAATGACTCATTGAAATAAAAATCACAAATTTTATAAGAATTTTTTTTTGAAATTTCAGGTCATTTGGAATCACAGCACTTCTACAAATTCTGTACTTTGTTTCTTTATTATAATAATAAAAATATTTAAATTATTAAAATTAAATGTTATTCAAATAAGATGCAAATAATTTAAATATTTGCACTATGCAACTATTCAAGTATATTTTACATTGTTCCTTTGACAAACAATATTGAATAGCCTTACATTTAGATAATCTAGTATCAGAAGCCAAGAAATATGAAACCACCTTCATCACATCATTGGAACACACTAGTTTCATATGCTACAATGTAATATACAGAGCTACTCAGATAACAGCTGGATTTTTAAGGTGAGATAATAAGAAATGTGACAAAACAGCATGGTCATAAAACAGTGTCATATATACAATGTTCTTGTGGTTGAAAATTACCAACAAAGGCCACTCTTAACAATTCTGTGATCAGCAATAAATTTATACACAGTGATTAAATATATTAATGATCTGTTTCATGCCTTTTTATCATTTTCTCCAGCTAGTATAAAATAGCTCTACTGTATTTTTTGTTAAATAATACTGCACATCATCTCTTACATGTACACCAATTTATAAAACATAAACAAGACTTTTCCAGGGTTTAAATAAAATTTTTAAATTCTAAATTTCATTGAATGCAGCATTTAGAAACAGAACATCTATTGCATTATAATCATCTTAAAAGATCTACTATCCTGTTATATGAAAAAAAAACTAATTTCAAAAATTTTGATTGATTTTACCACACCCCAAGAACACACGTCTTCTTTAGATGCCAACCTCAAGGCTACAAAATTCAACCAACCAGGACTGAAATTCTTCTCTGCTCCATTCAAATTTGTGATCCCAGTGACGAAATCCTTGAAAATTTTCAAATAGTTGGTTGAAGTCAGCATTAGGTGTGGTGACTATGACTAACTGTGGCTGCAGATTTCCAAATACCATGGTTCTTACTGCTTCTAAGTCAGGTTCAATTAAATGCTCTATTCTGAATAAAAATAAATATTTTATTATTGAATGTTATTCTGCACGAGAAATTTTTTAAAAAATTAATTATGCATTTAAAAATCCAACAGATAAGATAACCATAATGCTTAATTTTATGTAAATTAGTTTTTTTCTATTTTAATTGCTACTCCAATAAGGAAAAGTGTTCTTGCACTGGCTTACAGTTCAATCATCGTGACTGCCTGAAAAGCTTTCATTCTGTGGTCACACTTGGTAACATCACCTTCATATACCTCAACATCCAGTGGACATGGTCGTGTCCTATGCACCAGCCGTGGTATGACACGATGCAGGTTTGCTCTTAGAAGCTCCCCATCAATATCCACTAAAGCAATCCTCTTCATAAAAGCTATCTGACTGAAATGATTGATCACTCGGCACTCTGCAGAACCAAGATCCACCACCTGAAAAAATTTTTACACATTAAAATGCAGGTATGCCAAGTCAGGTAAAGATGATCTGTTGATAAAACCTTTTATCACATTTAGACAATTTGGCATAATTTCACTTCATTTTTAATGCAGTTAGATATTGTATTGTTGTATTTGTTTATTTGCAATTAGAATTTAATGATATAAAATAGTTTATCTCACAAAGTTTTAAGTGTTTCAATTCATTCAGAAATGTTTTACCCAAGAAATGCATAACTTTTTGTATGCATAAATAAAAATTCTGTACATTGCATCAATATTTCTTTCTTTAAAATAAAAAGAAATTCAAAATCTCAAAACTAGTTTATACTAGTAAATTAAATTATCCAACTGTTCTAAAAATCTTTTAACCATCCACAGAAGATGCTGAGGATGTTATTATTCTAACCCATCAATTCAGCAACATTACAGTCTAAACCAGAATACCTTTACTTCTGGAAACATTACCATCATCAACATAATGAATTTTAATTTTTTGTTCAGCAGCAGGAACCAAATTTTTATTTGTGTCACAGTGAAAAGACATACGAGTTTATAAGAAAAGTTGCTGTGCATCTTAATGGCTTTCTTAAGCTTTCGTACAAAACAATTTGCATACTGCTTTGTAAGCAAATCCATTTTAGATAAGTGAATTTACAAAGGGCATTTTAGTCTTTATGAGGTTTCAACGTTCATTTCCTCTAACTACATAAGATGGAAAAATAAAATAAAGTATATTAAAAAGCCATATGGTTCAAGATTTTTGAGGGATGCAGCAATGAGCGCTTAAGTTCTACAAAGCTGACATCTTCGGTAATAAAGCATTTAATCTTATTTGGCAATGCTTCGAACACATTCTCCACCAGTTGGAATGTAATGAGACTAATAGCTGCACCAATCTGTGCCTTGTTGATGCAAAAGCACAGCAATGTAATTTTCACAGGCTTAAAAAAAAATGCTTCAACTGCTGCAATGGTCTATCGACTTGTGCTTGGCCTATCCCAGTTTTCTTTCATCAATTGAACCAGTGCCTTTAAACTTCATTTAAATCCTAATAATAGTATTCAGGTGTATTCTTATTATAATGCATCCTAACTTTTGTTTCACTGCAGTAACTGATTCTAATTTAACAAGCTATAAGATACAATTAACTTTTCCCTCAATCACCACCATTTTAGTTTCACATATCTGAACATAAATAAAAACTTTAATTAACCTTCTTCATGCACCCAACTACCCTTCAAATCTGTATTACTCAGCATAGGTTGAATTATGACACAGCACATTGAGAGATTGTCCACTCCAGTTCAGATAAGTGGTGCTCTGATTTAGTTCCAATTTTAAAAAAAAATTCTGAATCTGCTCACATACACAATGATTGGTGACCATGACCATTTTACCATTGTTAAGCAATATGTCAACAAACAAAATAATCCAACTGATATTGTGCCGAACAATACAAATTTTTATTCCACAGCGTAAATCACTAACTTTTTTACAGAACAGTAAACATAACCAACTAAGGAAACAAAATCACACTCATCCTTTGAAAATATTGTCTCAATGGATCACCAGAAGTCCTCCAGGATCTCCTCTATCATGTTTGTTCTTTGTGGTGATAGCAAAAACTTGAGAACAGTAAAGGCTAATTCACTGTAACTTGTGTTGATGGAACAGCTGCTGTGACTTCAGTCAGTCTGTACAGTTCAGGTAGAATGTTTCTTTGCTGATGCCAGTATTTCAAAATGTTTTCACTTCGGCTTAGTTGAGGCTTGAGTAAACAAATCTAAATGCTATTTTTTGGCACAAATTCATGACAAGATGACTCTGTTATTTTACTGGATTCTCTTTCAGGCAGCAGCAGCTCAAGTTCATCTTCCTTCCTGGTGTTTATTACCCTTCTTATCTGTTTTGCTTGATGGTTGTTTGCTGCTGCTATGCTGGTGTGTAGCTTGGTACGGTGAACTTTAGCCTTTGCTTTTTGTCTTCCTCAGATGACAACAGCTGGTGCCTTGGATCAAGAAAGATTTCGGCAAGAAAAGTGTTATTTTCAAGCAGAAGTTTTCCCTTCTTTTCATTAAATTTGGCAGACTCTCTGAGAAAAGTGTTAACACTTTTGAAGTTTCAGGTTGACATTTCAGCCATTTGCCATAAAAGTCCATAGTCAGGTGTTCTGACACAGACTTTTTCAGGTGAGTTCCCAGGACAAATAACAGCAGCCAAACTGTAAACCAGTTGTGTTTTTAATCACTTCAGTTTCAGTTTGGCTCCACTGAATTATTTTTTCCTCTCCAATTCAGTTCTGGTTTAGAGGAAAAGTTTGAAACTGAACAGTGTTGAGTTTGTAATGTAAATTAGATTAGAAGTGATGAAAGTGAAATGCAACCATGTGTTGAGATGTATTTAAACACTGCGTACGCTCATGTTTTTGGCATCATTGGAAGCTTTGATAAGAGATACAGTAGCTGAACAGTGGTATTTAGCTTGTTTTCTTACTCAGACATTACACCGGTTACCTTCCTCATTAACCTAACTCTCTGCAACAACAAATCCATTTCACTCCAATCCCATTAGTGCATTACAAATGCATGGACTAAATACACATTCAGTTCAACAGACTAGACCTTCTAGGCTGGTGATGTAAGAAAGGTTAAGTAAGTGGCTTTGTAATACAATTTACTTGTTTATGTAGTTAAACAGTTACTAAATGAAACCCCTCAAGATTTAAAAACAAACCACAAAAAAAGCTGACAACAGTGTAACACTGTTCAATGAAGCTTATACATTACACACAAAATGGCAAGTATGTGATGGCTTGTTTGAAGAAATACACTTCTTTTTTCCCCCAACTATAAATTAAAAATAAATGTGTAAACTATAGTAAGATTGCTAAATGCTACATACATGGGTAAGTTTATAAGAAAAACCAATGATTATATTAATGGCTTTTTATACTTTTCTACAAAACAATTTTCACATTGCCTTGCAAGCAACTCCATTTGAGAAACACGCATTTACACACACACACACACACATATTGTTAATTTAGTTATTTACTGTTCAGAGATAAGTTGTTCGTAACAGTTCTAATAACCTACTAGTTTTATTTTTTCCGCATAGCTGGGAAATGCTTTTTTTATAATTTAAACTATCATCAGCAGAAGTTTTGATTAGTAAAGCAGGAGGCAGCAAAATATCTACAAGATCTTTTTACTCTTCCAGCTCAAAGGAAAAAAATGCAAAGATCTGAAGTCATCACAGTGGCTTTTAGTAATTCACACAATAAACTTTAAACACTTACCGACTGAATTTCATATTTCTTTAGAAACTCCATGACACAGTTATAACGCTGGATGTAAACAGGAATGAGGAAAAATGAGCACCCAGAAGGTTCTTCTACATTACGCTGTGAAAGATTCTCAGCTGTGGCATCATGTTTTTCAAATGTTTTTCCTGGGTCATCATCTGGCATCGTAAAAACTTCTGTTGCAGCCATAATCTTTTTAGTAGCTTGTACATGAATAAGATGCTTATTACAATTTGTAAATAACCTAAGACGAAAGACAAATAAAGCAATTAACTTAAAAAAAAAAAACAATATAGCATAAGACAGTAATGCTAGGAGCTATCAAAATACTATATTAAAAAAAAACTTCAGCACACCATATATACACACACATTCATGGGTAGCACTTTATTAGGACCTGTGTACCTTTTCAGACTTGGGCCTGACCAGAGCTACAGATACAAATTAGTTTAACCACATGATGTAACAGGTGATCCCTGCAACACTTTGACTTGGACAAACACATTTGCTGTCAATCTAGCAGATATGGAAAAACGCAAAGACATAATAGCATTCTAAAAAAAAGGATGTGCCAAAGTGGCCAAAAGTTTTGATGATAGGTTGCTCCAAGACATTGGTCATTCAAATTTATTAGCAATGGCAAAAGGTAAAGAAAATGTCTGCTGTGAGAAATTATCTCAAACCTAATGTTACAGAAAGAGAAGGTAGTTAAACAGGATAGTAAAGTCCAACTATCACCAAACAATAGACCAATCTGACAGCCACTTCATGTGAAGAATGTTGCAACAAATATGGAAGAAAGAGAATACTGCATAAATCACTGATCAGAGTTACCAAACAAAAAGATGCATGATGTGGTGTAAAGACATTTGACTGAAGAGAACTGATGAAAAATGTGTTCTGACAAGTCATGCTTCACCATTATTTTCCAGATGGGAGATAGATAGATTTGGAGAAAGCTACTTGACCCCCCTTTCCTGTGTAGTCATAACTATCCAGGCCTCTGATGGAGGATCATGTTTTGGACCCTGGGCTCCTTGCTCTCTTTAAAAAAAAAAAAAAATGCATGGAAAAGCTCACCTTAACATCATTTCCAATCAAGTTTATCCAGAAATGCTTCATGTGTATTCCAATGGGGATGGCTACTTCCAAGACAACAATGTTTCCATCCATCAGGCCCACATTTTGTATTTACTATTTAAAACACCCCATGGCCACCACCAGTCCCAAATCTCAATCCAATTAAGCATGTCAAATGAACTTGAAGAATACATCTGTCATCACAGTCCTCTTAATACCTCACTCCAAATAATATAATGCATACAATATTAATGACTGTTTGAGGAAATACGCAAGATACCTTCAAGCTCCTTGTGGATTCTACCCTATGTTGCATCAAGGCTGTTATTTGAACAAAAAATGACCTAACTAGGTATAGGTCCTAATAAAGTGGCCTGTCAAAGCACGTGCGCAGGTGCGCGCGTGTGTATGCATATATTTACACATAAGGTTTTGTTTTTTTTTATCTTTTAATAGGTAAGCTTTGTGTTTTAACAAACTTGAAAAATAACACTTAACGGTGTTTATGGATGTAAACTTATCAAAATAAGACACCCATCCCCAACACACATTTGTAGCTAGTTGTAGATTTTATATACCCTCCATACAATTTTTGTCAAGTTTATTAGCATATGAATCCTGTCTATTACAAAATATAAAACAAATCTTTCGTCCAAAGGTAAGTTTACACGATTCTGAAAGATTATTACTAAATCAAATATAAATGAAACCAGTAAAGACTAAGATAAAGTTTCTGTATCTTATATATTACGTTTTGCAGTCTTTCATTTAAAAAGACAGTTTGCTACCAAAGTATTAGTTAAGTACGTTTATTTAAAAAATGAATTATCCGCTGCCGTCTTGCTTCAAACAACACGGACCTTTGATATAGTCAGTTCTAGTCAGGGAGAAGATTCAACGCTACAACAGGTGGTTTATGCTTATGTAGGGAAGGGGAGGAAGCTATCTTTGCCCTGGTAGGGAACAACAATCAAAGCCATTCCGTCTACGTGACTTCGTCGTTTGCGGCACGCAAATTGAAATTATGAATGCCGCCTTCAGCTTATTTTGAGAAGAAGCATTGAAAAGTTAGTTTCAAATCAAAATACTTACGTACTTATGATAATAATAATAATAATAATAATAAAACAAATAATTCATTAATTAAAAGATAATTTTTGATATGTAGAAATACGTATAGACAAACATCCCAAATCCGATGAAGCGCACGTACGGCGCAAACACAAGTGAAGGGCGAATAACTCTGTTGTTTATTGGACAAATTTTCAATAATGATAAAGAAAGTATCTATGACTGACTAATACAAATCAATTTGCTTTGTTATGACAAACATCTAGAATCAAAAGTAGCAAATCAGTGAGATATAGATAAGTCTCCCCATTAGATTCAGGTACTTTATTTTAAGATTCCTAATAATAAAAAGAAAAAGAAAACAGTTTCTTTACTCTATTTTAAGCAAAGTGTTTTAGTAGATGCTGTCTATTAATTTAAAATTGCCTCTCTGGAAGCAAAATATGTCCACTATCTGCTATTTAATTTTTAACAAATTACAAGAGCTTGAATCTATGAGAGTTGTTTCTTTTCACAATTTTTTTAGCTAATCATTTGTTTTGGTACAAGCAAAAATATAATTTTTTTTAATTTTAGGTTTCAGTCTTCTGTATATGGAAATTTATCAAAGCAAGAAAAAAACGTGAATGAATATGGATTATGATCCGAAAAATCTAAACAAATGGCAAAATAAAATGTCACATCTGAAGTTCAGTAATAAATCTTTTTTTAAAAAAATCAGATGGTTAAGTAATAAGCAACATGATGATTTCTTCCGTGTTTCACCTGACACTTGATTATACAAGAATTCTGATTCAAAAAAAAAAAAAGTAATAAGAATATATAAAAACAAATTCTAAAAGTTTTATGCGTGCTGAATCTGTGAAAGACAGGGAAATGATAGCTGGGTCATTCTATATCAATTCACCAAACACTTCCAGCATCACTATCTCCATCCTTTTTTTCTGCTGTCCTAGGCTTAAGCAATATAGAATTAGATCAAATGTAATTTTTCAGTTCTGTAGGCCAATTATTTCAGTCAGCATGCAGGAATATTGCAAAAAAACTAATGAAACTATCTATGCTCCTATAATTACCTATATGTATACCTCTGAGAAATTACCCTACTGAGAAAACCATCATAGTGAATCCAGGAAAATTGATTAGAAATCATATTTTGTACCATCATGAGTAAAAAAAAAAGCTGATTTCAAGACTTTTTCCTGACTGGGTTATATCATTTCACTTAAGGTTTGTTTTCTAACATTGTAGTAACAGATATTTACAAAAAAAAAATAATTGCAAAAGACTTGGAGAAAAATTGGAAAAGCAGAGGCACCTAAATTTGGGGTCAGATGTCAACAGGCAAAACTCTGACTGAAAATATCCATGTGAGTACAATAGAAAACTGCTGAATTACAAGTCAATTAAACTTCTATACCTGATATATATGTAAAAGGGACAGTTTTTTCCACTACTTCATACTTTAATGTTTTTTTTTTTATATAATATAATGATTTTGCTACTTGCAACAAATTAAATCATGTACAGATATGCAGACATTAAGAAAATGTGCATATATGTAGTAGATACAAGATACAGTACTAAGTGGGGGAAATATTGCATCACTCTTATATTTTCTATTATACTTCTCACTTTTAAACTCTGGCTCCCTTAGCTGCACTATCATTTGCAAGAATATTACATTGTTGCATCACTCTTTTCTAGTTTATGGGCTGATTTAATCACCAGCAGAGTATTCATCATCAATTTTTCCAACTAGAAATAGAAGACTTTCAACCACTGTATTGTGTTTGCGCATGTGCATGCGCATGCTAAAATACTGTTAGTGAATGCATCACCTTAACTTCAGGAGTATAAGTTATACTTGTCATGGCTGCCTTGGCTAAATGTTTGTTAAATGAATATTTAAATGAGCAGAGCCACAAGACATTTTAGAACATGGCCTCAAGTAGTTTAAATATAATATGGGCAAACACTTGCTGCAGGAAAAATGGGTTTCATCCCATCAGGTGAAGGTTGTGCAGCTACTGCTAGAGATGCAGTGTGGTGCCATCATGATAAAAATTACATATTAAATGTTCCAAGGACTATAAATACTGTTCGAAGTCATTTGCTGAACAAAATGGCTGCGAATCCTGTCTAAATCAACTGGGGAAAAGATAATATCTAACTAGAAGCTGAGAACTGGATATTTTAAAATAGATCATCATCTTCAGATTCTCAGAAAGACAGGCTCAGTGTTAGTTCTGTGGATTCAGATTTAGTAGTAATAGCAGAGTCTGTCAATATTAGTTTGACATGATTAAGTTGTTCCCCTGTCAGCTGCAAGATTGGACATAAATTATCTCATGGAGAAAAAGTCAATGTTCTGCTTCAACCTTAGAAGCAAAAGTATTATAAGTGTATCCAGCTGAACTTGAGTCTAAATCAGAATCATCAAAACAGTGTACTAAATGTGTAGACGTTGCTGATTTTATCATTTCTCTGCAAGAAAAATGCTCAATCATACTGCCACCATGAAGCTGTGTCATCAAGAAGCCATATGAGTTTGATGATGCAAAATATATGGTTAAATTGGGTAAACAGTTAAAGTCTGACTAGGAAATTCTGGCATCTCCCAGGAAACACTTTGGACTTTGGCAAACCACTGTCTGCTGATGCAGTGGAAGTTGTAGCCTTCCATGAGAACGATGATGTGTCCAAAGTATGTCCTGAGTTTGTCTCTGTTCAAATCATTGGTCTGTGAACATAAGCAGAAAAAGACTACATATGGAAAACTTGCATGAGGTTTGTTCTTTACAAGGAAATACATCATAGAAAAATTGGTCCCCATAGTGTGCAACCATGGATCAAGAAATACACACAGTGTGTGTTTGTGTCATGCACCAGAATGTGAAGCTGATGTTTAGTCCACTTGCTCAGCTTGATTATATGGCAGTAGAACCAGGTAAAATTTCTTAGTTTACAATCTTGACTCCAGGGACTGCATGCTTCACAGGTGCTCAATATGCCCAAGAAAGCAGGTTCTTGTGTCAAGGCTTCAGGAAATACTGAGTGAGGAACATGATGATGACATTATTAAAACAGTGGACGTGTACAGACTGAACTGAGATTATTAACAGAGAAAGATCTGGAGCAAACTACATTGAAGACCTTTCTAAGAAAGCAGTCTGCCCATTTAAATTCAATCAGAGGTCTTCATGCCAGAAATGTTATACTGATATTATTTTTTACCAGAGTATTTTGTTATACAAGATGTCATCCAAGGCTTCCAATGAGACAATTCCCATAATTCATCCTTTTGCAGCACATAACAGAAACAACAGCTTAAGCAGCTTTGTGTGTGTAATAGGTGATTGATTAAAGCATGACACAGTAGTGGTACATGAGTTTCAGAAACATTCTTGCACATACACAAAGAAAGTTGCCTATTCTGTCAGTCACATTCAGTACTTCATTGGTGGTGTAGCATCTCAGTATAAAATTTGGTCAACTTGTGCCACCACCAACAGAAAAATTTTAGGTTTAATGCTGATTGGAATTTCTTTGCCATCAGTCATGGGAAAAGTGCCTGTGACAGGGTTGGAAGAACTAAAAGACTGGCTGCCAAGGCAAGCCTGCAACCACTTGAGAATGATCAAATGACGAGTCCTATGATGTTGTATCAATGGGCATAGGATGGAATTAGGGGACTTGAATTTTTCTGTGTCACCAAGGAAAAACTAGACTGCTGTCAACAGGAACTGCAAGACTACTTCAAATCAGCTAAGCTTGTGCTTCAGTCAACCTGTCTACACTGCAGGCAAAGAGATCAGCAGCCACAGATAATTTCAGAGCAAGAGTGGCCAATGAAACTGCTAAGAAACCCTTTGCCCATCCCCACAAAACAGAAACTACAAGCATCAGTCACATGCCATAAACCGGTATGCAGCATCAGTATATGACAATAACTGATGAATTGGACTGGTCTTGGGGGAATGTTCATAGAATGAAGACCTACATAAATTCATGCACCCACCCAAAAGACCTAGCTAAGTCACTCACCTGGCTAGCCAGGGATGATGTATGTTGGGCATCAGTCATACACATTCTTACTGAAGTGAGCAGATCTAGAAGAATCTATTACATAAAAATATTAAGTCCAAAAATTATTTTAATACTGAACCAATTTTTACTTTCAAAAAATATACAAATTTTTCCTAAAATTTAAAACTGCATATATAATATTCTCTCCTTTTAATGTGAAAATTTGAGCAGTTATTACAAGCCTGCTCAGGGCATTTAGTTTTAATATATTACAGAAATATCTTAACTTAGATATAACAGCTGCTATGCTCGGCAGATTTCCAAATTATGTTAAGTTTGTTCTTTGGTTGCATAATACATATGAGGCTCTTGCTTACTTGAAACATACTATATTTTTTTTTTCTTTCTAACCAAGTGTTCATGTACATAATAATCTACTTTTCATGCATCTTTCTTAGCATCTATTCATTTCTTTTTAGCACAAAAAAATCTGTATTAATTCTAATCAAAGCATGTTTCCTAAAAACAATCATACACGCAATAAATAAATAGATTCTATATTCCAGATTTGGAAATAATCACAGATCATTTTGTTTTTCTTCTCGATGCACCCAGATCCGAAAGGAAAAATGCCGTGATTCCATCCAAAAAACTTCATGAACATAATTGCTCTGCGAAACATTAAAACCAAAAACTTTGGGAGTAAGATGTAACAAAAGAATAGATTGACAGGATTCTGAGAGGTCTAGCTCATTCGTATTCAGGTGATTTATAACCTGCTTTAAATTCTATTACTCAACAAGGGCTGATTTGTTTTAAGCAAAGCTATTTGCGGCATCTTGTCAATCAAAACCAGAGACATCTCATCTAAAATGATGGAAGAAAAAAAGAATACCCTATTTCTTTTTTACTGATGGCTGGAGAAAAAAAACTCAGATATGTAAACCATAGATACTTTTTCAGAAAAATTAAACATATATTTGTACATTTCATAGCTTCAATGAAACTGATACAATTTAAAGAAATAAATAAATATTTAGTATTAAAGTGTATAAAGAAAGCAGCTGCATACGATTTTAAAAATATTTTTCAAATTTTATGTTTATTTCCATTATTATGGTCTAGATCGATCACATAAATGTTATAAAACAAAACACAGTGCAAAGAATATGAAAAAAAATTATCATTTATTGAAAAACCTGAAAATCCAGTAGTTTCCTGTAATACATGTGAATTAATGTCTTCATCATAACTCTCTCTCACATACACACATGCACAAAAAATAAAAAATAAAATTATTGACAACAATCAATAAAATCTAAATGCACATTGCATTTATACAATTTTTCAGATAAATTTATTCATTAAAAATATGAAATTTAAAAAACAAAAATTATACAATACTGTGTGTATACAGTCTATTTAAAATAAAAATGAAATTAAAAATGAAAAGTGTGCTTGAAAATGGAGTGAACTTATTAAGTTTTAGTCTTGCTGTAAATGATTTGAGTAAACAAATTATTGATGCTAGTGGGATACAATGGTGGCTTGACAATCTGTTTTAGAAAAATATAAAGAGTAGCACCAGGTAAACACTTAAAGTTATTTCAACAGTTAACACTTTCAGAAAGATAAAACAGCTGCAAAGGAGCATGATCTTTAACAGCTTCTCTGAGATGTACATGGGGCAAAATCTTTATTTTATTTAATTACATTTTTTTTTTAAATACTGGCAAACTTTGATTTCACCTTTACTTTATAATTATCAACCTCACCCACTCATTCTTACTACCACCACCAAAACAAAAAACACAACAAGCTGCCTTTATATACTATGAACAAAAATTATATGAACCTGCCATGTTGGCTGGCAGACAATTCCCAAAATCACATTTTTAATATATGACTTTGGAAGTAGGAGAATGTATAATCAGTAATTAGAGGCAGGATAAGTCATCTTCTCAAGTTGCAAGTTAATATCAATGGATGAAAAACTAAACAAGTATTTTGAATTATTCACTTGAAAGAAAAAAAATGTACCAGTTAAAACTAAAAAAAAAAAATGTAGTGTGATACCAAACAAATGAGTAGTAACAAGCATGCTGGAATTTTGTCACCATTTTGAGGTAGTGTCTGCATGTTGTGTAGGGCAGCAGTTTTCAAACTAGGGGTTGCTACAAGGGATGGGAGAGGGGTCATGAAGCCAACCAATATCATGATTATTTTCATGTAACATTTAATATTTTTGTTGCTGTTGATGTGTATATGCCCTATTTTCTATGGTAGGATCCACAAAATGTCAACCTCTCATCAACACCTCCAGATGCAGTTATTCCATGGCTGAGGAACAGGAATTTGATCATGTTTTTTTTGTTGAAAATATTGCATCGAAGCATTCCCGCAGGATGTGTGCCTGTAGCTTGTACTGGTGCTGCTGCAAGTTAGGGGTTCGCAAGAATATGTCACTGGGTTAATGTGGGTACACTGGGAACTGCTGGAGTAAGGGGTTGTGTTGGGGGTTAAACATGTATGCATGGGGGTGTGTAGGGGAGGGAATAAAATATAATTAAAAAGTATTATTCTTATAGGAATGTATGTAATTAAATGATTTCCTTTTTTATTTTTAATATTTGCAATTTATTCCTTGTTAGGCAAAGAATCCAAATAAAAACATGCCAATTGCCATAAGAACCACAGCAAAGCAGTTTGAAACTCTCTTCCATACCAGATTTTCCTTAATAGAAAACATCTGTCCTGTCACAACACTGTGCAGTTTCAGATCAGTACTCTGGTGTTTATCAACTCCACAAACCCAGTTAACAGCAGCTCGCCACCAGGGAAGATTCACTGAAGGAAAAAAACAGCGTGTTTTAAAATCTCAAAACAAATTGTTTTTAAATGCTACATATAAAATGTCCTACACATTCTGAAGCTTTATTTTTCATACTCACAATGTTTAG
The DNA here is from genome assembly GCA_018389105.1 of Nautilus pompilius. Lineage (NCBI taxonomy): Eukaryota > Metazoa > Mollusca > Cephalopoda > Nautilida > Nautilidae > Nautilus > Nautilus pompilius. The sequence goes on from JACATO010000673.1 coordinate 198,674, forward strand.
GCCTGACCTCATCTAAAACAGAGATTGCATTTTCAAATATTTTCTGCCAAGTTAACTTGGTTTTAAAAAATATTTTTTTTAGTTATTAACAGTTGGTATTTTTTAAGTCAAACAATGTCTTTCTATTACATCTAATTTGTCTGCCAATCCTGCTTTACATACCATCTTATTTCAACTTTAAATCTGTGTTTTTAAAATTTTTTTTTAATTTTTCTTTCTTACAATGAAAAAAAGCACAGCAAATCCCTGATTATATAAAATATTTTTTTAAATATATTTAAATTATTTTCCTTTTTAAAAAAAAAAAAATATATATATATATATATATACTGTAAACCACTGCATCCTTTGAATGAATTATTCTGAGCATCAACTGAATAGGTTTCAAAATGTTTTCCCACGTATTAAAAAAAAGTGAAATAACTATACTTTGGTATTCAAACAACATGAACATGTTAACCGCTAAGGTAATATTAAGTATGTGGTAAGAGACAGTTTAATTATTTTTACTCGTGCTTTATCTTACCATTTTCTTCCAGAATCTCTCTATTTTTATCTATCACAACAAACTCTGACTTCTCAAACACATCAAGTGAACTTGCCACTTCAACATCTTTTTTTGAGGTATCAAATGCAGCGAGCTTGCTTGCCATTTCAATTTGTTCCCTTGACCCTTTCTTCTTTTTATTGTTGCAGCCTATGTCTACTCTTTCCTCAGTGCTGTGTCTTGACCACCAGGTGAGGCGTAATAACTTAAAAAAATAAATAATTGAAAAATGAAAAAGGCAAGTCAAAGAAAGATTTCAAAAGAAAATAAATAGTATGGGAATTTTCAAGAGTTACATCCAAGTGTCTTGTTTTCCAACCAAGCAACCATTTAAAGATGTTAGAAAAATCTCGCTAAAACTCCTGAATGGGAAGTTTTTATTTTCCTCTGTAAATACACAACCAGGTGTAGTAATGGAAAGAAGCCTGTGATGAAATGAGCTGGTGCAGTAACAGAAGCCACTACCATCATCAGCAATTACCCACTACTTAATTGGATGTTAAATTTCAAGGAGTGCAGTAGGCTAAAAAGCTAAAAACTTATATTAAAATATAGCTTCTGCATGTCATCTAAGGGCAAGTCAATAAGTGAATTTCAATTGAGCAGGTAGATGGTGACAAGGCCCTTGTTTCTGGTATTCTGTCACATCTAAAGTTATATAATATATTTTTTAATGAAACAGTCCAAAACATGACAGCACAGCTGTAGACATGCACATCATACAGCATATGATTTTTTCAGTCTGAGAATGCATAAGTGAAATTTTTCAATGTCTGCACAATATGGCAGTAAATATCTGGTGAAAAATTTAGAAGTGGACTGGTCTCTGCAAATAAAAAATGAGAACATGGAACAGGTGAAGACAATAATTCTGCAGAACAGGCAAACAAACTCTGACCAGTATGGAAAACTGTAGCCTCTTGCAGAACCAGCAGCCTACAACAACGACAACAACAAAAAAACCAACGAGGTTTTCTAAGTAAAGGAGTGTCATTGCAAAATGACAAATCCTATCCACGTATTCAGCAGTTAAAATTTAAATTTGTACTAAATCCACCTTACAGTCATGCCATGCACCATTTATCACTTCAGACTAATGAAGAAGGCTCTCAGGGAACAGAGATTTTGTTGATGACATCGATGTGCAGGCAATGATGTATAACTAACTACACCAGCAACTGAAAACATTTTTTCAATACCAGATTTACAAGACCATCTACCAGTGTCAAAAGTACATTATTGTGTCAGGAGACTAAGTTGAAAAGTGATTTGATTTCCAGGATGTGCACCGTGTTTCTCAAAAGCACGTGTTACTTATTGATTGATTTGTAAAATACAATATTTCTATCTGTTCCATGATGTATTAAACTGCAGTGGTCACAATCTCTTCTTCGCCTGTTCTGTGTTTTAAAAAACTAAAAGACCATCTTTACATGGTATTTACACATATTTTACTGTCTTTCATCTTAAATACTTCATATAGTTATCATGTAAAGGTGATCTTCAATAAAGACCAAATAATTTTGGTATGTGCAGTTGAGCGAGAAACATTCAAGAACATAAGGTCTCTGCTGAGACTTAATGCCTGCAAACAAATGCACTGTTTAAAACCAAATTATTTTGAAAGTTATCTTTTTGTATGGGTAATTTTTAGTTGCTAAGCATGTTTGATTTTTAAAATACCAAAACAAATAATGTCACACTTTCCCAATCACAGACAATTTACAGGGTCTTTTCTCCACAATGTTTCAGAGAAATGTGACAAATAGCACAATCACCTTCATATTTGTCCCTACACATACTCACACATTTGGGATCCAGTGGCTTGGTAAACAAGCTAACAACTATGGCAATACATCCAGTCAGCAAAAACAGGAAGATAGAAAAATACAAGTAATGAAAATCTTTAACAATACTTGGTCTTGGATCAGGTCTATTTTCACTGCAAAGTGGAACACTATATGAATACTCCACAATAAATCGGATCATTCCAACCAACATTCCAGAAGCTAGACCATAAAATGCTCCCTAGAAATAGAAAGAGAAAATGTTTTGTTATGTAGTCATCTGGTATTAGCAATTAAGCAAGCACTTCTCCTTGCCCAATTATCTTGTCTTGACAACTCCCCCAACACACAAGAAAACGTAAGGGAAAATAATTTAGTCTATTACATAAATATTTTCAAATATTTAAATTGTTTAACACGCACAAAGACAGAAACATAAAACAGTTTTAATAGATAACATGAAAGTAATCATTAGTATTAGTCAGTACTTTGTGTAGGAGCCCATTATAGGGTAGTATTTAAAGACTTGTGTGTGTGTACTCAAATGAGGTTTGTTTTTTTTACGCATAACATTGTATTATGACATTTCTTGGTAGCCTTTTGACTTTTTGCTGGACCATATTTGCTCAAGAAGGTTCCTGTTAAGACTTTTCACTGGCCAGTGCATCACTTTGACAGCAGTATCCACTTCCGTGTCTTTGGAATACTGCTTCACCTAGCACTAGAGGTGCACTATGGATTGTTATCATGTTGCATGTTTAAAAGAAAAAGAGCTTTTAAAGTGTAAAATTACAGAATTATATACATAACTAATTTAAGAAATTACTAAGTAAACAGTTATTTGTTTTAAATGTTACTAATAAGTGTATGTAGACAAAAAAAAACTAAAGTTATTACCTATAAAGACCCTTGTAGAGATCAAGTAAGCAGAACAATTAAATATGCATTATTAGCACATTAACAGTGAGTGAAAATAAATTGAAACTAAACATTTTTAAAAATGCAAAGTTGACTACACAGTAAATTTGAGCTATCTTCTAGTATTCTGATTTAAAAAAAAAACAAACAAACCTAAGGTGTTATTTTCTTCAATCAGGTGCAATCAGTTCAGTAATTTAGTACTAAGTCAGTGATGTCTCACCTTTTCGTTAAGGCGGTTCCAGAAAAAAGCCAGCAGGAAAATGGCGCAGATGGGAGGCTGCGTGAAACTGGACACTTCTTGGATGTAGACAAACAGCTCACTCCCTTCAGATGCTTTGATAACTGGAATCCAGATAATGCTGATCACAACAAGGATGATAACAAAAAGCCTGCAAGTTTTAAACATGAAGCAGAAGTTTAAGTCTAGATCAATTGTCATCTCTAAAAGACACCATGGTAGATATCAACATGGACAATTTGGTTAAAGGTGACTTACAAATTTAAAACAAAAAAAAATTACTTTTAAATTTAATCTACATTAATAAACTGCTAGCTTTAATTATAGGGTTTGTACATAGATTTATTATTTTAAAACTCTGAATTTTAAGATAGTTCTATTAAAATTGGAAGACTACTTTCTAAACTTATGTTTTGTGGTCAATCACAATTTCTGCTGGTCATGTTCCCATTTCCCAGTAATAAATAAATTTGTTGCCATTATCTGTCAGAACTCCCAAGAATTGGTTACGACCAGCGATGTTAAAGCTATAAATTAATTAATCTTAGATCAGCCAGTTCCCTGATAATATATATATGAAAATAAAACTATACTTTTACTAGGCTACAGGATACTAGAACAGAAGAATATTTCTAGAAGTGTTTTCTCTGTTATTTATACATAATTTACAGCAGCCTACCTTCCAATGATCATGACTTCCAGCTCTGAGGCTTGCTTACGAATAGCAGTCCAGATGTCCATAGCAAAAATTGTGCTACTGCTGTTAAATATGGATGTGAGGGAAGACATCAAAGCAGCCATCATCACTGCAAGCATCAGGCCTCGAGCACCAGTGGGCATGAGGTTGATGACAAGGCTAGGATAAGCAATGTTGCTGCACCCCGACCGACTGCCACAGATTTCTTTGCACACCAGTGGATCAGCACAACCAACAGTATCTGTGCATTCACACACACACACACGCACAAAAGATACAGAAATTAAGAGTTCACTGCTGTTGTGACCCTAACATAGTAGGATAAGAGAAAATATTTTCAGTGCAATACAACACAGAATAAAAAGTGTACCAAATACCCAACACAATGTGCTTTTGAAAAAGAGGCAACCTTAACTGAAGGCCAGATCAGCAGTTTTGTTTCTTAGGTCAACTATTATTCAAGGTTGGGATCGCACTTTGATCCCCCAATTTAAGGTTTAAGCAGGCTGGTGGATTCCTGACTACAATGACTACTTTTTGCAAGAAAGTAAAGACAAACACTCTAATCATTGAATACACATCGAGTTTAAAGCAATTGAAACATCTTTTTAAAAATTGTAATAGTAGTACTACATATTATACTAACAATTCTATTATACATACCACTTCAAAAGTCCATCACTTAGATTGGAAAGTCCTGGTATGTAGTTAGTGGGAATCTTGCCCCTGCCTGTCCTGAGCCCGACTTCCAGTGTCGGGTGTGTACCTGGATACTTTTAGCTGCACACAGGCTTCTGAGTGATCAGTTGTCAGTCTGCTGCATGAAGGGCAGACAAATTTCATGTGAAAATATCTGCTCACAAAAGTGTGTGAGAACTCTGAGGCTAAAAGAATGTTAACAACAACTTTTTTCAAACAATTTAATTTTCAGGAAGTGAAGCTTAGCAGGTTAAAATAGAAGCTCCGGGATCTTTTTCATTAGTTTCAAGTTCAGTTTGCTGATTTTTAAACTTTGATGACCACAAGTTTGAGCTTTTCAAACCATGCAATGTTTATCCACTGTCCAGGTTATTTTCACTGAAATGGCCAGGCTTTATGATGAAAACATTGTTCAGGATGTTGAAAATCTTGAAGTCTCTCAGAAAATTCAGATTTAAGCTTTTGAATGAACAAGTCAATCTCACTGACCCTTATTTTGCAACAAATGTCTTCACGCTTTCATAGAGATTCAAAATTATTTATCCTGGCCCCTGTAGGCAAAGATTAAATTTGTTTAAGTGAGACATAATGTCAGTCAAAAACATGGGCTTCCCCAGCCACTTGTCATCATACAGTTCAGGGTAGTTTTTGTCCTTTCTCTTGGATAAAAATTCCTTGATGGTAGTCAGTTATTTTACAAAGTGATCCAACACCTTGCCAATGGCTAAGCCAGCGCACATTACTGTGAGGAGGAATGTCTGTATATGCACAATCCATTTCTTCCAACAGGGTTTGAACTCTGTAAATTAGAGCTGAGTGAGAAACAAGAAAATTCACAATCCTCACCACCTCACCACAGTAGCCATCATAGTATTAAGTGAGAAATTTGAAATTTTTTCACAAAAGTTTTCTTGGCGAATGATGCAATGAAATTTGACAATTGGAAGGACATATACTATTTCAGAACCTTCACAAATCCCCAATCATTTCCCACCATAACATACATAGCAGTGTTCAAACAAAATCTTTTTCATCCTCTATGTTCAAAATGTTTCATAAAGGCTTTCATGTCTTTAGCTTTTCTTGTTCTATTCAATGGTTCTAAGCAAAAAAAAATTCCCTCTCATATTCCATCTGATTCTGAAACACAGTATCTCACAATAATGGCAAGACTAGGAATGTCATTAATATCAGTGCTTTCATCCAGTGCCATACTGAAAACCAGTGTTTTTTAATGCTGCAGTTTGGTGGTCTCTGAAATCTTCTACCATTTCACTCACACACCACTCAACAGTTCTTGCAGTCTGGCATTTTCTTTCTTTTATTTAAGGCAAGATCAAGTCCTTAGTCAGCAAATCACTGAAAAACCACTCAGAGTTCTTTTAAATACACTCAATCTGTAAAAGACCATCCTTTTGCAAAACAGAGTGCAATCTTGTAGTTTCCTTCTGCAACTCAACTTTTACTAGTCCTTGTGTGTGAAAATTCTGCTTTGATTTTCTTATGCCGCTACTGTTTTCTTAATTACTTTTTTCTTGTCAGATTCGCCAGAAAATAACTTTTCATGTTTAGTTTGAAAATGACTTTGCATGCTTGATGTATGACACACACTTTCACAGCAGAAGTGCAAATTTCACAATCCTTCTTGGGCACAAATCCAAATTGTTTTATCCAAGCATTATAAAATGAACGAACATCTAATCTAACTATCTTGTGAGACAACATTTTGACACTCACACACTACTGCCTTTGTTAGGGAGCAAGACAAAGACACAGAATGTACTAAGCAGACAAAACATGGAAAACCAGCAAGACTTGAGTTGAGTAGCATTGAGCAGATGCCATTAACTGCTTGTATGGCTTTTATATACTCTGCAGACTTCCAGTCTCTGGCGTTGTGTTGACCAATCATAATGTACTTCCAATGTAATGGTACATTCATGACAAATTCATTCTGCTTCCAATCATTGTTGACAAGAATCATCATAGATCATAACAATGTAGTTTCCTGCTTTTTAACTGTTGGTTCACATGAGTCTTCACATCTCAATCCATTTGAGCCAATACATAACTGTGTAGAATTTCAAAAAGTAAACTCCATTCACCAGGCAATCCGCATGCCAGACAAAGCCTACTTGTGCTGACAATAGGTTACCAATCTCTGCTCTAGACATCTGATCTTTCTCCTAACCCTATTTCCATTCAGACATCTGTACATATACATACCAAATTTAAGTGTAATATAAAATAAAACATTTGATGTATTTTGAATGACTGTATGTACATAATATAAAATCTTATCAGTAGGTGCACACATAATAATGTAGATCAATTTTTACTTGCAGACAAAAACAAACATTAATAGTAACCTGTATAGAGAATTCTTGAAATCATTCCTGGAAAGACCAGCAGAAAGAGAGGTAAAATCTTCAAGTAGCCACAAAAAACTGTGCCTGCTTTAGCATGGTCATAAGACTTTGCTGAAAGAGTTCTCTGAACAATTACCTGTAGTAATAAAGAAAGGAAACATTTTTAAACAATAAAACCCTCATTAAAATAGCAGACAATGAAATGACCTTTTTGGTCCGAGTCAGTCTGTTTTACTACTACTTGCACTGAAACTAGCCATCATTTGCATACAGAATAAATTTGGAAAAACGCACATTAATAGTACAGTTGTCTCGTGACCAGTTTCATTGAATGTGGTTAAAAATGATGACTGTAAACTGACAACTATCAGACTTCAGTCTTTGTCTTCTGCTTCAAAATTAGAATGCATTTTATTTTTTTATATCTCCATATTCTGGCTATCATCTATCAAGATTTAATCTACTTAAATAAAAGATAGTATAAAGGTCACAATTTTAAAACAGCATCCACTCTATCCAAAAACATAAGGCTTTGTTGTTTTTCTGTAGTTAATAACATAAAACATAGGTCCTTGAACAAATAAAATTTGGAATACTGTAATTTATGTATTGAATATTCAGCACTGAAAAATATGGTACAATTCCAGAAAACCTGAAAGGTAGTTTTAAGTCTACAAGTTGCATATATTTTGCTTTTGCTTTTTTTAAAATTATGAATTCCAAAAGCCTCCTTCTTGATGTACTGCACTTGTTTTGTAACATCAAAGAAACGTTTGGCTACTGATACAAGTGCAAGAACAGGAGAGCTGATAATTTAAGACAGTGTGCATTTATTCCAAAGAACCAAGTCAGCCAGCTCCCCATCAGTCATCAGCAAAGAATACACAATGATGGTCTGCTGAGCCCTTCCTTCTCAAAGATTTTAGTAGAAGCTCCGTGTGGTTGAACCAACCTCACAGCCAAAATCAAAATTAGTCACCATGCCAAATCTGCGTCTTCTTATGTGATAAAGATTGTAAGTTGCTACTCTCAATGGCAGACCGTACCTGATCAGAGCACCAGTACCAAATAGAGTTAATGGTCAGTCCAATAATTCCTGGCCAAGGAATGTCTCCCTTAAGCGGGTCACGGAACAGGTGCATATAATCGGAACGAGGATAACCACAGGTAGAATTGCTGTGCTTGGTGGTGTTGGGAAAGGCGTAAGGATATTTGGTGACCAGTGCGTTATAACCACCAACTTCGATAAAACCTGAATTAGTGAAAAACAATATATTTAGAAAAATTATAAGTCAATTTTCCACTTAAAATATTTGTTCACTGAATGTATTTTTTCTCATCACTGATTTACGTGATGCTTATTTTAAAATGTTTGAATACATTCAATAATTACTTTTTTGGAATTTTCAGTCATATCTACAGAAAGTCAGAAGCAAGAAATCTTTAAAAAAACATACATAACCCCCTTTTGCCAAAAAGTATGAAGCCCATCAATATCTTACATATCTTACGGCCCCTAGTGATATATGATATACCACTAGTATCAAAGAAATTATCTATCTTCACTGTTCTTTCTCATATGACTTTTAAAACTGCAATCAAGTCAGGCCTCTAAGCTTTCTTCATAGCTGAAATTACATATTACTAATCAACTTGGTAAACCTTTAAACCTTTTCAAAGAGATATATATATATATATATATATATATATATATAGTCCTAACATAATGTAGTCACTATGCCTCAACTGTGTATCCCAAAAGGTACAAAAGAATTAAGTGTTTTTAAAGATTATAAAACCACATCTACATTTACACCTTAGCTGTCACTAAATAATTAAAAATACAAATATTTAATTCATTTCCCTCTTTGTTTTCACAATAAAATAGGTTTTGACAGCTGTTGAGTATCAAGAACACTCAATTAATAAAATACAGTCCACTCTCCCCATTCACTTTAGTTACACTGGGTTCCAGTCATGCATTAAGCTTGTTCAAACAATACCCTTTGTTAGGATGGTGACCTAAAAGAAAACTTGGGAACCCAGTTTTTCTAAAGAAACACCAGGCAGATTTAACCTAAAAATTAACAATGTATCCAGATTTAATAAATTGCGATAGCTGCAATTTTTTTCAAAGTCGTTCATAAAGAAATGGGACGGCTAAAAAAAAATACTGAGACTGATGATTTAGAAAGTAATTTCATTAAATGCTACTTTTTAATAATATTTATAATTTGTCTGTCTTTTAATTTTTTTTTAAATGCAGGTTAATTTTTAAAACTATATATTAATATTTAAACCATTATATCTGGGACAATAGTTTATTATGCAAAAAAGAGAGTTTTCCTCAAAAATGACATATCTGTATTTTCTACCAGGTTCGTTAACTGTTATTCTGAAAGTGTGCAATGTAAGATGCAATGCATATGAGCAAATACTGTAGATTTACTGTAATGATTCCTTCAAAGAATGAAGAATCAAAACAACAAGAAAAATAAACTTTTCATTAGCATAGGACTTGAATTTGTAACTATAACACAAAGACTATATACTAAGGTGGGAAAAAAGTGAAGTTCGGAATTATTTCCAAAGGAAATGGAGACAGCCTTATTTACAGAGCAAAATTTCTACATGAAATCATCAGAAGAGCCAGTTGGTCTGGAAAAACTTTAATAAAATGTATATGGTCATTCAAGGTTATTATTAAAAACCAGATTACACAAAGAAATTAAAATTTTTCTTCACTTGATCAAGCTTTTATTTGATTATTATTTACACAATTCATTATCATCATTTCTATGCAGGACTATGTATACAGCCTTTTGTTTTTTCTTTCATTCAGAAAATAATTTCACTTTTATTAAACCACTTGACATCCTGTATTTGAAGTGAGTGGATTTTGTTTCTATTCCAATATCTATTTTCCATTAAAATAATTTTTTCTTCTTCTCCTCACACTGTCACAACAGCACAGCTGACTTACATCCATCCAGTTCTGTCCTGTCCAATTCATTAGTGTGTGTAGATAGGTAAGTCCTTACATACAAAATATTTGTAAATTATTCATGGAAAATAAATTAAGTTAAGTTTACTGAACTATACAAATGGTTCAGACCTTCAAGGACCAGAGCCAGATGTTAGTGTACTGGGTTTATACAGATACCTAATTACTTACTGATAATCATCAAGGCAAATGCTCCAATAATCATAATAATTGTCTGGATGAAGTCTGTCCATATCACAGCAGTTAGGCCACCTTAATATAAAACAACAAAAATATTGTCTAAAAAAACTTTCAGGTTCTTTCCCCCAAAACTTAGAGCTGTGCAAAAGAAAATCAAATACCAGTTGGTAAAATGCACATAATAAAGAGATTTTTAGAGCTGTTCCCCATTAAGGTCCTTAATTCATGTAAGAAATAACAATTGGGTAATCTAATTTTTTTCATAGAAACTAGTTATCTTCGCTCCCTCTTTTGTCTTTATTTCTTTCTTAATAAAAATTTTCTTATTTTCTTTTAATATTTTCAAGAAGTTTAATCCTTGATTAATGACAACTTGGTTTAGTGAACCTCCTGTATTATTGCTCTTCTGTACCAGCATCAATGTGGGTTTCCTCCCACATATAAGCAGAGAAGTTCGGATAGAGACTTTTCATTTTCTACTGAAGACAAATGCCAGGCCTCAAAAGAGACAGGAATGCCAACACTTGCTAGCAGTAACCATGGCACTATGCAACCTCATCAAATATGTCTACAGCTGCAGGAACAAATAGTGGAATCTACAATACTCTTTCAGCAAGAAGACAGGGATGGTCTCCTTTGAGAAGCTATTACCCATTTAGGATCAATGGTATCTCGATATCACCCCACTCTTGCTTTCTTGTGAAACAGTACAGATATACTACACACTCGAATGGTATTAAGAAAAATAGAGGTTTGCTTTAATAAATTTCTATTTTTAAAGCGCCCTTTGTTGGTTATTGTTTTCCTCTGCTTGTTGCATTCTGACATCTGACCTAATTTGGATATGGTATAATTCAATCCAAATCACAAGTTAAGGAATGGCTTTTGTCAGGTCAGTCTACTACTCTTTTTAAAATATTGCTGCATTGTGTAAGCATTTATATAAATACAAAACATCTGCATTAACTGGAGAGAGAACCCCTCTTTTACCTGTTATGGTAAAAATAGATGCAACTCCAAGCAGCAGCATAATAGCAAAATAAAGATTCCATTTCAAGGCTTGCTCTATAAACAATGCTCCAGCATACAGGTCAGCCTACAAGAGAAACAAACTTTTAGTGTTTTTCCATTAAAAGGTATGCTTAATATGCTTCACTGAAACCAAACAAATTCCATTTCATTTAACTAATCTTCATGTTCATCCTTTGATTATTTTTTTTCAAAACTGGTTCTTTGTACTCAATTTTTATTTACAATATGTTCTGTGTGAATAAACTTTACTAGAAAACACGTTTCTTGCATAAAGAAAACTGGGTATACATAATATATATTTGGGATGTTCAGATGAAACCCACTGGCTAAGAGAATCATCATGACTGTAACTGGCTGGGTGTCATCTGAACACCCCTAGTGCATATACATTGCAAATAATATTTTAAAAGGTAGCAGATAGCAAATTCAACGAAATTACAACCAATGTGTAAATATTAAAAAGTCTGCTAACCAACAATGCTAACTCTACTCACTGAGATTTTTGTAAATATGTAGACCAACAGAGCCAGAACTGCCAAACAGAGCTGTAATCTTTTCCCACCAAATCTTCTCTTTAAATACTCAGGCATTGTGAAAACCTGGAATTAAATTAATTTCATCCATACAAACCAGGCTTTTCCTGGCTATCTTAGATAACACTTTTTTCCCCTCTACATGTTAAATAAAGAAACAAAATTCTGTTTTGTTTATTTGATTATTTGTCTTTAAATTCTGAATGTGAAAGCAACAGGGTTAAAAGCATTCAACAAAAATTAAAGTTTAAGAGTAAAATTGGTAATTTATTATTTAAAAAAAAATACTTCTTGCAAGTGTTTTTGTTTTCCTCCAAATGGTAAATTAATTACAAAGTATAGTTCAATATTTAACTTCTAATGGTATTTTAAAAAGGTAAAATCCATATATCATCAGTGATAACTTCTTTCTGGATAAATTATTCATGCATATTTCATACAACCTTCCCCTAATAAAAGACTAGATGACTTGTTTGGCATCAGAAACCATCTTTAAGAAAAGACTAATATAAAGAGGCAAAAATCTCAATAAAAACAGGCCACAGTTCAAATCATTATTACATTATTTATACTTAGAAAGTCCTTTCAATATTCTGCAGAAAACTGAATTGAGTTTTTGTTATTTACAAAAGCAATTCTTCCTGAATTAGTAATGCACCACATCTGTTACCATTACTAGTGTTTTCATAAATGTAAAATCTGTCTTTAATAATAATAATAATAATAATAATAATAATAATAATAATAATAATAATATTCATTGCCTTAAAAAGAAAAAACTGCAAATAGATAAAGCATTTTATTAATGCTGAAATACCTGCTAGGTATATACTATGCTGTTATTACTGTTTTATTTTTCCCTTCGATGAAGTTAATAGAGATTACTCACCCCAGAGGCTAAGTAGACTGGCACAAAGATGTATCCCAACAGCAGGGTAATATACAAGGCCTGTAATATGAATGAACAAATCTAAAATAAGCACAATACATTAAAAATAATGCAGATACAATGTATATATGCAGTTTATGTACAGTATATAAATTAATAATGATAAATTTTTTAAAATATACTAAATAAAGTACATTAAAAAGAAAAAACAATCAATGTTAATTAATTAACAGCTCAGATAATAAAAGTGCACTGCTTGTAGTAAGTAAAAACATGGAGATCCCAAAAATCTAGCCAAACCCTCTCTTTTGAGGAGCTCCTATGACTTTCATAATAATTCTTTAAGCTATAATATTAAATACTTCTTTTAATTCAGAATTTGCTTTGTATATTTTGAATTACTGTATCCTCTAAAGCACAGGAAGTCTACTCAACCCATTTAGCTAGAAAAAGGGGATTTCTTATACTTCAAAAACCTCCTATGAAAAGTAAGTAATTCATTTTAATGCAAGACATTAATGAATAAAATATTTTAAATACATTTATAATAAGCAAAGAAAAAAATTAATTAATTATAATTGCAAGATTCAAGTACATGTGACCAAGCACAATAAATGATGTAAAACCAGATGACAGAATTCAAGAAATGTTTTGCAAACACATCTAGGAAAATAAAACACTTGCCATGACACCATCTTGCTTTTAAACGTTGTTAGTAGTCTGACAGCATTTACCAGATTTTTTCTCATCAAAATCCTTCCACTGACTCAATTACCAAGGATTTAAATTGGATATTTTTATTATCAGTTGGTTTTATTCATCTTCTTTTCTTATTTCTAGTTTTTTTCATAGATATTGGCTGTTTAACTCAACGTTAATGATTGCATCAAATGTGAAATTATCCATAAGTATTCGATGGCAGCAGAGCTTGCTACAAATAAAATCATGGAAATCATACCAAACATGTTTCATGTTAGAACCATGCTATGCAGGAAAAGAAACACAAACCAAGTTTAAAAACAAAGTAGTGATAAAAATATATACACAAACCTAACTGAATATTTCCACTTTGTCCAAATTAAACTAACTCAAATGGAAAACAAAAGAAAATTCTACTGCATAAATCAAATGGTAAAGTATTAAAATTGTGTATTGTTGAAGAACAAATATAGCATTTATGTACAAGATTATCCCATTTGAAAAAGCAAGAAAAAAGAACATTTTTTTTTAAAAGGCAGTTAAGCATGTACAAAATAACTTGCAAATGTAATTTTTCCTTCACAGTATACAATTAAATGTATGTTAAGAAAAAAAGAAATAGTTTGTGAGTAAATATAATTAAAATATTAATCACTGTATTAACAAGCAAGCTTTTTAGACAAAGTAAACAAAATATATTTTAAAGTAATAATGAAACACTTCAGAATTTTAAAACAATCAGAATTTTGTGACAGCTTAAGTAGGAATATAATGTTTAGTTTATTTTAAAAATTAAAGAAATACTTTTGCTAAATACTGATAAGAATAAAATCAGAGTTCTCAAGCTGAAGGAAACAAATCTGTTATTACCATCATTTTAAATGAAGATTCTCTGAGTCCTCATTAAATCAATGATTACAACAAACTATCTTCCAAAGTAATCTGGTTTGATTTTTAAAAAAATACATTTCAAATAGTATACTTAGATGATCACTGTGATAAAAGAGATGCAATTCTTGTTTTGTTTTTTTTGTGAGCTAGAGGGAATTAATCAATAATATCTGTGCCGTTTTCACTATTTAAACATCGAGCCAACACAAAAAAAATTAGTGAAAAATATGCTGAGGTCACAAGCAATCAATGGGTCTTCTGCTGCTCATGCATGACAGAATAAAATATTTCCTCTTTATATTTAAAAAAAATGAATATATTTACATTAAGTTCATATAAACCAATTGCAATTCCAGAAGCTGCGCCCGACCCAGCCAAACCAACAAAATGGATACTTCCAACGTTACTTGCAAAGAGAGATGCACCAACCTAAAATAACAAATTAAACAAATTTCTCAGAATATAAAAAGAAAAATGTTCAAATAACTTCTATGTAAAAATTTTAGTAGAGAATATGCTTAAACAAACAAACAAACAGTAGAGAGAACTTTATGTAGACAATGTTTCAGTGTAAAAACAAATTGATTGATTGACATAATTTGTTAACAACTATACCACATAAAGAACTTCCTTTCAGAGACTTTATAATAAGTATATCTTTTAAAACAATGAAAAAACTTTGGCTGATAACATTTTCATTTAACAACTAGAGTATTTCCTCCTTTGTATAAAAAGATACATAAAAGTAATCTTTTTAAGTGTTTAGCAGTATAACTAGAAACCAAGTCAAAACTACTTTACAACAATCATACATTATTATAACAGTCTGGGCTTCGTAGATAAAGATTGTCATTAAAAAATGACAAGACAGAGACTGGACATAAGTAAATAGGCAACCAATGAGACTCAAAAAGGCCATTCCAGTCCCATGGTTAGCATGACTACAAGCTGCAAGAACAGGTATAGGCCAGAGAAAGACTATCAAGAGTTTCCAGGGAAATGATGGACTCAGAAAGAATGTGCATAGTTTGGCAATAGAACATTGGCAGAAGCCAGCACAAAATGTGCAAGGCATTAAATATTCTTCTGACAATTGTTAACAAGCTGATTGTCCAGTTTAAGAAAAGCCATTAGATAACATTCAACATGGCAAAATAAATGCCAACATCTACAAAAACTATTGGATGTTATTTCCACAGCATAGGGTACAATGGAAGAAAATCCAGGAGCATTAGGGTTAAATCCAGAAAAAAATAGTACGAGACCATTTTTCAGGATATTTTCAAAATATTATAAGTAATAACATATCCAAAGTCCCCAAGTTTCCCCTGTGTGCTTACTTCACAGCAAGGCATGATGCATAAAAACTAATTCACATTTTTGAATAAAATACAAAAAATGGCATTTTTCCTTATAAACTTTAAAATATTGGCTTCATTGACTTGGAAATTTACACAGGAGTAGGCATCCACTTATATTAGCATCCACTGCACTTTATGATGTACCATCTCATATTTTTATAATGATAAGTTTCTGCCAAAATTTCTAGTGTATGCCTCACATCTGATAGTTCTGCCTCTGGCTCTCACCAACGATGACACCTACACTCTGTCATATCTTATTTGATGAAATTATAAATACTATCTTTACATTTTTACATAATGATCAATTTATTAAAATATGTCATAACAATGTGCGACTGATTAAAATAACAAATTATAGATGTACTCCACAAATTAATATCAATATTGGTTTAGAAAATTTTAAAAATCCTGTATCAAAATTTACTTAGGGACATTTTAATAAATATCATTTTTCACTGTAAATTTAATAATTATCAATAAAAACAATGTTGTCTTTGACTCAGTGTCCAGTTTATGGTACTCACTGGCTCTCAATGGTATACTAATACAATTAAAACATATCTGACAACACCATTCCTGCTTTCCTACACCCACTCATTGTTCTACGTCTATAGCTGACAAAGTTTATAAGCTTTTAGGGGTAGGCAGCTGATCAGATCAGTGGCAATGGGAACAAATGTTTGGTTAATTAAACTAATTTAAAGGCTTTGCTTTTCCCTTGATTGTAAAGGGCAGATGTGGTGTGATTCCTGTGGAAGCATGGATGAAGATTAGGTACTGTATGACATCACTTGTCCTAATGCTGAAAGTGTCATAGACTTATTCCTGCATAACACACACAGATTCATTGAAGGGGCTGCTTGTGCAACCAACATGACCAGCAGATCTGTCAGTGCCAATAACCACCAGTGAGCAACTATTCCTGCTGCTGCCATTTGAAGTGCTATAAGCGCAATAAGTGTGTCTGCCCGCTTTACAGGGACTCCAGCATTCCAAGAATTGCAGTTAATGCTTAAATGAGGAATATCTTGTTTCCCTTTCAAAAAAAACTCACTCTGGGTGCTGTGGCTTTAAAATTAGGTGCAACTATGTCGTCTCCAGAAGTGCAGCTCTTTACCTTCTAATTCTGCTCTGTTGATTTGGTTGATGCAGGTCCATCATAACCATAAAAAATGACAATTGTACTAACTTTCTGATGGTTAATGATGTAGGCTTTGTAAGATTAACATACATTGCCGGTTTTTGCCTAACTATACTCTGGAGAAAATGAACTCTATGTAAGACAAAATGGGTGTAATTGGAAATAATGTTCTGACAGTTAATCATAGATTTAAGCATTTTCCCAAAATATTCTTTATTGTTTTCCACATATACCATCCACAAAGACTGATGGGAGTTGTGGAACCAGCTCATACTGAAGGAAGATATCTATCTTAAACTTTTTTAGAATACATGTGATCCTACTGAAAAGCAATGAAGGATTGACAACTTCTTCACCATGTACTTTTACAGTGTTTTTCATGGCACCAAGTGACTTCACTTTGTCTTTGTAGCAAGGAGTATGGATCATCTTTTCCACTGCAGACTGGCTAATCTGAATGGCATTATCACAATTCACTGTACTGTCTTACAATTGTTCCAGTAGTGATGGACACCAAGAACCCTGGTTCCATCAAACAAATGGATGAATCTCTAGCCAATTAATGAAGCCATAAAGATCAGATTTCTCCCCAGATATACTGGTTGAACCCAGGTATTTGTGCTGCTCAGATGTTGTTGAGTGCACTGCTGTAAAGTTCTCCAGTGCATTTAATATACTGAACCATTCAAAAATTATCTCAAAAGTTGTATTTAAAGTAATCCATAGTTAAACAATAAAAGAGTGACTTATACTTTTGACACAAAAACATAAAATTTGCTCTTCAGCCCAATGCATCGACATTCTCTAAGAAAGAGCAATGATTTGTCTATGTCAATGGTCATCTGTAAGAGGGCAGTATTTTTACAAAAGATAGTACCCCAGCTCACACTGCCCATCAATGCAAAGATAGTATGTCAGGGCATCACAATTCTGCCATGGCCTGGCCAATTATTGGATATGAACCCCATTAAGCATGTGGTTATCCGTGACCAAATCCTTTGAAAATGTCCTTGTAAGCATGCTTCCCAAAACTTCCTAATGCAGATTCTGCACCACCAGGAAAGGGACTGCAATCCCATAGAGCAGGATTGCTGATCTCACACACAATGTTGTATCATAAAGCAAAAAAGAGGTGCAACATAATAAATAGATACTCTCTCAAATATGGATGTCCTTTCATCATGTCAAGTCTCTGTATATACTTATATAAAAACAAGGTATAGTTATACAAAAGAACAATTTTTTTTAAAATTTCCAACATTTCAACTTTAATTTCAACAAAAGCAATTTCAAAAATGCACATTTAATTTTGTTAGGTCTTAGAAAAAACAAACAAAATAAAATAAAATGAATTGGCTTGTTACACTTACTAGAATCCATTGCATGTTTTGACCAGCCAAAAAGTACCCACCAGCGCTACCCCGATTGTGTCGAGAAGTCTACAACAAAATATACATGAGATAATTCTCCAAACCTAGAGTTCTCCTTATTCATAACCTTCAGGTGAAGGTTACACTGTAAAAATTTAATTGAATATCCAGGAAATTTACCTAGAAAGTTTGCCTATGGAAATATGTCAATAAGAAAAAAAAAATTCTGCTTATGGACTTTCAAGGGGGAAAAGACAGACATGGTGCAATGTTTGTTTGTTTTGATAGCTCGTTATTCCTGAAAATGTCTCAGAGGCTCACAAATTTTTTTCCCTCGCGATAGGCCAAAAGTGGATTACATTACTCTACTAAGATCACAATGTATTAAGTAAAACTAATCTGAAATTCAATTATCTTTTTCTACAAAATTGTCCCACTCAGGTCATTCTTTGGGTAATGATAGCACATGTAAGATTTGAGGCATAATTGAATGATGCTGAGTTTTTGGAATGCTATTAATGCATTCAAGTGAAGACCTGACATTATAATGCAAGTTAATATGCCCTGAAACACAAAATAACATCACTGACAACACCAACAGGTAACTTATGTTCATAACAGACCAACAAAAGTTAGTCCAGTGCAATACATCACATTTTTTCAGGGATTAAATATGTTTCCAGTTCTTGAGCCAGCATATAAGAACAAGGCAGGTTGTGTTAAAGATAGGTAATGATAAAAAGTTCACTGACAAAATATATATAGAGAGAGACACATCCAAGCCAGCTGATGACTTCCAAAGTTTGTGTATGTTCTATCCACAGCTGAGCATAAGAAATTACCATTCAAGTCATTTTAGAGAATGAATATAATTTCAAAGATAACATTATGGAAAATAACAATTTATTTATTGATAAAAACTTCAAATTTCAGTGTGATTCACTACAGAAAAAGCTTGAGGAATCCCTGAGCTCCAATCTTGTGGTAAGCTAAGACATTTCTCCAAATCACATTGCTGAATTGCCACCATAAATGCATGCCGTATACTGTAGATCAAGTACACCTGGGATGTGGTGGCATTATATATTTTTTTAATTTCCAGGTGTTGTCAATATGAAAACTTTATAAAGTGAAAATTTTATTTAAAAATCCAAACCATATTAACCAATAATGTCTTTTCTAACATTTTGGAAAAGAAATAACAACAGAAAACTGGTATACAGTTGTAACTACACTACTACTACTACTACTACTACTAATACTATAATAATAATAATAATAATAATAATAATAATAATAATAATAATAATGAAGAATTAGCGTGACAAAAAGAAAGAAAGAATATAAAAAAATGTTTAAATGATACACTTTCGCATATTTTAGGAAAAGGAGAGATTGGAAATTTTTGTCTTTATATGCAGTAGAAAATTCCAGATGGAAATAGCAGCAGCATCCGACCGGCGAGATCTGCCACGCGAGAGTGGGAGTGTGTGTGGTGCTCCTGTCCGCAGCACTGATGTTGTAGTCAGGGAGATATCCACCGCGGCTCCTCCACTCCGGTGTCGTGTTAGCAAGTAGTCTGCAGTGCAAACCGAAGCCGATGATTAATCAAAGTTCTCCGCTTGGAGAACGACTAAGGTCCCACCAAGTGTTTTTCCATTCTAATGTGCGGACCGTTTGTAATCGCGCGATAAAGCAAAGCTGCCACATGCTTACCCATAATCCGACGAACAACACGAAGACGAAATACAGTGCAATTATAACGAGATCAGCTATATGGAGCGCTGTGTCTCCCACCTTATTTTCTGCCATCGCTAAATGTACTGACTGTACTGGGGTGGATGTATCCGTAAGCAAGGGAGATAACCGAGGTATTCCGGGATGTTTAAAAATGTAATAATAATAATAATAATAAACAAAAGGTGTTGCGTTCTGCGTACAGCTTTTATATGTGGAGCAAAAAACTGTGAGTGGCTGCATATAAATTCAGCAGTCGTTGGCGTACACCGACGTTTACGTTTTTGACACCCGTCGCGGTCTTGAGGACATCTCACTGAAAAAAGGGGAGGGGAAAACGTGCAGCACCAGCAAGAACAACCGAGCAAGACAGTCACGAGTTACCCGTAAAATCACCATAAGTGCCCAGAAAATTCCAACTATAACCATGCTTAGCTGTGGGAGGAAATCCGCCACAAACATGGACTGGTATAGGAGAGCGAACCGAGCCGCTGCCGCAGGAAGCGAACTCGGGCCTCCAACCTTGGCAGTCCAGTGACCCTGTGTTTCTTCGGCACGTCAGTGAGCCCTGACGCTGACCAGGGTGTGCCGCGGGACGTCAGTGAGCCGTGACGAGGACAGGGTGTGCCGTGGGGAGGATCATGGTGTGCCGCGGGACGTCAATGAGCCCTGACGCTGACCAGGGTGTGCCGCGGGGCGTCAGTGAGCCGTGACGCTGACCAGGGTGTGCCGTGGAGAGGATCATGGTGTGCCGCGGGACGTCAATGAGCCGTGACGAGGACAGGGTGTGCCACGGCACGTCAGTGTACCGTGACGAGGACCATGGTGTGCCGTGTATTCCTACTTTTCATGAGATCGAACTTTATTGTCTAGATTCGTGCTTTCAAAAATAAGGAAAAATCTTCAAATCTCTGGCTGTCCCAATAATAATATTAATTGTTACTATTATCTTTATAATTTTTGCTATTATTATTATTATTTGAATGAGATTTACGAAGAACGAAAAGGAGAGCAATTTTCATGAGACACGCGTAAGTGGAAAAGGTCCCCGAAAATGTTGACCCCGTTGCGAATTCTGTACTCAGTAGTGACGTCAGTACGCTCCTACTTTTTTACGCTGGTCGGAAATCAGCCTCGTAGCACTGGAACTGGAAGTTCGGAAAGTTTAAATTACTGCACATGGGCTACCGTGCAATGTCCTGCCAGCTTCGTTCTTGTCTCGTTGATCCTTGCGCTATTAGTACAAATGGTATGGCGAGATCTTTTCATCATCTTCTCAATACCCATAAAATGGATCGAGTTATTACAAACAAAAGTAAATCAGACAGCGAATTGAATCGACTGATAAAGGTGCGGATTCTCGGAACAAGCAGGTCAAAGGGAAAACAGCCGATGTCATGAAGTTACATTAAATGTTGATTTTCTTCAGCTGGTAACCATTCAGGTCCATTGCCTGGATGTGTTCTGTGTTGTGTGAGACTTTCAAATGAAGCCATAGCACCAAGTTAGCTAAAACGGTGTCTAGAAACTAAACAATCATCTCTAGTTGAGAAAGACGTGAACTATTGTAAGCTCCTGCAGAAAAAAATTAGTAAAGTTCCACTTTCAAATGACACTATTAGTCGACGTATCGATGATATATCGGGTGATATTGAACCATCCCTAAAAGTGAGACTAAGAGCTGAAAGATTTTCTATTCAAGTGGATGAATCAACTGATATAAGCGGATTTGCTCAACTTATTTCTATCATCAGATTTTAGACGCAGACGATATAAAAGAGCACTTTTTCTTTTGCAAAAATGACCTGAGAGGACTACAGGCGAAGAGATATTCAATGTAATGAACAGTTACATGGCGGGAGAAAATGGTCAAGACCCTCTTCAGTGGTCACATTATATTGGAGTTTGTACTGATGAAGTAGCATCCATGGTAGAAAAAAATAAAGGTTCGCAGCTAAAGTTAGAGATCCTTCAACCACTGACACACTGCGTGGTCCATCGTGAAGCTCTTATGGCCAGATCACTTCCAGATGAACTGAATGAAGTAATGGAACAGGTTATTAAGATGGTTAACTTCATTAAGACACGACCTCTCAAGTCACGTTTATTTTCTGTTCTATGTTCAGAAATGGGACCAGAGTACAAATCCCTATTGTTACACACAGAAGTTTGATGGCTGTCAAGAGGGAAGGTACTTACAAGAACATGAAATGCGTCAAGAAATGAAATCTTAAATTTCTGTGACGAATACGGGTGTGCAAAATTTGCATATCTTGTTGACATATTTGGCTTACTAAATAAGTTAAATCTTGAAATGCAAGGCAGAGATGAAAATATCCTCACCCTCTCTGATAAGCAGAATGCTTTTAATGCTAAGTTATGCTTGTGGAGAAGAAGACTGAGAAGTGGTCATTTGGATAATTATGTCTTCCAATGTTGCACAGATAGATCCGGCAGTCAAGATGAAAGAAGTTATTGAACAGCATCTACTATTGTTTCAGGGTCATTTGAAACATTATTTTCCATCACTATAAGTCAGTAATTTTGACTGGATCAGAAATCCTTTTTCAAAAGCATCATGTGAAAGTGCTGAAAAGTTAGGAATACAAGAGCAGACAGAATTGACGGAAATAAGTATTAATAGCAACTTAAAAATGAAATTGAGGAAGTTCTGGCTGCTTGTGGATAGGTAATACCCTGCTATTCGCTCTCGAACAATACAAGTTTTACTACCATTTTATTCGACATACCTGTGTGAGTTGGCATTTTCAACATTAACTGTCATAAAGAACAACAAAAGCGAACGTTTGAGATCAGTCGATCAAGAGCTTCGAGTAGCCATAACCACTATCGAGCGTCTATGTGCCTCAAAGCAGGCCCAAATATCCAATGATTATAATGAATAATGTATAATCTAAATAAATGTTTGTATTGCTATATCTTTTGGTGTGTCTTAAAATTTTAACAGTCGGTGCGCGAGCCAGGCCGTGGAGTCTAGAGGCGCGATGTGAAACTGTCAGAATTTGATTTGAGCGGAAACTGCATTAAAAGTTTTGTTTTGTGATTTAAACGAAAGTTACGATCACCCTTATCACGCAGATTCTTTTCTTTTCTCCAGAAACATCCTAGTTATGGAGATTTATATTAATCGTCGTCTTTCAAGCAACTTATGGCAAATGAACGCCTTCTCATGACCGGTAGTTTACCTGTTTTCTTAAATTTGGCCTTTAATGAGTTTATTTTGGACGAAACTTGGCCTTTTGAAGGATAGTTTTCTTCCTCAAAAGACGAGTGAGCTTTTTGAAACTGCAGGCTGTATTCCCGGCTGTGGCTCCATTAGACTCCACAAATACACGCAGCACGGTGGAGGCGTAAGGCCTTTTCAATTCTCCTGTGCTTGATTGCAATGTCACTACTGCCTGTCCTTTCTTTTGTTTACTGAAAAGCATTTGAATTACTGCTCTAATTTCAGTTTCCGAAGGGATATCAAAGCGACGAGGATACATTCATCGTATCGCATTACATGTCTTGTTTCAGCAGCAAATGCATTACCTTCAACCATGTATTTGAAACGTCGCTTGGAAGTTGCTACATACTCTTCACCAATACCAAACATCTCTCAACAATTCCGACCTGAAGGTTTTGCATATCGGAGCCAGCAATACACGCTTTTGAATATTCCGTTCGGGAAAACTGCTGATCACCATCTTCGTGTCCATTAACAGTCTGTCGTTTGAAGCTCTCTCTCTCCGGTGAGTTATTAGGAGCACCAACAGATCAGGATTACGAGGATACATCACCTCACCAACTCTATCAAACACAACGCTTGCATAGTGGATCATACGGCTGACTGATTCTTCCTCCAAATCCGTCATTCATATGGTCTCTCTTGCTTCTTTGCTTGGCATTCCGCGTCCAATGTTGGCCGCCATTCGCAAAAAATGCCGAATATCTGATACAGTTGGCACCGTCTGCTCCTCCGATTCTTCAGAAAGCTGGTTTGTACCTCCTTTTTTACGTTGTCGTTCAGTCTCTTCGTAGTCACTAATTTCTCTGTAAATCAGTTCGGACTCACCTCGTCTTCGCTGTCGCCCTCTGATCAGTTGGCAACTACGGGTGCATTTACTGCATTCTAAACAATTATAGCATTTAGCTCTATGGCAGTTGCATGAAATGGCCATTGTGCAGTGATTTTATTTTCTTCTTGATTCATGAACTGAGAGGAAGGATTATTTAGCTTTGGCGACGGCGCGACGAAGAAAACTCATTGGATTTGGCCGTTTCAGGAACCAATCAAAATTTAGGAAAATATTTTTTTATCCAATCGTAATTCTGCAAATCTCATCTGTTCGGAGTTTCACGAAAACTCCCGGGTCGGCTCACGTGACCAGAGTTAAGTCATATTTAGTGTGACGTTGGGCCGAAAGGGTTGAGAACCACTGCAGTAACCTATAGGCTATTTACTGAGGTACGTCCCACTTTTTCTTCTAACTGATAGAATACTAGATTATTTATTTCAAGAAAAGAATCCCTTTTTATATTATAAAGCAAAAATAAAAACAACGGTGAAGTATACCGATAGACCTTGTAATACAATAATTACACACGCGCGCGCACTTTGTCTTCGGACAGTCTACAAGGCTTACATCCTGGCCAAGTTGGAGTATGGTAGTAAAGCATGGACTGCCTGTGTCTCTACAAAAGATGTGCATAAGCTCAGTGTTATTAGAGTAGCTCATTTGGTTTTCTGTTACATTACATCTTCAGAGTAAAGCACTGAAAACCAAGCGTCAGCGTGTTGACTATCTTCATGACAAGTTATCGACCTAAACTTTCCTCGTTGACCCTACGTCAGAGTTACAAACAGATAAATGAGAAGTTTGAGAGACTAATGGAGAATCTTGAGACGGATCCACTGGCTGAAGCCAAGCGATCAACACCATGGATAACACCATAAAATATAATCAATGAAGATCTTATCCTGCCATGTTCTAAATTAGACCATCTCCAAAACTTATTCAACCTAGCGAATGAAACAACATCCGTAAAATGATGGTGCAAAATTATGGTCCTTATAGAAAGAAATGGTTGAGATTTTACCTTTGCCCTTGGTCTTCGACTGTTCTATCCTCGGCTTTTAGCGCTGTTATCCAAATGATATTTTCTGCCTCCTCGGGAAATCTATTTTACTATTTCAGACGCAATAATAGACATTACACCGAATTAAAAATCATAATACAGTCAATTTTTGGCTAAGCGTGGCTTGATCGGTTTACTTAGCGCAGTCTATATGATAGAAATATCTGTAATATATCAGAGTTGTCATCTCAATTTGATCCGTTTGACTGCCTGGCCCGGTATGGAAATAAAGATAAATGAAATCCATTATATTTGTCGAATAACGTATACAATGACCTGATCGTTTTAAAGGATAAAAAGGCACGTAATAAGGTAAGTAGAGTAAAGAAGGAAAAATAATTTTTAATTTGTGTTGATTAAACTCCGTAAATAATACACATTGATCAGCTGACCTTCCCAGCTAGGTACACATTAAACACCATCATTTTCGAACGGCCTATTATGTTCGTACCTACTCATGGCCACAACGAAAAATATTTGACAAATATTGTGATAAGAACACTGAAAACACTTGACCTTTCTCTAGCTGATTTAAAGAGATAAAGTTATGATACTGCAAGTAATACGGGTGGCAATTGCAGCGGACTACAGGTACGCATAAGCTAGAGATCGCCCTCGGCAGAGATAACGTACCGTGTAAAGCACATTCTGTAAATCGTGTAGGAACATCTACAGCTGCCTGCTTCGTGTGGCAGCCGCGGACCTTTTCAGATTCTTTCAGGCTTTTTTTTTACAGTTTTTTGCGTATTGTCAGTGCATAGGCGGCATATACCATTGTCCCTAACCTTAACTGCCCTCCAAAAGGTCCCTCGGTCAGAGCTCATACAACTACTGTCCTTCGGCCTAATCAAGATAAAATCAAAGAGTCCCCCGATCGCAGTGTTTGACGAGGAGGACAGGAATGGTGTTACAAGAAACCAGACACAGTCGTTGCCGAAGGGGCTTCGTGAATCTGAACCGGAAATACTGGAGTAATGTGAGATACGGTTCTTAGCCGATTCGACGTGGATAGCAAGCTGTTGCGCTTTATACAATGTACTTCAGCGACTTGCAAGCAAGTCTAGGATAGTCCTAAGTAGCTCACGGGTGTTTGCTCACAGTTAAACAATTACGAAGAAGAAACAAAATCGCTAGTGACTGACCACATTTACAAAGAACAGAGACCGTAACCTACAGTCAAACTTTCGTGAAGCACGGCCTCGAAAACCTAGTCTACGTTAAATGCCATTTTTGGGGGCATTTTAACGGTTCATGCTGCTGACTTGACTGCAAATTTAAAAAAAAAACAGAAAGGGCTAAAATGCTTCGACGGGTCTCTTTGGAAGACATAGAAGACTGTTTTGCGAACGAATTTCTGCAACATGTACTAACCCGACACAGAGTCACGTACACTGAAGATCCCTTGCCTTCAAGAAACCTGAAGCAACACGAGTGGACGAAGCCATAATGGCTGCAAACACAGAGAGCGAAAGATCGTTTTTTTTCTTTCCATTCTTAAACAGGTATAATAAAATAACAAACGTTGTGCTAGTCTCTCCAGAGAGAAGCTGAAAAGCCTAGCAATACTTAATGTAGAGTCAGACATCAGCAGAAAACTTAACTTCCACGGAATTATGGCCAACTTCAATCTCAGAAGACCTGTTAGCTCCTGCACCAATTTTCACGGCAACTGTCCACACAAGAGCCTCGACCATTTTGATAGTGGAGTAATATAATTCTGGGATTGCCGTATGAGCTGAACAGGTCTCTGGTCAGAAGTGCACAGGTGTGAAAATAAATTTATCTAAACCAAGCAAAAAAAATTCGGGCACCGAAGTCTCTTTTGACGGAAATATCACCGAGAACTGGAGAAGATGGCAGCAAGAGTACAAGTCATACTCGAGCGCCATATGTTGAACTGCAGAAACTGGACAGGTCCTTTGATCGACGTGTAACAGATCATAGAATAGTGGTCAAGAACTGCGAGTAACTATCAAGAATGGACTGACTCGATAATTCAAGACAGAATCCCCACATGGCTATTTTCACTGTCAAAGTTTAGCCCGCTGACATCTGACCCTGACTTTAAGCGTCCCTGACATTTCTCCAAAACTCTTGCAGCTATTATTTTTTTTTTTTTTTTTAAATATCTGTTAGTGCAGAGTTTGGAAACAAATTCCAAGTGAACTGATGCAGCAGCCTAATCTGGAAGAAGTCTTGAAGTCAGCTCTTTTTTTTTCACCAGCAAACATCTGATTTTCAGGCAATTTTCCCGGTCACTATGATAGTCATCTTCTCAGTAAGGTAATTTTTAAGGAGTTACATATAGGTCATCTCAGGACCGTATCCTCATTAGTGTTTAATATTCCTGTGTGAAAAATGCGGCCAAACACATTTGCGAATTTAGATGATTGATCCATCATTAAATAATTATTTTGACTGAAATAATTGGCCCACAGAACTGGAAAATCGTATACAGCCTACTTCTGTAGTACTGAAGCTTAGCATAGGAAGAGAAAACGTGAGATAGTGATGCTGGAAAAGGTCTCTTATATCTGGGTGATTTTGGTGTGGAATGACCAGTTATTTCTGCTAAAGCAGCAGAAATTGCAAGTTAGCCAACAAGAAAGCGAAAGGGGGGGAAATGCAGTGTATCGAAAATTTAGCACCAAAACTGGTAAAACAGCACTAGAACAGGGCAAAGTTCATCAAAGAAAGCAGAACAATTCCCAGTCCGCGGGAGACGTGGACGTTCGCATGAAAATAAACGTTCTCCTGCCATGGGTCAGGTGTGTACGAAAGAAAGAAATACACAGATTGCTTGAAAGAACTTGATTGTTTATCAAATGTAATTAGAATCGAACTGAAAGATAACGCTACTTCTACGATACAGCCTTGTAACGTCTTGGGGATGGGGCCCAGCATCTGCTACCCTCCGAATTACAAGTTATTAGGCAATTGGACGGATTCTGAAAAACTCTCAAAACAAGTACCCATACAAACGGAAATACTCACGGCGTAACTAAACAAACCTTAAGTGATGTTTGTAAACCACATCAGAGCCACCGGGTTAGATCAAAACTGTCCACAAACTTTATTTTCTTTGAAGCTATTAGGTAATAATTAATGCTGAGCTCTATTCATCGGTACATTTCCTTCTGACGGTCTTCTGTGGCAGGAAACTTGGCCGGCGACGAGTTTGCGTGAAAACCGCAACACTAAAATCTGGCTTCCGCCTACTTAGAAGGCTGGTGTTTTTCTTCACAGCAACCTTCCTCCTTTTAACGTTTTTAAATGGTCTTTTCTGCCCCTTTGGTCATGATGTTTTGGTCATTTCAGGTCTAAATTCGACCTGTTTCTGGATTTTTTAAAAGATATTTGAAAGATATCGTCACGACGAATGTAAGTTGCAAGAGAAAAGCAATTCAGGCGACTTTCCAGTGTTTCGAATTTGCAGTTATTCCTGTCTCGAGTAGTTGTGTCGCTCGGGGTTTTTGGGAAAAATGTTTTTGTTTTATATTATTTTTACCTCGAAACATCGGAAACGTGACTTAATAGCCAAAATATCAAATTATCAGCAGTCTTGTAAAACCAAAGTCATCTCAAATCATTTGAAACAAACTTGTTCGAAATAGACATCATTGGATTTGCCCGTTGAAATTACACACGTAACCAAAAAGAGAGTTGGGGTTTGATCAGTAATCCAATATGTATTGCATCAATTAATTTTCTTTATTTTGAGTAATGCCAGCAATACAGTAGGAAGTAGGGACAGAGAAAGTAATTGTCGTCACATCTCATCAGTATAAGTCACAAATAGCCCACTAAGAAATTGGCAGCATACCTCGTCTTCTGCATGCTTCATAGAGACCATCAGTGATGCGGTATCAGAAAATAGTTTTAACAACTCAAAGGATGATTCTTGACTAAGTAAAAAAATGCCACGATCAACTAAAAAGTTTCAAAGGAAAAACGGTACTGGTGTATTGTATTACTATATAGGACAGTTCTTAAAAACACGTGTGTTTCAAACGCGTTATTTTCTCAAATACGATATGTCAATTATTACATCATTATGTATAACATGAATGTTTCGGAATGTTTTTAATTATTGCATAAGTATACTAAAGACTCTTAAGTCCAACTTGATAAATTATTGATTTGAATCTATAGCTTTATACAATAATTTCAAATGAAGTTTATTGGAACAAATTGCCCTACAATAATCGCTCATACTTCCCTTATAAGTAATACAGCTCTCCTTTGATTTACCCCCCCCATTGATTTATATGCATTTGAAGTTACACTATTAAGTTTTTATATTCAAAATTTCTTATGCATGGTATAGCCTGAAGATGCACGACTTCATCCGCCTAGCAGCGAAGTTCGACGGCGACTGAAAAGGGTAGACATCGCCCGTTTATCTCTGCAAATGTTCTGTACAGCATAAAAAATTTTAAAAACTGTGTACTGTATGATGAATATCTTTAGCCTTTTTTTGCATAATTAATATTTATCAACGATATTTAATACGAAGATATGACCAAAATTACAGTTGTCCCCCGGTATTCGCGGGGGTTAGGTCCCTTGAGCACCCGCGAAGAGTGAAAAACCGCGAATATTGGACGTGGTCCATAAAAATGCCTATAAACGTCAAAATATAACGTAAAATATAAGTAAATATATAATAAATAATTTAATAAAAAACACAACACTCAGCGAAACACTCGAGATAGCTACACGCGGTAAACTGGGATGATGCTGGGCTGCTGGGCTGCATCTGCCTGAGACAGCGCCTCGTGGGCAGCAGCCAATCAGCAGCAAGGAGAAATGAATAACGCTCTCGGATTGGCTACTTTCAAACCTCCAGCCAATAGCGTTTATTTTATATTGATATTTTGCTGAGTTTACGTTAGTATTTATATTACAAAGTTAGTAAATGATATTGTTATTAATAATTTAGCGTTAAAAAGCGTGAAAAAATATATATTGCCACGAAAAAAGCCATAAAAAATCGAGGAAGATATTTGCGATTCCGCGAATATGCGGGGGTTTCCACGAACAATTATTAGTTAGGTTCTAAGGAAAATTCCGCGAATAACCGGGGCCGCGATTACGCGGGGGTCGATTGTATTTGTATTTTTATATTCATTAACACCTTTATATGATCTTGCATCTGGAAACTATGTGAGTGTTGACAGACAAGAGTGAGTCCATCACTGTGTAAGGAATATGTATGAATACATGTAATTTATACTGAGTGAATGTGTGATTGAGTGAGTAATGAATACTAATGAGAATGAATAGATGTACATAAACACGTGTTTCAGAGAGCTGAACATATTTTTAGTGTTAAAATGAGAAACAAGAGAACTAGTTGTTGGAGATGGGAGACTGTTGGTCGTCATGACAGTTGGTCACCACAAGATGACACCAAGCTGATTTTTTCAATAATGTTACCTTGTGGATAACAGTCTCATGTGTAACTTCATTATTTTAAGTTTTATTAATAAACAAAGGATAGAAACAATCAAATGTATAGCTGCCAGTCTTTATTAATGGTGTATTTTTTAGTTGCTTAGTTATTTTACAGGATTAGAATGAGAGAAAAGAACAAAGTTTTTATTGTATGGTGTTGTAACTCCAATAGCAGCACAGCAGGAAGGCTGGGACGATGTCTCTGGAGTCTGCTCAACCAGGGGACTTGAAAATACTCAAATTGTCTAACATTATAGAATATAAACCCCCTGTTTACTGCTTGATAATAAGTTTGAAATGCAGAGGGTCCCCATTATTCATCGCTAATCTATTAGGGAGCACTTTTCGGTATTCGTCGAATCGTTCCGAACCTACGTCGTTCTTCAACGGAAGGTGAAGTTTACAGTACAGTACCTCCATGCGGTGGGTGATGTGACGTGTGACGTCACGGCATAGCTTGTCGCATCTTCCTCCCATTCGGTATCCCAAGTTGTACGTGCGTGATTACGTTGCAAGAGCATCCGTGATTTTTATCGTGTTGTATCTCCGGAATCTCGTAATCACGATTGGAGAGCGTGTTGCTACTTCGAAGCTGGAATCTGAACGTAAGAGGAAACGTTCTTCTAGTGTGACTCTCGATGTGAAACTAGACGTAATGAAGCGAAGTGGAAAAGGTGGTAGGACTATAGAGGCATGAGCTTGTATGAGGACATCAAGAAAGGTGAGGAAGAGAGCTCTGATAGTGCTAAACAAGAAACCTTTAGTGCGAGCGAAGACTGCTTCCATCGGTTCCAGTCACGGTGCAGTTTTTAAAATGTGCGATTGCAGGATGAGGATGCGACTGCGGACACCGAAGCAGCCAATGCGTTCCCGGACAAGTTTCGAAATTTATCGAGGAAGGCGGCTACGATTCTCGCCCAAGTTTTCAATGCAGAGGAGACGGGTCTGTATTGGAAACAGATGCAGCGACGAACCTACGTTTCCGTCAATTTAAAAGGTGCTCCTGGCTTTAAGGCTTCAAAAGACCACCTAACAGGCGGCAGTGCTAAAGGGGATAAGAAGCTGAAGCCATTGCTCGTGTACCATAGCGAGATTCCTCGGACCATGAGAAATTATGTCAAGTCTCGCGTCCTTGCCAGCTGGAAATCTCACAGAAAGGCCTGGATAACGAGGGCAATTTTACTTGACTGGTACATGGACTACTTTGTGCCAGAGATGAACAAATATTGTGAAAAACAAAATATGAACTTCGAAATTCTCCTTATTTTGGCCAACCCAGTGCTCGATTTGAGCCATGAAGCTTTCTGTCCCAACACTTAAAGTTTTTTCCTTGCCACCAAGAACAACGCGGACCATACAGCCGATGGGCCAGGGCGTAACAGCTATAATTTCAAGGCTTATCATTTGAGAAAGACACTTCGGAAACTCATCCATGAAACGGATTGTAAAGGGAAACCTACAGTGCAAGAGTATTGGAGCAAATTTAACATAATGGAGGCTGTTATAAAGATTGGTGCCTCATGAGACGAAATATCTGTTCGGTGTATGAACAGTACGTGGAATAAATTGTACCCTACCGCAGTGAACGAACGACTTTTTTGGCTTTGACGAGTTAGTGAGGAAGATGGGCTTCGATGAGGTCGAGAAATTGATGCCACGGAGTTACTGGAGTCCCACTCACAACCTTTCACTAATGAAGACCTGGCAGAGCTTGATAATCAATGATGAAGAGACTATGGAACGACGACGACGACGATGGGGCGCAGGAACACGACAAGGGTCTCACAGTTAAGTGTCTACCTCATGTTTCCAACCTTGCTGATGAGATGATCGACACTCTTAGATCTTCCGATCGTCTGTCAGATCGCTCCGCCAAGGTAGTATGGCTCATAAATGACATTGTTCGTGATGGAAAGCAGACGAAGCTGGACTCTTTCTTTAACAAGAAAGAGAAGGAACCAGTCACGGAAAAGCCACGACCTTCAGGCCTCCAAAAGGAGAAAGAAATATCTGTTTCAGAGCCTTCAGGCGTCGAGGAGGAGGTGATGTCTTTTTGGATGTAGAGATGATAATGGATGAGCCTCCACCTGCGTCTCCATCTTCCTCCATTTAAAGCTCCAAACAATACTTCGACCACTCAGTCCAATCAGTCATCCTTCTAGGCTAAAACTAAAAGTAAAATTGCATACAGTATTAAATGAAGAATGTTTTCTATGTTAGGGTTTTAAAATAGTGCATAAAAGAGTATTTAAAATAGTTTTTTTCTATTGTTTGTGTGCTTTACGGGATAAAAGCCCGCTATTGTGCATCTTGTAGACGACGTAAATATCTTGTCGGGACGCATCCCCCCTAATTACATTAATTTTAGGCGAAAAATAACCCTATTTTTCGTCGTTTCAGTATTCGTCGCACTTTTCTGGAACGTATCCCAGATGAATATAGAAAACGAATTAGAATCAAATGTGAGATTTTCCCAAGTTACCCAGCGATCAACAGGTTTGGATCGGCAGACAACGAACAGATCATTCCCTCCTAAATGCTCACGTCCATAAAATAGGAGTGGCCACTTCAAAGACATATCCCAATTGCTCGTGGCTGAATCTGTTAAACACTACCTCGGAAAATGTCCAAAATACACTATGACAGACAGATTTGTTGGAAGCAGCTCTGTTCCCAGAGATACTTTCTAAAAACAGTAAACTAACAATACAGTTTCCAACGTTAAATTGCCAACTTTTAGAAGGACAATGAGAGTAATAGTATGAAAAGTCCGAGGAGCCACTAAGCAAGCAAGCTATTTTAAGTAGTAACCAAATATACCATAAACAGAACCAAATTAGACAAACCAGCGCTTTGTTGAGAAGTTACTGTGATGTTTCAAAAGACAAATCCTGGACAAAGAGATGAATTCTCGGGCTCAGAGCAAGCTTATGACAACATGTTGATTTCTTTTAGAGGGGGGCAGTCGCATGATGATTGTATTGATACCCTAATACTTTGCTCACCAGCTTTCAGATGAGAGGGGGGAAAATATTAATATATTATGATTGCTTCAGTCACCTGAATTATGCTATATTTTTTTTTTTTTATTATTTATTTATTTATTTTTACAAAAAGTACCTTTGATTTTAAAAAAATAAAATATTTAGAAGTAGGATAATTTAAAGGAGGCAAGAACTCAATGATGGTACAAGTGTAGGAACATCATTTAATTGCTTGATCTCTTGCAATGTAACAGAAATCGAGCACACCTGTAGCTGGAGGGCGTGGGATAGAAACTGCTGATGTTTGTTCATCTACATACTTATAATACCATTTGATAAATTAAAAGGCTTCTCTATAATCTTTGTTTGCACAACAAATATGTCTGGCTTCATCTGAATAAGTATGACTACAGCTGCCTGCCCCTACCCTTGATATGTGAATCGTTTGGAAGGAAATATACCAGCCCTGCTGGCTAGACATGTTACCAGGTTACAACACACTTGGGAAGCTGTGGAATTGAAGTTGGATGAAAAAAACAACAGATGTGGCAGGAGCTGTTCTCTCATATACTGCACTAGAAATACAAAAAAAGGTCTGTTTTCGAGGAGTTCGTTAAAGGATGAATGCATAAAGCTGCTAGAGTAACCATTTCTGAAATGCGTCTTGTCAGCCAACTGCCGCAACTTGTGTCCTGTAAAATGTGAAGCAGAAACTGTATAGGCACGGGAAAGTCTGGATGTGCCGCACTACGTAGTGATGTTAGGGCTGACATTCTAAAATGTGTTTTGAGTGGTTTACCACACTTTGTACAGATCGTGCTCAACAAATTTATTCGGCTCTGGAAGCTTCAATGGCGGAGTCGTACAATTATTTATTTTGTACATAATTCTTTTTTCTTTTTATGTATCGAAAACATTTTCCTTTTTTAACTTTAGAAAGGATATTCGCCGCTGCCACTAAACAGCGAGTCACGGTTAATGTGCAAGCATAAGAAAGCAAATCATATACATTAACTCTACAACACCAATGCAACCCAAATTCCCTGCCAACACTGTGAGCCCTGCCGACAGGGTTCCATCAGAAACCTGGAATTTTATAGCAATAAAACCATTAAAACCTGGAAATTTGTATAAGGTCAGATAACCGTTTTTAAATCCTATTTTAAAAATTATTACTAAATCTTTAGAGAGACATTTACTCTGGCACAGAATCTGTATTAGTGGGTTTATGGAGACTCTTTCATAGGGATCAGTTCGAGATAGCTCACGTGCTTGATAAGGTTCATGCCTGATAATTGCCCAGACTGTGGTATAATTGTGATGCCCTGATTCTCTCCGTCTTCGTGTTGCACCATGGGAGGTGCGAGCTGGAGTGTTATCTTCTTCTGTAAAAGCTTTGCCCAGTTTGGACACACAGCTATCGGCGCAGATAAGCAGAAGTTAGAGTTACAGACCGCCGGCTGCAACCTGCGGTGATCCAAACCGCGCCTCTCACTACGACAGCCATATTTTGTATTGGCTTCTAGATTTTTCGATGAAAATTCTCGTGCTGAACAGCTCCGCACCAATACATGATCATTGTCTGAAAACTGTAAAAATATGGACTTAAAGATGATAACGTTCCAAAAAACGGGCGGGTATAGTAACACCTGCGTTGCCCTCTGCAGTAGACCACCGGCATTACATAGAGCGAAAAGTTGTTCTCACCACTCTGCTGCCACGATCGATGTCTGATGTTTTCGTGGACAGCTGCACATGTTCTGCCACACATGCAGCCATTTGTCATACCTTGGTTTCCATGCTCCTCTTCAAAGCGCAGTTTTTCATTCCGTTAGTTTTTGGTGTCCAGGATGCATAAGAGCGGCTGTCTTATGGCTTATTAACATTTGGCAGCAGGGTATCTGGTGCTTTATAGATTTCCCATTGGCTTCCACCAATGCCCCGTCTGCACACCTCCGCCCTGTACCTGTTCTCATATCTTATAATTATGTGCTTCTCATATGGCAGCGGTGATGTTTCTGAGTCTCCCTTTTTACTTATGTAAATTCTCTGTATAGATTTAAAAAACAAAAATGTTTTATTTCAAGTGTAGAAAGCGCATGACTTGCGATTTGCGACGAGAAAAGAATTTATTTCTGTAGGTTTGTAGAGGCGCAAAGAAAAGGAAGTGCAAAACTTAGTTGAATTTTTTGCTTTTTTAAGTAAATTTAGTTATTTATTCGTTTTTGGAAACGAGGCTGGAAGGCTAAGTGCTAGTCGACATTAAAGGAGTCTATATCTAATTTCCCCGTACGTTCATCAGTCGTCCCTTTATTCATTTCTTCTCTGATTATCTCGCCTGCAGCAGCAAGAGATCTGGAGTTTGTCGGGAGAAAATTTAATTTCCGGTTCCGGAAAAAAAAAACTTTGGCCGTGAAATCCGACATCATTTTAATATTTTCACAGTTTACGAAACGAACTAAAGCTGATTTGCTGTTTAATTTTTATTTCGTAAGGTTTAAAGAAATAGCGAGAATCCCGGCTCTTGGTAGGTCAGACGATAGAACTGACTGCGTGATACTCATGGAATATCCAGATATCAACGTTAGGTCAGGGCAAAGGTCACAACGTGGAGCTACCAAAGAGATAAGGCGTGGTTGGAAGTTACCCTTATCCACCCCTTTTCCGGGATGAGAAGAAAATCTGAACTTTCAGCAACATATGGCGACTGATATAATCTCTATGCAGCAAAATCAAAACCTTTCTATCAAAACAAGAAGGAAATATCCTAAAATTAAAATTGGAAATACAAAAATGTTTTAAAGAAGCTGGAATAAAATTGGCCAAGTGACTTACAATAACAGATATCAGCAGGAGAACTCGGTATACTCAGACGCCCTCCCCTCCCCCTGCAGTGAGGGAGTACAGCAGGGTGCCTGGTCGGGGGGCCACCCGGACCAGGGCAGAGCCGCCAACAAGCGGCCAGCACGAAGAAGCTATGGCCAGCCGAGCCGACCGGTGCTCCACTGCGCGCGAGCGCCGTAAGAAAGCGGACTCATCTCGTTGGTCGCTACGCCAGCGATCACAGGTCGCATTGTCACGCGCAAGCGCAAAGCGAAACCATCACACCGGAAACGAAACTGTCACGCTAACCCCCCCAACAAAATAGCGACTGTTACGCTCATTGAAAACATTGTCGCACTCGAAGACGCAGTCAGGGCAAACACTACACGGGTGGGTTGTGGCAAAGCTGCCATATTACTGCACACTTATCGAAAACGTTTTGCATTTTAAAATGGGTTAGGTGCCTGAGAACAACCCTCGAGAGACGGGCTGTCACGTGGTATGTATGACCGAGCCGATTGCGCGCTCGCGCTGTCGTAACGACGAGGCCAATCCAAGTGGATTGGTGCTCTCAGACGTCCAACCTTGAGGAAGCGTATGCGGTATAAACAGGGAGTTTGATTGGACGTTTTGGGAAACCAGTAGTTACCCCTTGGCTCTGGGGACCGGCCCACCAAAGTCACCGGCTCAGGAGCGTGCGAGGGTTAACCTTCGCTCCACTAAAGAGCAACCTCTTGAACATACTGTCTTGTTCTTGTTAGCTATACGCCTGCCTCTCATACTGAAGGGCGATAACATGTCGGTGGCTTAATGTGGGTGAAGTAGTTCAGTGTGGAAAAGCTGTTTTGTTCAGTGTTCTAAGGTTCGCATTCAAAGAATACAAAATCTCACTCGTGCTGCTCTTGTAGACAAGGCACATAGTCGGATATGCGGCTGTGTCCACTGTTGCATTGTCCGACTCCAGGATAAACTTGTTTACAGAAAAAGGCTGGGCAACAGTTTGCTTATGTTCTGCATCAACTGTTGATAACTTGAACACCCAATTATAGAATAACCCGAAAAGGATATATTTGTAAATATGTTTTACCTTTACTGGCAAGGTTTGAGCCAAATTAACAACAGCGATCTGCCGACCCGGGTATCCAGC
This sequence comes from Nautilus pompilius, assembly GCA_018389105.1. Lineage (NCBI taxonomy): Eukaryota > Metazoa > Mollusca > Cephalopoda > Nautilida > Nautilidae > Nautilus > Nautilus pompilius. Next base: position 236,322 of record JACATO010000673.1, read on the forward strand.
TTTTCTTCTCGGTAGCGCTCCAGGCCGAACGACGAGCTGGGATTAGTGGCGCGACAGCAGCCTTCTCTTCCTGGAGGGTGAGAGGAGAAACCCCACTTAATATTGGTGACAGGCTTTGCTTCTGGCACTGTGGGCGGAGCCGGCTGCGTGTTTCTGTGGTAAATGCGAGAGCCACTATCACCCTTGTTTTCCGATAATGAGATCGTACTCATGATTACGTTTCTCCGTGAGCAAATTCAGGACTTAGAAAAAGAATTGGACTGGGTGGTAAAGGAGAAGTCTGACCATGTAAGAAGTTAGAAAAGCCACCATAGAGAAGTTGTAGCTGAAGCTGCACGCTAGGCGCTGGACTCTCTACCCACAACGGCCCGATGCAGACCGGCGCCAAGATTCCAGATGGCTAGAGAGCGTGCCTTCTGAAACTCTTCTTCTCAAAGCAAGCGAATGAGGAGTGGACTAAATGTGGGCCCTCGGTTGTATCGGTTTATAGCTTCCGTAAGGGGTGCAAAAAAAAAGAGGCAGCCTTCTCACGCCGTGAGGACTGCAATAGGCGATCCCTTCCCTTCATGGAAACAGCCGCTACACCTGCGACCGGTGTCGCGTGCTAAAACAACTTTTCAAGCATATGGCGCACCTTAATACGCTCGCGGCCAGCGCTCCCATCTGGCAACACCTTTCCCAAGCTTCGCAACGAGGCAAGTGAACTCCTGGACTGGTTCGTATAAAAGATTGTGAAGCTACTCCGAATAACGATAGATCGGCAAGTAGAGAATATTTATTTTCCGCGGTGTATCAAGGCCAATTTCTGGCCGCAGCAAAAATTCGCCATCACGTTGACCTGTTCGCCGGCGCCACAGGTCGCACACGGGCGGTAAGCGTGAGCCTCCAACAGCGAAACTGTCCATAAAGAATCAGAAGACTCTTGTTTTTACGTACACGGTGCAGTTGTTCCGATAAACAAAAGCATACCGAATACCTGTCGTCAGTTCTTGGTGCCCCGCCTTCATGGTCCGTCAGGCAGGGCTCGTAGTCCAATCCAGCTTGCCGCTATCCAGATAACAGAAGAGCCGGCAGCGGTCCCCGCAAATGGCTCCCAGGCTGTATGTAATATAGCTACTTGCAGTGCTCCGTGGTTGGCAAAGGTTGGCCTAAAAAAAGCTGATGAGGCCGCTAAATCTGCCATTAAGCGGCTGGCAGCAAACTACAGCAAAATGGCGGTGAACGCCTTCGCGGAGAAAACGAAGAGCTTGATGGTCTCAAAGCCCCCAAAGTCTCAGCAGAAAGTCGTCAACGAGATGGTCGGAAGGAAAGCCGCCCAGATTGTTGTGGCGCTATCAATCTCGCCTGGCGTGAGTGTTTGTGCTTCTCACCATATGAAAAGAGCCACGTGGCTTGTGCCTAACTCAACATGGCGAGCTTCATCGGTGTCCATGATTCCATACTAGATCAAGATCCCCGCTCACGCGGGACTCAGGCACTGAAGCCAAGACGATACCGACCAGCACACGCATGCCTGCGAGGCTTGTCTGTGAGTTTTCGGCCGGCTGATAAAGGTTTCCGGGACAACAGTGCGGCCAGCCACACAATCACAATGTCTCCATGAGCATCTTCGGACTTGTGACTGGCAGTGGTGACTGGGCTTGGTCGGCCGCCGCCAACACTCCGTGGATCAGGGGCGCTTAAATTGACGTCCATCTTAACGTTGATGGCGAGGCGCCCGTAGAAGAGCTGGGTGCCGGCGCAGCCACTGATTAACGTCGTCGCTGGCGACAACACGATATACAGTCGCAGCTTTCGCGTCACGAGCCAAAGGCACCAGCTTTTGGCTTCTACCGAAACGTTGAGAAGGTGTTGTGTAGACTCACCGGGTTAGGCCTCTACAGCCCAGCTCAATGCCAAGGTCAGACGCACCCCGAACGCGGATACTGCCGGCTAAATCCAAGACTCCAGCGTGGCCCTTAACGACGCTGTCTGAAAGCTCCGCGCCACTATGTCTGGCAACCTGGCGGGTAAGATGCAAAACCTACCACTAAAATCCGTGAACACGAATGGTGCGGCATCTGCGTCTTTCTTTTTGCCACTAAACTTCCAGGGCTAACAAGCGGTTGTTCTGCGCAACAGCACCCGGACAATGACCGGGTGCCTTAACATGCATGGCCAGTATTTTAAGAATGAGCTGAACTCTGCAACCCCCCAGGACGCCGGCACCAGAGTGTGTTAGATTTGTGGCCACAGCTATAGAAAGCGGAATGCCTTTGTTAGATGGCACCACTATACTCACACTGAATATCAGCTGAAACAACATAAAGATCATGCCATTGGCCAAGCCCACCGACCTTCAAGATGCGGCCTCCAAAACTATGTGGATAGTTAGTATGGTTCTAATTCCAGACTACATAACGTACAAACAGATTAGACAGACCTGATTCTTGTAAAAACACAATTTACCAACTACATCGGAACATTTTTCTCCAACTTGATAAATTGATCCCTGCTTGGAATTCCACTGGCTTGTGGGACTTTGCCAGCACGTACAAATAAGATGGAAGGAACTGTTGCATTTCACTTTGGGATGATCATCCATCCCTAACAATCTTGCTGGTGCTAAAACAAGGTTGTGACCGTGGCCACGTGCTATCTGAATACTACAAAAAACAAAAAACAGGAAAAAAAAGGCAGGAAATTAAGTGGGGTCTGATGCTAGGTAGAGGTCGTTAGCAAATACATTTGTTTTCTCAGTTAAATTGATTCGAGGTAAGCTGCACCATTTACGAGGCAGCATTATTAACGCCCTAGATCACTGAAGTGACATTTGTAACAGTCAAGGCCATCTACAAGTCGTAGAATTAAAAAGAAGGGAGACACAGGAATACCACAAAGGATTACTGTTACGTCTTTGATCTGGTACATCTCACTCGTTAATTCGACACATATTACGTCCTGCTCAAAGACAACTAGTCGCTGGTGCTAAGACACGGTATAAAATAACATACAAAGCATCGAAATGTATAAGCGCACTCTGGACAACACCTGATGACAAGCACATTCTTAGTCTTGGAGTTGTTCGAGGCACCCACAAAACGATTGCTGATCTTATTGCCAACATTTCCTCTGCAGATTGACTGCAGACGATGAATATAGCAACTCCAGTGCGCATTCACATCATTGCAGAGCGTAAACCCTTTGTGGCAATTCAAGGGTTTATACAACCTTTCATCCCCCAAAATCATAGAATCTTTTAGTTCGATACAACAACCAACACCCCGTCGAGGTAAGTGGACTTCGGCACATTGACCTGCTAACCAGTTAAAAAGAGACGTGTAATATACATATATACATAAAAATCATGAAGCCAGGTGCGCTTGAACAGCTTCTTTATTCATCCTTCATATTGCCTCCAAAAGATCAGAGATTCGGGGAACTATAGATACCTCTTATGGCAGCTAGGCGCCTCTGCTGTGTAGGCCCGCCGTCCATCATTATCGCAGCACCATTTATAATGGAACTTGAAGTGGTGGCTTTGGGATGTGGGATCGCGGATGTAGTTGGCAAATTCATTGTCCTTTGTGTCGAAGTCAAAGCCAAAAATCCCAGTAAGATCCGTCTACTGTCAGAAAGCCAGTTCGATACCACTGCGAGCCACGTTCTCTCGGTAACAACTGTGAGTCGGAGGTAGAGTTCAAATAACGAATACAATACGCACTAAAACTGGTAAACATTACGCTACTGTAGTTATCGATGAGGAGATAAAATATTTACCAATCAAGCAGGGACAAGATCAGTCTCGCGCGTTTTTTATTTAAAAAAAAAGAAACTGGCTGGACAGTCACAATGGGCGGTGACTCCCTGTTTATACCGCATACGCTTCCTCAAGGTTGGACGTCTGAGAGCACCAATCCACTTGGATTGGCCTCGTCGTTACGACAGCGCGAGCGCGCAATCGGCTCGGTCATACATACCACGTGACAGCCCGTCTCTCGAGGGTTGTTCTCAGGCACCTAACCCATTTTAAAATGCAAAACGTTTTCGATAAGTGTGCAGTAATATGGCAGCTTTGCCACAACCCACCCGTGTAGTGTTTGCCCTGACTGCGTCTTCGAGTGCGACAGTTTTTTCGATGAGCGTAACAGTCGCTATTTTGTTGGGGGGGTAGCGTGACAGTTTCGTTTCCGGTGTGATGGTTTCGCTTTGCGCTTGCGCGTGACAATGCGACCTGTGATCGCTGGCGTAGCGACCAACGAGATGAGTCCGCTTTCTTACGGCGCTCGCGCGCAGTGGAGCACCGGTCGGCTCGGCTGGGTGCTGGCCGCGCTTGTTGGCGGCTCTGCCCTGGTCCGGGTGGCCCCCCGACCAGGCACCCTGCTATACTCCCTCACTGCAGGGGGGAGGGGAGGGCGTCTGCCGCCTGCGGGCGCTTGCACACACTGGACGCCTACTGGGACGTACCGCGGAGGCCGGCGGCTAAGTATACTGACCCCTTTGCAGGGCCTACGAGAGAACTGTGAGGCCCTGGAACAATATGATTAGAAGCCCTTAAGTTTTCCAGGGCCAGCAATTCCCCATAAAAACTGGTAAGTAGCGTATTTAAGTAATAGTAGCTACGATTAGCTTTCCGTAAAAATGCGATAAGAATGTTACTGAAAACCGTAATAAATGAAGTTGGGTGTGTGGCCGGTGTTCTACTGGCAGGTGCGCGGTCCTAGCGAATGGGAGGCTTTGTACCTTCACCGGCGGATTGGTCAGTTCGCTCGGTATTGGATGCTTCTTGCTCCTTCCTGTTCTCTTGCAAGGGTGGGAAAACTACATAACCATTCCTGGCTCCATAGATGGTTCTTAACGTATTTCACCACTAAAATGTTTCTTGCCAGTAGCCACAGATGCATAAATACTGCAAATTATTTGAAATTAGGAAATTGTTCTTATAAGTTCGTTTTATGCAGTTTATTTATGAGCGCTAGTGGGTTCATCTCTATCACTACTGTTTTCTTTATAAATTTGCTCTTAAATAGAAGTTCTTTTATCATAAATCTTCGTTTATGTCTTTGGCTTATTGCTTCAGATCACAGAAATCTCCAGATCTTTTGTTATACCAATAAAATTCCATAGAATGCGAATATTTCAATGCTTCAAATCGCACGGTAAGTCAGCTTAAGTGATTCATTTATACAGAGTAGATCAATCTTGCCGTTTTCCCGACAGAAAACTATTAAAATCCATTGCTTCTGCAACAATTTTCGCTTCACTTACTATATCATGTCAACTTTCGCGTAGGTGGGGGGGTCAGATCATCCTTCAATAAACCATCAATATCTTTTTGTTCGACATTTAGCGGAGTTTATCGTCTTTCGGTGACAAGATTTCTCTGATGAATTGGAACTAAAAGTTCGTAGCAGATCAGACTCATAAAAATGCACTCATGTGATTTGATGTATTTTAAGCATCTATTAACTTCGACTTTGGCTTTCGCTGTAAGATTTAACGATGCAGAACATTTGTCAAGAGCAACAATAAGAACTGGTAAATGTTTGGGCCCGTGACCACCTTGTGCACTGATCTGATGAAGACAGGTTGAGCGATGTTTTTGCAGAATGCCTCATCGCTTTGGACTGCTGCTAGAAGGGAAAGCAGTGCACGGTTTACAGCGTTCTGAAGAAGGTAACTGCTTAAGGTCGTATTTCAATAACATCAGCACCAACGAGATTCAGCGGGTGATTGCCACGACCTGAAAATATAGCCAATGGAATTATGAGAATTAAATGTGCTTGGACACCATTAAATCTACCCGTCAGATTGACACCGCTGTTGTAAACTTTCCCCCTAAACATTGTAAAATCAATGTTTTCTTTCTGGAGAACTTTGAAAATTAGTTCTGGTATTTGGGGCCCAATGTTGTTCTGTTTTTAAATATAAATCTTCAAATTACAGGATCGGCTGAACTCTTTCAAGATTACTTTTTTCTACTTCAGCGGCATACAAAGATATGACTTCATTCTGTGAGTCGGTTGACAAATAATGTGCTTGGAGCCGAATTCCCTCATGTTGAGCAAACTGAGTTTTATCTAGATGCTCTTTCAGAATGGAATCATGTCATGCTAACAATTCTAGAATCCCAAGAAAATTACCTTTATGTCATCTCCAATTCGTAAGCTATCGACTTGAAAACCCAGTCTTCTTTCTCCAAGAAAACGTCATATATTCAAGAATCCTTTTAAAATTTCCTTTATTTTTTATCCTTATTTATTATCCTCTTGTCAAATTGACTTTCAGTCCCCTTTCCAAAAATAAAAGAACAACCCCATTTTCCATCAAAGGTAACATAACATTTCTTGTAGGCATTGCTCAAACAGTGTGCTGCGGTACACGATTGCCCAACCATCCGCCGGAAAGACAATAATGTGACTTCTCAGATGAATTCCACGCGAGGCAATTTCTTTCAATTGATTTCAATTTGCCAGCTTTGACTTTAAAATAATGTAAAGGAAAAAGGCGCCATTTAAGTCTCTTGGAGTGTTTTTTTGGCAGTGATGATCTCATACCACCCGTCAAACATGTTAAAAGTGTAATTTTTTTAAGTAGTTTGCTGTTGTCTTTTAAATAGTTCATATAAAAATGGCTGAACATGGTAGTTTGTATTCCTCCGCCTGTTCGCCTGGCATAAATTCAGAGGAAACTTTAAGCCTAGCACCGGATGCTGCTGCATCAGATCGATCTGGCACTTCATTGTTTGGATCAATAGGTTAGGAAACTGCCAGACTTTCACCAATTTGAGATGGTGGTGTAGGTGTCGTCGCAAAAGATACTAGATTTTAAAAATCTGTTGATGATTGGCTGCTGGCTACTGCGGATTTCTCTCGTCTCTTGGCCTGTTCGTTCTACCTAAAATATTCAAAAATGATCTGCGTTTTGTTGGGTTTTTTTTTTTTCATTTTTCAGTAGCATGCATATTATTCGAAACAAAAAATTTTCGAAATTGGCTTTAGTAGGTGCCATTGTTTGGGTTTGGCTCCCAGGGCCTGCCCCCCTGCTGACAAGTAGCAAGTTCTTGGTGGGAGGCTGGCAGGAAAGTATGCTCGGTTTCCCTGTTGCTCAAATAAAATCTAGTTAATAATAACTGGGCAGAGATGCATTTTCTTACATGTTTTTAAAAGACATTTGAAAAATAAAGTTTGTTGCGCCGGTTTTTGTTGTTCTTGTTGTTGTTTGGAATAGCTTTTCATTAATGTTCACAATGCAAGGGAGATAAATCTTATTTTACACCGAAATAAAAAAAAAATCTTAAAATAGTTCTGTGAAGATTATAATATTTCACAAAGCGAATGACACCAAACCCCCGCAAAAATGAAAAATGATTACAAGCTTAAGGAGGACGAAGTGTCTTTGTTTTCCTCTCTGCCAGTAAGTTTATATTAAAATTAATCCGAGAAAGACTGCCAGAAAATACGAAACAATCATATTAAGTTTCTGCTATAAAACAGTTCGTAATTTTCCTACAGTCTATTGTCTGGAGAAACATTTGATATTTAAATTTGCATATTCAAATAATGCAGTCTTTCACTGGTGTAGTATATAGTAGACAAAATACCGTATGAGTAAAAAGTTGACGGTGACTAGAAAAGTTTGTATAAATTCAGAACACGTAACGGAGTGCTTTAAAAAAGATGTTAATAACAGTTTTCCTCTAAAGTACTGAGACTGTTGGAATTAGTAATGAAACTTTGAATGAAATTATCTAAAAAAGAATGTTTGTATATTCATATGTATTTTATTTATCTATTTATTGTTTGTTTTTTTTTAATTTAACAGTAGTCGATGTCGATTCATAATAAGCAGTTAGTATTTAAAAGTTAAACTCTAAAATGTGTTTGGACATTAATTACTCTGTTCTATACATATACGACATTTTCCACTGAGGCTGTTAAGTGTAGGTTAACTGCCAGCACAGCAGTCCATAACAACAATAATGTTAGTGAGTCACTGAATTGTCTACCCTACAGGCTGAAGCGCGAAGCTCAATATGTACATGAAACAAGAGATGACGGAAATAGTCACTGAAGACTCGGTTCTTTCAGATCAATTAAAAACTGGAGATACACGTTTTTATAAGTTTCTTTTTTAAAAGTTGTGAATACTTTTGGCGTCTGCGCACGCACAGAGAGAGAGAGAGAGAGAGAGAGAGATGGTGTCGGTACACAGAGAGAGAGAGAGAGATACAGAGATATGTACAGAGAAAGAGAGAGAGAGAGAGAGGGGGGGAGAGAGATGGGTTGTTTTCGGTTATTTATTAAATGAATAAACACAGTAAAATCTCGATTTAAAGGACCACCATCCAACGGACCCTGTCCGGTATCCCGACAGGGGTCCCAGCATTGAGCTGTGCGAAAAATAGTTTGCTTGAGCGCCTTTTGCGCATGTGAATGTAAACTGCCGGATTTAACGGACCCCTGTTAGTCCGTTAGGTCTGGGTTTTACTGTAAAACGTAAAAACAAATTGATTTAAATTATGGGAGGTGATGAATAATTAATTTAGTTGGATAACAGTGACAACCTGTTAAAAGATTTTATGTTAGGCACTAGGAGTTCAAAAGTATTCATGCACTGCTCATCCTTAGATGATGATGATGATGATGATGATGATAATAGTATTATTATTATTATTATTATTATTATTATTATTATTATTATTATGTTATTTAGTCATCCTATTTATAAAAATGTCTCCAACAAAACGTACTAAAGCCAAAAAATGGCTTGATGAAGGGAGGGCGTATAGAAGAATTCCAACAGGAAGGGTTACTGGTTAATGTTATTCAAAACCAGATGCGGCAGCTTAGACCCGTTTGTAAATCGCATTCCTCGGAAACAGGGAGGTTGTTGATGCGTGGGAAAAACCTCGCCAGCGCGCTATAATGTTCAGACCGACCAGTCTTGACGGGATCGGGTTCGCCTGTCAGCAGACACCGTTTTCGCGACACCAACCCTGACCGTCGTATTGTGCAGCAGTAGTACTCCTCACTGCTGAGCACTCGTCACTCGTGCAGTAGCCCCTCCACTGCAACACGATTCCAGACAAGCGAAAGCCAGGGAAAAACTTTTTTTTTAACTTGAAAAATTTGAATAAATAAACGGGATTTTTTTCCACGCCGGTCCTGAGATTATTAAGTCCGTATTAGCAGACGTCAGTAAATCACTTCACTCTCTGAACGACCACGACAGATACCGAGTATTTATCCGTCAGCCATATTTTCATCTGCTGGTAAATCGATCACGTGGACATCTAACTTATAATAAGTTAGAAATAAAATAAGCAGCTTCTAAAATTCACTTATATATATATTTTTTTTGTTTTGTTTCGTTTTGTTTTTTTATTTAAAAAGTAACGCGCCATAATTTTTCTGCTCAGCTGGCGTCGACGCCGACATAGTACAACCACAGATGGCCGCCATCTTCGGAAAACCAAAGGGAGCCGCCATTATAGCTATGTATTCACGAGTCGTTTACATCAACTCCTAAACAGCTGTTCGTGTATATTTAGATGCATGAGTAATTAGAAAACAAACAGTTTTATATATAAAGGCGGCGGTGTATTCATAACCCTGCCCGTACACGCATCGTTAGGAAAAACATTCCTGTTTGGGCCAGCAGGAAATGGCTGGCTCGGTTCCTGACCTGCGTGGCAAGCGAATGGGCGCGCGGCATGGCGGACCAAGACCTTCGCCTCCCCCTAACCCCGCACGTGTGGATCAGATTTGGCCGACGTCAGCAAACTCAGCGGCGAATGACTCGAGAATATTAAGTGAATCCCGCGACCGACGGCTAGTTTTTCGGCGAGTCTTCCAGACAGCACGGCTTACAGAGAAAGGACAATCTGAACAAGTGACTCATGTGCATTGAAATTAAACTGATTAAGTCTGTGAACAATGGCGAATTTTTGGCATAATGTCTACGAAGGTTAAGCGGGAATGTCACAAAACCGAAACCCTATACAGCCGAGGGAGGGGGCTGGAAGGAGCTAGACTTGTGTTAGATAGGGGAGAGGGGTTAGCTGTGAAGTTCAAGTATTGTTCGTTTTCACATATGTTCAAACAGTTAGCTGAACTCAATTACATTTTTCTTAAAAATAAATTTTGGATTTGGACCGCAAACCATTAATCATTAAATAGAAAGCGAATAATAATAAATTTAAGACTTCATCAAGATCCATTATCTCAGTAACAATCGCAAACATTCTCAAGTCAACAACAAAAAAAGACCAGCAAACCGGAAGACCTGTAAAAGAACCGGTAAATGGAGGTTCACTTCACACACTTATAAATATTTTCGTATACTTTGAATTCTGTTTGGAAATTCATAGAATTTCACGAATAACCTGGTATATTGAGTGTCTTTACCGCGATAGAATCTGAGTTCACCGAGTAAAGTATCCCTAACGAACATCTGCCTACTGATCAGACTCTTTAGCGGCCTTTTATTTTTGTTTGTGGTTTTGTATTAATTTTTCTTTCTTCGCTTATTATCATTAATGAGAATTATAGCAAAGTGAACTACAGTGATTTTTTTTTTCCTTAGTGATGGAAATAAAGATACATATCATCAGAAGCACTGTTCCGATGACACCATTACCGTCTTCCCACTGAGGTAGTTTGTCTCCTGAGACACTGAGAGTAATTTGAGGATTTCTGACAGCAAATAGCGTGTACGCGGAGATATCGAGGAAAGAGAAACGTCGACACCATTCACATATAAATATATATATTTTTTATATGTAATATGATTTCCAAACCTTTTTATGTATCTCCATAGAATAGAATTATAGCGATATTGCCTAATGGAGTCTCCGTTCTTTATTTGCATCGTAGACTGTCAGGTCATGGGGTCGTAACGAGACGTGTATTTTATTCCAGAAAAGACAAGTAACTCGGCCACTAGTGCCGGCCGGCCCCACCGTGAGATCCTGGGCCGAAATCTCTACGAAAAATTTGATTGTGGCAACTCCAAATAGGGAGAAGCTGTGGAAGAAGAGAAAAGATAGGTAGAAAAATGGCATTTGGGCAAACTACACACAGACGCCTCTATTTCACAGAAAAAGAAAGGTGATAAGACGAGAAGATCGAGATCTGTGGCCAAAGAAAATATCAATGATAATCTAAACAACCTGTTGTTTCCGTTAGTCTGTACACAAATAAGTTGCTTCATAAGTGTGTTTGTGGTATTACTAGTATAGTTTATATTGCAGATGAGGTATAGGCGCCGAGACAGGCTAGAAACATGGAACCACTCCCACTACAGAAAATAAAACGGGTAGGATCACTATAAGTTGTCTCCCCTCCGAACTCTGATGCATGGCTGTGTGTTGTGTCATGGCGTTGTTAATTTCAGTGTATTATACGTTTCAGAAGCGAGTTGTTTTACAATGTGAACATAATGGAATCTTTCCATCTGCGTTCCTTGGTCTCCTCAAAAGTTATTTGCTTCCGGTGCCCCTGCGGCTGAAATCTTTTGGCAGCAGTTAGATCTAAAATGAAACTTGCCTAAATTACGTTGAGTGAATGAAGATGAGATAAAGCAAATAATAATACAAACTGCACTTAGCTTAATTCGAAAGTCACCATTGGTGGCAACTCGACCGACCAAAGACGACGGTGCGACTCGAGCTGTCATCACTGCATACAACTCACGCGAGACTTCGAAAACAACGTCGTCATCTTCGGTTGCGGAAGATAACAACAAATATAAACGCGTAACCAGTCTTTAAAACTGCTACTCTTGTTGAAACTGTAACACACAGATAAACAAAATAATAATTATAAGTAACGAGTGTCGGCATTTATTTTCTGGCCGAACTTTACCGAGAGCCTCTTTCTCGACCCGCCGTCCCGTCAGACGTCTGCCCACCCAATCGAGAGCTCAAAGTCGAACATTTCCCTCCAAGTCTCGGCTCAGCGGCGCGGATTTTTGTAGACGAAACAAGACTTGACAGACTGGTTCCAGTTGTAGAAGCTAAATGCCGAGACAAACAAAAACAACAACAACACGATTTGCGGTTTTCCTTCCTCAGTCCCAGATTCCTGGCGCGAGACTCCGGGGGAACCGCTGGGCTGAACATAGAAAGCGACAGCGGACCCCGGCGGGAACAAGCTGGATGTGTTCCCCGGGGTGGTCTGACTAGTCCTTTATATAATAGATCTGTTTTACCACTGGGTTTTCCCTCGGTCGTTTAAGTGGAAGACGACAAACCACCCACCAAAAAAAGAGAGAGAGAGAAAGAGTCGGGGGGGGTGTGTGTGGAATTTATAAATTTTACCCAAGGGAATGATGGCGATTTCCCCCAGCGTTGTGAAACCTGATGCAGCGTCAGACCTCAGCTTCCGTCATCTATTTACTTTCTCCTGGAAACGACCCTGTCTGGAACCCATTACCCTGACAATCACGCCGTCCAACCAGACTTTATATCAGTTTTGTTTCGGTCACCGTCGCGACGGAAAATCACTTTATTCAAGACATTTTCCTGCTTCTCTCTCTCCCTTTTTTTAAAAACTTCTATTCCGTATTATTTGGGTTTCTTGTTTTTGCCTCTCACTTTGAGGTCGGGTCGGTTGGGGGACAAAGGGAACCCCGTGGGCGCAAACAGGAAACGCGTGCCGGTTTAATGTCGTCACTTCTCTCTTGTTTTAATTTATCATCTTGGTCGTCTTTACAGATGTATTTTCCAACTAGGTCAGTGAATGCGAGTTAATATGACGATGAACTTTACCCGCCTCTTCTAAGTAAGAACGAAATTTGGCCCAGTAATGAACAGTGTTGGAAATAATTATGAAAAGAGAGAAAAAACTGGGTATAAAATTCGCATAACACGTGATGGAATCACACCTCATGTGTGAAAAGGAAAGCCTCTATAATACAGCAGCATGTTAATACAGTTCACTGTGATTCGCAATTAGAGTGTTCCAAACACGCAGGACAATAAAATTATAGGCAGTGATAGCATAGTAGTGTGGGGACTACTATGGTTCCTTGGGAAAGAAATATCACATAGCAAATGTATAGAAGTTAACGTCTTAGCTAGAGACGGCTACTCCGTGTGGGAGGTTGTAGCCCGACTTCATGTTTCAGAAGGAGCTGTATGCAAGACTTTGAGGAGGATAAGCGAAACTGGTACTGTTGGCAGTAGACGGCCCAAACTCTCAGGTAATGTTAGGTACCTAAGGATAATTTCTATACCTGACAGGCGGTGAGCGAGTAGGGATCTTGTAAATGACCTACATAGCTGCACATACAGGTGTTAACGTTTCTTCAGATGGTCTCGATGGACGTGTGTGTGTAGCTGCCCTAAAACCTTTGGTGAGGAGAGGAGATCAAACGGCGAGGCTGAGGGATGACGACCAGGCCTGGAAGAAGGTTCTCTTTACGGATGAGTGAACTGTTTGGCTCTAATCTAGGGCAGCTCGTTCGAGGGCGGTCCAGGGAGCGGTGTAGTGAAGCGCGGGGTGGACCAATACAAGTGCAGGGCTGCATATCGGCCAATGTCAGGGGTGTGCACATACCCTGACTGCCGACAGGTACAGGAGGCAGCTCCTCATCCACGGGGCCACTCCCTCAGGACGACATCTCATTTGGCGAGAATCCACTCTCCGACATGACGCTGCTGGCCCCGAGTAGACAGGGTCGGGGCAGTGAAGAGCTGCCTGTACGGTAAAGAGGCTGGCCCTGGCCTGCACAGTCCTGATGTGAACGTCGGTCGTTGGGGCTGTACGGGGTGTGAGGGCTACCGACCGAGAAAGTCAGACGGCAGCCAAACACCTCGGAGCAGCACCCCACGGTGATACACCGGTGGTCTGCGTGGAAGAGAGGCGTCGGGCCTCGTACAGAGCATATCTCTGACCTGTCTGTACAGCCTAGTAATTTGGTTCTTGCTTATTTTCTGTACTGCGTGTGTTCTCTATATACGTTTCAGTTGTAATTACTGTCTATTTATGCATACTCTGTGTTTCTACAATTATTTCTAACACTGTACACACACACACACACACACACACACACACGTGTATATACATAGGCAACTTTAATGTTTGAATTTTTACGGAAACTGGTAACAGAATCAGTCTGTCACCCACAAACTGATCTCACGGTACTGATGAAATATACGGCCAATAATAACTGTTATCCCTTTGGTTCGAACCTCTTCAAATACTTCTCAATTTAAAACTTAACAGAAATTCTGCATAATTACGTCTTGAGATGCTTTCTTTTTAAAGTATCGGCCGGTAGCTTTGTGTGTTTCTGTTTTTCCATTTAAAGTCATAATTATCCCGGAGATTTCTGCTACATTCTGCAATAAAAAAGGGGGGACTAAGATTATTTTACCATTTGTGTGCTTGCGAGCTCAACTGAAATGTTGTAGCTGACTTCGACAAAGTTAAGCATCGGGATTAGCGAATTATTGAGCCTTTACGGATTTAATCTGATGTTTCAGACCTGTTTTGTTCCTTTTATTTATAAAAATTATTACCAGGCTATTATCTTCGTTTCCATTCTTTTTTCAAGTGCTAATGTAAGCCCCACCGTGAATGCTCATCACATAGCGGCAAAAACTGCAAATGCGAGGAAAAGTCTTGGACTATAACAATCTTTGCCTCTGTCTGTCTGTAAGCGAATACCCTGAGTATAAATGCGAAGTGAGAGGAAACAAAAATTTAAAAACAATAAAAATAAAAAGGAAAAAGTGAGCGATTTCTAGCTGGGAAACATTTTGTTTTGGGAATTCGACGAGCGTTGCGTCCTCGCCGACGATCGGCGGGCGCGCAAAAGCGGTTATCTTATCGAGTTTGGGCAAAACGTCGACAAGCCATCAACGATGCGGGGTTCAGCTCAGCTCTTCGGGGGAAGAAAAACGAGTGCGTTAGGTGTCTGCGAGCCCGTTTTACTTTCCAGCCTGATCACAAAAGTTCAGTTTAGTAAGACTCGGTCTTTCTATAAAGAAACATGAGACTGAAACACACACGATAAAATTATTTTTTAAAAAAAATACAGGATGATGGAATAATCTAAACGGAGAGGTAGAGGAAATCGCGAAGCTTGACGGATACTTTTCGTGCAGAGTGGAGACGGCCGATATGTAAAGCTGATGTCCAAATATCCGTCTAACTCTCATTCTCGTTTGGTTAACAAAAATGCACACACCCCCCCCCGTCCCAGCCCCACACCTGGTGCGTGTTTTTCTTTGCTTGGGCTGTTTCGTTCTCATATTCTATCCGTCCCACTTTTGTATGAAATCTTGCGAAAAAACATCTACCATCACAGCGCAGCCTTTCTTCGGACTCCATGTTTGTCATTGACACCGCTGGCGTACGTCATCAGCGTAACGCCAGTTACCATTGATTGATGTCGCTTAGAGAGGGAGGGTGGTGGGACTGGAACCACGCTGGCTGCGTGTCAGCTTCTAAAAGAATTTCCTCTCTCCTGTCTTGAATTAATATAAGATTTCCATCCCTTCCTAATAAATCCGTCTGGACCAACGCTCCTTCAGCGTGATTATCTCTGAGAACTACTGTGTGGGAAGGCGTATCCCGAGTAGATGTAATAAACCGGGACCCTTTTCTAGCACCCAACAGTTGTTTGTCCCTGCGGTGTTCCAGAATGTAGAGCGTGAGAGAGATGCGGCCCTCCCAACAGCGAGCGAGCGCTTGTGGGCGGAAGTCGGTCTCTGGTCAGCCATCTCCAACAAAGACCTCGGAAAAGTCCAACAAAACTTTTAATTGTTTAAAATAAATAAGCGTTTCATGACAATTTTTTAATTCACGTGCTTTTGAAATAAGTAGCAGCACCGTAGACGAGAGGGAAAACGCTAGAAATTCACTCCTCCCATTAAAAAAAAAAACCTGAAACGCACAGTAGGGGACAATTCATCCCCAAAGTCAGGTCACCTCTCACAGAGGTCCTCAGTCCCCGTTTTTCTTTGACTGAGTTCAAAATAGAAATGTCATTAATAATAACATTCCGCGTGTATCACTATATATATTGTGTGTGTGTAAGTTTGTCTGCATTCTTTAGTATCCTTGTCTAGTTGTTGTTGGGCGCAGGGTTCAAATAATTGAAGTATATATTTCCCACACCAAAATTCTACAGTAGAGAGGAGGATAAACAAGACTGATGTGGATTGTATTATCGAAAACTTTCAAAACAACGATGGGAAAAAAAAAAAAAACAATTTTCTTGATACTGTGTATTTTTTTAACAGTTTTCTTTTTTGTTTTGAATTTCTATTATTTCTAAAGATATCTGCGATTGTGTTTTAAAAAAAACAATTATCACGTGACATCGTAATGAGAGCGAAGTCAGTCCGCCAACTTAACCAAGTGAAATTCCAAAAAAGAAAAAGAAACGAGAAAGGAGAAATGTCGATATACAATCAAAGTTTTACAAATGGGACAGATTAAAATGTGGCGAGTTTGTTTTAGTGCTTCCACAACAGACGAACGGTTAGCAGATAATTCACAACCACACGTGACTAAGGGGCTGTCTGTCATCCATCCATCTTTACTCTGTCGCTCTGTGCTTCATTGGCAGGCAGACGAATAATTCTGTACATAAATCCATCATTTCAGCTTCCCCATAGTTGTCGTTTATAATTTTTGAGATTCACGCGATTTGCATGTACCAAGCGTATTGATCAAAATGTCTTGTACTTGCCGATGTAGACAAAGATATAATTTCAAAACGGACGCTTATGGGCGGTATGTTGGCGGAACAACTATCGCAGCATCATTGTTGCATTGTCTGAAAGTTTGCGATAAATAGGACAAACCTGGACGGGGCTCCTATCCGGTCCGAATCACCGAGACAGGATTCCTTTCAATGGCTATAAGGGACCAATACATTTGGGTTTCGGTGATTGTATCTTAAATACCCTTGGTTCTCTGATATCTGCGCAATGGACAATTTCTTACTTAATACTTCACGTGACCGCCAACGCTGATTCTAATGGTCAAACGAGAGTTCTCTTCCTGAATTTGGCTCCAAACAAGAGTCTCGTGGGAAAGGGGTTGAAAGATGTCGCCGAGCAGAACCTCTGAGCTGATAAGAATGTGAAAATCGTAGAAATTATTAGGAAAGACGCTGCGCATTTCAGTAAGAGATCTTCGTTCGAGCCACGACCGACCGTGAACTGTTCGCGGTAACCATATTCATGATGGAGGTGTAAACAGACAGCCTTTAAAGTGAAATAGCGCACTGGCCACAGTATGAAATAACACACCACCTATCCGCGACTTATTCCAACCCGATTTACTTTTTTGCGATAATAAAAATTTCAGAAATTAAAGCTACTGATAGACAAATCATAATTTAGGGGCTTTCTTAGCCACCCATAAAGTAAGGGAGCTCTAATTAAACACGGAACTGAATTCATGCTTTCAATCTTGAATTACTTTACTCGGCCACTGTTTTTTCCAGCTGTTTCTATATTCATATCGTGAACGGATAGTCTGTAACGAAAAAAGAGAGATTTTGTTATGTATAACAGTTCCATTATCTTATTACCGAAATTATTGTATTTACTTTAAAAAAAAACGGCAGCAAGCAAATACATGATAGATCATTTTGAAAAGAAAGCCTGGAGATACCAACCACTCGGGTGATGAGGAGTCATCACCGGAATGTCTCGAAAGTTGGCCGGTTCTAAGCTACAAGTCTCTCAGGCCCCAGTAAGGTTTGTTATTCTGGCCCAACTGTGAAGCTTAGTCAGAACTGGTCTTAAGTCAAAGATGAGTAGACTGTATCATCATCTCTACGAGGGAAACCTATAGGCTTCGTGCAGCTGATATAACTGGTCGTCATAATAGATACTGAGAGTAGATAAAAGATCAGTAACGAGAGCAGCAATGCGCCAGACACCCGCTGCAGAGATAAGATATTTCTTTTTCATCTTACTTTGGTGGTTGGGCGTCGCACGGGAGGCAGAACCCAGCTGATGCTTTTAGGAAGACGTGTCGGGAGCTTGTGTCTTCCCGGGATGAGGACGTTGCCCATTGGAGCTCACAGCTCGTTGACGCACCTGCGCGGGTTGCGATTTCCGAAAATCGACGCCTTTTCCCGTCCTTTTCTTCACTTTTCGCGACAAGCGCGAGCCTTCTTTGATGCAACTTTTTACGCCAGGTAGATGGGCGGCGGACGGCCAACCTATCACGTGGCGCATAGTGCTGCCACGGTGATGTTTCCACCGAACCACACAGCACGACTGACAGACAGTCAGCTCGGTTCACGGAGGAGGGGGGAATGCAAAACGAAGCGTGTTGTCTTCGATGGTGATGATGATGACGATTATTACTATTGATGTTGTTATTGTTGTTGTATTGACAAATGACTCGTCTTTCCCGTTGAGGTTTAGCTATTTCTATGCGCATGAGTTAAGATTACGATTAACCTCTAAAATGTTTAATCTAAGCATCCGATTAACAGAAACAGAGAAACAAAATGAGTTCGTGTTGTTCATTTTATTTCTTTTTCTTTTTTCTTGTTGAAAAATTATCCTGTTTGTGGCAGCAGACGACATTTTTTCTTTGAAAAATAAATAAGAGACATGAAGTAACAACTGGGAAAACAACAGGAAAGATGTCGTCTGGGGGGAGGGAGGAAGGGAGTGGGAGAAACATGTGCAATTTTGAGAGAAAAATGTTAAATGAAAAGCAAGTGTAAAAAATAGCGAAAGAAAAGCTCAGCCGTGTAACAATAGGCGATCGGTTTCAGCAATCTTCCAGTTTCATTTCTTTGTTTTTTGTCGATACGGCACTTTTTTCTGCGCCCAGTAGATGCTTTCGTTGATTTGTGTCGCAGAACGAATCCAGATGGCTTTTTTTCTGGCGGTAATTCCTCGAAATTCCTCTTGGCCATTTGTTTACAAAAACGCCATCGATTTCCTGCCGGGCGCACGCTATGGCGGAGACGGTAGCCCTTTCAGTAGCGTGACGCGCCGACCCGACGTCATTTGGTGGCCATATTGTCTGGTGCGAGCAGAGGACACAACGGCTGTGCTACGTTAGCGGTGCGGTGGGTGGCCGTAAGACTGGCAGCGATTCTGTCGCTACCTACCGGTCCAGGGGGGGGAGGGGAGTTAATCACAGTTATATAATCATAAATACTCAGCCGTGCGTGTTGAGGAGCTACTTTCTGAATGCTGAAGGATGCATTAGTCGGCTAAAATAGTGCTTTATGTTTCGCTATATTATTAGCCAATCCCTTTACGCGAATAATGCTGTTCTTGCTAGCATGGCGAAAAGAAACCGAATGTAACATATCACTGAAAGACAGATCGATGCATATTAAAATGAAACCTTAGAAAGACAAGTTTTTATTTTGGATGGACCCGCCGGATAACCTACATTCGCATCTAGAATCTCGTTTGAGCCGTAACGTTTTGATATGGAGAAGTTAGGTCCCTTTAGATTGACAGTTGACGCCCAAATAAAATACATTTACAGCCAAACTAGATGAGAATGTTTTATTTTAACGCAATTTGTAACCCAATTAATTCAGTGGCACTGTTTGCAACTATCATCAGTTGTGCAACTTATCCAAGATAACGCATTCAGTACCGAGAATTATCCAAGAAAATGTACGGTCACTCACTAGGTGGTGTTCCAATCGCGGAGACTCCCTTTGGTTACGCGTTCTCTAAACATGAAAAATTCATTGTGATATGTCTTGTTTAAATAAATAAAATGATTAGCTTTTTTGATTTTTTAAAATAAGAAAAACCTTGAGTCAGCGTTTATTCCGCGTGAACCAGTAATGCCATCTTGAACTGATTTCCTCTCAGCCAACTATGTTACTAAAATGTTGTTCTAAATGTTCCCCAGGAGTTTTTGCTCCAATGACCCCTAAACCAAAAGCAAAACCTTTGAGGCTTTGAAAATCTAATCTTTATTTAACCTAATTAGAGAAATTTTAGTAATTTGAAGACTTTAATTAAGTTGTTAAGGAGTTCCTGCTTAATTCGTTGTTACGCGGTTCTTTATTTATCTTAGTTATGGCAGATAGTTCTACATGTATACTAATGGAACAAGAGATTAGAAAAAAACATTTATCGAATGGAATTGACAAAAAGAAGGTTTTCTTCAGTGGCAGATGTATTGTTAAATACCTTTCGTACAAATATGATTTTTGGAGATAAACCATTAACTCTAAAAAATCTAATAATAATAATAAATAATAATAATAATAATAATAATAATAATAATAATAATAATAATAATAATAATAATAATAATAATAATAATAATAATAATAATAATAATAATAATAATAATAATAATAATAATATAATAATAATATAATAATAATAATAATAATAATAATAATAATAATAATAAAAAGTAATAATGCTAATAATAATAATAATAATATATAATAATAATAATAATAATATAATAATAATAATAATAATAATAATAATAATAATAATAATAATAACCATCATCATCATATACGATTAGTTTTTTCCTTATTTCTATATGTTGTGATATTTCTAAAAAGATTCTAGTGGTTTTTTTTAAAAAGTTTCAGATGAATTCCGACCAGGATGCAGTCAGCGGAAGGAGAAAAAAAACAACAAACAAGCAGTTTCTATTGTCTGTTATTGAAGATAGTTTTAATAAAACATAGGTAAGAAAGATATACTAGACAAGATCATTTCGATCCTATACAATGGTTTATTTTTCGGATATGGAGATTTTTTTATTGGTGATTTTGCTAAAAATCATTACGGATAGCAAAGTCAATAATGTTTCAGCTTTAATATTTAGTCAAACTAGTCAATCAGTTATGCTTACTGTATATAGAGATCAAAGAAACGATAGCAGTCTTTGAATTAGTTAATATCGACGACGATAACTGGCAGGATTATTTGTATATATATTCAACGCTTCCAGTGAAAACGAGATTACACGAAGTTGTAATCATCACATCGTCAGAAGGCGGCGATAATTGATAAATATTAATGAAAGCAACATTGCTTATCGATGAACAACACTTAATATCGATATAAAATTGTCATCAGGTAATAATCGATATTAGCAGAACAATAATGCAATTCATTAATATACTGTATGTACTAGCAACATTCTCCTTTCTATCTTCAAGTTCTGTCATCATCGATGTTTACACAGCAGCAGCCATACTGCGAAAATCAATTTCGTATTCTCTACTACTCTTTGAATATCGGACCTATTCATTGTCGATTCTGCGAACTTTGCAAATTCCCCACGTGTTCTCACTTCAGCAGCAGTTTATCCAACTTCTTAGCAGCGTTTCTATATTAGAGAACATCATAAAAGTGGCGAGCAGTGCAGAGAGCTAAAGTTTCATGCCTGACATTCTGATATTACTGAACGATGCCACCAGCAGTTGTCGCTACACCCCGACCTATTGGCTGTACGTTGTTTGTTTTTTTGTTATTTCTCTATTCCTTTAATGGCTGTTTCTTTCCCAGACAAGCTGAAAATCGTTAAACTTAATGTGCCGCCTTAGAATGACTTGGGGTTTCTACTCAGCAGTGGAGTTAAAACAAAGCAACAGTACACGAACACACCTGCTATCAATGCCATCGCGATGCATAACGGTGGACCGGAAGTTTAGGTGGGTAGTTTTGTCTCCAGCTTAATGCCGCAAGAGAGCAAAAAAAAGTAGCGCTGAAAATTGTTGGACTTCAAAAATAAGACGTGGTGAAGACAGTGTATTAGCGGACCGTTTATTATTAAGAAAGGATAAGAAGCCGACCAGCAAATGATGTCTTTCTCGTCTAGCAATAGCGAATTGCCTCGCGTCTAAACAGAAAAATGGCTGGTTTTGATTCTCTGTGGCGGCGGAACTAAAACAGCGCACGATCGTGGCGGGTTCGGGTTATATATCACGATCGAGTTTGTCTTTTTGATGCATCGCGAGAAATGCGTGGAAGCTGAAGGTTTCGCGTGCACCGCGACGTGGAGGTGGCCGTCTATAGAGGCGAAAGAGACGCTCTAAAGAACAGTCAGACTCGATCAGGAGCGAGAAGACAGGAAATAGATATCCTGGTGTGGAAAGGCGTACGCCTTCCCCATCGCCGAACCAATATTTACCACCTTGCGGTCACATCCCGCACCACCAGACGTCAGAGATCACTTCCGGCAGAATAACATTCCAGTAATATTTTTCACATCTTTTTCGTCTGATGTATGAATACCATCAATCACAAACGCTGCCTCCGACATAGAAGAGTGACTGCTAATTGCTGGTGAAGTGTATGTACGGAGTCCCCTACGGGGTTTGAAGAATGGTTCTCGTACCTTTGAAATAAATACGTAATAAACCCTGTAACACCGTAGCGGCTCTAATATTGTTAAAAGGAAGAAACGGTCGATATCAGTTATAGTCCAAATAAATTGATATAGATGCCGAGTTATCACGTGATCTGAGTTTGTTTTGTTGTTGTTTTTTTTAAACAAATTTTTCCCTACCTTTGTACTGACAAATTTATGAAAATGAATACTGCGGAAATCCCTTGTCATATATATTTAGAGCCGGGTTGCCCTGACTGAAATAGTAACACCCAGGCTTAGGGATCTTATTAACAGGCGACTTGGATAAAGGGTTCTGAGCATCGCTTGTCATCTGGTAATCTGTTGTCAGGAATTAGTGATAACTCGGCTGAACCTCAGCTGACACACTCGAAATTCTTTCTTATTTTCTTTTTAAACCAACAAAACCCACAAGTAAAAACTCGCCCTTATTTTATTTCGAGCGGAAAGCCTTGGATTCGATGAACAATTCATTTTTGATAACAATAAAAACCAACAACGCGGAAGCATAAATGACAAGGACAGATTGCGAAACACGTGACCCAATTTTGTCGTTGGGTCGCTGGTTAGCGACATTGTCAAATGTAGTATCAGCACATTCTCGGCAGGGCGGGGTGCGAGGTATTCATACCCTAAAAACAATCAAAACCAGCCCCGTCGGGGCCGCTGCAAGAGACCATTAAAAGGTAATCTAAAACGGGGAAGAAAAAAGAGACAAAGGCATTTTCTTGCTAATAACTCCAAACTATATTTTGTTTCAAAGACGTATTAATACCTCCAGACACCGGGGTCTCGACAATTCTTTTACTTCGTTTGTTTTCTTTATTTTATCTTCTTTTTTTTTGAAAAACAATTCTACAAGTTATTTTCAATTACACAGGCGTAATTGTCAGCTAAAAGTGCTTCAAGCCGTCCTACAAACCGCCTAAGTAAAGAAGCCGGCACCGCAGCGCTCTCTTGCCAAAAAAGATAATTTAACAGAAATGATATCATAATACAGACCTGTTAGTTACATTATCCGCTTAAGCATTTTTCTTGATATTAAAACGTCGCTGGTTAGCTTAAAGACTTCCCCACTAATTAAAACCTGCTGTGCCTTTATACTCTGAGATTGATTATATACAGCGGCGAACAAAGTTAAGAACGATGGCAGAACAAACATCAATTGACACATGAGATATGTAGGAATCAGCATTCCTCCGTGGGCATTCATTACGCCGAGAGAAAAGCTTTTTTTCTTTTTTTGTTTTTGTTTTTTGGACAGCCGATGGAATATAGTAAACTAATGCATAACTTTTTAAAGCTTTCTACAGTGGGTAAAATATCCAGACTAAGTCGAACGAAATGTGTTCGAAAAGGAAAAAAACTCTGGTATTCCGAGATCGCTAACCCGGTCAGGCGCAGTGAAGTGGCTCGTTATCTGGCTGTACGAACAAATGGGTGGCTAACACCGCAATAGTGGCACACAGTGATAGTACTGATGCTCGGACAGATCAGGCGACTGTCAGAAATGGACCAGTACAAGGCGTCCATTGACATTTTAAAGAATTCTGTCTGGAAGACCTACCTATCTCCACGAGAATTCTTCAGAGATGACTTTGTGATTTTGAATTGAGGGGGGAGTGTTTCCTCGAAGAATCGAAGGCCCCCCCCCACACACACACACACACTTCAGGACCATCTCCATCGGACACCGGAAATGTGGGCCAGGTTGCTCTGGACCACGGTTCCATAGGTTTGGATCAGATGGTGGGATTAATGAAGCATTCATTCTACCCGAAGTGTAACAAACTGAACAATGAAAGGTGGGTTGGGCTGGGTTCGTTATGGTATAGGGCTGTTTCTCTCAAAAAAGGGCAGGCCCTATTCACCGTATCCATGAAACAATGGCTCTGTTTGTTTACCAACACATTCTGACCAATATAATACAATTGTATTCTGAGGACTTCCTCCCTCTCAGCTGGATTTTTCAACACGGTAATGGTCTGCAACATCCCGCTACCATTATCAAGCAAGATCTCACAGATCAGCAAATTCCAGTTCTAAAGTGATGAGCTCGAAGCTGTGATTTGAATCAAACAAAGAATCTATGGAACGGCATAGATGAAGCTAATAAGATTTCAAATATGTTTGCTTCGATCTTAAACTTTCGTCCGCCACTGTATATATAATTAATATATTTATTGCTCCTTTTAAAGTCATTTTTAAACAGTTTGGTATTAACTTTCTTATTTTGGTTTTATTAGCATTTTATTAATTAAAGACGAAAGTATTGTTGGTGTTGTTTTCTTTGAATACAAATTTAAAAAAAAAACCCGTCCGAGGATAACATTCTGCTTGGTTCAGTTAATTCGCGATGTCGCAAAATATCACATTATCTCGTTGAATTTTCTGATCTTATTCCCGGGAGCTTGGTGAGTTGCCGGAGAGATGCCTATTTGAGAGAGCGGAATAGTTAATTTCATGCTTGGGTTATGCTGCAGCGCATCTTTTCAGTGATCATTCCTGAACTCAGCTGCGGCCAGATGGCTTGCAAATCATTATTTCTGCTTCGTCAGTGATATTTTAATCTCCTTCAGCATGCGTGCCACGTCATCAACATGTCACCAACCGGTCTGTTGCCTGGGACACACGATCACGTGTCCCGTTGAATGGATCTGAAGCATATCAGAACAGCCAACAAATCAGAAAAAAAAAAAAGATGAATTGATAAGTAACTTAAAAAAAAAAAAAAGACTTTACAAATTATAATTCTTTGAAAATAATTCTGGATTCTAACGCCAAACGTTGATCAGAAACATTTGTGGCAGAAAAAAGCTCGTAAACAAGATGGGGGACCGCTAAAGAAAGACAACTCGCTTTCGATGGGTGGCGCATCCACTAAATCGGAAAGATCAGATTTTTTTCTTCTTTCCTTCTTTCCGATTTTGGAATGTGTAACGCTAATCTGCCGAAAGTAAGCGAATTGAATACTAATTTCTTTTACTTTATCCATTTTTTAAAGTAAATAGTTTTTGTGAAACTGTCGTCTCATAAGAATATAAGAATGGAAATTAGGAAATCATATAGCTTTTAGAAAGTACTATTTTTGAAAAGCTTGGACCTTTTATTATTATTATTACTTCTTACTCATAAGATGAAAGCGATTATTCAGGTATTCTTTACAGTTAGGATTCAAATTAAGAGTATTTCGCAGAATGAGATTGTTAAACAATGGGTTGTCGCAGAGTTACCACCTTTACCGTACTAATCTTACACGTTTATTTATTTGTATATTTTAATGTAGCCGGCGGGTCACTTATTCTGGCTGACATTATACACGGACAAAAGCTAAACTTCCCCGCGGTGAGCTTTTCTGCTGTTTGTGAATTGATGACACTTAAACACGCCGATTAGCTGCTAGAGGGCGTTGGCTCTTCCGACATCGGTAGGGGAACCTCGCCCATACGAGAACGCTTTATTTTTCTTATGTGAGAGGAAACCGAAGTGGGTTGAGTACACTGGCACGACTGGGAGGAGAAGAAACTATGGCAGGAAAGGAGGTATGCCAAATCGTGCTATCTCGC
This sequence comes from Nautilus pompilius, assembly GCA_018389105.1. NCBI lineage: Eukaryota > Metazoa > Mollusca > Cephalopoda > Nautilida > Nautilidae > Nautilus > Nautilus pompilius. Next base: position 262,213 of record JACATO010000673.1, read on the forward strand.
AGCCCAATCTGCCACTTTCTCACCGGTTGCGCACGTCAGCGGGGTCGATCTCAGTTATGCGACTACAACATAAGATGTGCTGAACTACATTCTTCTTTTCTTTTCAGACTTTAACTTTCGTTAAAAAAATCCACCGAAAAGATTAATATGGTAAAACGGTGTAGACACAGGTATTTCTTTAATTCCTTTTAAGGTGAGATCGTTAGTGTAAACAAGAGGTGAATTTTAAATACTCTGCTATTTTTGACAATGTTCTTTTTCGCTTTAACACTAACAAAAGATACTTAGTAGACGAAGACAAAAGCCGATGTATTGTAAAATCGCACAAATTCACAGGCACTCAGAATTTTCCCTAGATGAGTGATCTTGCTGCTTTATTTGCATAATTTATTCACATGTAGTCGTGAAAAAGATTAACTTAATATTTTTTCGCTACAGAAAGATGTGATTAAGTAAAGTTTTTCGATTTTTTAACTAAATGATCGTATAATAGTTTGTTCGTGTGAATTTTTAAGAATTTGTATAAATTATCATAAAAGAGGAATCTTACTGATAATTATTTTTAAAATTTTTAACCCAAGAAATCGGTTCATATTCATAGTTCCAAATACCTATGAATTATTTTTTTTAAGTTTACTTCTGTTGTAGAGAGCTGTACTGTCTAATAATTAAGTTTTTTTGATGATGCCAGCACGTAGGGAGACTGAATAGCTCAGCTGGAGATCCAGAAAGAAGATTAGAATGCGTCTCTCCCTCTCCCAAATGTTCAGTCTCTGATCTTTCATGTGCATTTCCCGTAAAATTCTACGGTAACCCCGCGACTCTTCCTAGTTACTCTTTTGTGAATCACGGTTCCCTTCATCTAAAGCGGCTGAGGACGAAAGTAAGATTAATAAACACGTGCGAACGCCAAATAAAAAATTTTCAGTGGTGTTTGCATATAATTACGAAACGATTCTTACATTCCAGCACTTTCTTTATAATAACTTGTCAGGAATTTCTTTCTTTAGATTTTTTCGTTATTAATTTGTATCTGACTATCGCCAGTATGGGAAAATACATATAAACCAGTAATTTCATACTGTTGCTCTGCGAGGGACTTAGAAAGTTAATGCGAAGTCTGCGTCTTTTGCTGCTGTCGTTGTTCGCACATAAATTGCAAGTATAAAAAGAAAAACACTCGAGTCATCCGTGAGGCACCGAACCGAGTTGCTGAAGCACCAAAATTTATACCTTATACAGAAGCCGTCGCCATGTGCCCGGATGACCGGAAGCCAGCTTGTCCCGCTCGATACACCTGCAATGCTAAGAGGTGCGGCTGTATAACGTGGTCAATGATATTTGACGTCTAAAAAGGAATGAAAGCAAGAAATGTATTGAATCTGATATGAGTTCGTCTGCTGAAAAAGTAAGAAAACGTTTCCGATGTTAAAGCACCCGACCTCATCTCTTCGGCAAAACATTCTCCCCCCTTTTTTTTGTTGTTCTTTTTTAAATGTAAATATCATTGCAGTAATCGTGTGCGACATCCACGTATCGCGAGTCTAGTAAAATTTCTACATATTTTATCGTTTTTTTGAGAAACGTAATGTTAGCAGTTTTTCACACAAAATATTATATTTTTCTATGAAAGTATACGCGACTTCGTTCGACATAAAACTGTCGTATATAAACATTGCATTGGATGATTCAAAAAGGGGAGAGCACTCCCTACTCCGAACTGGAACAGTGAGTAGATCGCCAAGATTTACTGATGTTGTCAGAAAGATGAGATGGTTCCAACGAAATATGGCCATTATAAATCTATCTTATCGAGTAAGGTATAAAAAAACAAACAAAAAAAAAACCATGAAGTAGCAGTGTTTAATATAAATGCTTTGTTTTCAGGACTGAAAATGGAGGCGCACCACCAGCGTCGATGCGCAGGCCCAGGAGATGTGTTCACAAACAGCCCGCCAGGGGCTCCGCAGAAAGCTTGGTTCGTTCCCTGCACAGCTTCATCATTTGCGAGATTTTCCGGTGAGCGACTGTTGAAGCAAGCAGAACATGAGAAAGACGAACTGGAAAAGTCGGGTTCATAAATTTTTCAAACGATAATGTTGATCGTGGGTTTTTGTTGTTGTTGTTGTTTTTCGGAGGATGGGTCGACATATTTGAAAAGGAATAAAGAAAGTTGTTTTTTTTTTTTTTAAAAAAAGAAGAAGAAGCGGCGAATGTTCAGCCATCTTCGAGCAAAAACCCAACCAGCCAGCAAACAAACGTTTCTTACTTTCTCGTTAGCCTCCGAGGGAAGGCTCGTGGACGTCCTGTTATTTCCCTATTAGGCCAGGGCTCCCCGATTTAATGGTCTAATTAGAACAACCGCGCTAGCTGGGGCCTGCTGCTGCTCACACGTAGACGGCTGCTCGCTAATTTAGCGGAGTGAAAACCCGTGATGTATGGAGGTGCGGGAGAGAGGGGAGTAAATGTGCTGCGTTGCACTTTATAAGTTACTGGGGCGCGACGGAGCTTAAGGATGTATGCGCGCGTACTTTTAATGCACTGTTCAGGGGGAGGGGTATTTGGTTTTATTACTCTATTTCTGTGGTTCTGTCAGTAGGTTAATAAACAAGGCCACGTGCAGGAGAACGGGGCTCAGGGGTGGAGAGCCGAGACCCGGGCAGAACGTTGACGTGTAACAAATGCGCTCCGAATACCTATGCCGCCTAATCCCACTGGATCCCTATCCTACACAGGTGTTCCTCGTGCAAACGAAGCTACATAACACAGCAAAGAAACATCTAGAAAGCTTTTTTTTTTTTCTTTCCTATTCGACAGTTTCGCTTACTGAGTCTCTTCTTTCTGCTGGAGATATTCTATGGCTCTCAGGTTGGTAAGCGGAGTAATGAAGGGTGGGGGAGCTGCATACTGGATAGATAAGACCTTTCTGATTACACGCGCTGCTTCAAATAGCCTTGCCTTCCGTAATTCTACCCTGTCTTCCCCGATCTGTCCAAGTCTGCCCTTTTCCCGTCGTGTCCGGTGGTGTCAGGGCGAGTTGTTTGTATTTCTCCGCCAATGCGCACATCCCCAAGAAGCCGCACAACGCTCTTATTTTCGTCCAGTCTCTGATTTCTGCTCGTACGCTGCACGTACTAATTTTTAGGTAATTCTGGGCGCCCTGCTACGATATGTTTCCGTATTTTGACCAAACGCTCCACATAATTTATTCGCTCTATTATTAGTTCTCCTCCAGAGCTTCTTAACTACTGGCTATTTTTTCTCTCTCTATCCACATGTGGTTTGGCCATTTTAGTTGGATACCGGCCATGCACCAGTTTTTCTTCAATGTTTCGTTCTTTTGTTTTGCATATTGTTCTTTACTAGTCAGTTTGTTTCTTTGGTCCCTTAGCTTTCAGTCCACTAATGTCTGCCTCTGCTTTGTACTTCACGGCTTCTTTCTACGCAGAATACATTATTTTTGCTCTTTCATGTTCGTATCTAACTCAAGTAGACGATTGTTGCAGTAACCAAGCTTCTGGCCTAGCCCTTGATTCGATAGAACCCTGACAATGGTGTGATTGTAACGGAACCGGAAGTCGTGGGAGCGGGAGGCAGTTGGGTAAAATGATAAACATGGCTTAAATGATACCATTTTAATACGTTGTTTACTTAGTTAAATCGGTGCCAATCGGGAGTATTACTGTTATCTTTCTTTCTCAAGTTGAGGTCTGCACCTATAGTTGTTTCTTTACAGGCCATCTCAAGTTTTATGAAATCTCCCCCTCTTCATATCTGGGACGTTGACATCTGCCTTTTAACGATGCATTCTGTGCACTGTTAACAGTTTTCCGGGTTTAAAGTCGTTTCCTCACTTCACTGATTTTCATGTTAACCATTCTATGTTTGTAATGTCTTTCTCGATATTCGTCCATTCTTCTTTGGCTAAATCCTCATGCAAATTATTATTATTATTATTATTATTATTATTATTATTATTATTATTATTATTATTATTATTATTATTATTATTATTATTATTATTATTATTATTATTGTAGTTCTTGTTGTTGTTGTCCTACCCTTAGCAAGGTCTTAGCTTAGATTAGATCTAGGACAGAATTTGGAGGAATTAACCCAACCCTGCAGGTGTTGAAAGTCTTCAGATTTCGTATTTTAGATCTTTCTTTGTAGTGCAATCGTGCAAAATTTCAACCTCCTTCGTTGCCCCCTATGAGAATAGAAGTCCATAGAGTCGAACCCTGATCTAATTACATTACCAAGCTTTGTTAATCTTCTTGATGCCGTTTTCATTGTTTTATTACGATCTGATGTATATAATCATGAAACCATTCTTACATCCCAATGGAATTACAATTTTCTATCGTTTAGTGAAGATCACGGTGCAAGCTGGAAATTATCTTTTTGTGGTGCGTGTGAAAGTTCGTGTATGCGTGTGTATCTCCGAGGAGAAGGGAGTGGGGGGGGTGGTGGCCGAGGCCGTGTAGGGGCCGAAGCCCGGTGTGGAGCAGAGCTCCCGTTAAGGTCTGAAAGGCCGGGTTGAGGCGCCGAAGCACCTCCTCGTGTAACTGACCGCCGAGGCGGCCGAGTTAGGGGCGCGAACGCCCCACGTTAGAGCGACCGCTCCCCCGGCCAAAAACCAATCTTGGGAAAAAGGCCTCAGCTCGTCAGGTCCGGGAACCGGTCTCGACGCACCTGACCTTCCCAGCCAGACAGGCCGGCCAGAGGCAAAAAGCGCCCCTCGCCTCCGCTCTTTTCGGGCAGAGGACTTTCCGTCTACAAAAGCCACTAAGCAGAGTACTCGCCTCCCCACCCCGATAAGGTTGACCCCAAGTGACCTCGGCCAAAGGGCGTGCTCCTCGGTGCCCACCCAAAGCGGTAAATTATCTTAGCTCACAATCGGATAATTTTTTGGTAGTTATCAGATTCTAAATAATACCAATAGTGCCATTTTTTTCTGTACACTTCAAAACAAGAAGAAATCTGCATATGTACAGAAAATGTTTCTGTAATTATCGAAAACAGTCTAGATCAGACAACAGAAACGACCATGATTTGCAAACTGTCGAGATAGTAAAGTATTTCATCTGAATTTGAAGAACACTTTTCACCATCGTTCGTTTTATAATTCTTTCAATTACGCCATCGTAAAGCGTAACTGGCTGGCAGGGTAGAAAAAACAAATAGAAAGGATCCTTTCTCTCTTTGAAGAACTCAGAGTACATTAAGTTACACCAGAAAATGCTATTCCAAATATCGTTTATAAAATCCTTCTTAAAAATATACTGTGAATTGAAAATCAATAATGCATTTCGTCTAACGTTCAAAGTAAATGTTTTAACAACAACGATATGCAACGTCACACTGAGTATGAGGTTACAGTAAGGCAAAGAAGCTGTGCTGTTATGTCACAATAAGTAATGGGTTACAGTCAGGTATTAGTAAAGACGCTTTACTGTTGTGTCACACTAGGTTTGAGGTTACACTAAGGCATTGGTAGAGACGCTTTACTGTTGTGTCACACTAAGTTTGAAGTTACACTAAGGCATTGGTAGAGACGCTTTACTGTTGTGTCACACTAAGTTTGAAGTTACACTAAGGCATTGGTAGAGACATTTTACTGTTGTGTCACACTAGGTTTGAGGTTACACTAAGGCAGTGGTAGAGACGCTTTACTGTTGTGTCACACTAAGTTTGAAGTTACACTAAGGCATTGGTAGAGACGCTTTACTGTTGTGTCACTAAGTTTGAGGTTACACTAAGGCATTGGTAGAGACGCTTTACTGTTGTGTCACACTAAGTTTGAAGTTACACTAAGGCATTGGTAGAGACACTTTACTGTTGTGTCACACTAGGTTTGAGGTTACACTAAGGCATTGGTAGAGACGCTTTACTGTTGTGTCACACTAAGTTTGAAGTTACACTAAGGCATTGGTAGAGACACTTTACTGTTGTGTCACACTAGGTTTGAGGTTACACTAAGGCATTGGTAGAGACGCTTTACTGTTGTGTCACACTAGGTTTGAGGTTACACTAAGGCATTGGTAGAGACGCTTTACTGTTGTGTCACACTAGGTTTGAGGTTACACTAAGGCAGTGGTACAGTCTTTACTCTAAAGTCACACAAAGCAACACTGCGAGTTAGCAATCACATTTGTTTCTCTTTAGTGTATCTGCCAATTTTAAAATTATTTTAAAACAAATTATAAAAACGTTACGGTTAAGGCGATGTTCTGGTTACGAAAACAATATTTCTTGGCGGGAGCGGAAGAGATGAGTGACAGCCGTCCTTGGGCCTTTGTTTTATGCGCAGCTTGACGAGTTCTACTCGTTACACACGAAGAGGTTTCAACAGGGAAAAAAAAAAACGACAACAACAACCAAACATAAATACCAATGTATGATATTATTTCCAAAAACAGAACATTGTTTTCTCTTGCACCCTGGTCTGGAACCTCAGATTTCAGCAGCTACAGCATAGCGACGCCGGGGGCTCGCGTATCAAAAGTCGCTGCCACTTGTGGGAAGTCGCTCGTTCTTCTGCCTTCAGCAGGGGGGGGGGGTGGCGGCACGTGACGGAACCGCGCTCTCCGTTTCAGTTAGTTGTTTCTGTCCCGGGCTAAAAACAGGAATTCAATCCACATTATGCGTGAAGTTTATAACAGCTGCATTAATCCCGTGACCCATATTTTATTATCTAAATAAATAAAAGATAATTATGCCTCTTTACTAAAATTTAATTCAAACCCACTCTTGCTCGGAAAATTAATTTCAAAACGATTTTTTTTTTTTTTTTGTGTCCGTTTACTTTTGGCGGAATCGACCCATTAACCGCGGAGCCGGTCGCCAACAGTTTGTGGTCACGTGGTCAGGACAGTAACGGACAATGGTTTCCGCCAAAGTTGTAGAAATAATGAGTAGTACATGCCACAATAGCATTAAATTATATAATTATTACTTAGCAATCCCAAGAACTATTCCCTTATAATCGGAGTTTTCGCGGCCGATTTATCTTGATTTTAGTTTTCATGCAAAGTTCTATGAGAGTCCATTAAGAGCGCGTGCTTCCTGCGGAAATTAGGTAATCAGTGAAAGTCCATTCACAGCCGGAATGAATAGAAGACTTTGATAAGTCTCGTCTGCTGATTAATTATTTCACATTTTTATAATTATAATGAACCAGTTAATCAAACCATAAGTCTTCCAGAACCTTTCTTTATTTCCTTCTTCTTTTTTTTTTAGTTAAGCTTTAATGATTCTGATAAAGTAGATGCTTTTATACAGGCTGTGAAGCTTCCATCTTCTTTAAATTTTATAATTACAAGCCACGAGACAAATTAACTGTAGGCAGCCGAGTTCGGCGCCAAGAATTTGGGGTTCTGGAGCGGAAAATGGGCCCTCTTACACACAGAGAGAGAGAGAGAGAGAGAGAGAGACAGTAGCAAAATTAATTGAATTTTTTAATATTAATGTACTGGTTAGAAAACATGTAGATTAATATAGAGAATAGAAATTCATACACTTATTACCCAAAATATAATTTTCTGGTTGGAAAATCGACTCACGAAGTCTTTGAGGCCGACATTTTGAGCTGTCGTTGATTGAACTGAAATAATAGTCGGCGAAATGATCGACCGAAGAGGATCTTTATAATTTTTAGTTTGTGAAAACTTCTCCCCCTAAACTGACAGGAAGTTGAATCAGGACTTCTACCGCAAGTTAAGAATAATTTCTACACAGTTTTTGCCATTAAGAGAAATCCAAGAATTTCGTGTGGCTTTTTGGTTGAATTTGGAAGAATGCGAACAATGTGCATTAGTTCCGTCTTTAAATCAACTGCACACACACACACACACACACACACACACACACACACACACCACACACACACACACACACACACACACACACGCACACACACACACACACACACGCACGCACGCCCCGTTATTGATACACTACCGTTTCTTACGCCGACCCACATTATCGGTCACCGGGTTTTTAATTTAGAAAATCCCCCAGACTACGGAATGGATGTCAGGGGAGAAAACCCAGACTCGAGTCGGGGTTGTGTCGGCTTTTCGGGCTGTAATGATCAACTTTGGATCGAAAACCAGATTGTATCGCGCAACACCCTGCTTGCCAATTATTTGTATTTGTTTAAAAAAACATCAAGTAAATGGGTATCGTCCAAACGCAATTAATTTTTTTTTTTATTATTTTGACGTTGGCCATAAATTTTAAGTTGTCTTTCTTTAATTATACACAAGTGATACAGGTAATTTCGATTGGCCACCATATGTAGGGAGGGAGGAGATACCTAGTTCTTTAGATTTCCGTTCCAAAACCCTTTGAAATAAAAGGGAAAAAAATGGAAATTTTTTTATCTCATCCGTGTTTTCCAGGACTGGTCTGGGACAGTTTGAAAGTTTACTTTAGTCATCACGAGGAGGCAGAAAGCCGTTAGTTATGATTTACATGCGTCTCTTCGTAAACTCGAAAGTGTGGTGTAGAAATAGTTCGCATAGTTGAGCGAGCACCTGCTAGGACTTGAAGCTGACGGCTGAGTTGTTTCATAACCAGTTCCTCCTGGTCGGACGGCGGAGAACCAAAAGGGGATGCCACCCTCCATGTCGGTGAGAAAATCGACAGAAAAGAAAGAGTGATTCGTTAGAAGTATCCATACCACGATTGTTGTAGTGAGGGCGCTCGTGGCACACCTGGAGCTCCGCGGGTAACCGGTCGCTGTGCCCATACTCTCAAAAATCCTTATTTATTTCCAAAAATATTCTGTCAAACGTCTGAACCCCAAACTGGGGGGAAGTCTATAGGTTAGTGGCCACTATTTTATCGCCAAGTTTATAATCTAATTCTGTACCCTTTTGCCCACTGGAATTTTCTGTTGTTTTTTTTTTGTTTTTTTTTAATTTGGACTCCATTAGCAGGTTACCAAAACAAATGACGACTAACATGTTCCGGAACAACGTTAAATAATGTCGGGAAAGCATTGTTACGCTGTCGCCCATGGTTTTGTCTAAACATCGAAGTAACCCTCAGATTACGGAAGACTATTTGAATGATAAAATTTTACCGATCCATTCCATAATAATTTAAAAACTGTTAAGTTTCGAAAAATCTACATTTATTTTAGAATACATGCGAAATGTCCGCTCGAGAAGTTATTTTCAGTATTTCTTGAAAGTATCTTTTTGCATTGTGTGGAACTGGCAAAGTGAGGTCGTGGTTAGTCTTTGGTTTCTAGTTGTTTATCAAGAAGCTGGTGCCAAATCGGAGCTTATATCCGGGCTCAGTGAAGTAAGAGCAATTTTTTTATGGGTTTTCGAAGCTATGGTGGCTGTTGATGTAGGCTGATGCTCCATCTTCCTGCAATATATGGTGATTAGAAAATAGCGGGCCAGACTGCTTTCATCTTGCCTTCTCATAAATATAAAAGTTTTAAAAATTATGCGTCTAAAATAAGTGAATATATTTTCTGCGTAATGTTATTTTTGAAAGTGTAGTAATGACTTAAGAACGGTTACTAGCTCTAGCAAAAAGGATGTCTATAAAACAAGTTGTTTTTTTCTTTACATTTTTTTATTTTTAAATTCCGACAAAATAAATAAGTCAATAAATAAAATGCATGTATATTTAGACAATGTGCCAGCCAGCTGTAAGGCTGAGTCAACGATAGGCCTTCGGTCGTGAGAAAACCGATAGTTAAAACAGAACTTCTGGAAGAAAAAAAGAAAACATGGCCGTCAAACATCCTCGTGGAGGCAGGGTTATTGCCAGCGTCGTATATTTAAATGACTCGGCATCTGCCGTGGAGTGCTGCTGTACACTTTCCATTTAGTTAGAGCAGATTTTAGGAGATGCTGTTAAATTCTCGTGTCTTTATGCGCGCACTCTCGGAAGGTCAAAGCAGCGCCGAAATGCTGCTGCTGCTGTTGCTAAGACCTGGGTGGCAAAGGTGGCAACGAGGGCCCCGAGAAAAGCCTGGTTTACTTCGCAATGTAACTCCGATGTTGTGCAGCGCAAAATTGGAGCTTTTAAAATTCAAGTTCATCTCAAACGAAATGAAAAAAAAAAAGCCCCCCAAAAAACAACAAAGTAATGGTATAAATTTTATGGCGGTTACACGATCTTGCGAGAGTTTCCATTTCGAATAATCGCTTCCAGATGGTCATTTTGGAGACCGTCACCCTTCAAGCGGTGTTTACCGAACGAGGGTCCCCGGTAGTGGGATGTCCTCTGTGATGTAATATAACTTAAGATTTTCACTCCTATTTCGTTTTTAGTTTTTGATTATTCTGCTGTTGTTACGAATGCTTTAGACAAAATATAAAGAAACAAGTTTACCATAATATTTTTTTTTATCTAAACCGACCTACTGCTGAATAAAACCAGACTTAAAAAGAAAACTACATGTAGAAAATTATTTTATTTACCATTTAATTCCGGTACAGCACGAGTGGGAAATGGAAATACAGCTGTTCATATGGAGAAGACGGAAGAAACCCTTCTCCCACACAGATCAATCCAGTATATCCGATAAGGAAGCGTCTCCTTCTCACCTCCGCCCTCTTCTTGAAAACTTCTAGGTATCTTATAATATTTTCCTCTTTACTTACATAAATTATTAAAATGTTTTTCCTTTTCTCTGTATCTAATAAAATACAGCAAAAATCTAGGAGAGAGAATCAGTTTAAACAGAACGTTGTGGTAAACAGAGAACTTGTTCTGCTGACGTCACTAGACATTTATTTGTTATTTAGATAATGAACAAAGTATTTTGAGCTGTTTACAGTCATCTGTGAGGGGGTTAGTATGACTTTAATCCCTCTACGAGTTAATCGGCGCGCGCGTGTGCGTGACACTTCCTCTTGTGTACGGAAACACTGACATCGTCACCTCGGTCCGTCCGCGCGTTGTGCTACTATATAGGTACTGTAGATTATGGTTCACGCAGATGTCCCTGCCCTACCAAGTGATGCGAAAGTGGTACAGTTAGGGGAGGGATTTAAATTTTAGCAAATAAATTTGGTTAGGTAATCGAATGGTCTAATTTGAATAAATCCATTTTTTTTGTTTTTTTTTTTAATTATTTTTTCAAAGCTAAAAAGTCAGGGATGTATGCAAGTTAATTTGAAATTTTGCTTTCTAAAACCCATGTGCGTATAATTATAAGTTTACTGTCAATTTAATTGAAATTAAATTTGGATATATAGTACGGTTTATGTTGCATTTATTTGGAGTAAATTTCAAATTTTAAGGAATAGTAATGTCATGCAGGCTTGAGGCCATGCGACTTTTCTGGTGGTTCCGATTCAATAATAATAATAATAATAATAATAACTTACACTTTTATTGAAAAAAAGCGAAATTAAATTAGCATCAACCTTTTCGGTGTGTGATGTTTGACAGATTGTGATGAACGTGTTGGCTGCCCCTCATTCACAGGAAGAGGAGCGATGGCTGAAACTGTAGCTATAGAGCGGTGGTTTTCTGTTGCTGACTCAGCAACAGAAAAGGGAAAAAAAAGAAAAACGATAGCAGCGGTCGACGCCTTAGAGAAAGAGGGTGGCATGAAAGACACAGAAATACATTGGTTCCCTTCGTTTGTTAACGCATCGTAAGCGAGCTATGGTTCAGCTGGTTTTGGTTCGGGTTACTAAACACTATGTTTGGCATTCGGGGGGAAAAGTCATTCTTTTCTGGGTCCCACCCGGTTACGACCGATGGTAGCCAGATTATATTCAGGAAATCTACTGAACCCTTTGACCCAAATAAGTCGAAGCTTTATAAATCGGTCCCTAGTGGGAAACACACAAACCACCTCTCCCACGTTAATTTGGGCACGTCTAGCCGAGCAGGGAGTGTAAACGGGCGGTTTCTTTTGTTTTCTCGAGCAGCCCCGCTGAATGTTTGCTTTAGCAGAATTTCCCCGGTTCTCCTCTTGCTGAGTTCATTCCGTTGGTGGCGAGCTGCGTTCTGCGAGTCAAAGATGAGAAAACAATTTTACAAAAATAATAACGCGCTCCACCTACATTTTTTTTTTTAAAAAAAGGGAAAAGTGTCTTTAAGCATTTCAAAGTTAATTTGTCTGTGTTCAGCAGTAAAGATATTTAAATACGATGATAGGATGACGGCGGGTTGGCTGCCGAACGGTAATTACACTATTTCAAAAACTAAATCAATAACATGCATATAATAAAATAGTATGGCGCATTGAACCTTTTCTTCAGTCTCGATTTAGGGTTAGACATCTCAACGAAAAATAAATCACATCGGCTGCTTTTATTTTGCTATCCGACTGAATTATTTCTGGATAAACTGTGACGGTTCGCCATCATCTTGGAACGTGTTGCGCCGTACGCCGATCTTTACAAGGGAGACAACCCTAGTAAAAAGGAGAGTAGTGCCGTGGTTGTCCGCTAAAAACCGTTGCTTATCCTTTGCCACGAAAAGCTCGGCCCCTCCGACTTTTTAAATTGTCGCCCCCGACGTAAGCTTTGTTTGAATTCACACATAAAAGAAGGAAAAAAACCCAACTCTTTCCGTCCGTCACTTGCTATTTTAAAGTTAATATAATTATCTAAAGATTATTCAGACCGACCAACGATATTCGTATGAACAGATGATCTCCGACATTTTATCTCATGCAGCATAAATTTAAGATGCGTTTCTTTTCTTTTTTCCATATTTACTTATGGTTGGTCCTATCACAACACGTGCATGCAACCGTGACAGTGTTTACGTGTAAATTTTACAAGGGAGAGAGTTGGGTTCTTTGGGTGCCGGGGGACATTAGTGACAAGCGAGCAGGCTGGGTTAGGGGTCGGCGGGGAAACTAGCGGACGGGATAGCGTTTTGACAGCGTCGCGAGCTACTTCCTGTTCTCGAGACATTTAATGAGGATGAGGAAGTTCGAGTAATTTCGCTGAGGATGTGCTTTGTGGTGGTTAGGGTTAGAGGATATGTTTGTTTGTCTCCATTTAACCGATGACAAAAGCAGGGGGATAGTATATGCTGAGAACTGAAAGCTCATATAAGTTAGTGGATAATTACTGACTTTTCCGATGGTCTCATCATCATCATCATCATCATCATCATCATCATTATTACTATTATTGTTGTTGTTGTTGTTGTTGAGCGAGTTGGACTTCCGAACGAGGCTCTGCCAATGGCATCGCATCCCGTAAAGACAAGTGGCCTGTTCTCTGTCGAGTCCTCTTCGTTACTGAGAGATGTTCGTCGAGCCGACAAGCGGCCCGGTCCACCCGACACCGGGGGCCCCGAGGACCCGGGAGGTCGCTCTCACGTCGGGTGCTGCTGCTGCTGCTGCTGTTGTTGTTGTTGTTGTTGAGCGAGTTGGACTTCCGAACGAGGCTCTGCCAATGACATCGCATCCCGTAAAGACAAGTGTTCTCTGTCGAGTCCTCCTCGTGATTGAGAGACGTTCGTCGAGCCGACAAGCGGCCGGTCCACCCGACACCGGGGCCCCCCAACAAGGACCCGGGAGGTCGCTCTCGCGTCGGGCTGTTGTTGTTGTTGTTGTTGTTCTTACTGTTGCTGCTGTAAAAGAATTGTTTTCCTCTTTCAAACATCATACGAATATAGACAAAAGTAGAATTTATCAATTTATCAAAAGGTAAAAAGGAATTAGATTAACCGAAAGTTTTGTTGTTTTTTTTAAAAAATACTGATTGCTTTATTGGATCCCTTCATCTAAAATCAGCTCCCTATACTATTTCTTATAAATCTGGGCATTTTAGGGATCGTACGTGCAGCCCAAAGAAGACGGAAGAGAGAAGAAGAAACAACAACAAAAAGTAGGTAGGTCCCAGGGAAATGTAGCTAGAGACTCAGGGAAATTTCCGGGAGACAAACCAACCCCTACTGCAACCTTGTGTCTGTCTGCGCAGAGCGTTTGTCTCCCAACAGGAAAGAAAGAAAAGGCTATCCGTCTCCCTCCCACGGGGCGGGCATACTCAATTAGCTGGAATGATAGTGTACTATCCGTAATTAACTTTATAGGGTTTGTTGTTGTTGTTGTGTTGTTTTTCTTGCGCTCGATTCGACACCCTGGCGGATTAGTTACTAACATCTCGCCCCACGCACGGGCGGCCGGGTTAGTTCTGCTCGGCTCTCCCGGCGGCTCACTCGAGAACTCACCACCGCCATTCCGCCCACACTAAATCGTTCCGCACCCCTCCCAACCCAGGAAGTCGAGGCGAGCCCTTTTCCAGCGGGTTATCGGTAAAGCGGTGGGCCACCGACAGCGAAGCTGAAGAATTTCCATTTTTGTGCGTGTATAATAGCGGTCGGCTGTCACCGGAAGCCACCGTATCTTATAACGCTGACTAGGGCCGTTTGTTGACCGACTGTGGGGAGAACGAACGTCGTCGTCAAGTGTATTTCTTTGTCTGAAATTTCTTATTCACTTACAGTTTCCAAAACATTCTTTACACTCGCCTACTGTCATTGATTGCATCGGCAATGAAATCAAATTAAAAGTCAAACATCCACACACACACAGAAATCTTTCTTGTCAGTATTTCCGCCCCGACTTCTCTTTTTCCTGTAGCGATACAAAATATTCACAGAATTCCATAAATACAGCAGCCGCAGCGCCCTCCACCGTCCACTGTTTACAGACAGAACAAGTGGAAATAAACAGTGGGCTGTTAGTTTTAAAAAATAACAATCACGCTTATTATTATAGCGGCTGCTTTAATTTCACTTTCGTGTTTTTCTCTTTCTTTGCATCTTCTGAAAAATTAATTCGTTCTGCAGTTGCAATTAAAACCTTGGGCCATACAATGCACTGGTTTCTAAAAATTCTGACACGCAATTGTTCGTTACCATTAAACCAGGCGTAGATACGAATTTCTCTTTTTCTATAATAATTCATGAAACACCGAAAGTTCGGCGTGAGAAAGTTACTTTTACTTCTCCTCTAGTGTCCGCTGGTGAGTTTTATCTCAGAAAATGAGAGTGTAAGATGCTAAGATGTGTGGGTGAGTAAACAGAAAAACTCGGACACTTTGTCGGCCAGCGATAATAATAATAAGAATCTTTGAGGCAATGGTGAAATGAGAGGGAATCTATTGCAAAAGAAAATCCGCAATTTTGCCAAATCGCTCCATGGATCTAATCTGAACGAGATAATAATAATAATAATAATAATAATAATAATAATAATAATAATAATAATAATATAATAATAATAATAATAATAACGTGTGGTTTATTTTAGTTAATAAGAGTTGACAAGAAGTCTGTCTGGTTTATGAAAGGTCCTAGGGAAAACCGTTGGTCAATTAATATTTATAGTGACGCGAAGTGAGCCGTTAAAAGATGACGTACTGACACTTTATCACTTTTATTTAAAAAAATGGCGTAAAAAGAAGAGATTTTTCTACCTTAAAAATAAATAGATTTTTTTTCTAAAATGAGATTTTGTTGCGTTTAATGTGGGTCGGTGCACTGAGAAGTTCTGTCCGGTTCATCAAAGGCAGACCGACCGTTAGTTTCTTTTTTCAGTTACCCTGGGTCTGATGAAATTTTAAGGGTCACGGGATACGGAACTTACGCCCGAACCCTAATGCAGTCCGACCGGCGAATGGTTACATTATGGAGTGAAGCGATTTGTTCTTGTTTGTTTGAAACCACAGACTGTTCCCTCCCAGTACTGATCCCTCTTGACTCGCGTCAGATATTCATTCACCAGCTAGAAGGCAGCTTAGGGGTGAACATCCATCTGCACTTTTAATAGAACCCTGTTATTACGTTCCAAAATCTCTGGCTATGACTTATACAAGCCCGAGTGACTGCTTACAAACACGACTTGTAACGATCGATATACGCCACCATCGACAGCAGTTCATTTTATTTGTTCACAGCGGTTTTACTTTGATAGACTCTGCTGGAAGTTTGGCTAATCTATACCGATGTCGTTTTTTTTTTTAAATCGATGCCTGTAGAGACGAATTAGTCCGTTGCCGACACACGCACTAAAAATATCTGATCCATTATCTATCCTGTTGTGCGGGTTATACACCAGAACGCCAACCACAACGCTAATCGGCTCGCTGATGGCGGCTAACGTCCTGTCACCGCCGTTGATCTACACAGTCTCCGCGATGCGGTGTTTAGACCACTCTGTTCTTTTAGATTTCCTAGAACATTTTTTACTGTTGATTTTGCCGCCGAATTCGAAATCTTAAGCTCGACGAGGCATGGGAACGTGGCCCGGACCGGGTGACCTCTGTCAGTTCAGCGATTGTCGAAGGGGGGGGTTTGGTTGTACGTCAGGGTGAGGACCCTTGAAAAGCAAATGGCGGCGCAAAGATCTTTGTTTAGAGAAACAAGTCTACCGGAACAGTAAGCCGGTTTGTAATCGGGGTGAGAGGTAGACACGAGTAAACGGAACAAGAAAAAAAAAAGAGGACAAAACAAACAGACAATCGCGCTGAGACGAAAATCATGACATGTTTCTAAAATAGACTCGCGGCTTATTAGGATCTCACCGATGTCATCGGGTGCAGATGTTGTTGCTGTTTTATCCCCTGTTGCACCCAACCTTTAACGTAGACTGGGGATCGAAGCGCTAGCCGAGCGGGGAAGAAGGGTACGTAACACCAGACCGGAAATTAGACCAACTCGGTGAACCCTACCGAAAGTTCCTAATGGGGCTCTTTATTTTTAGATCTGGGGGGGAGGGAAACCAGAGTACTCGGGGGAAACCCACCCAGCCGGATAGCCATAACCCGTCGATCATAGTAGTCCGACCATCGGACTACAACGCACTGAGCACAGAGAGCTGTAGAGTCAGGGTTAGGAATCCCGAACAGATGTCGCAGGCCTAACATAAAGCTTTATATTATACCCTGGCTATTTCCGACTCGGTCTCCTCCCCCTTCCACTACACACACGCTAGCATTATTTTATGGTACACTGCCCAATTCTATGTACCAATTAAGCAACTCTCGAACGTAGATTTAAAAAAGAAAAAAAACTAAGAGCTGAAATAAGATTCTTAGCGATAAGTTCATGGGTTTGCATTTTCGAGAAAAATTCTTTTCAGATATTCTAATGCAGCCTGGATGAAGGAATTAAATATCTTTGTGAGCGTGGAATTGGATGTCGGAATGTCACGTGTACTTTAGCTGCTGAGCTGCCACAAGAGAATTCTTTTCATTGGGGTTTGCTGTATTGGTGCAAATGTAACAAAGTCCATACATATCGGTTAATCACTAAACAATCGTAAAAGATTTCTCAAATTAAAAAAAAAAAACAACAACAAAATGTATCTAATTGGATACAATAACTAAATTGGAGAAACGCCCAGTTTACAAAATCCCCATAATTTGGTTACAGTAAGAAGCCCAACAAGCTATATGCATATACAAAACTTCAGAAATTCTGTGGCACAAGGGATTTCTCATCGAAATATCTTTATTGGTGGGACCGCAGTTACAGCCGCAAGCCTGCATGCAAACTTCGAGGCTAAATTAATTGCTTTGCACCAAACCTTTATGGAATTTTATCAATTATCATTTGGGCAGCTGCTAGTTTATATTTTTTCTAATATTTTTGATGATATATACTGTGCCCTGTCGTGATAATTTGAAAATCTGCTGTTACTACAGTATGTCAGCTTGTTGTGGAAAACGACAAATCAGACCGATCTTCTGACAGGTCCGAGAATTCTGGGAGGTCCCTACAACTTGGAGTTGTCGAGAGCATGCAAGAGAAAAATATCCTGAGTTTAATACGGACGAACTTAATAAGAAACAAAAAGACGGGGAATTATTTAAACTTGAAGTAAAGCGAATAAAACATAAATAATGAGATGACACGCACAACTAGATCTTTTATTTTTACAAAATTATATAAAAGACAAAACCTGATTCCAAATTATGTATTTTTTCTGCGGTAATGAATTCTGTTTATACATCCCAAAGTTACAGGGTTGCTTTGTTGTTGTTGTTTTTTTTTTTTAAATTTAAAAGTTACCTTAACCCGTTCTTGTATTGCAATTGTGTGTTTACCATGTGACTAGAATGGTCTGAGTCTGATGAGAGTGTCTGCTTACATCACGTCTCTGTCTACACCTAAAAGCTTGCTTAGGAATAATACAGTAAGCAAAAATGTGATAGTCTTCTTCTTCTCGCGAATGATGGCAGTGTCACAATCTGCCCTCCAAACACGCATCTTTAAAGCCGAAAGTTGTTTGCAAATGCAACATTCTTTCTACTACCAACCGAAGGCGGTACCGGAAGGTGTTGGGACATCGATGGTGACTTTCTTCCGGAGCTGCAGGGGTTGGGGGGGGTGACTGCGACGCTCTTGTCGAATCTCTGCCGAGCTTCTTGATTCAGCTCGCTATAGCTGGTTTTTCCGAAGAGCAGCTGAAAGCTCCTCGATGGTGGTATCCAGTGCCGGATTTAGGCCTGAGCTAAACAAGCTACGGCTTAGGGTTCTCACAATCCGCAAGGGCCTCAAAAAATGTGAGAAGGAGGCCTAAAGAACCGCTACCTTGGTGCGGGAAACCATCGTAACGAAAATTCGCCATTAACCCTTTCCGCGGCGGTGTTCCATTTCAGAAACATCTACATTTCTAAATGTGGTTTAATTATCAGTGCGAGCAGATCGGGAACACCGTGCTTCTTTATACGTCTGGCCGAGATGTACACAAATATTGAGAGCATGAACCTTCTCTGTCTTTATATTGTTGTACATAATATTAGTATACATTTTTCTGTGGCCGTGAAAACAACAACGTGAGTTTATTTCCATATATTTATTTTACTAATTAAGTTAAATGATTTATATTTAGTGTTTAGCTGTCTTTTATAATGCTATTTGAATAGATAGCAAGAAAATCTAGAATATTAACGTTTTATTATAGTTACGTCTATTTATAATATGGTGTTCCCAAGATGGAACACTGTCATAATAGCGTTGCCATATAGGATCTTTTACATGGATATTTGGAGGGTAGACTTTTCATTCATGATATATGTTTTATTATACTTTATTTACTTATAAATTTATTTAAAAGGTATACTGAAGGAACTGTTTCCGAATTTAGCATGGTAATAAATAAACTTGTAAACCTATAGGCTATAACCTTATATTTTATACTATAATTTTGTTCAGTTAATTCAATCATTGCATAATTTAAGTTTAATAATAATGTATAATTATGTTTAATTGTCTTATGATGTTTTATTCATCTAGTGTTCCCTAATGTGGAAGCAATATTACGACTATTCTTATGTCTGATGGTAACTAATTATTCAGGAGAAAGGTCATTTTCACAGCTAAAGAGAATCAAAAATGAACTGAGAGCAACCATGTCCCAAGAAAAACTGTCTGCACTTAGCATCATCTGCATAGAAAGCGATAAGCTGCGTAGCTACCATCTGAGGACACAATTCATGAATTTGCTTTTGGGAAATCAAGAAAGAAAATGTTTTAAGTTGTAACTGATATCATTTTTCTGATTTTGTAAACAAGTTCATTATTACTTATATTAATAAAAGTGATCCTGATTACTTACTTTGTCAGCATTTTGTATATATATTAATGTATGTTAAAATTACTTTTAAGTATTGTTTCCAGGGTATACTATATTATAATCTATGATAGAGATCAAGCCAGCCAGATGATAAATATGTAATCAGTAAGTGCATTCATTTGAAAATAATCTGTATCTTTCACTTTAAATGCCTCGCTATTAAATAATTAAAAGGCATATATGTTTTCGATTTTTGAGAGACCTTCTGGTGTAATTTTGTAACAAGGGGCCTCCAAGCTTTATATAGCTAAAGGGGCCCCCTCCCCAAGTCTAGATCCGGCACTGGTGGTATCGTCCGATTCTGCGAGCTGATCGGTCCTAATCCGCTGCTGACATTTTGAAGATTTCCAGTTAAGAATTATCTACAAACCTCTGGTTAGAAAGACAAGAATAAACCCTTTTTAAAAAAAAAAAAAAGAACGGTTAACCTTCATGCTTGTCTGCGTACAATCTGCCAGCATTTAATAAGTAGAGTGGAAAAATAGTGGTAGTAGTTAGTTTGAACTTCTGGGGTCTAGTAATCCTCGTTTCGGTTCCTCTGTCGGTTTTGTCCTTGCCTGCAACCGAAAATAATTGGTGCCAAAAATTAATAAGCTTATAGAGAAAAAATTAGCGAAAAGCAGGACTAAAACAAACAAACAACTGTAAGACGAACCTGAATAGAAATATATAATTAACCCCGCTAGGTGAGAGGCTACGAATGAAGTAAAGCAATATTAAAAAATGGGCATCTTTAGCATATGCAAGTGGTTTTTTTTCTTACGTCAGCAAGATTTTAGGAAAATAAATAAAACTATAGGATTATATACACACACACACTACCTTTCAGAAGTTTGGGTACACCACAGTAATTTTAAGCTTTAGTGGATATACTCGTATATAATCCATTAACTACCATAAGTATAATTGAAACAATTAAAATCTACTTTTAATAATGTATTTGACAAGTTTAATAATCATATATGTATTTTGTTACAACCCAGACTTTATACTTTTCATTTATCAAAATATTTTTCTTTTAATGAAATTACTGCCTGACAGATTCTCGGAAGTCTCTGAATTAATTGCATGAGATAGTCTTTCAATACTGCATTCCAAGCCACAACTACAATCCAGTTGGGCTGAAGATGGCTATGTATCTTTTGCTCTTCTATTTGATCCCACTTGATTTAATGGGGTTTAAGTCAGGTGATTGTGGTCGCCATTCCATGGTAATGAGAAGAACCCCATCCTGTTTTTCTTTCCTGCATAAATAAGTCTGACAGAGCTTAGGAGTGTGTTTCAGGTCATTGTCTTGCTGTAAGATAAACTGTTGCCCAACCAAGCTGGAGTATATTGTGACAGCCTTTTAGTTTAGGGTATTCTCAGTCTTATAAAGATCACAAAATGTCTTCATGCTTAGGCAAAATGTTATCTTTTTTCTTGCATCATCACCCACTCCACGATGGACATAAACTGTACAATATGATCCAAATATTTCAACTTTGGATTTGGATTCATCTCTCCAGATCACCTGTCCAGTTTTTGTGATGTCCTCCCCAAGCAAGTCTTTGTCTTGTTTGAGGCCAGAGGTTAATAATGCTGCTTTTCTTCCACTCAAACCTGCTGCTTTTAACAGCGGATGCAAATATGGGGTTATTGTGTGTTGTGTTTGAGGCAGCAGCCACATGGGACATGGACAAACATCTATTACAAGGCCGGTGACCTTAATGTACTGGTCTTCTCTTCTAGAGGGATTTTTGTGTCTTCTTATTTTATGGTTAAGTTCGGTAGCATTCTTTTTGTAGCACAGTATCGTATAACCGACTTCGTTCAATAAACTCTCTCATCTCTTATTAAGGAGAAAAATATAACAAATTTGTTTAATCCACTCACCCGGCAAAAAATAAAGGAAAACAAAAGAATTGCAGACATCAACAAATTGTTTTGGAATTTTAAAGGATGTTTGTAATTCAGAATGTCTGCGCATAAACGGCTTCTCTGGAATAATGACTCGAAATTTTCAAGCCTCATTTCATTTTCCCCGTCACCCCCGGCCGGACATAATTGTGACATTTAAAAGGTTCAGAGGAACCGAGCTTTTTAAGGATTTGAAAAACCATGAACATATATATATGTGTCTTGAAATGGATTTCATATTGAGTCGACATAATGCGCACAGACAGACAAGTACGTCACCATGCGATGACGTGGCGTGTACTGCCTGACAAGTCCCTTCAACATTACCGAGTCACTACTGCTTCACCTGTGCACTGTGGTGTAGTGTACAGTTGCCTGCTCTGAACGATAGTTTTAGTCTGAAGAATTCTCGCAGAGAAAACCGTTTATTGCAGAGCAGGAGAGAAATCCACACATACAGCGGGGTAGCGGTCGACACTGATCATCGGCCTTTATTCTGGGTAGTCCAGCAATGATTGCAGCGTGTTCTGTCTGGTTGGCAGCGATGGCTTTTGACATTTTAAAGTCGTGCTATGAGTTAAGACTCGAGGCAGAAACTATGCTTTGGTACACACCCACTGCCGCGTCGCTTTCTGTTGGCGATTATCACACCCTGATGGCTTCTTCCGCAGTGTAAACGACTACTGGCGTCGAGATGCCTCGGTTTGGTCACGTACGGATGTTGTCAAGGATACTGGTGATGCGCGTGGTTACTAGGCGCACCCTTAGTGGGATGACTGGTAGCGGTCGTTTAGATAAAACCTTTTTTCTCAGTTGGCATACCAAATCGTCATTCAAAAACTTCCGACCGCTACTAAAAGTTTGCTAGATTTGTCCATGAGTTATCTAACTTCTTCCACGTACAACATCGTCTACAGCTGTACACACATCTAATGAGGTTGTCGAGTGTCGTGTCTACCGCTAACGAGCGCTGCCAGTCCTCTTCTTCGTGAGGCCTGGCACCTTCGTCACAAGAGAAAACGAACAGTTCCAACTAGAACTCCGTTGTTCAGCTACAGAAGAAAAACCACGCCGATGGACTGGTAAAACAAAGAGCAAGGAGGAACCATGCTAGGAGAGATTTTCCAAGCCAAGTCAATCTCTACCGTGTTCTTTGGCACACCAGACGGGTAAACTACACACTGGGCCATCCGCCGCTTCTCAGCGACCAGGGCAGTCCAAAAATCTCGGGTGTGTTCAATCAAGAATGTCATCCAGCCATTATCCGCAGCCATATCTCTCGCTTGGAGAAGTCTGATGTTGGGCTAAGTTAACAGTTTGTACAGTACCGTAATTATCTGTAACTTATTGTTAATATTCTTTACTCTTTGACATTGTAAGTCTCCTTGTTTGTATTAGCTAACAATTTATTACACATTTTTTAAATATAATTTTTAGTGGCAGACGATGAAAGCAGAAGGGAGCAGATAAACCGTAGTGGTTCACTAAATTTATTCTCATCTCCACTGAATTAATGGCAGTATTTGTCATAAATATGTCTGGAACTAAGGAGGCGAAATCCCTAGTCTTGTTCAAAAATGAAAGTTTTTACAGAGGTCGCCTGGGAGGCTGGATCGTTCTAATAGGTTTTCCAGCCAACCGTAGGCGTTGGAAACAGCTTTTCAACGACAGGCCACGTGTACGAGTTTAGAGAAGACTTGGCGATGCTGCTAAGTTACGTACCAAGTTGATCTGCATACCCTAAACATATATTTGAATTTTAGAATGACTATTTGGAACAAAACGTAATCGCTTTTATTTGATCTCCAACTTCGTGGTCGATAAAACTGTTATTGGCTGCACTTTTCCCTTTAACGCGTATTTTAGACATGTATAATTAGCTTGTAATTAACAGGACTTATAGATTAGTTATTCTTATGTCATTTTTAATGCAATAAATATGAGATTACAATCGCCATAAGATATATTTATTTACTACAGCGATCATGCAGTATAATTATTAAGTACAATTATCATATAATATGCAATAGTTTTGCTACATACCACAAAGTTAATATAACATTTACTGTAATTTAGTCTCCGTGAATATTACTAAACCTTATATTTATTACGCAGCTTTAATATTTTAATATATTTTTTCTTAGACAGAACAGAAAACTAATCTGTCATTGCATTTAGTGGCAGCCAGTCAGTCAGTCAGTCAGCCATTCAGTCAGTCAGTCGGTCAGTCAGCCAGTCAGTCAGTCAGTCGGTCAGTCAGCCAGTCAGTCAGTCAGCCAGTCAGTCAGTCAGTCGGTCAGTCAGCCAGTCAGTCAGTCAGCTAGTCAGTTGGCCAGTCAGTCAGTCAGTCAGCCAGTCAGTCAGCCAGTCAGTCGGTCAGTCAGCCAGTCAGTCAGTCAGCCAGCCAGTCAGTTGGCCAGTCAGCCAGTCAGTCAGTCAGCCAGCCAGTCAGTCAGTCAGCCAGCCAGTCAGTCAGCCAGCCAGTCGGTCGGTCGGTCAGTCTCAACCAAACCAATAAGGAAGAATTCTTGTTGTAGGCGCCACGGTAGAGTGGAGGTCTAGTCTAGATTCATCCAGTAACTTGTTACGGAAAGAGGCCTGACATCCCAATAAAAAGGAAGTCGAGTCTTAAAAAAAACAACGCCTTTTTTTTGTTTGTTTGTTTGTTTGTTTTTGAAAGACTATTTTATGTAATCATTCTCGAAGTTCGGACCAAATTTTCGCCAAACAACCCTCTAGAAATATAGAAGATGCCGGGCGCGGAACACGACAGAAACAATTTGGCTCTAATGTGAACTGGCTCCTGTTCTGATACTCGGCGGCCGGTGACAAGTGAAGATCATATCATCGCTTATCTTCTGTTCCACTGTGGGAAATTTTCAGTAGCAGATTCCGAAGCCGAAACCGGGGGGAGGGGGTCTAAAATTTCATCCGACTTCGTGAAAACCCGGCTTTTGGTGAAAAGACGGAAACTCTATCTTCTATCAAACATGGTGTCGTTTTTTCTGAAGTGGACAGATTGTATATATAAAAGTAAATAGATTTAAACCATAACCAGATGAACACGGTACAGCACTTCCAGGGTAAACAAATAAGTGAAATATTTATCAGGGTTCGGACTGCGCAGTTAGCATAAATCAAAATACAATTTCTAGAGATACACACTTTTTTTCCCTTTTGAAACTACTAACAAGAAAGAAATGTTGACACGAAAACGTGAAAATATCGTAGTGGTTCACCAGCATCAGCAGCTGTAGTGTTTATAAAAAGATTTTAAATTACTGATGTTTAAGCTCGGGAACTGCGAGCGCCCCCTACTTGCCTACTATAGGACACTCCACAAAATCACCCATCGCTCATCCACCACACCACACCTACGGCTGAACTGTAATTCTTCATAGTTCCTTGCGAAGGAAATTTATCGATTTCTCTGTATCATCATCAGATAATTTTAATGGGTCTATTACCTATTACGAAGAATGAGAGCTTTTCGCGGACGTAGCTGAATATATAAAACAACAATAACGAAACTCGAACTGGTGCCGGAAGGTAATCGAACCGGTATTAGTCGATAATAGCTTGTTCGTCAATCGATGGGCTTTACGAAGATGCTAAACGCTAAACGCTAGCACTAAACGTCATTAACGTTTCTGCGAGAGGTTTTCTAAGAAAGGAAAAAACAAACAAAAAAGTTTTACTTATATTTAGAGCCAGTTTCATTCACTACAGACATTCTGGATGCTGCTTAATATCAAGTGGTGTTTTTGTTTGTAACACAGCAAAAGTACCAAACATTGAATCTACAATAATGAGAGCTCAGTTGAGATGGCTCAGTCATGTAGTTGGAATGAATGGATGATGGCCAGATTCCAAGCAACTATTATATGGCAAACTAGCATCTGGCACGTGAAATTAAGGTGGACAGTGGACAAGATATAAAGATTTTTCAAAAAATATATATCAAGCTTGTTAAGCTCAATTCTGATAGTTTTGAAGAAGTAGCCAAGGATCACAGAAAATGGCGTTAAAGCAAGTTAAACTGGGAGCTTGAAACAAGAACACAAAAAATGTTTGATTTTTTTTTTTAAGTCAAATTTCTTTGTTTAACCGCATCATCCCAGACAATGACGTAGCGCAGATATAGAAGAATGGCAGACACAGAGCACGACCTGCCAGTGAAGTCGGTGGTGAGCAGCTGCAGACCTCCTTCTTAGTTGATACCGTAGCGTGTCTGTTTTCTGTCACGAAGCGCTGAGTCTGTTGGTGACATTACTCTGCAGACTATTCCAGAAACACCCAGAAGACTTAGAAAGGACAAGCATGCCAGCGGCTGCGGTCTCCGTATTCAGGGCCAAGCCAGTTTCTTTCGCCTTTCCTTTTCGGGGATTGAGGCTGAATGTTATTCGCGCAATCTTCATGCGGCTTTTATGGGCAGGACGGATCATGTGACCACGTGACCACAAATGTCCGTGGTAGCAGAGGATGAACGGCCATAATTGATCCGCCGCTGGTGTCGGCTTTCCAAGCTCTATCAGATTACATAATAACAACTTTCTTTTCTTTCTCCTCTTCTTTCTTAGTTTAAAGTGCCCCATTGTTTTGTTATAGGCCAGACCGCCTCTACAGATTGGAAAAATAATGGAATCAAATCACAGTTAAATTCTATTATCAGGTGCTTCGTGTGAAGACGAACAACGAGACCCTTCAAAGTCGGGCCGTGAAGACCCCGACTGACTTACAGCAGACATCGGCAACTGAGATGATTCAGCGGTTCGCAGGTTTTGCTAAATTCATGAGAGCTGTGGCTTTGGCTACATACAGAAAAGCCATCGTTTTTTCTTCCGATAAAGCAACAGCTATTATTTAATGGCGGTCATCGTTGTGCTGAAAATAATAATAAACAACTAAACCAGCTTTATTGACGACCTTGATTTTCTTTTGGATCACTTATATGTGCAGTTAACACTACAATGAACCATAATCGTGTAGAGTACATCAGCGGAATGTGTATACTGTCGGTGAATATGGACATACGGTGTTTAAATAAATATTAACACTTTCAAGAGAGGCATACGGCAGAACACTAGAAAAAAATACCTACGGTAGTAAATAACTACCGTGGTACAAATTCTGCTGACATTTTAATTACAAAAACTAAGAAACAAAAAAAAAGAGAGACTTTTTTTCTTCTTTTCTATCGGTCACTGCCCCCGTATAAAGGCTGGGCTTTTCAAAGTAGGAACAGATGTGGTGTCCTCCAGCTGTTAGAAACTGATTGTTCTGAACTGCTTGAGTCTAGTGGAGGGTTTCAAGAAAGCTCTTACTTAAACAGAAAGTAGACTTGGTGAGGATTGGATTCCGAGCCAAGAATTTGATTGTTCTGAAAAAAGTTCCCAAACACGAAACCGTGTGGTTCTCACCCCGCCCATTGAAGGCATATGAATGACCCCACACACATCTATACACACACCCATATACACATCCACATTCATACACACACCCAATCATGCGCTCAACCATACCCACCCACACACAAACAGAGACGCGCGTGCGGTGAGGACCTCTATGACTGCAAGAAAAGGCTACAGAGTCAGGTTTGACAGGGATCTAAAGAAAAAGAATAATCTAGATGCGCACTGTCGAGAAGTGATTAGGGAGTGGGAATCGGTTTTAGTCCAGATGCGTTTCCAAAAAAAAGAAACCATAACCACCCTGGTGGAGCACAGATCCACGAATGTCTACACCGGAAGTCGCTGTCGAACCCAAAATGCAACCAAATTTTCACTGCCCTTGGTGCACTGCAGAATAACGACGGGATCTCACAGCGCCCATCGTCAATTCAGATTTTTATTCGCCATCAGCGTTTCTTCCTTCCTGCATTTTTTTTTTTTAACCAGTGTTCTCCAGCGATACATCACCCACTTCTGCTGTTGTGATCGATTAAAATTTTACCTGAACGATACAAAGATAAGCCGCTTCTAATCGTACGGACAGAGATTTCCATTCATCTATCAGTTATCCTTAATAAACCACTGGGCCACACTTCACAGCAGACGTAGTTTTCAACAGACTGCAGTAAATAAGCGTTCGTCGGTTATTTATTTCATATTTGTTTGTAAAACTTAACTGTTTTCAGTTTTTACTTAACCGATGTCAATTTCAAATAATAGACCTAGGTACATTTCACGCAGCTCTATTGGCTCTTGTTAAACCGTTTTCTTGTAAGTAAAAAAAAAAAAATTGACAAAAGAAAATCAGAAAACAATAAATGGCTACATTTTTATTCGACATAAGAGGGTTAACCATTTTAAGAAAAAATACGGCTGTGTGTCTGTGAGAGAGATATCTGGCTTCGTGATGACGTAGAGTTTATTCTCTTACATTTGAAGAGCTCCGTGTATAAGTCTGACAACCCTCAATCTTACATTTCTTTCAGTTAGTTATTTACCTTTGACGGCACAACATTTAAATTAGAGACACGAACTGCAGAAACGAACGAGTCCTTCCGCCGAATTAGTGGTTTACTGCAGCGGGTGCTGTGAGCAGAACTGCTCCCGTCGGGTCTGGCTCTCTTAGGCGCGTAACCGTTTCGGTGAAGCGGCCATGACACTATTTGCATACATATTAATAGTGGGCGGCCTGTGATAGATCGCGCAGGACATGGCACGATATCCTTCACTCTCACACGCTCGTCAGCAATGAAGCCTGCGAGCGAACTGCGTCTGTAATACCGGACAGCTACACTCTTTCTCGAGAATTGAAATGATAAAGGCCTTCCTTAAAATGCTGGATCTTTACTGAACAGCCGAAATACCAGTCCCCGTCAACGCTTTTGGAAAACGGAATCATCTCATTCGTGATCTCGTCAGGTCTTCGACTCCCAGTCCTGGACGATTTCCTCCCGCTGTATTATTTTTAGTCGCTTTTTGTTGTTTCTCTCTCCGCGTGTTGACCTCAACCTGGTTTTGATTGGCAAAATATTTGATCCACGTCCTCTCTCTCTCCCTACTTTAACATAACCACTGACCTCGAATGAGGGAGGTAAGGCTGGGATTTCATTCTTTTCTCCTTTCCAGACTTATTTCGTAGATCCCAACACTTTATGCCACACGCTCTTAATTTTGGATACTGCAATCTTCCCCGACTAAGCGTTTAGGTTGGTCGCTGACGATCTCTTTCCCTGGTAGCTCTCCGCCATGGAAGCTCTAATTTCTCTGGTAAGTCGCGCCAGAACACTGGTGACCCCCAGCCACCCGAACGTACCACTGAAACCCGGCAATATTTGCTAAATTTGAGCGTTTCTCACGCCACAAACGAATTGGTCTGTTGGAACTTTCTTTAAATTCTATCCAAATTTGCAAGCGCTAGCTCTATTCACGTAGGATAGGGGGCGCATCTGGAACCCGACTGAGCACGCGCGATTGGTGGGCGTGGAGACGGCTGGTATTTGAGCGTCCATATCGCATGTCCAACGGACTCCAGCACGTTTTAAAAAAAGGCAGACCCTTCAGTAATTTATAAATTTTGCCATCTATCAGAGTTGGAACGGCGGCCACCATTTCTCCGCCTCGTGTCCTGTTTTACCGCCCCCCTGATATGTCCGGAAGTTTAGCTCCTCCTTAATGCTCTTGCTTGTAGCCATTCTTCCGGCGTCTACGGCCAACAAAATCACTTCCTTTCTGAACCGGTTCTACACGTCAGTGCTGGTCTTCCTCGTAGCGGAGATGAGTGCGCATGCCTGAGCTACAGAACTGGCTCTGACCTCTGGAACGACAAGAACTACTACCGGGTCGTTACAAACGTTCCTGTTGGTTTGTTTACCGTAGCAATGAGACTTCATACCGTTGCTGAACGAGAAGTTTATTAATCTGAGTCAGTTACATCACCATCAATGCACTTCTGCCAATGAGTTACAAGCGGATTTATTCCATTTTGATGAAAATCTGGATTTCTGAAGTCGATAAAATGTTGGAAGGAAGTTTCAATTGCTGCTCGGATGGAGAAGGATTCCAGATGGAGGAAGCTGTTGAGGTGTTTGAAAAGGTGGCGGTCTGTGGGAGAAAGGTCTGGTGAATGAATAGGCTGGGTGAGGGAGAAGTTCGTACCCCGACCTGTTCAGTTTCTGAAGAGTCACTTTATGAACA
Source organism: Nautilus pompilius (assembly GCA_018389105.1). Lineage (NCBI taxonomy): Eukaryota > Metazoa > Mollusca > Cephalopoda > Nautilida > Nautilidae > Nautilus > Nautilus pompilius. The sequence continues at coordinate 291,847 of JACATO010000673.1, forward strand.
CGAGGACGAGCAATGTTGTGGAGCAGGATTGGGCCTCTTCGATTCACCAATGGTGGCTGTCGTTGGGAGAGTTTCTGATGAACAATGTTTAATTCATGACAGTACCTTTCGGCTGTGATGGTTTTTGTTTCTTATGACAAGCGAGGAGCAGATCTTCGATTGATGATTTTGTTGTTGTTCATTCAACTCGTGAGGCGCCCACCTGTCAAGCCTTTTCACTTTGCTTGGTCGCGTCAAGATGCCGGGAAACTGCTGGAGAGCTTTATGTAAGCAGTACAACTATTTCTTGCACTGTTTTTTTTTGGATCGGCTTCAACCGAGACTTTCAGACGGTCGTCATCACAGCTGGAAGGACATCCGCCATGTTCCTTATCTTCGAGGCTCACATCTCCTGATGGAATCTTTGTAAACCATCGTTGTACAGTCCGCTCATTTGTTGTGTGCTCGCTTAATGTCACCAGTGCCTTAAGTTTTAACTCGTGAAGCAAAATGGCACAAAATCTTTTCTTTCCATGTTTCACTTAGAACCCTGAAACACATGTCTATTTTATGATTTTTAAAAAGCTAGGTTTTGCATAATGTATGCCAAAGCACATGCTACAAAACAATAGATAACTTATCTGCATACACCTTCATAAGCATGCAAAAAAAAATGGACTCCAAATTAACATAATATAAAAACTGACAAAGCTTTTGTAACGACCTAATACTTGTAAACGCCCGAGTCGAATTATTTATTGTTCGTCAAAATTCGTATGCATCATTACAATATGGTTCCCAGTCATGTACTCGGAGTTACATTGTTATTCAAATGGTAAAACTCCAATTGATTCAGAGGGAAAAGTTGATGGATCTTCATGAGATTTTACAATACATACTACTGAAATTCATGAATGAACCAGAAGAGGACGTAGAAGGCAGTGATTATCGTATTTGACTTGATTTTTCGCATTTAATGCAAATCAATTGTTTCATTTTTAAAATTCTAAAGCATTTTTTGTTGTTAATTGAAGTACATCGTTGTTTATGATTTTTTAAGAGTTACTTAAATACGGTCCATGGTGTTTATGCACGGAATTCTAAGCCAGTTTTTCACAATACGGAAACAAGAAACAAGGATGTTTATGATTTATCGTTTATCTTTCGAGACGTGAAACAACAGGGTGATTTTACCAGCACTTTCCTCTTCTTGTAATGTTCTTGTGTCCGTCCATCCAGGCGTTTGGATGGGGTCGGTGTTGAAAAAAGGGAAAATGTATGAAAATTAAGTGTGCAAATCATATATTAAAAAAGGAAGCAAATTAAGTCTCTCTCTCTCTCTCTCTCTCTCACACACAAGAACTGATAATTAATATACATTTTTTTTACTGTATGTTCAAGGAAATCTAATAAAGAACAGTTAAAATTTTAGCCAAGGCGGAGAGAGGTGGGGGAAAAAATCAAAAAAACCAAAATCAGCAGCTTATTTCAGTGTGGGTAGATCAGTAGAAAGAGAGAGAGAGAGAGAGATTGTCATGGTTACTGGCCATGCACTCACTATGCGCAGTCGGCCTATTTCCTTTCAGCTCACTTATCACGCTCTCCGACTGCTTAATAGCTCGGAAATTCATTCCGACACAGGAAGCTCGAATGACAACCAACATCGAAACATAAGACTTACTGTCCAAACAAAATTTAGATGTGCTGGCTAAATCTTTTTTCCATACTTCCAGCTGCCTGTTTAAGGGAGCTTTATGTGTGTGTGTGTGTGTGTGTGTGTGAGTGATTGTGTGTGTGAGTGTGATTGTGTGTGTGTGAGAGTGATTGTGTGTGTGTGAGTGTGATTGTGTGTGTGTGAGAGTGATTGTGTGTGTGTGTGAGTGTGAGTGTGATTGTGTGTGTGATTGTGTGTGTGTATTTTTTCTTGAGGGTTGGGGAAAAGAGAAAAACGTGTACCTTTCGACTTCTACAATTTTATGACTAATTATGAGCGAATGAACCATAAATAATAACCATTTGATTTTAATTAGCTTTATTTTCAAACATTAATTAATTAGTTTGGTTTCTTTTAAGATCTCATTCACGAAAGAAGAAGATTATGGCAAGCGACTTTGTCATGTAACATTAAGAAACTATCAGACTTATTTGGCGACAGTCCATTTCGGTCTAGGTCTCTGGTGGTTCCCCAGACTTCTTCTGTAACGATATGTCGTCTGCTGGATGCCTTCGCGCCGAGGTTTCTGCGAGAAGCCACTTCTGCCCCCCCCAATCTGCTCAACGTTAAGCCATCTGAAGGAAAGCCTCTCGGATCATGCGATATTGGAACGGCTGGAACTCGTTAGAACTCCGCTGGACTGTTACTTTTCTTATTTGGTTTCATAAAAAATAAACCAGACGTTTGGCTTTGTCAACCATTTTGAAACAACAGAGAGAGACCCCAATTCATTAAAAAAAAAAATAATAATAATGAATAAGAGTTTTGCATTCTCGTGTTCTTCGCGGGTTTTCCCTCCGTGTACTTTGTCACTGGTCAAATTACAAATAAATGGGGTTGGCAAGTCTGTTGGTTTTAAAACAAACCCAGATTCACCTCGAGTGTTTTAGCCTAGGTAAATAATCTGATGCTACCCTGTCAAGGTCGCCCAGGCTTGAGAAGAAGCGCCTGGTTGTGGGCCTTTTCACGGTGACATCACACAAAGGAGCGCGTGTCCGATGGATGCTCCACTAGCCGAAGGTTTTGTCAGGTCTCAGTGGCTGCTATTTTTTTTTTAATGTTTTGTTGTTGGCATTAAAGTAGACGGTTATAACTAAATCGGATTTATAAGACTGAGTTTTTGTGGCTGCTTTGTTCATGCGTTTATAAGATATTATTTTTTTTTTGCGCTGAGAAAGTTATTATTGTTATTGCAAACAATAAATCGGCATCGAAAAGCTCTAAAAAGGGTCCCGCTAACATTCCATTCACCTAGGGAGCTAAAGTAAACCCCGGCGTCCACCTTAGGCCCATAGGAGCCGATGGAGCGCGAAGACACTACATATTACAATAAAACAAACTATAACAATAATTAACTATTTTTAATGCAGACATTCATTGATAATTATTGGGTTTTTAGGGAGCCATTTTGAGCTTGTCGCGGGTGATGACTACTTTCGATTTCTCAAACATCGAGGTTTTTAGGGAGCCATTTTGAACTTGTCGCGAGTGATGACTACTTTCGATTTCTCAAACATCGAGGTTTTTAGGGAGCCATTTTGAGCTTGTCGCGAGTGATGACTACTTTCGATTTCTCAAACATCGAAACTATTCCGGTCGGGCTTTAAAAGACGACCTGAGTCTGACTCAAAACACAAGTATAAACAGGTTTCCTTTCTTTCAGACAGCGATATTTGTCAAAAAGCGAATTTAACGTTTTCTTTCTTATTATTCCTTTTGCTTTTCGGTTTTCATTCTTTTCTTAGAAAAGACTGTAATCAAACCGCCTGAGTTGTTACACAATGTCAATGCCCCACCCCCCACCCCCATTTTTCATTACTTCCGCTTCTGTCTGGTTCCTTTACGCGCTTGGCCTGTGTGGAAACGACTCCAGTAGTCTGTGTTTTCTTGACATCGGGGCTCCCCGTCTGAGAAATCTCTCGTTACAAAGACGAATCACACCCCCCTCCCCTTGCTAGAGTTCTTGTTTATAGAACATAGGTGCCCGGTGAAACGCAAACACGTTAGCGGAGATCCCGGGCGGGCGGACTAGGGGCTGGTCGGGGCCAGCAGCTGTTCAGATGTCTGTAAGCAATACGACAAGCTATCGATGGGCGGCTAGGTCAGCGAATAGCGCAGAGATGGCAGACAGCTGAAATTACTGAATGTTCTTCACCACTAAGTAAAACAACAACAAAGAAACAGAGCTGGGTGGGGTCAGATTAAGGATAGGGGCGCGTTGTATCCTCTGCTCTGTAGCTCAGCGTCGTCACCAGCCCTAGAGCTTACATATCTGAAGCCCAGGATGTGTCCAGGGCGGGTGAGTGTCCCCCCTCCCCCCCCCGAGTCGCCATTATCAACTCTCTAACATTCAAGAAACCAGCGACCTTATCGACTTCGTGGAAAGATTCACATTGGTTTTTAGTCACCAGGTCGACAAAACCTTAGCCATGCAGTTGGTAGTCTTAAGGTGAAGGCTACGCGGACAAACGTTGCCGGAAACACCCGGTCACGAGACAGCCAGCCCGGCAGATCGGTAACAGACACCTGAAATAGAAGCTTCGCGACTCTGAGACTCCGATAAAGTTGTTGCAGACTACATATCCAAAAGTTGGTACAAAGGTGTCACAGGGTTTGTTCTTCCGCTCGTGAACTATGCGTTTTTCAAATGAAATATACCTGGCCGCTGTTAAAAACAAAAACAAATAAGCTAAATGTATTGTTAGAAATCAGCCGTGTTTTAAAAAGAGGGCTGTATCTCTTCTTAGCGCGATATTTCGAGTAATTATTTATGTGAAGCAAGGGACGCCAAACAGAACGGTAGGAACCCGGCTGGTTGTTTCTGGATATTTCCTTTGTTTATCCTGCTATCTAAATTACTTTGTCTCGATAAATCATCATTTATATTAAGCCTGTCCGTGTCTAGATTCATTCGTTTCTCGATGTTGCTGTTAACGGTTGCATTATTGTGGATTTTACACGGTCTTTTTAAAAATAATTAATTATTAACTTATATATGTGATCCGACACAGTCTTATGTTCACTGAACAAATATTTGTGGCTGGTCTGCTCGTGAACGCTCACAAAAACTGTAGGCATTTAGGTCAGCAGAAATGTACAAGGCAGAAGAATTCTCGATTATCTTTTATGGATTTCAGCAAATAAACGTTTTTAAAACACCTGAGAGGAATTCGTGAATTTGTATCAGCTTGTTTGCTGTTAATCACCATTAGTTAGGCATCTTCAATGTGCCGGTAATTATTATCTAAAGTCTAACTTTATAATTACATGTAAGTTAATATGATGATGTAAACAAAGAGAATAACTGGGTATAAAATACAAATAACACGTGATAGAATCACATTTCGTTTTGTAGAAATAGACTGATCTATGGTACAGTCACGTGTTGAATTAGTAGTACTCTGTGATTGGTTATCATGCAAGCAATAAGAAAGTTTTATACCTGCAGAAGGACTATAAAAGTATAGTCAGTGATATCAGTGTAGTGTGACGAATACTATGGCTTCTGGTAAAGAAATATCGTATGACAAGCGTATAGGGAATCAACGTCTTAGCTAGAGAAGGCTACTCCGACTTCATGTTTCCGAAAGAGCTGTAAGCAACACTCTGCGGAGGATATACATAACTGGTACTTTTGAAAATAGACACAGTTGAGGAAGAAAGCCCAAACCTTCCAACAGTGAGGTTAAGTACCTCAGGTTACATTGCCTATGAGATAGACGATGAGCCAGTAGAGATCTTGCGAACAACCTGGCTGCAATTACAGGTGTCAACGTTTTCAGTAAGATACACATTAGTATGAAGTGGTCTCAGTGGATGTGTAGCTGCTTGAACATCTTTACTGAGAAGAGGAAATCAAAGAGGTAAGATGAAATGAGCAACCGAAATGAAACAGTGGGATGATGACCAAACCTGGGAGTAGGTGCTCCTTACAGATGAGTCCAAGTTTGAATTGTTTGGCAATAATCAACAGCAGTTTGTTTGAAGGCGAAGGGGCCGTATACCAAACAGTGATGTGCCATGCGTTCGTTTTGTTTTGTATTATTTTTTTGGGTTTTTAATAATGCATCCTGTATGTACTATATAGGTCTCTCAGTTGCAATTATTCATCATTTGTGCAGATCGTGCGCGTGTTTCTGTAATTATTTTTCACTTCTTTTTTTTCTGTGTGTTTTAGTAATTTTATCTTCTTTTTTTTTCAATTGCAATTTTTGTTTTCGTGTGTGTGGGTGAAAATGTTGATGTAATGTAACGCTAATTGTTTGCTGTTCCGTCCCCTGATCATAACATTTTGTAAGTCAGCAATTCTAAATAAACAAATAGGAGATTTTAAAAATCATGCAATTAGACTGGTTGCAGCAGAGAAGTTTTACGACTTTCTGTTCCTCTTTCATGTAAATTGTTTATGAAAACAAAACAATTAAAAAAGAGCACGTGATGCGTTTTTGTTTTTGTTTTTGTTTTTTCAGAATTCACTGAAATTGATTTGGCTTTTTATGGAATATTCCAGTAGTTTCTTACTTTTAAATCATCTGTATTTTAATCTTGTTGAGATGTCCTTCATCTGTCATCGGATCTGTCACAAAATATTGTTTACAAAATGTTCCCAATGAAATATCTGAATATATATATTGCTGTTAAAGTTGTTATTGGAAATAATCCAATGTAATAAGCTTTGAAACTACTTTGAAAGGTGGCGTGGGAAAAGAACAACAACAACAACAACAGGAATTTTAGAAATGTAGGTATCGTAAAAAAGTCTACCGTTCACTAAGCATAAATATTCGTTGACGAGGGGGGGGTGGTACATGTCTCCTTAAAGCGGAAGCAAAATTTTTGTTGGCACTAACATTCTTTCTGCGCGTTCTCACCTCCTCATCTGCCAAACTGATTTACCTGAGACAGCCGACGACTAGTGGGAGGGCAGTCTGGCTGGCTTCTCGCTTACCAGTCAAACTGGGGAAAGCGTGAGAGAGAAACCCAAAAATAGGGACCCGGAAGAATCGCGGCCACGGAGAGGTCTGTTCAAGCCCTGTCAGCAGGAATTCCGAGCCAACAACAAAACGCCCAGAGAGGAAATAATTCGTTAATAAGGTCGGTGACCGAGAGAATAGCGGACTCACAAGTAGTTCGGGTGTGGATCGGGAACCCACAGATCAACACTTTTCTAAAACCTGCCCCTTTAGCCATCTATAATGAAGCCCTGACGCTGTGTATCTACGTTATTGGGGAATTGTGGAGCAGCTGTTGGTATTTGCGGGTTTTTTTTTTTTTTTTTTTTTAATGGAGAAATAGAAAAGACCTCGTCAAATTTTCAGTTGTTAGGGTATTTGCCAAAAGTGGGGGCGGGGCGATCGCTGGTTGTCATAACGACGTCAAAGACGACGAGTACTGCTAAAGAAATACGTTGGTTATTGCATAGATAATTTACTTTTTCATCCCTTGAAAATAACCTTCCGTAAAAGTGTTATATTCAAGTCGGGTATTATAGGTGGGCTTCCTTTTTGGACTCGGAAGAACTTTCGGCGCGGCAATTATGAAGAAAGGGGCAAAGGTATATGTAGCATGTATATTGATAACACCAAAGAATTCCGGAACAAGTATGGAAAAGATGAATTCATCTCTGTGAGATGTGACGTGAAGAATAAGAAAGATATGAAAAAAGATATTAAAACAAAAACATAAAAATGGCATTTGGTACAATAGATATTGTTTGTAGCAATGATGGTGGAGCCGGAGAACAACTACACAAGCAGGAAAGTACAGCGTGGAGTAAAGGGCCTCATCTTGGCATCGAACACCTGCGTTCTGCCCACCGTACGCAGACACTCAGATAATCATGGCGAGTGGAGAAGGACGTCGCCGAAGCCAATAGCATGATAGATAAGGTTGGAATAATGAAGCCCGAGTACGTTGCTGGAACTTTTATGCAACTGGTGGTTGTGGGGGGGGGGACACCAAAAATGGAGCCATTTAACTATGAGCTATGAGGTAAAGGCTCCCCCAATGAAGCGTTATTATTGACGTGTCGCTGCGGGATTAGTTGACTGCACGAGACGACTTCTACGTTTTCAGTTCACTATCCGGCGAGATGAATTTAGTGCTTGTAACTTATTACAATTTCCAGGATCTGTAAATTGTTGTCATCGCCATGGTTTTGTTTATGTATTTTTTTATTTTTGAAAAATGGCTTTACTTTAAGCTGGGTTAGAATTAATTTTCTTCCGTCATCAGAAACAAAAGAGCATCTCCGCACAGCTTGGAGGATGGGGAAAACAGACAGGAGATTTCGGTGCGTAGCTAACCTAGCTCCATGTTTGAGTAATTATGCTTCAGATGGTAACAAGTTGGATAGTGCTATTTTTAGAATGTATCTGGTACTAACGCTGAGTAATTAGATGATGAACTCGGCTCGTGTCCTTATGATGGTCAGTGTAAGCGCCAAATTGGTAACTCTATACTGCTGGGTAGCTCTGTGAAGGCCCTGCATAAATGTGGTGGTAACGTATTTATAAAGTTTCGATTAAAGATACGGAACCAATGAGTAAGCAATGCTGAAAATTTGTTTCTGGATGAGTTAAGTGATGAGTCGTCATCAGTTAACAGCATGGAAGCGTTAAACTCCCAGGTATCTTATAGTAGATAAATAGAACCATTTCAGCTGTTTATACCTAATCATACAGGTTCAACTATTCAACGTTAATTAAATCATGGAGAATAAAAGCAAACAAATGGGAATAATTGAATAAAATAAAAGCCATTCCAACACAGTAATTAAGCAAAGATGCTATGCAGTTTTCAAGGTTTTACATTTACCTACATTCTGAAATTATAACGACGACACGTTAGTCAGAGTTTGTCTCCCGGTCAACAGTATACTCTTTCTTGGCCTTTAACTAACCCGGTGACTTGTTCGTATTTAACCCTTGTTGGGCCAGAACTCAGTCATCATCACCCAGTTATTTTAGCAGAGTCAATTCTTGGTCGTTTTTGAAAATAATTTCTAATAGATCTCGAGTCTACTGCATTGTGGCATTGCCAACGAGTCTTCGTTATTTATTATTTATTATTTATTATTATTATTTATTATTATTATTATTATTATTAATAATTTTCTTCATCATTTGCAAAGGTCTATGAAAGCTCTTTTGAAACAAGAATCAGACGTAAAAAGTTTGGAAGTCAGTTTTCTTGAAGACAAGTTTGAAGCCGATCCAAGAAAAACAGTGAGAGAAATTGCTGGAGAGCTTGACGTGAGCACTACAACTGTTTCCCGGAATCTTGACGCAACCAAGCAAAGTGAAAAGGCTTGAAAGGTGGGCGCCTCACGAGTTGAATGGACAACAACAAAATCGTCGATTGAAGATCTGCTCCTCGCTTGTCATAAGAAACAAAAACCATCACAGCCGAAAGGTACTGTTATGAATTAAACGTTGTTCATCAGAGAAACTTTCCCAACGACAGCCGGCATCGGTGAATCGAAGAGGCCCAATCCTGCTCCACAACAACGCTCGTCCTCGTGTTCATAAAGTGACTCTTCAGAAACTGAACAGGTCAGGGTACGAAGTTCACCCTCACCCAGCCTATTCATTCACCCAGACCTTTCTCCCACAGACCACCACCTTTTCAAACACCTCAACAGCTTCCTCCATCTGGAATCCTTCTCCAGCCAAGCAGCAATTGAAACTGCCTTCCAACAGTTTATCGACTCCAGAAATCCAGATTTTTTCCAAAATGGTATAAATGCGCTTGTAACTCGTTGGCAGAAGTGCATTGGTTGTGATGGAACTGACTCAGATTAATAAACTTCACGTTCAGCAGCGATATGAAGTCTCGTTGTTGCGGTAAACAAACCGACAGAACTTTTGTAACGACCCGGTAGTAGTAGTTATTTAGGTGTTACAGAGTGGCAGGAAGCTAACTTGATTAATACAACGGTTCTAAAGAAAAGAAATGGCTTTCCGTTTAATTTTTAACTGGTGAACTAGATTAGCTAGTTTATCTTTTTAATTTACAAATCTATTTCTTTTTTAAAACAGGGACTCCAGCGCGCCTGCACAACGTACTTAAAATGTGGATGAATTAAGATTTTGTGTAATGAAACTTTTTTTTTTTGTTTTTGCTTTTATATTTAATAATTTAGTACAATTACGTTTTTAGCAGCTGGAATAAATTGTTCTAGGAATTTAAGCTTTTTGTGAATTTTAACCACAGATCCTTTTATGAAACTACATTTGTCCTAATGTAACGTATTCCATATAATTACCATTTTAATTTGTGTTTCCCATTTGAACCCTTTTATGATAATTATACGCCGGTTATCAGGGTTCGTACGGACAAAATGTCTGTCTTCCAGTTTTTAAGTTAAACGTCCATATTTTCCCAGGATATTAAGTAATCTCAGACGGAAGTTAAATCAGGAAAATATAGAAACATTGAAATATTCGCATATCGACATTCGGAAACCATCATCATGTATTGTTTCTGAGCTCTCTCGAAGCGAGAGTAGAGAAATTTGTGATGTCAGAACTCATACGAACGCCATTCAGCACGCCATCTTGCACAACCCTGACACAAACAAAACGCCACATCACACTATTTATAAAGCATACGCGCACCATCTTGTTTTTTCAGTCTTCTTGGCCGGAGAGTTATGGTGTCGCCATACCTGTATGAGAAATATCGAAAGCATAAATCTACTGAAACCTTGTCGAAATTAATTGTAGGTAAATTATCACAAAAATTTTTTTTAGGTATGAAGTAAATTAAATCTGTTAATGAACAGATTTCAGCATACCTTTAACAAAATTTAGTGAAAAGGGATTGTATGTAACCATATCCTCTGTTATACATGGAAATAATTCAAGCAAAGTTCTCTTCATTTTTTCACCGATAGTTTTCCTCTAATCTATATGCAAATGCCCACCATTTTAACAAAAAAGGACTATCCACAGAAATTGCGCATTTCTTGACAATTAGCGTTTGACTCTATTATATTTTACATTAAATACCAAGCAATAATGTCAAGAGTCCTGGTTTCGTAATCTGAAGTCAAGTGTTCAAATATTGCAGCAAACGAATTTAGAAAACATTTTCAAATGTTTTTATGCAAAATCCACACGCGAATGCAGAATTTTAAAGCACTTGAGCATAATTCGGGAAAGGACAAGATGAGTTACATAGAAAAATAGAACATTTAAATTAGGCAATTTTACCAAATTACTTTCAAGAGTAACTGTAACTGTTGTTAAAAACCAGATGTTTTCGGTTAACGTTCTGGTAGAAAGCAGATTATCTGTTTTGGAGAAAAGGGCAACAAAAATAAAATAAAATTGTTATTAAGTTTAAGTGACAAAGAAAGCAATGATCGTACCTGCCTTTATTTGTTGCTTTCATCTTCACGCTGTTCCGCCCATCATTTCCCGTATGAGAGCTGATCAGTCAAAGAATCTTTTACACGATTAGAGTTCAAACTGCTACGTTGGGGAAGCTCCGCCAGGAACGACACGACATCGAACGATCCACGTGGCACTCGCGTTTAAAGATTAACGGTTTTACCCTATAGAATATAGAAAAAGTGTTTTTCGTTTTTCTTCATATCTATAAAGTAAAGATATTTGCTCAATGTTAGATCGCCCGGCATTTAATAGAAAATTCTGAAAGGATGGAGATAGTCAGGAGGTGAGAAGTTTTTTTCCAAATATGTCTAGAGTTACAATGAAAATTTTTAAAGAGCGAAAAGAAAGGGAAAAAGTCAACAAAACTTCAAGTACACTTTAAAAATATGAAAGAATTCGCCGAGAATGAACATTCTTTCCCGCTGTGTCCAATTCTTGCTCGGAATTAGCCAAGAAACTCCAATTGAAGTAAGAAAATCTTACATTTTCGTCTAGTCATCGGGCATTTACGGTTGGACACGTTTTGAAACTCAAATTTCTCTTGTATTTGTTCACTTGCTTCCAAAATAAGGAGGACTTGGCTTTTAATCCCCCTGTCGTGTCATACGCGGTTTCATAAGTCACCCCTTGTGGTGTATTATTTTCGAAGCAGCGACAAGTCTACGGTTTATTAGCTCATTACCACAACAGAATGTTGGTTTACCACATTTTGTAAACTATACTAATTTCTACTCTATTATATCGTTTGCACTAAGTAGACTAATATTTATAATTTAAAAAAAAAAAAAACTGCAGAGAAATCAACAACAAAAAATCAGCAAATAAATTTCCTAGAAAGAAAATTTAAAAAAAAAAGTGTTTGCTGGAGGTTAGGTTAATTATTTCGGTGAGGAAAAATTGCAAATTCTTGGAGATTTAGTTTCAAGAGAAGATAACCCTGACCACGCTTCTCGGATATCATTTTTTCTTGGGTCAGACATTTCTTTTAAGTGTGTGACCTGTCATTAGAATTTGCTTAATTAGAGGGAAAAAATAAATAAACAGCGTTCTCAAAAAAGATAGCGGATCATTTAGTTTAATTATAAGGGAAAAGGTTATTATGACTGTATACCAAGGCCATATGGCAGAGCTGTCATGGAGGGGTTTCTTATTAGAACTTGTCTTGTAGTTTAATAGAAGTCGAGGCTGATTACGTATTCTAATATAAAACTTTACTGTTTCGTGACGTCACAAATAGCTTATGTCTGCTCCCGGAGCTGACGAACTGTCGTAAGGAATGCAGTAGATGCCTAGCAAAGTTTATTGTCGGTCATGGCACTGTTTTTCATACGGAATATTCGCTTCAACGCTGCATCTTGTAAAACCTGATAAAGCAGGTAAAAGCAGCGTAGTTCAGTTATTACCAAGAGGCAGACAGACACTCATCACAGCTTCTAGAACGAGGATTAAACTTCAGTTATCTCCCCTCCACCCGACGAAGGCGCTACAATCAGAATGTCTGCTTCCCTTTTCTAGTAACTAAGTTGAAGTAGTATTAATTTTTAGTAGTAGCGCTCTAGTCGTGTTTATTTATTGGTAAATGAATAAACGAAACTAATTTAAACTCGAAATATTAATATTCTGTAAGTTTAAATAAATGGATGACTATTGATGTTTAGATGATAACATTGTAACTGTTAACGTTTAGTGTGATCATTGTTAGCTTTAATAACATTAGTGGAGCTTGACTTCCATTCTCCGAAAATAAATTCTAACTGACTCAATGATGTCATTTTTCTCTGGTTTACACTTTTGTTTCCTGTAATCCTACAGTCATTCACTAAATATGGACAGTATTTTTTTTTAAACAATTTCCTTCCAATTGTTGGTAAATTATAAGAATATTAACCGTTATAGGGGACTCAGGCACCATGTTTGAACATGGCTGTAATAGAGTTGTTATGGATCACGTCGAATGCTCTCAGTACTGCTGATTACCAGCTGCTATTCTCAAGGTTCCCCCAGTCGTTTCCTTGCTCTATATATGTCCCAGATTTCTTCTATCATTTGCATTGTCCATGAGGTTATGAAATCTTGGAACAAAGCTTTCCGGCTATCAATCTTAAAAGTGAGTACCACAAACTTCTCACTAAACCCTTCCCCAGGCTGCCCCTAACCCGCGTTTCACTGTTTGATGACTAGAGATGGCTTTCACTTTTATCACTCCGTGAAACTTTATCCAAAATCTCTGGGGGAGTTTTTACAAACTGTAGTAGTTTTGCTTTATTTTTCTCACTGATGGATGGGGGGGGGGGGGTTCTGGCTACTCTTCCAGCCAGTCTGTTTTTCACTGCTAGTGTACTAATAATAGCTTCTCCACCTTCCTGCAGCTAGCGCTTAAATAAACCGATATAGAAGTTTCTTTTTACCATTCTCTTTGTCTTTATGTTCTCTTGTCTCTTTATTGCTTCGATTTTCACAACGGTACAGCACTGTGGACATTGACTTAGGTAGTTGCAATGTCGAACTTTACTCTACAAAGATTGTTTATATTAGCCACTCTCTCTCATAAGCTCTGTGCTGACCTCGATTTTCCTGCTAGAAAATAAATAAACTGCATCACTGCTTTCATAGCTCTTGTAGAATAAAAACCATTTACATGCATTAAGCACACATTTGCTTATAGAGCTATCTGAAAGTCGTTTCAGATTAATATTGCAGCGGATACCAGGACACGTTGGCCTACCAGGCAATGTAAAATTTGAAAAAAAAACAACTGTCAGAGCAGCTACTAAATTACTCCAGAGTCAAGCTGGTATTCAGTTCTCGACCATGAAACCATGCCAACCAAGAAATGAACAAAACTGAGAATCTATTTAAGCTGGAAAAAAACAAACAAGTATTTAATGTATTTGGGAATTTATAAAGCAGCTCATTAGTGTGGGATTTCCCAGATTTTCTCCCACCTATAATAACTAGAAGAGCTCTATCTCTTTACCGCCGTCACCTCTCTCGAGGATGCAACCGACAAAGCTATTCGGGACTTCACAGAGATTATAGCTGTTCTGTACTAAAAAACAAGAGCAACAAGGAATCCACGTTTTGTGAATCACGTGATAACGAGACATCCTTCATATTCATTTTAATCAATGCCATAAATCTTAGTATTTTTACTAATTTAATGCTAGTTGTTTGAATTTAGCTACACAATTACAAAAAAAAAAACAATGTGCACGACACACACACATACATACAAAGACATTAAAAATAACAAGTTAGATTTTCAACGAAAATTATCGAGATATAGCGATTATAACAAACAGCTTTTAATTATTTTTTTTTTAAAAAGCGTGCATCTATTTTCTGGTTAAAAACAAAGCATAAATTAACTACTTAAACTTTTATTGAATTAAAAATGTATTATTAGTGCATTCGTAATTTCCCATGGTTCCAAAGAGTTATTTGTCGCGCGAGTGAAGTGATGTCATGATGGTATGATTCATGTGTCGTCTGTTTTACAATTTTCAGTTAAACGTAAGTTTACTTTATTTTTATCATAAATTTAAATATTATTTAAATCAGGTTCTATTTCTGTGAAAATATTTATTATATTAATGCTGTACTTTCCGTAAAACGATGAGACTAACTTGGTTTGCATTTACTCTTTGAAAAAATGTCATCATGCTTATTACTCGTTTGGAAGAGAATTCATTTATTGTATCGTTTAGGGTTTTTTTAGAGATAATATTTATTGCACCGAATAAGAATATATAAATAATGTTACATTATTGAATGGAAAGTGCTTAGGCCTTTTCGGTTAGGTGAATTTCTCATCTTTTCTTTTTAATTTTATCTTTTTTGATTTGTGCGTATGTATGTAGTCTTTGAGAAATGTCTGCATCTTTCTGTATAGTGGTGATTTCCATACTTGGTTACGTCTGGGAAGTTCACCACTAAACTACATAAGTCAGACACTCGAATCTAGAGATTTCCAAGCCATTGTCCATAAATAGCTACCTATTAAGTAAAGAAAACAAAAATTTCTGATAAATTTACCTCCAAATGGCGACTATCTGAAGTCGTCCTTCCTCTTGTTTTCTTTTCTTTGTTTTTGTTGTTGAAGGCCTACAAATAGCTGATTAAAATAATTCTTTATTTAACCTGACGTCTGTCGTCAGTACACCTACCGTATAACAGCGTATATTAAAAAAAAAAAATCTTGATTTTTGAACTGCTGGTGATCTTGTCACATAAAACTCTAATGATGTACATGATATATATTCCTTACTTGCTCTTTTGTGATTTCAGCTATTAATCAGCGTTGCGTAAACAGTCTTGGTGAGTTAATGCACTAGTCAGTCAGCGCAAGCCTTTGGCAAATATATGGAACGCGAAAAAGTGAAAAAGAACAAAACAAAAAACCATGAGCCCCATTTAAGTTTTTAAACCTTTCACAAAATTACCCTGGAAAGGGAAAGAAATGGCATCAAAAGGAGCATGATAGAGTTATTTCAGCCAGCAGTAATTTGTTCAAGTAAAATAGTTTTATTGAATTCCATATAATTTTCTTTTGCTTTTAATGGACAAATAATTTTAATTAATTAATTCAATTACTCTGACACTATTTTTGCTTGTTTTAAAAATTTAGTTATGTAAAATGGGCAAAAATAGTATCATATTTATATTTTCGAAAAGCATTTATATTCCAGATAATTTAACCAATTTTAATGTTGTTATAATTTTTGACAGAAAGATACTTCAATATTTTGAAGAAATGTTTTAAATAAGATCTGAGATCTCTGCAGTGCACATTAGGTAGCAAGATGTTTTAGTTTCTTCCTATAATCCATCATATAATATTGTAAGCATTTGCAAATATTACAAACATCAGTTATCACAGAATTTTTTTATGTTGCAATTCTTCTGTATATAACATCTGGTTTTCAGCTGGAGTTTACATTTTAATTTCATTATTGTGAAGAATAAAATTTTTTTGTTAGCTTGTTTGCCAAAGCAATGATCTGTAGCATCATTGTACTTGAAGTTGACAGTTTGAACCATACTCTTGACAGCTGCATGCAATGTCTAATTCAATTTCTTTATTATTATCATTTAGATAGTAAAAGAAAAAAAAAAACAAACACCTAGTCGACGTAAGGATTATTTAAAAAAAAAAACACTATGGAGATAATTTGTCTGGTCAGTATGCTGAGTACTTACAACTTTATATAATTATTTGATGTAATGCTACTATTATCTAAAAGGTGCATTATTGAATACCAGCCACTCTTTTAGCTTTGTTTTTATTTATTATACTTCCTATGTTCAGAATGTTTTTTTCACAAAACATTTTGTTTGATTGCTATTCAATTTATTTACATAATCAAATTAAAAATTTTATTGTTATTTTTTAAATTTAGGGTCCATAGTTTGTTTTTTTCTGCTGTTGTTTTTGAAATTTTAGATAAGGATATTTTGGCTTACCTTATATTTTTTCCTTTAAGGATTAAGATTATTGATGCAATCATTTGGATCTTTAAGTTTTCTGAAAATCTTAAGCTTAATTGATCTTGCTGGTGAATCTTCCAATTGTTTTTCTTTTTCTAAATGTTTTGTATTTCAAAACATTCACTTTTTACCATAATTTGTTCTGATAATATATTTCTTTGTTTTGAAGCTAGTAAATAGCTTCTTTTAACATTTTATTAAATATGCTTAATGGCTGCATAAAACTTATCTTACCGCTGTAAGAAGTCCTAATAACAAATATACAGATGTTTTCAATTACTGCTGAGATTTTTTTCCTTGCATAAACTACTGGTAAATAAGCTGCCTGTGTGGTCAAGATTTGTTTGATATTTGGTGATTATGCATTCCAGTTTAACCGTAGGAAAGTTAGCTAAATTAGACAGCATTTAAAAAAAAAGAGAGATAAAACAACAACAATTCATTACACAATTTCATTGACAATTTTAGAATACGTTTATCTTTTCAGCTGGTTTTTTATGTAGGTAAATAAAGTTCATACTGTGAATTCTATCTACATGAAAATGCATACAATTACAAAATATTTATGCTTTTTTAAATATTGGATTTATATATTTAAGATATTTTTTCTTGTAACTTTTATTTTAAAAAATTAACAGTTTACTAAGTTATTACTCAAGAATTGTATTTAATCTATAATTTCTATTTCTTTGTGTTTGTGGCCAAAGTTCTAATTTAGATTTAGATATAGCTTGACATTTTACTTTTCTTTCCTGTATAAGATATATGGTGTAAACATTAAGATTCCATTACATGTATTGAGAATTAGAAGAACTTCTATTTCATAGCATGCTTCACATTTATAACAGTAGTTGAATTAGATGATTGAGACATCTGACTTTTGAGTTTACTAATTTCACTGAGAACCATCTGCTAAAAGAAAATTTGTATTTTTGAATATCTGGTTAACTCATGGGATTAAAAAAATTTGTTGTAATTTTTTTCTTTTTTTATACAGTATAAATTATGGTATAAATTAGTAGTTGGTTTCATTAAGATTTTCTGGTATATACAGCAATATGAAATGACTTGACATTTGAGCAGTAAATCATGGTAAAATGAAATGTACTTACTGTACAGTATATAATATTTGTTTGAAGAAGTTACACTATTTTTGTAAGTACCCAAAACATAATATTCTTAAATGCTATTTAATACAAAAGTGGAAGGTAGATAAATATATTAATGGGATCACATTTATAAAATATCTCATTAATATTGTAGTAAATGAAGTAGCACTCTGAAGTTACATTAGTACTTGATGGAAGTGAATATTCTGACTGGAACAAAAACTGTTTTATGAGGGATTAAACTAATACTTTTCCACATTGGTTAACTTCACATAGTATGTGTGATTTGACTTGCAATAATATCAACCAAGACTCGTACAACATTTTATGGAAAGTTGAAACTAATAATTTAAACAGTAGCAATCTTTGTTCGAATTTCAATACTAAAATGTTTGGTATCACTTAGAACTATCAAAGTTAAACTACATTAAGGTGGAGTTGTGAACAAAAAATAACAATAATAGTTTGGTTGTGTCAGAAGAGGTTATTTTAATACAGCTGCTTTTTTAACTCTTGAATTTTATATTATGTATGTCTGGAAATGTTTATAAAGGCATTTTAACATAATATTCATTCATATGGAAAACCTACTTAAATGGTCTAATATGTTTAATGTATGAACAGCTGCTTTTAAGAATTTTTTTTTGATAATATATCTGCAATAAAATTTGTAACATTGATCCAGTCAGCTAAGCCACAGTAACTGACATCAACAGATGAACAGATGACATAAAAAAGTTTCTGTTTTCTTTCTCAGAAAATTAATTTGATATATGTATCAGTAGATATATTCAGTGTTTTTAGGTTATATTTATGACAAAATAATAAGACTGAAAGTAGTTGTATGTTAACATAATAATTTCTTTATGATATAATTAAGAGGCATAATTAATGTTTTGCAGAACTTAACACGATTAAAAATAATTGAATTGATATTTTGCAGATTATTTATTAAAACCAAAATCAGTTGCATTTTAATATTTTTTTCATTACATACTGTTAAGGTAAACATACTGATAAGATTAAAAATAATTTGATTTTTAGATATTACACATTGATTTGTAAGAGGAGTTTATTGAAACTATAGTATGTGAAAAATCAAATAAAAGAATTGAAATATACTTTATTCCAATTATTTTCATTTTGCCAAAAAAAGCCAAAATTACTGAAAATAGTTTTAGGTAACAATATGCTTTAGGAAGATTTTAGTAAGTAAACAGTTTTTCTTTAACATATTCTCGTTAAATTTGCTACTGTTTTTGTCATGTGTGGGAGGAGATGAAATAGGACCCAAGCATTTCCCCTATGATTGAAAATTGTCAAGAAGTCAGGATGTCATATTGCTAAAGTATGCTATTGAAACTTGAAACTGCTTGCTCAAAATATTTTTAGGTAAGCAATTTTGCTGTGATTTTTATTTATTATGTAAAAGTCTCAGGCAGAATTAAATATAAAATATGACAAGACTTCCATACTGATGCTATAAAATATAGTATTAACTTATTTTTTTATTGCAGCTGATGTATAGTATATGCATTATATATATATTGAAGGAATGTATTATGCCTGATCTTAATCAAAGGAGTGAATAGATTGACATTTTTCACACAATTATTCTGAAAGAAAAAATACCTTTAAAATATTAATACAAAAATAAATTAACAATTGTCATTTTAAATATCAAAGTCCATTTAAATAAATAATTATAAAAGCATAAATTTGCATCTTTAAAATACTTCACACACACTATTAAATTGTTTGCAATAGATTTTTAATCAAAATAGTTAGATAAATATTATCATACTGTTGTTACTCTAGAGCAGTAGTTTTAACTAAAGTTTTGAAGAATTTTTTACTCATTGGGTAAGAAAGATGAAATTCAATCTACTGGTAACCCAGACTACAAACAAATAGCTAGAGTTTTAGACTGACTTCAATGATCCATTTGTCATGGTCATAGCCAGCTTCCTTCCTGTAAAACATCTGCCCGACTTAATTACACTCAGATTTTGTGAAACCCAGTCCTGATGCCCTGCTTTGATGTGAAACGCACATTTCTTGCCTACTGTTTGCTACGTCATCAGCTGGGAGCAGCAGTCTCTTTTCAGGCAGCCAATCCTTGCTGATCAACCTACCATAACTTCATTACTTTCTGTTTCTTGTTTAACTCACTCCTTTGCAAGTTCAGCAAGCCAAAAGTGGCTGTGGGAAGTGGGCAAGGAGTGCTGATACCATCTTAAAAAGACCTCTAGTCACTAAGATGAACTGACAGTGGCATGTTTTGAGATACATGGGTTGAAAGAGTTGAAAAATAATGGGCATGTTTTGTTTGTGTCGGGATTTGATGTCCCTTGATTCCATCCAGGAGCAGGTACAGATTAGGTGGTTAAAAAAGCCTTTCATGTGCATTTTGGAATTACTGCTGGTTATTTCATTGTTTACATCAGGATCACATTGTGCCAATGTGCCACTACCTCCAGGTAAATGTAATTTAATGCTTTAGGTTTTAATGTTTGTAGATTCCTTGTTTCGTTTTTTTCTTAAAATAGTTATTTAATTTTCTTATATTTACCATATTTCAAAATTATTCAAAATTCTAAAATATTGATGACATTTAGAAATTGTATATAATCATCTTAGTTTTAAGCATCTTTTTTGCATGATATTTCACATGCATTCTGTTAAGTATTTAAATATGTTTATAATTTGAAAAATATAAAATTAAGTTAACCATGATGAATTTGAAATATTTCCATTTTTTAAAGAATATTTAGCATTTGAAATTAACATCTTTGCAAAATGTGTTTTGGTTAACTTTTCATTTCTATCAGGTACTAATAATTAGGCTTACAGTTTGTATTTAAAGCTAATTAATTATATGAAGATGGATAAACATTTGCTTTTAAAATTTTAATGTATCTCATTGTTTTCTTTGATTTATATAAACATATTTTAATGCATTTGAAAGCAGAAATTATTTTACTCTGCACTTTATTGCCTTAGTGATCATATGAAAAATAAATGTATAGTATCTGAACTCCAAAATTGATCAGACAGAGTAATTGTTGTTTTCTTTTATGTACATACCAACGCCATATCAAAGAGTATATTAATATTTTTGATAATTTTTATTACATTTCCTATAACAGAAATTGCATTAAATAATGTGTTAGTAATACTAGATATAAATCAGGGTTTCACCTTAAAAATACTGGATAAGTTTGTCCAAAGAATGTTCAAAACCCTGTCACTTAATAGTACAAAATTGGGTGCTTTTATTTAAAAGATAAAAAGTAGTACCACCTCAATTTTAGAAATCTAAGTTGTCATTTCATGAAGTTGGCCAAGTAGGGAAGGGGTAGATAGAGCTGCCCATCATTTATTGAATTGCAAATTGTACAGAATTTTTTATAAGGAAGCTAAGCTATCATATCACTTTCTTATTTGATATTTCACAATTTTTCTAATTTTCATTGTTACTACAGTTTTTTTTTTTCTTTCTAACTGATATTTAATTTATTCTGGAAATAGATTTTAGAATTTCTTCTCACTTGATTGCACTGAAAATATATAAAAGCTGTTTTTTGTCTGCATACCATTAATGCATGCATCACAAATATACTTAAATAAAAATTTGATAAATTTAGATGAATGAGTTTTTATTGTATATTGAATGTTCTCTTTATTATTACCATAATTAATAACTAACTAATACTAATTACTCAGTTATTAGGCTTTTATAATGAAATAGTTTACTTTAAGCACAGTCACAATTATCTGATGTATATTAGTATATATATATAGACACAATGAATGCACATATTATTAATCTATGGTTTAATATCAACATTTTCTTATTGATTTATTGATATTAAACTGTGATTTTGAAAATTATTCTTATAACAGTATGTAAGCAATATTTCCTGAATGCTGCTAGGTAATGATCTTTTCAGTCTGTACTTATAGTGTATAGCTTATTGCTTTAATTTTGTGTGCAAGGAGCTTGATTTCTCTTCTAGATTTTTGTTTGAATAGTTTTTTAAGAAATAAACTATATTGATTAAATTATTATTAGGCTAAATTAGTGTCTTCAGTGCATCAAAAACTTTTTTTGGGGGGGAGAATTTATATATATATATATTATGAGAGAGAGAGAGAGAGCATTTATTTCAATAGAGAAAACAAGAAAGTGCATTTTTTTTATAGGATTAAACTTTACAGTGTAACCAAAGCTTTTGATCAAATTGGTAACTTCATGTTAAAAATGTTGAAAATAATTTGACCAGTACAGTTAGAAATAGTTACACCATATAAGTTATGTTATACGCATCAAGAGCAAATTGCTTTTTTATTGTATTAAACTATTTTTTAAAAATTGCTAATGTTACTTGCAAAAAATTTTTAAATGCTTTTGAAAAATTACAAATACTTGTTTAGTTTATGATCAAAGTTTATAACAAAAGTTAGAAAATGAGTTCAGACTACCACACATGACTGTAAAGAGTATAACATAAGTCCATTATGAAAACGTAACAATTTCTGTTTAATAACTACTGCTGACAATATGAATCTCTGCTAAAATGATTCCACTGTCTGATCCTCTAACTCTAACAGCAAATGCCATATGGAGATTAATTATACTAAAAAAGATTGATGTATCTGTGCACCAATTAAAGTAGTTAAATACTTTGATTGAGTGCTTTTTTGTTTGTTTTGTTTTGATATTAATAGTACATATGATGATGGGTAGACAAATGAACAAAACAAAATATATCTAAGAAGACCACTATGAAAAATAAATTGATTGCTGATATACTTATCAGAATTAAATTACCATACTCTATCAAATCCACTAAATAAATACTTAATCATGGATTTTTTTATATAAATGGCTGGATTTCTTCATGAACACACAATTATTTAAAGTTTGAATTGGAAACTTGTTAAGAAGTGATTTCAGATGCAGGTGCTTATAATCTCTTATTGCCATTTGTTAGTGTAGTTGTATTTCATGAAGTATTTTGTTTTGTTTTAGCCATTAAAATAAATGTAGTTAGCATCTGAGCATTTAATGGGAATTAACTCTTAAAGTGCTAAATAAAATAACTTTTTTCAAAGTTAGCTTAAGACCAGACATTTTTGTATCACTCAGAAATTCCTTGAGTTCACTTGGAAATTCTCTGTGTATTCTTGACAGTAGTCTACAGTAGTTTACTGATTAAACAACTTGTCTGCTGATAATATGACATGGTGCAATAAATAGCAGTCAACAGTGTATAGCATTTCATAAGAAGAATAGTTTTTTATTATTTAGGAGCTTTTCTTTCTCAGGAGTATTATTTGAAATTTTAAAATGTGCAAGCTGTTGTATGACAAAACTTTTTTTATTTTTTCTAGCACAGCACATCTACATAACTTTTAGAAAAGTTGATTTTTTTGTGGTTTCAAACCATAATTTTTAAAATTTAAATTTGGACAGTAATTGTGTGGTAGCAAGGGATATTCTGCCTAACAAGTATGGATATATTGAATATTATAATTTAAGATTAATTTATTCTTATCATGGGTAGTTAGAAATAGCTTTTCATTGCATTAATGGCAATAGCTGAACAAAACCCACAAAAATAATTTCTGAGAAAAACTGGTAATAAACTGTTGGAATTTGAAAATGAACCATTTATTTGTTAACTGATTAAGGCATTTGGTTATCTTTGAAATTTTAGTTCAATTTCAAACCTTTTCATTTTACTTGACTCAAATCGATTGAATTCTGATGCAATGATCTAGTTATTTTACAGTTGTATTTACTTTGAAAATATAAAGTAATGTTGATTATATTTACTTATACTTTACAAAAATTGAAAATAATTATTTTCATTTTTTTTTTGTATGTAGTTAAAACCATTAAATTCTAATTGGAGTTTGAATCTCCTTAGTTTCTTGAAATTCAAAACTTAACCATTTTAAAAATCTGTTGAAACATTATAAAGCAGTCAATTAACTAGTGACAATTTTTGCATCATGAGCTGTGGTAAATCTTAGTAGCTAAGAAATAAAAGTACATTTATAAATGATATCTCATCACATTCAAAAAATGGCAGATTTTTCATATACTTTTGATGCATAAATTAAAAAAAATATCTTATTTGATTTTACTGGTGATTTTCATAATATGTTTTCTTTTTAACCAATGACAGTCATGCCAATGTTTCTGGTTTTTTTTTGTTTGTTTTTTTGCAGAATTACCATAAATTGGTATATCAAACTCTGCATTCTGAATGAATTAATACAAAAAAAATCTTTTTAATTCAGAAACACATGTGTATTACTTTTTATTGAAATATTTGAATAACTAATTATAATCCTAGACAACAGAGTTTGACATATAAGAAGAAAGAAATTTTCTTTGATTACTTTTGTGTAGAAAAAAGTGTAGCTTTTGATAATTTATATTGGAATTTACACTACAGCTTCTTTTGTTCTATTATATCCAACATGGAGGCTGTGATAATTAAATTTTCCTAAATAAAATAAGAAAAATTGCATGCACATTATTTCAGTCTCAGTATTCATTTTTCTTTTAATCAATCATGGCTTGGAGACAAATATGATTATTATGTGATTTGTTAGTGCAAGATCTTTAGAAAGTATGGTGAACAAATTTAGTTACTGAATTACATCATCAACAAAATTCAAGAAATTTACTAAGATTTTCATCAAGTTGGAGCAGATTGTATCATATGTTTGTGCTAAATAACAATGTTATTTGCTAAGACAATATTCAATAAGCTTTTTATTGCATATAATCTATTTGCTTTGGCTGACACTAAATATGTTTGTACAGTCATGTTGTGAAGTATGCTTATGATGGGTTGAGGACATCTATAATTGTGAAGAGACAGTGAAGGAAGATTGACATCTTATATTAAAAGAGCCTTTTAGTGTTCTAACAGATAGTAGCAACAACTTTGGAGCCAAGAAATAATATTCCTTAACTTTTTTTTTTTTTTTTGACATTGATGCTGGTCAAGTGATGTATTCTCTAGTGCCAGTGTCTGTCTGTCTACATTGAGTAGCACTGATGAGAATATATTCAAATAATGTAATTATTCAATTCTTTGCATGTTTGTTTACTTACTGACTTTATGAAACTTTCAGCAATGAGAACAGAAAGTGATTGATGTGTTACTTATAGAAACCAGACAGTTAATTTGGGCATTTTTTCACCTTTTTTTTTGTAATTCACTAATTTGGCAGTAACATATGAAAGATAACATTTCCAATGTCACAGCAGCAGTTTGTGAATTTTATTCCAGAAATAAATATTTTTAACATTAAAAGATTTCAGATTTATGCTTAGAAAGTGCCTAAAAGATAGTGAAAATGAAATATTTAAAAAAAAATTTATGAGCTTGACAACAATTTTGATTTAAAAAATTATTGCTTGTCATTTTTTAAAAAGTACTGGATCTTTTATATTTAATAATTGTTAAAGAGTTAAATTTACCAACTTATAAACTATGCAGATAATTAAAAAAAATATGGTGGACTTGAATGTTAGTCATATCCCTGGTAAAATAACTAAAACATTTTCTGTAAATCATGAAGTATTTGACATATAGTTAAGAATAGTGTATTTTACATAAATAATGCATTGAATATGTCTAGTTATTGAATAATTAAGCAGTAAAGACTTAATGGAAAAAGATAGATAACACTATTTTGGGGAATCTAGGGTAGGAAATGTAGTTCATGATTTTTAAAGGAAAATTTAGCTACATATACTCAAATTTTACTTTAAATATTACAACTTTAAAACTAAAATTAATTTCAGAAAATTACCATTCATGTCAGTTATAATAAACATAACTAAAAATAATAATATAAAATGCTATCATTTATTATACTATAAATATAAAGAATATGTTCCTATCTTTATTAAAAGTTTAGATCTTAGGAAAAGAAAACACTCAAAGTTATTAGTAACAAATTTGTTTAGTGGAATTTTGTCTTTTAAATACAATTTCAGTTGTTGAACATTTTAAATTTTCTATCAGTGTTGTGTATTAAATTTCTAATTTTAAAAATTCCAATTACAATGCATTTACTTTTGAATTATTATTTGAGAAATGTAATGAAAACACTTATTCACACTTAATATCTTGAAAGTAGATCATTATCAAAATTTTAAAAATATTTTGGAGGAATTTTTACTTCAAATTATATTGCTATATTATGTACATTATGGTCGATCATTAACAGGCTGATATTAAGATAAATTCTTTGGACAAAATGCCTGAGCTTTTTGGCTGGCAATTTATCTATAATGAGAGGTGTACACAAAGGTGGTGGTTCTTTCATCCATCAGAATAACTCCATGACATTTGATTCACCTTATTGCTGAGAAAGAGTAAGTGGTTTATCAATATATATATCAAGGTATGGTTAGTTGATATGTATTATCATGACTAAAGTGACAATTTTGTGGCATTGAATCAACAAAAAATTCTGAAACATCTCCGCAAAGTTTATTACTTGAAGCCAGTCTTAATAGGTTACTGCAGCAGTGAAGATTTTTTTTAGAATTACTTCAGAAATAAGTGTGATGTACATGTGAAGAAAAAACCCACATCTAGCAGTAAAACTAGTGAGCCATTATTGGCCAGCTTAAAGAAAGGTCATCCTTCATACTTCTGAGACAATTTTTAAGAGCCATGGCACATTTGGGACAGGAACCATGTTAAAAAATAGATAATTGTGCTTCACATCTTTATCTAAGCATTCCCAAAGTTAAAGTAAATCTCCAATTTGCACAGAGTGCAAAAACTACAACATCTGATAAAAAGTTAAAATACTAAACTCACTAGTCTTTTTGTAAAAAAAAAAAAAAAGAAGAAAAAAGTACTGCATCTTATTTAATATTTAGACTAACTGCTGCAACAAGAGTAACATTGTATTCACATCCTATATGATGTGTTGAAAAAACATGCTTTATGATAAAATTGTTAGAGCCTGCTACAATTACCAGGCATCACTTTTCTAATGACTATCAGCTCATGACAAAAGCAGGAAGGATTATGAGTCTCCATTCTCCAGGATAAGATAAATAAGATCATCACTTTGGTATTTTATGAGGAGGTACATAGATATATCAAAAAAACTTATAATACTGATATTTCCCTTTGGTGGTGATCTTCTACTGCTTGCTGTTATAGTCAATATCAGCAAAAGAATTAAAGATTTTTCATTGATACAGTACATTTTACAGTCACCTCAACAGAACCTTTATGTCATAAACAAATTGGAGAAATCTACTGTCAGTAGGATTTTCTACTTACAGAAGTTCTAGTGCAGATATAACAGACAAAGCCCAGTGTCATTGTGGCTTGACCCTGCTTCTGGTAGTATAAAGTATGACATATTGGCAATAGCAGTGCAAACTGAGAAGATTTTTTATCATAAGGAACTTTTGCATACTTGCCCTAGTTCTGCAAGGAATTCAACATCAAAAATTATTTTTAAAAAAAGTACTCATTAAGAAATCTGTGCTCCTATAGCAAGACCCATTATCCTCAACAAATGAAAATGCGACAGTCTGCAGCAGTGTGGCATATGCAATCAAAACTTACACAATGTACTGATTAATTTATATAAAGCATTAGTAGTTCCATATCTAGAATATTTTGCAGAAACATTATTAAAGATCGTGAAAGAGCTGTACATAAATTTCTTATAGCAAATAAGTTTTTAAAAGGATAATTATTCTGAATATTTATCCAAAGTAAATGTTTAGTCACATACAGGCATTTACAGAGATATCTCATAAAAAAATGTAAGATTCATGTAGATAGTGTACTGGCTGAGAATCTTTTTCTTTGATCTTTTACAGGAAATACAAATAACAACATAATCATATTTCAAGTGTTGTAGTAAATTTAATGTTTTGTTTTTTTAATGTGCACACTGCCTTGCCTATAGTAAAGTTTTGCCATGATTTATAATTGAATTTAAAATGCTATATTAGATTTTTATTAATAAGAAAATATTACATGTTAGAACACTTCTTTCATAACTAACTATAAAATATTTAATATCTGAAAAGGTGCAAAAGTATAGATTAAAAAAGAGTTTGAAGTTGTGCCTCTGGGCATTCTTTGCTGCTATGTAAGTTATGTAAGTTGGTATAGTTGAATCTTTTTGCCTTTGGACAGAATGCCAAAAATTGCAATTTGTTTTTACTTTTATTTTTCAAAATTTTTTGGGGGGTATATGCCCCCAACACCCATAACCAGATCACCTATAGTGGAGTGTGTCTTTGGTATTTATGGGCCCACCTTAAAATGTGTTAACAAGTTTGGTATTCCATCTGATCACTTGTTTTTCACAGTATGGAAACTGTTCTAGCACAAGAATTGAGATATTGTATCATTTGTAGCTAGAGAAAAATCAAAAACAGTTAAGAATTTTAAAACTAATTTTAGAAATGGTAATTTTATTAAGTCATCCTTTTTTTCTTTTTTTTTCATTCTTTTAAAATTTAATTTCTGTGATATTTAGTCAGGTGATGAATAATGATCTATCAAAATTT
This sequence comes from Nautilus pompilius, assembly GCA_018389105.1. Taxonomy (NCBI): domain Eukaryota; kingdom Metazoa; phylum Mollusca; class Cephalopoda; order Nautilida; family Nautilidae; genus Nautilus; species Nautilus pompilius. The sequence goes on from JACATO010000673.1 coordinate 320,122, forward strand.
AAGATATCTAGCTTTTACTGTAGACCTGGGAGTAGTCATATACAGTGTCTACTAATGCAGTATGACTTAACTGCTTTAAGTAATTCCTGTTGTAAATAAATATTTAACTGATTATTATTTTTTTCTTAAAATTATTTGTTATAAATGTTATCCACGACCACTTCAGATGCAGAAGGCATTGTAAACTTGAGTGATTTTTGGTTGAATAAAAATAGCTCAGTGGAATGGTCAATATTTTTTTCACTTTCAGATATGTTTTTATTTACTGAGAGGTTATTTAATTATTAATTTGTAGAGGTAAATTTGGTGAAAATCATTTAGGTTAAACATTAATATAATGCCAAGAAAGTCAATAGTTAATTGTAAATAACATTGAACATTTTATTTTCTAACAAAAAGAAACTTGTTCACAGGTTATAACTGTTTTCTTATCTACTGTAATATTGACTGCATAAATTTAGCTAAAGAAAGCATTGCATTATTTTGTAAGCTTGTGTTGGTTAAGTGAATTTGTTGCAGCTTCATCCATTGCAGCATAACATGTGACGAGCAAGTGATGGAAAGGATCTGTCCCAATGATATAGTTATTGTTTCATACTTTTTCATTTACTTATAATTTTCAGCATTTCTAGCAGTGCTGAGATGTTTTTTTTTCTAAAAAAAAAACATTAACTCAACAATACAGTTTCTAAAGTTGAATTGCTGTCTCTTGGGGGGAGCCATGAGAGTAATACTTTAAAATGTCAAGATGGGGGCATTGAACAAGCAAGCAAAGTATGAAAGGTTTGGAAATAAGGAAACTATTTAAGGGTGTTAAGTCCATGCTGCTTCAGCCCATTTTAGCATTTCTATGTTAAAAATAAGCAGTTAGTTTGAAATGATAAATAATGGCAATTCATAGTGAACTAATATTCATGCATTGGAATAACATTGCAATATGTTATGGTCTCACTATTAATTATATTGTCTTCTCATTACTGTTTATACTTCAGCAGACATGCTTGACCTGTTAACATTGAAAAATACTGGAGGTGCCAAATGATAGGCTTTTGTACTTGGTACCATGTACAATCTTTTAGTAAGAGCTTTTTTGTTGGTCATAATATTCATCACAATGAACAGTGGAAATTAGTTTTCCTATGTAGAACTTGAGCAATAAATTAGTTTTCCATGCTGATCTGCTTGACATTTAAAGAGAGAAAATCTGTATACAATCTGTATACATTGTTTGGAATGGTTCCCTGCAGGATGCTTTTTTTTTTTAAACTTGGGATCTTCCAGACCAAAACAATTTTATCACACAGTGAAATTAAGTGCAACACCATTGTGGTATTATTTGAATATGTTCATTATCTGCTCCAGTTATGTCCCATAAAATATTTTCAATATATATGTTAATGTTATGTTCTGACAAAAATGGTAAATATCGTGTCACATTTGTGAAAATATACTGTAGCATATCTAATGATAACAGTATTCAGGTAATATAATGGACAGATTCATTTTAAAATGCACATTTAATGTATTTTATGTTTATTTCAATTTAAATATGCTTAACCTGTTTTTACAATATATATTTTGCATAAGTATCAGATAGATAGAGATTTTCACCAAGTCTTAAAGCCTACTTTTATTTTATTATGATGTTAGGTTTTTTTTTATAGATAGGATAGAATATTTGTTTACATTTCTGAAAATTTGTTCTTATGAAAATAATATGATGATTTGTAAGAAACAATAAAACAAATTTAGTATTTTTTATTTGTTTTACTAATGTTTACACAGTTCTCACTATCTATAATATATATGATATCCTTTTTAGATTTGAAATTATTTTTTGTTTTCTAGTTTTTTGTTTTATTGTAAACAACATGGTTAGTCATTGATAAAAAATGGCTTCATTTTTATTTTGTCTGGAAATAACCCAATTAACTTCCTACTTTCCACTGGAAAATTCTGTCGACATCACTTTGTATTTACTTTACCATTTGTGACAGATTTGATATTTAGCCAACTGTTAAGTGTAGTATTATCTTTAATTTTTTCTACAATTATTTGATTCTAAAAATAAATAATTTATTTTGAAAAAAAAATTGAAGTTAGACAAAAGCAGGCAGAATTTTATTAAATCATACTTTCTAGGAATACTGTTTTTGTGCATCTTTGCCATATTTTGTTTAATAAGACTAATTACTTGCAGTATATTTACTGTTTTATACTTAGATTTTGATGTGCTAGCCCTTATTGAGTTGCAGCATGTACATTTTTTAAAAATTAAAAGCAATAATTTTCACTCTAATAATCAACTAATATTTTATGGTACTTTTATCAATCTTTGTATTGTATGTTATAAATCGGATACAAGTTGTGATTTTATTAACATGATATTTTATGATGAAGTGGAGTGGAATAAAGGTTAAAGTTCTCACTTATAATGGAAACTTGATTCAGTTCTTGGTTTGACTCAACCTGCATAACAAATGAGTACCTGATGCAAACTAAAGATTCAAGGTGATGAGGAAGGGGACTGGTCATCCCACTTCGTTATGCCATGGCCTAGAAACAGTGATTTCTTATCACTCACTATGTCCAACTTCTAAGAAAAGTAGCACTGTACTGTGTTATGATATTTTAAATATTAATCCATTATTTATAGTATTCTTTAAAAAAGTTTTTGCTTAATTTTCCTATTAAAAAGTAGTTAATCATCTTGAATAATGGTACATATATATTTGTTAATTGGGAGCTATGTAAGTCCCCCTTAATGTAAAAATGCATAACCCTGAAATACTCAATAGTGGACTATTAGCCTTCAAATTATGTACCTTACTACAACCAACAGTCAGTACCATGGAGTTTTGCATTTAATTTTAGGTATTATTTAACACAGAGGTAGGAAGTCTTATTATTTACTAAGCTCCATTTTTTAAATACTTAATTATTTGCTGCATTTCTAATATTACTATGGCTCTACTCCAAATAATTTACTGATGATGCTATGGATTTTTTGGTTTTATTTCCATCAAATCTACAACATAACTTGGATATGGTATCAGAAGTGATATAAAACTAGAATTATGGTAGTCTCCTTGTCTTTAATAACACTGTACAACAAATTACAGGTTCAAAAAAAGTACAAGTTAAGTAAGACTTGTTTCTGGGTCAAAAAATTGTCCTGATTCTGAATCTGACCTTTATTTATCCAGATTAGGCACCGTTTTCCTGTGCCATGAACCATATGTTTTATAATATACTGTATAATATTGCGTAACACAACATTGTAAATACTGAATATTACAAAAAACAAAACAAAAAAATTTAGTTGGTATAACAAAACATTTATTGGTTATGAATTAAAAATACACACATGTCAGTTTAAACAACCTTTGTCCTTCTAACCCTTTTGTGTGGAGTGTGATCTTCTGTTTTTATACCCCAGCAGTAGTCTGCCAACATGCCAGGGTTCCATTTTCCTTTGAATCGTCGCTCCATCACTGATATATCCTGATGAAATCTCTCGCCATGTTCATCACTCACATCACCAAGATTTTCCGCAAAAAAATCCAAATGAGAGTGGAGCACATGAACTTTTAGAGACATGTTATATCCCATGTCATGGTAATGACTCAGCAGATCATTCACAACTTGCGCACAGTCTTTTGAACAATGTTTGCCCAGGAAGTTATCGCAAACTTCCTTGAATGATTCAAAGGCAAGCTTCTCTTTTCTCATGAGATGTGTGGTGAAGGTTTCATCAAGTACAATTTTTCGAATTTGGGGACCTATGAAGACACCTTCTTTAATTTTAGCTTGACTCAGGGAAGGGAACTTTTCTGCAAGGTATGCAAATGCGGAGGATTCCTTGTCCAAGGCTTTCACAAATTGCTTGAACAAACCAAGTTTAATATGCAAAGGTGGTAAAATAATTCTATCACTTTTTACAAGTGGTTTGTGCATAATGTTGTGTTTTCCTTGCTCAATTTCATCTTGGATCGGCCAATCCTTGCGTACATAATGTTCCGCTCTTGCTCTGGAATTCCATAAACACAGGAAGCAGCAAAATTTAGTATAGCCAAGCTGTAGGCCAGTAAGCATGGCCACAACCTTAAAATCTGCACAAATATGCCAGTTATGGTCATCATACTGTATGCTTGTTAGAATTGCTTTCAGATTTTCATATGATTCTTTCATGGTTGTGCTATAAGCTATGGGAACAGAAGGCAGAGTGTTACCATTGTGTAGCAGAACAGCTTTGATGCTGTTCTTGGATGCATCTATGAAAAGTCGCCAGTTATCATTAAAATAAGCAAATAAATTAATATTAAATTAAATAAAATATTTTATTTAATGATAATAACAAAAAGGGTATACAGTGACAATTCTGTAAAAACCATGCCTAATTTAACAAAAAGAAGGCCAGAAATGGATTTCCCATGTAATTTTGCATATAAAGATGGCCACAGATGACTCGTACTTTTTTGAGTGTTGCACAGTGTAATCTTAAAAGTTTCAACAAGATCTTTTGTGTAGTCCACCATATACAAGACTAGTTAGCTAAGTAGAGATGAACAAAATCCTGCATTCACTTTTTCTAAGGCATCAGTATCTTTATGAGGTCTGTTCAAAAAAAGACCGGACTTTTGTCATACAAAATTTATTGCCGGAATTACAGCATTATACATGTTTATCCCCTTCAAAGTACTCCCTCCCTCCTGCTTGCAACGCACCACTCCCATCGTTTCTGCCACTGTTGGAATGCTCCTTTGAACTCGTTTTCTGAGATGGCTCGTAACTCTCTCAGCGAATTCTGTTTAATCTCGTCTACACTTTGGAAACGACGTCCTTTTATGGTGGTTTTCAGCTTGGGAAAAAGGAAAAAAGTCTGCTGGGGCCAAGTCTGGAGAGTACAGAGGGTGGGGAAGGACGACCGTTTCTTTGGAGGCCAAAAACTGGCAGAAAAGCAGAGACGAGTGACTAGGCGCGTTGTCGTGGTGCAACACCCAGCTCTTGTTTTGCCACAACTCAGGCCTTTTCCGGCGCACATCTTCCCTCAAATGCTTTAAAACTTCTACGTAGAACTCCTTATTCACAGTCTGACCCTGTGGCATGAATTCATAATGGACCACTCCTCGACAGTCAAAAAACACAATCAACATCGACTTCAAATTTGATCGGCTTATGCGCGCTTTTTTCGGTTGGGGCGACATTTTCCCAACCCACTGCGACGGTTGTGCCTTGGTTTCCACATCGTAGCCATAAACCCAAGTTTCATCTCCTGTGATGATAGTTTTCATGAAGTTTGTGTTGCTTCTTGAACGATCAAGCAGCTCTTGGCTGATGATCACCCGGTTCTCTTTCTGGTCGTAGGTCAACAGACGTGGCACGAGTTTTGCAGAGACGTGATGCATGTCAAGTTTTTCGGTCAAAACTTCATGGCACGACCCGATGCTGATACCGACTTCCTCAGCAACCTCTCGCACAGTCAAACGATGATCTGCACAAATCACAGAACGAACAGCATCGATGTTTATCGTTTGTTGACGTCAAAGGTCGTCCTGATCTTGAATTTTCCTTAATCGATATTCTGCCCAATTTAAACCGCTTAAACCACTCGTGACATTGTGATCGGCTCATGCAGTCCTCCTCAAAGGCCTGCTGGAGCAAAGCCCATGTTTCAGTAAAAGTTTTGCCGATCTTAAAGCAAAATTTCACACACACACATTGTTCCATAAGATCTTTCATCTTCACTTCACAGAGGGGTTGACAGCACGTGTTACTTTCAAAGCTCTAGACGGGTAACTGATCAGAATAGCAAGAGGCCCCAGGCGACGTTATGTCACGGAAGGTTGTTGCTACATGACACAACTTGTCGGAGCTCGATCGTTGCAGTGGTTCGTGAGCTATAACAAAAGTCCGGTCTTTTTTTGAACAGACCTCGTAATTTGGTATGATTGCCATGTTTAAAGTTTGTACAGTTTAGTTGTGGTTAAAGCAACCCTGTACAAAAGTGGTGATATTTGGTTATTGTTTTTTTCCCTGTAATTTGGCTTAGCATGACTTATCGTTTATTTGTCTTATTTATTGCTTTATTTGAATACTTACACCATAATCTCTTTTCTTTTCCTCATGTTCTGAAGCATTTAGTGTGTGCAATGATAAGGCCATGTATAAAATACTTTAAAAAGATTATGCATATTTTATATATATATATATATATATATATATAATGCAAACCTTATGCAATATGTTCCACTGTGTACATTAACTGCATAATGGGTCAGCTAAATGGATAATGCTCTTTTTTGTTTTAGTAAAATTAAATCAAAATAACCCAATTAAATTGAGTGAGTTGATGAATATTATACTACAAGTTAAATAAACTTATGTTGGACTGTATACAAAAGTTCACTTTTTAAAAAGTTTTTAATTAAACTAATTAAATATACTGCATGTGATTTCAAAGTTTAAACTTAAGAAAAGCTTACACTTTTGGCAAGAAGATAGTTTTGCTTGTTCTGTGTATGATTATAGTGTATTAAAAAAGATTTATTTAAATAGATAATATCTACACACATTGTATATTATATCTTTCTTGGTATTATAAATTCTTAGAGTTAGTTTGATACCTATATTCCCAAGATCTTAAACAGAAATTCACTATACCATCTCATCTTAGAACAGGGGTCGGCAATTTCTCGGACACCGGGGGCCAGATTATGGGCCCAAGATCACCTCGCAGGCCGGAGTAAAAACAAGGACACTTATAAATGCACAAACATATTTATTGCTTTACTACGGAGTATCAGCCTTCTTAACACAATGAGAAACATGATGGCGCTTTCGCGGTGAACACAGAGATGAAATATCCGGTGAAATGCTACAAGATTTCAAAGCAAGGATATCATTGAGGTGACTATCAGTCAACTGTGCACAAAGGAGGTTCTTGGCGAGCTTCATTTGAGAAAATATCGGTGAATTGTGCACTCTTTACCGAGTTTACTATAGCATTAGTGTGTTGGTTAACTATTTTTAGAAATGACGCATAACGACTTTTTAAAGAGAAGACTGCCCGTGGGCCAGATTCTATATTAATATGCGTAAAGGCTTGCGGGCCAGACCAGAGGGGCTCACGGGCCGCCAATTGCCAACCCCTGTCTTAGACCATGTATTTTGTGTCACATGAGAAATACTGTAGAAATGCTTTATTTTCACTGTGGCATGCTTGTGAGTATTATCATGTGTAAAATATTGTTTTATCCACTAATCCACTATAGGGATAGAAAACACTTTCATTTTTGATTTTGCACACAATGATGAGATTGCTCATTATTGGCATGTTATCGGTTGGACAAAGCGAACTGACTTTGCCAGTGGACTTAAGGTGGGTGCATTGTTCCACCATACAGAATTTGTGGATACGATGTCATCAAACAACTTCTGTTGATTGGTGCCCTAGTGGCAGGTACCATTTAAGCAACAGAATTTGAACAATAGTGTATATAGTTTCAACATTTTTATTTGTTGTTTACCTGCTCAGACAATAAGAAATCATCTACAAACATCAAGATCTAAATTTTGTAACATCTTTGTGGCACTGTTAAATGCCCTACCAGTGTGTCTATCTTCTGATGCAAAAGGAATGATTTGCAATTAAATCTGTAAATTATATTAGGAATACTAATGTATGAGAAAAACTTTGGTTCATTATATGATCCATGCAATCTGAAGACTTCCTTTTAAAAAAATTTTTTTAAATATTTTGCTAATATTTTTCTAAGAAAAATAAAACTGGCATGCTGATAGATAACCAAATAACACCCTCTCTCATATTTGCTATTGATTTAAACATAAAATGTCATCATTAAATATTGTATATTATACAAAATTTTTGAACATATTGTTGAACTTTGTGTACACCAAAAAACAAATAGTTAACTGCATATTCTAAAATATAATTTGAATTGAATTTGGTTACACACTCAATAAAATATAATTTGAAGTTTTTTAAAATACAGTTGTCCCCCGGTATTCGCGGGGGTACGTTCATTCCTAGAGCACCCGCGAAGAGTGAAAAACTGCGAATATTGGACGTGGTCCATAAAAATGCCTATAAACGTCAAAATATAACGTAAAATATAAGTAAATATATAACAATAATTTAATAAAAAATACAACACTCAAGATAGCTACACGTGGTAAACTGGGATGATGCAGGGCTGCTGGGCTGCATCTGCCTGAGACTGGGCCTCGTGGGCAGCAGCCAATCAGCAGCAAGGAGAAATGAATAATGCTCTCGGATTGGCTACTTTCAAACCTCCAGCCAATAGCGTTTATTTTATATTGATATTTTGCTGAGTTTACGTTAGTATTTATATTACAAAGTTAGTAAATTATATTGTTACTAATAATTTATCATTAAAAAGTGTGAAAAAATATATATTGCCACGAAAAAAGCCATTAAAAAATCGCGAAAGTATTTGCGATTCTGCAAATATGCAGGGATTTCCACGAACAATTATTAGTTAGGTTCTAAGGAAAATTCCGCGAATAACCGGGGCCGCGAATGCTGAGCCGCGATTACACGGGGGTCAACTGTATGTCTTTAAATGATTCATTTAATTCTTTAAAATAAATGTGCTAAAGGGAATTGAATTTTTAAAAGTATTTTAAATATTTGAATTTAAAATGTCAGAACTTCGTATATTTCACAAAGCAATTATTTTCTTAGTTTTTTAAAATCTTTTTAAATTATTGCTTTATCACAAGTTGCTTAGGAAACAGTGTTTTATGATGAAAGAAGTAAATGTAAAGATATTTATAGTTATTTTTAAAAAGGCTTTTTAGCATAGATTTGGGTTTATTTTGGTAGCATAGCATCTAGATAGATAGCTGAATACTTTTAATCAAAATTTTCAAAACACTGTTTGATTAGCTCCTATTTCAATGTATAATAATAAAAAGATTAATCAATTAGGTCTTAATGAAATTAAGATAGGGTCTAAATTACATAAAATTTATGAGTAAAATGGATGATTATTAGTATTATGTAATTTTTTTATCTTAATTTACAATAAAATTAATTTATTAAACTGTTTCACTGATTTATTGAGTTGAATTTTCAATAAATTCCAAATTTTAATGTGATGAAAATCATGCTTGCTTTTTAATATGTAAACTACTGATTGTTAAAGAAATGCAAATGTTTATATGATTGATTATTAATAATATTATTAAAATTTTGATGGATATACTGTTTTACATTTGAATAAGTCCTAAGAATGCTTGTTAGTTTTTCTTGGCTTAGTAGTGATAATCCCTTAAAGAAAGGATAAGTATTGTAAATGGAGTGAAGAATACAGATAAAAAAGACCTTACAAACTGTGCAGTGCACTTTTAGCATGTTTTTTTTTTTTTTATCTGGTCAAATAATTTTCATAAATCCAGCAAGGATGGCAAGGGAAGAAGTAGAAATGATTGCTCTTGAAAAAAAAAAATCGTCATGAAAGTATAGGTGACTAAACACAGAGATATACTGATACCCTGAGTCAACTACATGATGGTATGGCTGGTAAAGTTTGTGTTGATTGTGAAACATCAGAATGTTTTGAAATTAGTAATGGATTCAAACAAGGCTATATCATTGTGCCTTCATTATTAGCTTTATTTTTTGCTGCTATGCTACAAGAATCCTTCCAGGGAGTTCGTCTAAGTGGAATAAAAAAAATGTTTCAGATCTTATTTAAAATTTTTTATAAAAGTCACCAGTAGACTGATGCAATTGTAGCACATAGCGAGCATGACCTTGAACAGATAACACCTACCTTTGGCAAAGCTACTAAGAATTATGAGTTGTCAATTAGCATGTAAAAGACTGAAGTTATATACTAGATGCTTCATAGGAATGTATATTGTACCTATTATATATGTCAATAGTAATTGTCTGAACCCTGTTAAACAGTTAAAATATCTTTGAAGCAAATGAACAAATGAGTCTCATTAACAAAATTTTATTTAGACAGAATATAGTTGATACTGTTGGCAAGTTTGGAATCAAAATGGAGCTGCTACAGATTTCACATCAAGAAACTGATCAGTTTCACTACAGACATTTTGGATACTGCTTAATATCAAGTGGTACAATAATGAAAGCTCAGTTGAGATGGCTCAGTCATGTAGTTGGAATGAATGGATGATGGCCAGATTCCAAGCAACTATTATATGGCAAACTAGCATCTGGCACGTGAAATTAAGGTGGACAATGGACAAGATATAAAGATTTTTCAAAAAATATATATCAAGCTTGTTAAGCTCAATTCTGATAGTTTTGAAGAAGTAGCCAAGGATCATAGAAAATGGCATAAAAGCAAAGAACACAAAAAATGCTCTTTACAACAAAAAATGATAACATTCGATATAATCAATATGCAAACACAATGTTGTGTTCTAGCTTCCATTCTTGTAGGTAAAAAGTGTATGCCCCACACTAACAAGTAGTACATATTAATAATCTGTCAAACTCCTATTCACACATTTACTTAATTTTTGACATTAATCTGGTTGTTGTGACACTATAAATAACTTTCTTTCTTCACTGAATACATATGGTATCATTTTTCCAGTCATTGTGAATTTGGTGGTGTGATATGATCTTCAAATAGGCAGCTGCAATGCAGATGGTTTTATTAGATATTCACAGATTGTATTGGTGCATATTTCATTCCCTAGTTTTTTGGTTAGGAGGAACTTCCTAATATTATCTTTTTGTTAAACCAAATTAGTAGAATCTAGCAGTTCCAATATTAATTGGTCATTTGTGGCTAAAGAGGGGTGGGTCTTAAGAGAACTCAGCCATTAAATTGGTGGTCATGGTTATTCCATTTGTGACAGTATGGGGTGTGTGGGTGAGTGGTGAATGTGAAAGTTAGCAATAACTTGTCCTGATATGTGCTCTCATCTGCTTTATGCTGCATTTTCTTGTTACTGATATCACTATTAAGCATAAGAAATAATTTGGTGATGCAGATGCAGCAGTTTTTTTTGCATATCTATTTTATTAATACTACTATTGTCATTTAGTTTTACTGTTGTTTAAACTCAAATACTTAGTCATTAGGAAACTGTACCAAAAGTGATAACTTACAATCAAGGTTGAACCATCAGATTGTCTGCTTCATTTCAGATATGTAGTGCTCTGGTTTAGTTAAGGTTCAGAAATAAAAAATTCTGAATCAGTTTACATACACAATTTGATCGGTGACCATAACCATTTCACCATTGTTAAGTTATATGTCAACAAACAAAATAATCCAGTCAATATTGTGCCAAACAATACAAACTTTTATTCCCCTAAATCACTAACTTTTTATAGAACAGTAAACATAACCAACCAAGAAAACACAATCACACTCATTCTTGAAAATATTGTTGCAATGGATCACCAGAAGTCCTCCAGGATCTCCTCTGTCATGTTTATTCTTTGTTGTGATAGCGAAAACTTGAGAACAATAAAGGTTCATTCACCTGAAACTTGTGTTGTTGGAACAGCCAGTAAGACCATAGCCAGTTTGCACAGTTCAGGTTGAACACTTTGCTGATGCCAATATTTCAAAAATGTTTCCATTTTTGCTTTGTCTAAATTTGTGAATAAGAAAATATAGAATTGTACCAATGGTATTTTTAAATGCAAATTTATGACAAAATGATGATCTTACTTTACTGAATTTTTTTTCTTGCATAAGAAGTTTAACTTTGTCATCTTCCTTTTTGATGTTAATTACCTTTCTTACCTGCATTACTTGATGGTTGCTTGCTGTTTCTGATAGCTTGGTAAGGTGAACTTTAGCCTCACTTTTTTCTTCCTCAGATTATGACAGCTGGTGTTTTGGATCAAAAAGAATTTCAGCAAGAAAAATGTTATTTTCAAACAGAAAAATTTCCCTTCTTTCTATTCAGTTCCATATGCTCTTCGAGAAAAGTGCCAACACTTTTGAGGTTTCACATGCATATTCCATAAAAATCACCATAGTTAGGTCGTCTTCATGGAGCTGTTTTGCAGTTATTTTTAATAGTTCATGTGAAGTGGCTATCTTTTAATAGGGTTCCACTCCTCATCTGTGACATGAAGCCGATAATTTGATGCTTCCATGTCCTAGCAGAATTCCTTCAACATAAGCGAACACTCGAGCATATCAGAAGTTAAGTGCCATCTCCTGGATCAGTCTAAGATAGGTCTCTTAAGTTTCAGCTTTTTATGAATAAACATGCATGTCTGAGTTCTCAGTATTTTGCAGATGGACCAAGTTTTAGCAACTGTATGAGCAATACTTTGATCTGTAAGTGCATCATCAACTGCTGGCTAAAGAGAGAGAGCTGAGCAGTGGACACGTTACTGCAACATCAGTGTCAAATTCATTCAAATGTTACTTGTTCCAATCCACACATCTCAATCTCACTTGAATCCTTTTTCTTTGTGACTAACCTTCTCTTCTGCATCAATAACAAGTATTTTTTCGCCAGTATCCAAATTTTCCTCATTTTCAGATTCATCATCGTCGTTCATACATTGGACACATTTTATCATGTTTACATCTTTATCTGTTTTTATGCTGTGTATTTGGTGCAGACTGATATCATAGTGTATAAGTACTTTAAGAAGCATTTTCTTGAGATGTTGGGATGTATGTCTTTCTCTAATTTTTTTCATAGCTATGATACACACTGCAATCTTACCATTTTTTACAAACTTGATGTTAATAACAGAGCGATCCAAACATAGTCGTCTTTGATGGACTGGAAATGTCACTGGCAACTCTTTCCTAATATTTTCAGCATTAACCCTAACATTATGATGTAAAACGTGAAGAATTGAATCAATTATTTTTCTAAAGCTTTAGTTTTCCATTAAGCTGAAACATGTTCACTGTCATTAATTCAACACAAACATTTAAAAGACAGTCCAAAGTTATCTGTTTCTGCTACTTTTTTTTTAATGGCCATGCAAAGAGCTTTGAACTCTTTTGCATGGAATTGCTGACCATGTCATCTCAAGTTAGCAGCATGATTCCCTGTAATGATGGCTTTACAGCCTTGGATCTATCCCTGAGACAAATGTTTCTTTGGCTTGTACTTGAAGTGTTTTCAAATAGGATTGAGCTGTTTTGGCATGCTATAACAACAAAAACCAAGTGTTATATGCAAAAGAAGAGAGACCAAAACAAATACAGTTAAGATGATTAAATAGCCTTATTAATAATCAAACTTAACTAAAGTCTGTGACAAATAGCTTGGTGCCAATGGATAATGTGGGCTAAAAAAAAAAAAAAAAGATTAGACAGACACAACAATAGTCTGTGCAGCTAGATAACAGCAATCCAGGAGGTAGGTCTCTAAAGAACAGTCAGTGATTTTTCACAATGGGCAGGACTGTCTGTTGAAGCAGGGGTTATTTTGAATTGATTCAGTCCTACCTTCCTAATGTTGTTTTTGAATGGTTGCTGCTAGTTTTTGGTTCTTTGTAGCTGAACTGACTCACCCTAGATGCAGAATGGTTATGGAGTAGAGAGAACTCATTTTCCTTGTGTGCTAATGATATTTCTCTTTAGATTTTCTCTTGTGTTTTTATGCCCACAACATTGGTATCTGGGATCTCTTTCTTTGTTCAGAGTTGACATCAAAACATGAGTTGGTTCAGACTTTTCATTCTCTCTGTCTCTCCATATCTGGGTAGCCAACCTTAGGGGAGATTTCCTTAATAGCTCTCTTCACAAGTCTGTTTTAGCCAAACTCAGGGAGGAAAAGGTAATTAATGTGCCTTTTGTCCCCAGATCTGCTCCATTGTATGTGGATGAGGCCAGCCCTGTCATAACACAAGCAGCAGTGTTGGAAGATGCTAATACAGGCTTTTCAAGGTGAATGCAGAGGACAAGCAAAAGCAGCTGAACCATGAATACTTCATTAGATTCTTTGTTCCACTCAGGTTCAGTTCCAGTTTGACTCCCCGCTTGCAATATTTATACATTAAAATTTTTTGATTTACTATTTAAAATTTACATAATTTTTCTTTAAAAATTGCATATACTTCCTGAAATACCTATAATTCACAACTGTCTTTCATAACATAATGTCATTGATGGTTTGAAAAGATTTCAACTTTGTTGGTTTTTGTTTTTTTTTTTCTTTCAGAAAATCAAATTTAGACTTAAGTATTATCAATCTTAGACCCTTCCTTATACTATTTTCTTAATCACTTGATATAATACAGTTATACCAAGGCAGTTACCATTGTTGTACTCTTGCCTGCTTATGGGGATTGCAGATCCATATCTTAGTTAAGAGATGGGAGATTTTGTGCTTGCATACCAAGTGGGTTGCATGACTACCTTTTCAGTGTTGGAAGCCATGGGCAAATGTCCTTACTAGAACTCTTCATTTTTAGATGTGGAAGGAAATTGGAAAGTCTAGAGGAAACCTATGAAGTTGGCTGGTGAAGAAAAGCAAGAAGGAACTATGGCAGGAATGCACACCAAGCCAAGCCAGTCCCCTGCGAGAAGCAAACTTGGGCCATCAACCTTAGCAGTTCAGTATCTAACCACCAAACTACTGTGCCACCCATATCAAGGCAGTAATGTAATTTAATTGTTCTCTAAGTAATTATAAAACTTAATTATATTAATGCTTAACATTATTGAAGAAAAAATGTAGGTAATAAAACTGACATTTTGTTTTCATGCAGACAGAAGTTAAGCCAATAACATAGTATGCAAACACCTATTGAAAAGTCCCATTTGGAAAATACATCTAGTTCTTGAATGCAGAGGTCCCAAGGTGTTTGGATACTATGTTGTTTACTTAGTTACATTAGTACTAAATTTTATTGCTAAAACACATTTTCAGTTTTATAGATTGGAAAATTTTTAAAATTTCTTTAAAAAAAATATTATTTTTAATTTTCTGAAAAGGGGCTATTTGGATCTGATTGTAGAAATGAATATATTTAACTAGCAAGCTTTCCAGTTTTACCATATACTGCTGCTATTGTTTCCTTGCATCAGACTTTCTTTTAGTGAGATCCAGTGACATCGATATGTATGTTTATTTTACTATCTAAATATTCAAAAGCATGAAATATTAAACTAAATATTATTACAAAATGATTAAAAAAAACAAATTACCTATCATATTCTAATTTTGCCAATCTTGTTTCTATTTAGTATTATTTTTCATTGTACAATTTGAAATATAGAGAAAAATTCTATATTTTTTATGAAATTGATCACTAATCTATTTTGTTTTGTGAAAATATGGTTATTAAAATAATTGGTTTGCCTCTAGTTTGGATTTTAATTTAGCAGTTAGGAGATACTGAATAATGTGATTGTGTTTATGAATATTTATTATCTATCTATCTTTATTTTATTTATACTAAACAAAAGATATGTCAAGATTTGACTGAACTAGTTTTGTTCTAATTATTAAAATTTTTATTATTAAATATAATGAATAATTTCTTTTGTTTTTGAAAGGGATTACCTTCAACTTTAGGATATTGTATTTAAAACTAAGAATATTGCAAACTTAAAATTATATTTTCTATTATCTGTAATAATTTAGAGAAACAGTCAGTATTAGTTGGATTCTAAACTAAACAAAGTAGCAACATTTTTATCTTATCAGAAAAAAATCTTGTCTGGTGTTATGCCACCTTATAATAAAGAGAACTAATTTAATGGTGCAAAGCAGAATATATATTATTATTATATTATTATTATTATTATTATTATTATTATTATTATTATTATTATTATTATTATTATATTATTATTATTATTATTATTATTATTATTATTAATAATAATAATAATAATCTATATAACAAGATATATTTTCAGTAAATATTGTTTTATCAATTTTGGTGTATGGATAATTTGAAAATTTGTCACATTGAATTACTCTCTCACTGAAATTGCCTTTTTTTTTTTTTTTTTACATTGTTAAAAGTTGGACATGCTTGGGGCCTTTTTTTGAAAACCATTTGGTGGGTCATTAAGTTTTTCACAATGCATTTGTTTGATCAAGAGAATTTAAAACTTTTAAATCAGATTGTTTTAAATTCAAATCATAAAATTGCTGTGGAGGCACCTTTTCTCTTTACTTGAATTAAAAATTTTTTTTGCACTTTGTTTTATGTAGTGGCATTATCTTTGCTTTTTATTTTTGTATTTTTTCCCCAGGTTGGTTTTGTTAAGTTTTAATTTTAGGAACAGGGAAAAATATGTTGCTCTTTACTGGCTTATTTATCTGTTGAAAATTAGGAGTTTATTCTGATTTTATTGGTTTTATAAACTAAAAGAAGTTTGAGATTGCAGTGTAGTTGGAGCTGCCAGGATTAACCAAATAATAACTTTAAAAGCAATTTATCCATCAGTGGTGGTCTAATTAATTTTCTAAAAAGTCAAACAGTGAAATAGTATGGAAGTTTACAACTATATCGGCATGTATTTTTTTTTTTTTTTTGCAATATTTTGTGATGTGTTTTATTATGTTTGCTAATTAGTAAAACATTTTGAAATTTGAAACTTTATTATCTGTAATTTTATTTTTTGCATGTTAGCTAAAATTACAAAATATGGATCATAATGGAACATCAGTAAGTCTATTTAGTATGGCAGTTTACTTTAATATTTCATTATGGAAACATTTTCTTAATTTTTGGTGTATGGAACTTTTTCAGATCTAAATCTCCACTTTAAAATTTACAATAATATTGTACAACAATAAAGTATACCACAAATAAAATAACAAAATTTATTTCCAATACAGCTGTTTGGTATAAAATAGTTGGCAATTACTGTATTCAGATTTATTAGTTATAATTATTAAAAGTAAAAACTTAATATTTTAGAGTTTATTAAACATTTTAAAGGTTTTTTGTTGGAATTCAAAATGATGAATTTTTGATATACAGTCAAATGCCATGTTTCCTTAAAGTTACTAGTTATTTATCTATAATATTATTGACCACATTTTATTAGGTTTACCATAATTTAAATAATACATATAATTAACTGAAATATTAAGCTATGGGCATATTTTTTCCTAAAATTTCCATCTTAAATCATACTATGTTCAAATTCTTCAAACTGACTTTTATTCAAGTGTATTGTAATTGTTGCCAAGAAATATTAAACCATGAAATAAAAGAATTATACCACCAACCAGACCTTTTTATTCTGTATCAAAGTCTATTCTTGAATTAAACTGCAATAGAAAAAAAAACTAAATAATTTTATAAAATACCACATCTATCCAAAAATGAGCAGAATTTCAAGAACATATGTGAATACTGTAAATGTAATTTTTTTTTTTTTTGCCTTTTAAAATTAGATTTAATATTTCATTAAAATCAGATTGAAATATGAAGCCATGGAAACAAACAGTAACAATTTTTTTTTTGTAATTTAAGAAGTTATGCTCAAATTCATACTTTTGAAAATTTGAATTTTTGACACTTTGTCCTGAATATTACAATTAATTAAATTCTTTCCTAATAAATGAATATTCTTTGTTTTTGTTTAAATTAAACTAAGGTATGTAAGACTTCTACAATAATAACAAAAATACTTTAGCAATGATAAAAAGAAAAAATCAATTTATGAAGTGTTTAAAAATGTTTTTCTACAGTGGATTTTTGTTAATTTCTTGGGGATTTGATTTATTTAGCATTTACAAAAATGAATGAATAAGCAAAAGCTAAGATAATCAAGTAAAGTTTTATCATCATGAGTACATGTAAATAGCAAATTTTTAAAAATTATTACGTATTGCATATGAAAAAAAAAAAATCTCTGTCTTGTGATCAGTATCTCAGTCATCTACCATAAAAAGGAATTATTATAATACTCCATTGGCAAGTGCATCCTAATTAAAGAATGTTTACCTAATAATATTCTTTATATATTTTACAATAAGAATATCCAATTTTTGTATTTGGCCAAGTGTATAAATTAACTTTTATTTATTCATTTTGTAAATTGTTTAAGAATTTTATCAGAAATTAAATTTATACATAATTTCTATTCACTAGATTAATGTATCAATATAAAATATGTATATTTATGTCTAGAAGAAAAATTAGTTTGTAGGAATTCACTAGGGGCAGTCATATTTGTTGTGCCTTATGTTTTAAGATTAAACTAGAATAATAAAAACCCAAGAGATTTTGGTATTTATAAACTTTCTGATATGAATTATTAGAGTACTAAATAATGTAATTTTCTTATCACATTCAGAAATGATTATAACTCTTAATGTAATAAAATTAAACAATACACTTGAAGGGCTATTTGAAGCAATTAAAAAAAATTGAGTTGTTAGTTACTAAGCAATCTAATCACCTTCATAAAAAATGAAATGCCAATAGAACTAACTTCCTTTTTAGTAAAATTTTTTGTTGGCAGAATCAGAAATTAGATAATTATTCTTTTTCTACTTTGAAATCTTTCAAAAATCATGTGAATTGACTTTGCTTACTTTTTACTAATTGACATTGTATTCACCAAAACAACTATTGGTAAGTAAGTGTAAAACTGGAGTAATGCATAAGTTTTAATGTAGTTATTAAACCTGCAAGTTAAAAAAAAAAAAAAAAAAGGTTTAGTTTGATCTCTTGAATTTTACACTGAGGGTGTTGTGGCTGCAGATGCTGCTCAAATGAATTTTTCTCACTCATTACTTTGAGAAGGATGGTCTGATAGCTTTGAGGTAATTAAATAAAAAATTAGTTGAAATTTTTAAAATGAGATCTTCAGTTTAATGATATTTTTTCTGAATTATACACTATATGCTTGCTTACACATTCTGACCTTCTGATTACTTCAACTAAAACTCTTTTTTCCTGGAATTCAGCCTTTAAAACAGGCAATTATTTACAAAATATTAAAATTTTCTGATTTTCCATTAGACTTTTTTTTTCTCTATTTGGAGAACTTTTCTTTTGTTTTAGTGTTTACTTGTTTTAAGATTTTTGAGATTTTTTCCAACTCCTCTTCAAGCAAACAATCTCCTCTTGCACCAAAAGAATTCAAAGTTTGACTCTTCTGCAACAGTACATTTTTTCTAGTCTTTAACATTTTAATTCTTGTGATTTTTTGCTTTCCTTTCACTTTAACAATGGCTTCCTCTCTACTGCTTTTCTCTTCAGGACCTTTTTTGGCTATAAAGTATTAACTCTTTTTTATCCACGCTTTCACAATATATGTTTAAGTTCTTGGCTCTTCTTTTAATCCTTTAGGTTTATCCACCTTAGCATTTCCTCTATAGTCTTTCTTATTTTTAATTGTGCTTTCTCACCAATATTTCTTATTCAGCTTTGGGATTATACAATGGAAACTAGTCATTTTTTTGTAGCATAGTAATATTTAAGGCATCATTCATTAGAGTAACTCTTACTCTTTTTTTGCTGGATAATTCTTTGCATAGAGAAATGTAGGGCATTTAAGTATGCTCAAGAATATTTGTTAATTGGAATATTCAAATTACATTAGCTATTGTTGAATTTTGCAAAATAAACGAAAATATACAGGTATGCCTTATACAGGCTAATCATCATTATAAACTTTTGTTTTATAGTACATCTTATGGTGAGTAGAAGAATATTTTATAGCAAAGGAATGTATTGTTTTTAATGTTTATATTGTTATCCTTTAGCATTTAATGTATCATAATCTTTGTATGTGAATTGATTTAAAAACACACCACTTTTAATTATGTTGAAAAAATGCACTATTACTGCTCACTGAAACTTACACATGGCAGGATGAGTACTATGGTCTAGTGCTTTCCAGAAGAAAAAAATCACTCAATTCATGCATACAACACACCAGCATTGATTTTAAAATGTTTCACTATTTGCACATGCTGCTTGTTGTTTAAGAGAGCACTGAAATTTTACAGAACTTTACTTGGGGAAAATGATTATCACATTCTCATGTGTTGTCCAAGGAGATTTTAGTAACCATCCTTAGACTAAATGATCTCGAGAGAGGAATTGCTATAGGATTGCTTTAAGTTGGTCAGTCAACACGGCAAGTTGCAGGATGCCTTAAATGTCACCACACCAATGTTGTTTGGCTGTAAAGCAGACATCTTCAGACGTGTTAAACTCATAACTGTCCATATGTAAAACCCATTCTTTTACTAAGACACTGTCTTGTAGCTTCAGTGGGCACAATGGCATATGTGGTTATCTCAGTGAACATGAAGGAATGTCCTTTTCACAGATGAGAGCTCATTCAATTTATCACCTGCTGATGGGAATGGTGTCACAGAAGTAGATATCATTGATTTATCTGTTTAGGGAAGATGTAACCATTCCATATTAATGTACCAAACTTTCTGCCGCTATTACTACTTACGCAGAATGGGCTGTTGTCTTTCAGTAATCTTTTCAGCTATTGCAAAATCAAAATCACTAAGTTGGTGCATTGAACACTGGCTCCTGCGTACAGCTATACATACTAGATGGATTGCTCAACAGAAAACATTAGTGATAGTATGAATAAAGACCACTACTTTTTATGGTGCTACTGACCTGCAGTCTTCATAAAGGAGTCAGTTTTATCAAACCATCCTCATGACACACATCTGGAGAAAGGTTGGAAAAGTTTTTGACAAAGTCTATTTGTAACCCTTAGGCAGAGAGAGTTTGGAACAAGGGTGTGGCAGGCAGGCATTTAGAATACAGATAATAAGGTAAATTTTTCATGTTTTCTCAATATGCAACACATTTGACCAAGGAGATAATTTTCTGCACATGAAGACTGTTTTGTTGTTGTATTCCATGTAGTTGTAGTTTTGGCATTTGGTTAACATTGTTGTCACAGAATGGCATAATCAACTAGTTTTACTTACAGAATGGTAAGAGCAATGGATAAGAAAATGACAGTAATATTTTAAATGTAGTACACGATTATAAGCAGGTTATTATAGCATTCACTGTTGAGTTAATTTATTGCTTCTATGAATGTGATTCATATGCTATATGATGAACTTTCTTTTCCCATGCATTTATGCCACATTTAATTGGAATATGCAAGTAAATCTAAACCTGTAAAATCAGAGATCTCTAAAAATGAAACCGGTAATGTATAAATATGCAATGATACACCTATGACAGTAGCACAGACTTTTTTCTCTCTTGATGACAGTTAGCTAACTTATTCTGGAAATCTTTACTATGTTGCATCAAAATAATATTCTGTTGACTAGAAAAGCAGTAGCTGGATAATGTCAAAAATAAAGATAATTTCCCATTTTTTTTTTGAGTGGTTAAGGCAAAATAAGTTAACCTATTTGTTTTTCAAATAGAATTTTAAAAAATATATAAATGTTCTTGGAATGTCTACACTTACTGTGTCTCAAGTATAATCTTTATTTTTTTGCATTGAATTTCATAAATTTTACTTATTCTTTTAGTCCTATTTTTTAGACATTATATATATATACATTTATGGCAGAGAGTTTGTTTCTTGCTTTTTCATGATGCTTCAGTCTTGCAACTAAATATACTGTAGGTAGTATCGTTCTTGAAAGAAATTGTACACCTCTACTATTATTTAAGTGTAGTAATTTTAATTATTTGTATATATATATATATATATATATGAGGTGACTATAAAATTATTGCAGTCAGTTGCTTATAATTCCAAACTATAACATGTTAATGAAAGTAAGTGTGCAAGCACAGGAGGTCATAGGGAATGCATTCATATAATTTGTAGTTTCTTCCACTGGTGGGGGTAGGAAGAGTGCCATTTATGTTTTGCGATGTCATTTCTGACATATTTCCTCCACACACAAGCTAACAAAGATGTCAGATGTGTTACTCTTTTGCAGAGATTTGTACGATTGGACCATCTCTTAAAGACTTTATAACACTTAAGGTGATTTTCCATAGCAATTAATATAATGATACAGATTTGTCATGGGGCTATCACAGCAGTTCCCAAACCATGAGTTGCAACAAGAAGAGATAAGGGCCATGAAACCAGCCAGTTTCATAATTATTTTTATGCATTTTCTTTTTGACATTTACTTTTATGACTGCTGTTGATGTGTATATGTATATATGCACCCTGTTTTTCATGATATGATCTACATCAGTGTATTGCCCCCATAACACCAACCTCCCAGGCTCACAATGACGCCTCAATATGTTGATATTATGTAGCCCAGCCTAGAATGCAAGAATTACATTATTTCACCCTGCTGCTTTTCCCAAAATATACCAGAGCATTCCCCTCAGAGAACCTAGTAAGATGAGTGCCTTTAGCTTGCACTGATTATGCTAGAAGTTGGGTCAGAGAATTTGTCACTGTGTTAATGAGGTCACACTGAGAAAAAGATTGGGAACCACTGGGCTATCTGAAAACATTGGCCTACCATGACTGTCTACAGATGACTGCTGATCTTAAAATCAGAATTCAGCAACACATTCTTGGTTGCAGATACTGTGAATGCTTACTGCAATAAAGTCATACCTCTTCAGCAAAAAGTAAGTAAAATTTTGTTTCAATAATTGGTGTTGGTAACTCAATTTTTTGCTGCTTTATGCTGCAGTTATACATCAATTTCAAAGGAACCTTATTTTAAAAATTATGGTGATTTCAGTATGTTGTCATATAGTTTAAGTGGCATCTCCCAGTGGCAAAATCTGAAAACTTTTAGGGTGCATTTCTTATGATCCTCTGTGTATGTATATTTTTGTTAAAATGTGTGTGACTTTTTGGGAGTTATAAACAACCAAATGCAAGAAGTAAACTTTATGGTCACTTAGTATATGTTGTAAGCATAACTAAGCAGACAGCATAATTCACCCTGTGTAATGTAACTTCGTAATAAAATGGTAGTCTCATTTTCATTAAACTAAACAATCTACCTAATATTTTCAATAATATTATGTGCTATTTGCTAGTTTTGCTATCAACCTAGTACACCAAGAAAGTCTGTCCAATACTCTTCCATTTGTTGTATTTTTTTCAGCATATAAAGAAAGTCTCAATTTCTCTATTTATTAGTTACATAGTGTGGGTAAGAAAAGGAAGATAATGTGTTTAATGTTTTTTCTTTAGGATATTGACAGGTCTGCCAAAAAAAGATGCTTTTTTTAACATAATGTCATAATTCTCAAGATTTGACCCCAAAATAGAAAAAATAATTCAATATTTTGAAATGATAATTAAATACGAGGGAAAGTCAAAAATTATCTGCTGGCACCCATCTTGCACAGACTTTATGGAAGCCGAGCTCATTGTGGATGATTTGATAGGCAGAACCATGACTAATCTGCAGAGAACATGCTACCTCATCGATGATAACTCGCCGGTTCGCCATTATCATCTCTCGAGCTTGCTGAATCTTCTCGTCAGTGGTGGAGGTTGACGGGCGTCCTGCTCCTTCTTCGTGCGTCACACTTGTCTGGCCACTTTTAAACTTCTCGATCTACTCACACACTTCTACGTGGTAGTGCACTGTCGCCGTATTGTGTTAAAAGTCTCCGATGAATTTCAGCCCCTGACACACCTTCCGACCAGAGAAATCAGATCACTGCTCATTGTTCCTCCTTGGTGCACACTGCTAGCTGAGCGGCCATGTTTACACTGTAACAGCAGCAAGAAAACTGGCGCGATCAAGCTCAAACCTCGATCACATGACCACAATAGTACCAACTATAAGCACGCATGAGCAGAAGGCAGTGTGACAAACCTAAAGATATGTTATGGCGAAAGTGTGGATAATTTTTGACTTACCCTTGTATATTGCTGAACATAGTGAAGGTTTATTAACATTTTTATTGTTTTTGTGTTGAAAAATTAATTTCCTTTTATGCCATTTTTTAAAAAAATATTTTTAGTTATGAGAAATGATATATTAGTGTGCATTACTTGATTTCTTGCACTGATGTTGAGAGCTGCTAATGATATTTACTATCCAATTTCCAAATATAACAGTAACAATCATTGTCAAAGTTTAGTTTGATTTATCACCATCAACTAACATATGGAAAGATTTCTATACATTTTATCTGATGGTGTTCTCAGGATCCTTGTCAGAGAATTCTTTATACATCAAAGATTTGTAGATATTATTTAGTGCATTTTCTTTTAAAAATGTTTCTTTATTTTAGATCACTGTATTACCCAATCTGCTAAATTTTTTTGCAGTAATAAATTTGCCATGATTATCACTTGCTTCATTTATGAATAAACAAAATTATTTTTCATAATGATACAACATACTGATTTATATAAATTCTTTTTTAAAAAAAATTTTATATACAGTAATGAAAAAATGCTTTTTCTCAGTTGCCCTTTTAACAAATTATAATAAATCTTTGAGATTGAGTATACCTAATATTTTTTTTTTTATAGTACAAATTTCATTTACTCTAGAAAATAAATTTATTCTCATGAATTGCTGGTGAACACCATGGTTTATTTATTTACTTATTTGTTCTTATTAAATATTCAAATTACTCAGTATTTAGTACGTGCCTCTTTAGTCTGGTGTAGATGTTATGTATATAAGCAAACTCATACAGGTTATGAATATAACAAGCCTCCATGTTTCTTCATGATTTAAAGGAATTTCCAACAGTTACTTCTAGCATTTTGGTTTTGTTTGACCTTTTTTGTATCTATATAGTGCCATATATTTTCTAAAATATTTATGTATAAAATATGGGGAGGCCAATTTATTAATATTAAGAGCCATCATCAACTTTTCGCTAGATATTTTACTACATTATCTTTATATTTTGGATCATTGTCACAACTCTGAAAAATCCAGAACTAATGAATCAGGACTGTGAACAGGTGGCACTGCTGTCAGGTTACTTTCAATTTTTAATCAATTCTCTAGGCCTTTGCTTTCCAATGCATTTCAAAAACTGACAGTATCCACAACTATGCTTTGCTAATTGTTGTACAAAGCCTGTCACATCACTTTCCTCCTCTTTTTTTTTTTTGAACAAACTAATACTGTTAATTTCCAGATTCACTGATTCAGATTTCAATTCATCTGTTAAGAGAAATAATTATTTCATAAATGTAAAGAAGGTGAGAGATATGCACAAGAGATGATCTCATAAACCTGTATTTGTGGTCTGGATTGGCATCAGTTCCTTTTGAATACAGTAAAAAAAAAATTTTAAAATACAAAAAACTTTCCTACACTTTAGTTACTTTTATACTTCAGTAATCTAATTTTGCCCCTGATAGTTTAGACTATATAAAGATATTTCACACAGTAGCCTTCTACCCAACAAATGTTATTTGTGTAAAATTAAAGTGGACATTTATATGGTACAGATTACCTTTAAAAATAATCCTGCATACATTGGTTAAGAGTGAACTTTTTCTTTGTTTAGGATTGATCTACATAACTGGACTTATTGTATTCTTAATAGACTATATAAATCTATATCTTTACAATATGTTGCAGCAGAAAAACAAGCAAAAAACCAACAAAAAAAAAAAGCATGCATACAGGATAGAAAGTTCATGAGATGAGATTCTGTCTTTGGAAATCTTTGACAATTTTTGAGTTTAAATTGGAGTGAAGAATTTTTAGAATATTTAATGATACTTAATATGGCTGATTCCGAGTTGTGTCAAATATTTATTTGATTATGTACTTCAACAACCCCCAGGTGTCAGTTTTCTAAATTAGGCAGAAGAAAAAAGGTTGCAGAGTTAGCCTTGTGCCCATCCCAGCAAGCCCCTAATAAAAATCTTATTTTTTTATGAGAGGAAATTGGAGTGTCCAGAGAAAACCCACATGGCTAGCTGGTGAAAAAGAGCAAGAAGAAGCTATACCAGGGAAGTAAGCCAAGCTGAACAAGTCTCGACCAGGATTCAAACTTGGGCCCTCAGTCTATCAGTTCAGTAGTCTAGCACTGGATCTGATTATGTACAAGAGTGTTAATTCTTATTTTGTGTACCATTTTAAAACTGTATCTAGTTCTTGTAATGTGTTGCAATGTATTTTAGCTTGCTGAAGAACAGGGTCTACCTTTATGCAGAATTCTGTATTATATATTAAACTTAAAGTTGAATCAGTTCAAACTTATTTAGAAGTGTTTCAGATGGTGAAAAATAATATTGCTAAAGTTTAGTTATGTCCTTTTAAAATACATAATTTTTCAGAGGCTTAGCTATGAACTGAAAAAGATATATGTAGTTTTAAATTTAATTGGAAGAATCAGTTTCGAAATTACTTTTTATTAGAATATGAATTGGATATATTTATAATTTGTTACACATAGTATGCATGCACATCTGCAGGATTTTTTCCAGGGGAGGGGGCATGCACATGCTCTGCCAGTGCCTTATATTGTATTTTCCTATTTTGGTCTTCTGCCAGGTATGATCAGACTTGTTATTTCTTGCCCGGTGAATCAGGCAAGAAATAACACCTTCATTACACTATCACCATCAGCTTTCCAGAGTGGGGAGGAGAGCTCTTGTGGATGCCCATGATAGTATGCTCAGGTTGTGGCAAAAGTTTCTGTACTTTGACAGGTGTTTGGCTTATACAAAACCCAAATGTAAGAGAAAGGTTAACAATATGATTTTAAAATTCATTTATACTGTCACTATCAGCCACCATCACCTATTTTTTATTCCATTCATTTACAATTGTTACTAAAAACTTTCAGTATCAAACCATGAGAAATTTCAACCACGAAAAATTTTTACTGTTCATATGCTTTGAATTCTTAATTTTCTAAAAACTTACATTTGGAGGTAAGATCTGATACATGACATTTAAATTGGGTAAATCTAATATTTTTCATCTTTTTGCATACTCTAAAGTCTAAATGTTTGAAAGCTGAAACTGATTTTTTTAAGTTCCCAGTTTTATAAAAATAATGGTGGGTTACCTACATAGGTCACAGTAACCTAGTTTCATATTTGGATTCTTTTGCACATACCCTGATATCTAAAACTCAAGGTTTTTTCACAATGTTTATAAAATGCAAGATTACTAAAGTTATTGAAAATAGTGATAAGTTCCATAAAGATGTGTAGTTTGCAAGGTTTGTATGTTGAAATAAAATATCAAGAATACTATGTTATAGCAATTTTGAAGATTTTCAAGCTAAAATCTTACTCTTAGAGGAGTTTTCATAGTCAATTTTACATTGTTTTGATAGGATATATGTATTAGGAAAATAAATAAGACTGGTGCCTTTGCAAATTAAGAAACCCTTTAATCCATAATACGTTCATGGGGTTTCAATGCTACAAGTCTCATAAAAATATTTTAGTTAAAAATTATTGATATCATTTTAATATATTGCACAAGCACATGTCATGTACTGATACTCACTGCTAAACTGGTATAATTTTTTATAATTTTTTTAAATAACCCAAAAATATTTCCACTAGTATAATTTTTAAAGTAAGGTTTATTTTAAATAAAAAATGTTCTGTAATATGAAAGAAAGGTAATGATGCATCAGATTTTTCAAATTGCACTTATTTAATAAAGAATGACTTTAAAGTAACTTTAGAAACAATTAAATGTTTTCTAATAATTATCCTGTTTTTCTCACAGATTTATTCTTTGATGTTATCACAAAATTTAAAGTAAATCTAAATAGTGCTTGCACCAAAATACATGCAGAGTTTGAAATATTGTCATTATTTGATTATTTAAAGTTATATCTGTTAGTTCTTTTTTTCATATTACCATAAATGTAAACATAATAATCTTGCATATTTTTTCTGTGAACTGAAAATAAACTAACTTTTGGATATAATACATGGTTAGAACTATTTTAAACAGTTAATTAAATAATCAATGTACCAAGTCAAAAAAATTTAAAATTATTATTTTTTAGGTGGTGATGCTTTCACTTTTTAGCATTTGTCTAAATACAATAATTTATATCGGTATATTTCAGTGTAAAATTATAACTTTAATTCAATGTATTTATAAAGACCTTCAAAGAAAACTAGATTTTATTTTCAAATTATATTAGTTACAACATTGCTACACTACTGCAATTGGACATGCCATTTCATGAGCCAGACTTTATGCAAGAGGTGGCCATACTAGATATTGACTTCTGGTGTGGTATATCATTGTCATTTAGACTTTTGTGAAAGTGGAAGTCAAACAATGATTTTGTTTTCATTGATATTCAGTAATTTTCAAACCCAATTTCTGCCAATTTTCATGTTACCAATATGCATAACTAGATTACATGCTCTAAAAGTGCTTGATTAGATGTCCTATGAAATTTTCTTTCTGGGCATTTATACTGTATAAAATATCACTACATTTTTCTACAATTTTTTGTACTCTACCAAGCATCTTGAAGTTTATTACATTTTGTAAGTGACAATACCATAACTTTCTGCCAAATAAATTTTTTAGGCTTTTGATTTATTTTCCTTTCGCCAACTCAATCACTAGTAAGTTTACTTTGAGAAAATAATCAGTCACATTGCCCTCTTTATGTGTCCTCGACTCTTAAATAAGATCTATTGGTTCAATCACTCATTTTAAAAAGTGGTTAACATGTAAATTCCTTTGGCATCTTCATATATGCAAACAGATGAGGAAGCTCCCTGCCACCACTTCAAATGCATATGTTCCAGAGTTTCATAAAACCAGAGGTTTCAACTTTTTTGCTGCTCTTCCATTTAGAAATTCATGGCCCATGCATGCCCTCTCTTTCTAACACTTTTTTTTTCTTCATAGAACAAGAGGATTTTACTTTCTGAGCTAACTAAAATATTGCATTAAGACAGAAAGCAACAAATAACACAATACCACTACTATATTACTGTAGGGGAAATCTTATTTTATCAACAATATTTGGAAAAGAACAAAATTCTTAACCTTCAGGTCCTGTACTCCCTGATAACTTTGTCATACCTTCCCATCTGCCACTGTTTGAAAATCCTTGCATTAATCCATTAACTGAAATGATTGGGAATATTTATTTTATTTTACATGAAATATTTATCATAAATTTTTACAAAGTTTTCCCTCTCTCCTGAACAATCTCTTCAGGAAAGCCAACTTTACTAAAAAGGTAACTAACTCAATAGCTAACCTCTGTGTTGTTACTGTAGATAGTGGACAGAAAAATCTACCATAGTCCAAATAAATCCCTTGCCTTTTTTTGCAGTAGATTTGCTAAAAAGTTCAGTTATATTTCTGAAACTTATTAAAATAACTTATTAGTAATTGGTAGAATTATGGGTGCTTCTTTATAATTACTATACTTATCCATTGTTTAATGGTTAAGATAAAATAGGTGGTAACTTACTACATTCTTTACTTTTCTTGAAATCTAAGTATCTTAACAGGAAGAGCGTGTGCTAACATCAACTGGTTCTTAAGCATTTTAGGTCAGGTATAACCACTTGCTGAAAGATTTTCTGTATTGTTCTGTTATAGTTAACCACTGCCTATATACACTATTCTACACCACAACCAGAGTTAAAGAATTATTTTTCTTTCTTTTGATTGCTTTTTCACTTATGTTGCAGGAACAACGGGAACAATTTCAAAATATTCTACCAGAAATTAAACCAGCATAAGTTTTCTGCTATGAATAAATAGACCTTTCTATATATTTTATGGCTCTTCTAGCAATTGATATTTATACATTTAGCTCTCTATTATTCTATTTTAATTTTATTTTTATATATAATTTTATCAGAGAGTGCCATTGTAGGATTTTTTTTTAAAAATTCTAATTACCAAAAAAAATGTGAGTGTGGCTTTGAAATTACTTACCCTAAATATGAAATCCCCAATGATGATAATATCACTATGTATCCAAACCTGTAGCACTTAATTTTACTTGTTATGAAGGGAAGACAGAAATCATATCTTGTGATACAGAATTAATAGGTAACCCCAAACCTACCAACTCCATTAGAACTTGTTTATTTGTGCCAAATTGCCAAGTTGTACTGTCTGACAGACTAATATAGTACATCCCACAAAGTTTTATAGAACTAAGAAGGTAAGAGATGAGATGGCCAATGTAGAATGTTGATATTTGGGTCTGATTTGTAATAGCCAATAGATTTTTGCTGAAGGATATTAATGCAATGTTATCATGAATGAAGAAGCATCCATTTATGAGCAGTTAGATATTCTTCTCTGAAATCATCAGTTTTTTTATTCTCACCAATCATCAGAACACACTACTTCATTAATACATGCCATCACATCTGGTTAGATTAAACAATGATTCTTTCAAGAACAGCACTTTTCTTTTGCTGAAGATGCCAGCATCACCGAGGAAGTAATCAAATACACTTTTTTTGTCAGTGCTATCAAACAGGATCTTACAGTTTGATATCATTTGAGATTCATTAGCCTGATCACACAATGTTAAAATGTGTTAAAAAGACATCTGTAGTTTTGCTAGTCATTAAGAATAAATTTTGTAAATATGCATCCATATTAAATGACCTTTTTGATAACACTACATACAAGATTTCTGCTAAAATTGAAATTATTATAGGTGTAATTTATTTTTAAATAATAGGTAGTGTTTCTGATGTTTTGGCTGCTACATTTTGATTTATTACAAGCAGTATTCTCTTGGCTTTGTTCTGCAACCACCTGTGAATATATAGTTTATGAAATTTCCAAGTGAATTAAAAATTGTATATAACAAGCATCAAAGCACAAATTCAGTCTTTCGTTACCTTTTACTTAGGTTTTTATGTTTCTTTTTGCATTACATATGTACACTTTTTTTTTTTTTTTTAGGATCTGTTGATCTCCTTTCATCTGTATATGTAGAAGAAGGTTTTACTCAAGGTATAAGAACAGATGTAGGTTTTTGTTCGCAAAGACCACGGCAAGAAGGTGATACAGTTGGACAATCTGATTTAGCATACTTTTTTGAAGGCAATCCAAGCCTTATTGTAAAAACTGAAGATCTTTTCAAAGGTAAGGATTTGACATTTTTATACATCTAATATTTTAAAAATTGTTTAAAAGTAAGAAAGCTTTTATTAACATAAGAAAATTGTTTTTAGCTTTAATTTTTCTAAGAGATTTTTTAGTAATAATATTTGCAAAATATTTTTGACAATGCAAAACTTTTAAACCTCAGTGCACTTTCTTAAATAAAAGTTAATTTTGGAACAACTGAAACTTGAAGAATAAAATTACAAATAAGGTAGAGAATTATTATCTTTAAAGTATTGATTTATTTTCTATTTATAAAATCAGTTTTATTTTACATGTTTTCCTTTGTATAATTTTTTCTGTCCAGATGATGCCATTTTGACTGTTAGATGGGATTGAAAACAAAAAAAAAAAAAAATATATTTGGACAATAAATTAAAATAGCTTGTTATTTTGTATGTATATTTTATATAACTGATAAAAAAAAAAAGTATTTTGACATTTCTAATTGTCAGTATTTTGCTTTTTTCTGCTAAAGAAAATTAGAAAATTTTTACTTTTAAAATTGGTGATAAATTACTTTAAAATAGTGGGGGGTGTAATCTGTATTTATAGTGAAAGATAGAATTCTTTTCTTTGTGGGTTTATGTGTATGTAATTTTGTTAACAATAAATATCAAATATATAAAAAAAATCATTTCAAAGATAAAAAAAAAACACTGATCTAGTATACAGGTTGATGCAAAAGTTGTGCACCATAGGGAATTTCATGGTGTGGATGGAAATATGGAGAGATAGGCTAATTGGCCCTTTTTTGACAACAATGTAACAGGTGAAACATATCTGCAACATTTGCATATATTTCTAATACCCATATTCTGGATGACATTCTAATGGCACAATAGTCAAATCTGTGGCTCCAACAAGATAATGGATCACCACGTTTAGCAATTATTTTTTGTGACTTTTTAAATACAATGATGTTCTCAGACAAGCAGATTGGACAATGAGGTTTTGTTGAATGATCACCTTGATCACCAAAGGTCACATATCTTGACTTCTTTCTGTGAGAACTTCTCAAATCAGTCTGTTAACTATTCCAGAATCAGAGCAAGAATACTGATAATTAAGCATAGTCATACACTTTATAATTTTTATCTTAAAATATCAAGATTACTTTATAGTTTTGTAAAAAAAAAAATTAAAACTGAAATATGTATTTTCTAATGTATGTTTTTTAAAATAATTTTTATTGCAATTATACTCACTTTCATTATAATATTGTAAAGACTCTATATATTAAAGTTTAAAACAAATAATCTTTAACTATATAAGATAAAGTTCTAAAGTTATTTTTTTAATGCCAAGCAGACGTGAGTGAGAGAGTAATCTTCTCTCTCTCTCTCTCTATCAGAATTTTAAATCCTGGAAATTCAAAAAAGGATGAAATTCCAATAATTTACTTTTGAAGTTTGTTAGTTTGTTTCCTTTGAACAAAATGTATTAATATTATTGTTAACTACAATGTGATAAATAAAGTAGTTTATTTACTGCACATTTGACAACTAAATGTAGTTACATCAGTTTATGAATGTCACTCAAGTATGTTTAATAGAAAAAATGAAACAACTCAATAAAAGATTTTTGAAACAATTATCATGTCAAAATATTAGGCTTTTGTTTTATGGTGTTTTATTATTCATTTCTGAACAAACTTATGTTTATCTCAAAATCTAATGAAAATTTTATCAAAATAAAACAATTTATACTAAAATTTTTAGATTAGTTATTGTATTTAAATACTACAATTTTAGAACAATAAATTATATCTTTAAAAAATGTAGTTTTACTTCTGGAATTTTGAGAATATATGGTGAATAAATTTAACTTTAGGTTTTATGTTGACTAAAATTTAATTTGACTATTTTGTATAGGTTAATTGAATTTAGATAAGAATTGACAATATCTCTATGACAGTTATGTGTGCTTCATCTCTTTTCTTTTGTTACTGTACAGATGTCATTGTTGGTATATTATCTTTACTAGCAGTCACAACATACACTGTTTTGCCAAAAATTAGAAAATCTGAGTTAAAACAGGAAACTCCCTAATATACGATGTATGCAAATTAAGTGGTCATGTGATATGTCATATGATCCATTACATTTGTGTAAGAGTAGAGTTGCACGTCACTATTCTCTAATTATGAAAAAAAAAAAGAATATTAGAAACTTTACAAGTGGTATCTTATGTAGTGCTTACATTGCATTGACCAATGTGTCTAACACAGTCCCATTGATTGAGCATATGCAGGATATCTTGGAAATGAGAGACAACAGCCCATCTATAGCTACCTTCTCTGAACCAACTATGCATATTACTCATGTACAAATGGTAAAAAATACTGCAGAATGTCTTGTAGCATCTACATCACAATATGTTAAGCCTTTCATTTGGGATAAAGATGCTCCTACTCATTATTAAACTATTAAGTCCATTCTCTGATTTTTTTGGCCAAACAGTGTACATGGTTTTTTAAATATGTTATCAGATTCAGATATCAAATTTCATAAGTTTGTGAGATATTGTTCTACATAATTTGTTTGAATGCATATGCAATAAAATAAAGTATAGAGGCATTCAGCATTCATAGAAAGTATTTAATGTTGAAAAAGGAGTGTAAATTTAAAGATGTGTGTGTACTTGGATTTTTCCAAGTTCTAATATTTTATTTCATAAAAATTTTTTGGGGATATACTTAACTTTATCAATACTTATTTTGTTTTTCAGAAGAGTTTCCACTAAATTTCTCTATCCTTGCTACTTTTAAAGCAGAAGTTGGACAAACAGCTAATTTATTTACTATGTATCAGAATGAAGATGCTGGAACACAGTTATCATTAACAGTGGGATCTAATATAATAAAACTTGTTTACAGAGACACAGAAGGAGCACCAGACCCATCTTATTATCCAACTTTAAAATTTAATATTACCGATGGCGAGTAAGTTGTAGTTCTCATTAAAAATCTTGATTTAATTTTTTTACATAGTCATGATAATATTTTGCTATTTTAGCCATTATAGTGTGATTTAGCTTAAAAAATTTCTTTGACGAATATTTTCTCATTTAAAAAAAGTGAAATTTAATTTTTTGAAAGGTCAATTAAAACTGGAATTCCAAAATTTTTATTTTTATATCATGAAAAGATTATAAGGTTATTGGTAATTTTTTAAAAAAAACAATAACCTATTACACAATTTCCACTACTTTACTTTTTAAAATCAGTGTCTAAATGACTTTGTTAACCTTATATATTACCCTCAGCAGTATGACCTGTGTTTGTTACTAAGTCAAAGATATTGCTAAACCCTTTTACTTGCAGAAAAAATTCTATGAGTGGAATGACTAATGAATAACATATTTTAAAACTTTTTTTAAAACCTTTCTATTATTTAAATGAAGATGCACAATATTATATATCTAACACTTGTGAACTCTGTATACTTACAAGATTCCAGAGCAATAAAAATAGGTTTTTTCACGTTTCATTTATAATTATATCAGTCACAATTTATGATAGAGCCCTGTCTATAAAACTGACAACTCATAACTGATTAAGCTGTATATTAATTCATATGACGTTGATTGTAGCTTATCTAGACATAGTTAGGAAGTACTGGTGCTGTGACAACTAGCGCTAGTCTCTCTCTCCTCCTAGAATGGACAGCTATCTATCTACCTGCAGTATTTACAACTGAATTGAGTAATTGAAAATTTCATTGGCATATGGGTCTTTAACATAGCTTAATTTATAAATTAAATAGTCTTTGGTATATTTTTTTGTTTAGTGACTGAAACACTTGTAGCAAAAAAAGAAAGTGTAAGAAGAGAAACAACAAAAAATCAACTCTCTTACAGTTTATAGTTTGTTTGGGGGGGGGCATGTTTAGAGACTGTTTAATTTAGGTAGTCTGTTAAAAATGTAAGGAACACTATTCAGAAATTGTGATGAAACAAATTATTTATTACAGACATGAAATATACTAAATTGATGATAAGTAGTTCTGCATGAGGTTTTTTTTTTAGTGAACATGTTACTACTTTCATCACACTTTCCTTTTGGGCCAAAATTTTTTTTTTTTTTAATGTGATATTCAGCTAGAAAATTAACAGAAATTAATAGCAATAGCAGAGATATAGCTATTGTTTCTAAATATGTATATACATTTTTTACTATTTTCATTATTAGTGAACACATGCACTGCCAATAATTTATAATTAATGTCTAATAGCAAAAATAGATAATTAAAGGGGATTATTTAGATGTTGGAGTTCTAAATATGCTACAATTTTCCATTAAAGCGTGAAAATTATTTTTAAAAAAAGGTTATTATTGACCTTCAGACTACAGGTAGATACAAGGAATAAAGCAGACTCAGCTGTTTCAGGAAAGCAGCTAGATAAGGAATGATAATGCTATCTGGAAGACACTAGCCATGAGGATTGGTCATTAAAATACAAAATAATGAAGTTAGATTGCCTTACTGGAAAGTAGCATTTTCTTTTTTGCTGAGATCAAAAGTCTCGCTGCAAATTTTTTTAAAACTATCAGCTGAAGTAGTCTTTTTAAAATATCTTCCTGATAAATTGTGAGAAGTACAACACAGTAATTAACCATAGATAATTTTGTGTTTATTACTATTAGATATTTTTTGTTTTTCCTTTAAGACATTACCCATGGTAAACATTAAAAATCTAAGTAAATAAATTAAAGTAGATGGTTTGTCACTTATCATTGCCTAAATGTGCTAAATTATATGCATGTATAGGCATCATAGGAATCTCCTTATGCAAGAGGTTCCTATGTTTTCTATTTTTTTTTTTTATTAAATATGTAGAACAGCAAAAACAGTTTAAAATTATTCAGTACAGATTTTATCATTTATTCCAAGATATAAAATTTTGTATTCATACAGTTTATAAAAATGATTTAAATGCAATTTTAATTATCAGTTTCTTTCTTGAACACTCAGTTGGCCAAATTAAGAATGTTTGTTTTAAATCTTTTTTGACCATCAGCTGAAGTGTTACCTCCTTTGGATTTTATTGCAAAAACTTTGATTTTTTAGGCTATGAACAATTTTAACATTTTATTACTAAATATCATTACATTTTTCCACATCAGTTTATTACCATTATTTCATGAGAAGTGATGTCACAATGTGTACACAATGACATAAGATAAGCATCTGACAGCTGTAGAAATTTTAATATTAATTACTTTTTTTAACTTAAAAAATTTAACTAACACTGATATATGTAAAATTATCCATAGCATTTTTTTTTTCATAGTGACTGCAATTTGATGTACTTTATTTACTGTTTCATATAAATAAATGGTAAAACAATTTTAAGAAGTACAGGAAGAATTGCAATAGAATTCTACAGGTTTTGTTTTAATTTAAATCTAGTAAAAACTCTCAGTAAACCAAGCGCTAATCAGAATTATGATCACTGTTTAGTTTAGATCCATTCATTATTTCAATGTGCCAATGCAACCACTATTCAATTTTTTAGAAATAGATCTTCCAATATGTTCTGCTATAAACATGCAAGTGTTCTTGTAGTCAATTGATTGTGCATGCTTAAAATGTCATTGAGAGTCAAGAGAATGGAATTACCACTGCAAGAAAAGGTTTTTAAAAGTCATGCAGTTGAGAATACATAAAATCCAAGTACGGTCCATTTTTAAAATAAATACTGAATATTTTCATGCTTTTAAAGAATGAGCTGAGAGTATACAAATGACTAACAATGGCTAACACCAAGGTGCCTGATGCCTGCCAACATTGGTCATCCAAATGAAATTACCTACCAGAACTCTTATCATTAGCCATAAGAGGAAGCAGTAGTTTACAAAGTTAGTTAACATTCTTCTTATGGGACCAATGATGATAGGAAAATATGGAAACCTTTGCTGAAAGATTACTGAATTCAAACCATCAACTGACTTGTTAGAATATTTTAATTCTAGACATTATTTATTTATGACGATATTGTGTAGAAAAAGATATTATGCTCTTAGACAATAAATTTGCAAAATCTAAAAAGGAATCTTAGCAATATATAAGTTTTTATTTACTTTCAAATATGATGGCTATTTACTTAATTCTAAGACCAGTGCTGTTAAGTACTTACAAGGCTGTTCATCTGCAGGTTGACACCTGTCTTTTTGAAAATATTTCCCATGCAGTGAGATGCACTTTCTTCAACATTGAAACCATTCATCAAATGGCATCAGGAGATCATCTTTGGAGAGGGTAAAGTAATTACAGCATGCTTAATCTTGTTGTACATAAACTGATGTCCTCTGAGCTTCAGTTTAAACAATGGGAACAACCAGAAAGTTGTAAGGTGCAAGATCAGGGGAATAGGATGTGCTGAGAGTCACTCCAATATCATGGATCATCTTCAGCACTTAATTTGATATGTGAAACTCTATTATTATGCTGAAGATGCCATATGTTCTACAGCATTTTTGGCTGCTTTTCACAGATTGCACCATATCAAACAAACATGTATTAAAAACTTACGTGATTTAGTGATTTCATTAAGAAAGCATTTAATTATAGGAAGACCTGTTTCAATGTTATCATCCTTGTAACTCTTACTGAGCTAGTAAACTTCCTATAATTAAATGTTTTCTTGTTTTAAAATTGTATAGGAATACTAATAACGGATCTCTACATTACATCAATATTTCTTTTTAATATTTTAAAAAGCAGACAGTGAAAATTTTCATATTGAAAAGTTAAGAATTTTTGAGTCATTAAAAATAAGTGATGCAAGAAAAAATCTTTCTACTGCATTATATACATCATGCAGATCAGGGCTTACAAAATTTTTCAGATTTATTTCAAATGGACTGTTTTGTTTCTGAATTTAGATGAAATGAAGGCAGACCCTTTATATATTTAGAAACCAAGCAGAAAATTCTAATCAACATGCAAAGCTTTTTTTAAAAAAAAAATTTATTAATTTAAAATAAGTTTGATAATCTTTAATACTCTTGTAACTTATGGAAAAATAGTAGTTTTATTTTACCACACACTGATGTATTATATTTTACAGCAAGAAATGTTACACAAGAGCTAATTCTTATGTGACTTGCTCATAAAATGAAATTTGAATTTGAAATATATTTTTATAGGTAATCTGACAGAATCTGTAGGTCTTATTAGCTGATTTAAAAGAGGCAGTATATGATATTTTGCAATGCTAATGTTTGTATTTTGAGATCTTACCAATGCAAAAAGTTTTACATATTTAATAATCATTTTCAAAACATGGATAATGCTTTTTCAGACAGAATTTACATTTTGTTGGTTTTATTATTATCAGCTGTCACTGATATATATATATATATATATATATTTTTTATAGCAATTTTGGGATATACAATGACATTTTAATAACTTGTCATTATCACATGTTATTTATTTTTATAAATATACTCAGCACCTATGGTCATTACCAGAATTTTAAAAAATATCATTGCTAAGATAATTAATAATTCTAGAATAAAATCAGAAAGAAATATTAATCTAACTTAAAATGTTTGTACAAACTTTTTAATAAATTTTATTTACAATGAAAACTTTTCAAATTATGTAGTTTTTTTAAAAATAAGCTATAATAATTTTTAAAATCGTTAAACTGGGTTTAAATTTTTGTTTTCTTTGTTTTTTAAACAGCATTACCAGGAAACTATAAAAATTGAAAACTAAACTATGGGTAGTACATTTGTTCGTGGCAAGATTGTGTGTAGCCATTTTAAATTTGTTGACTCATGACCTTGATCTATAGTTTTGTTCAAGGAGATGATTCAGTAACTTAAAATTACATTTCAAACTAAGTTTTATGCTAATAATTATTAAAGAGTACAGATTTTGCATGCTAATGGAATGGAGTTGTTCAGGAATTTATATAGCTTTAAAATACAGCTAAATGCATCAGATTGAAAGAGTTAGTTTTTGTCAAATAATTTCTTAGGAGAATCTTTCTGGATCACCACTTTTTTTGTTCAAAGTATTAATACATTGCACCTGAGTTATTAATGATTTTCTGTCAGTTAATTTGAGGTTGGCAGCTGTATACTATACATCATTTACTTTATACCAAACTTACTCACCAACAACAAATTTTTTTTTATAGACTCCACCTTGGAATTTGCACCTTCAAGATTCACTTAGAACACCAAATTTGTGACACACTCTAGTGACTAAGGCTTAGTTAATTCATATAAAAAATAGTGAAAGTCGAGATAATTTTTTTTAATTAAAAAAAATTGTTTAAAAAGTTTTTTTTTACGATTTTAATCAATGCTGTTGTGTT
This sequence comes from Nautilus pompilius, assembly GCA_018389105.1. Lineage (NCBI taxonomy): Eukaryota > Metazoa > Mollusca > Cephalopoda > Nautilida > Nautilidae > Nautilus > Nautilus pompilius. Next base: position 359,467 of record JACATO010000673.1, read on the forward strand.
GATGTTTGTATTACTGTAATCTTTGTTTTGCTCATTAAAATTTTTTAGGCAAAACATTTTTTGGTATTTCTCAAAATATGGTAGACTTTAATATGACTGCATTTTATGTTAAGTTGGAAGTATCAGCAGATCATACAGAACAAATAAAAATGGAAATAATTGAAACAGTCAATACATTATTTTCTCTTCCCATAAAATTCATTACCACAAGAGGAAAACATTGCTTATTCACTTTTCTTAATGAAAATTTTCCATTATTATAATCATTTGTTTTAACTTGGCTTGTTTGGCTGACTCAACACTTGAAAAAGGAAAAAAATCATATAATGCTCATTTAAAAAAATATTCTTATATCCTACTATGCTGTATTTTAAGTAACTGTTTATATAACTAAATGCTTACATGACTCAAAAAATTATCAATTGATATTTATTGGTATTGCATTTTTTTTTTTTTTTGATAAAATAAAAATCTCAAAGATTGAGCTAAAAACAGTGAAAATGTGATAGGTTTTCTAAATATAGATTACTCATTAAATTTAACTACATAGTGAAATAGCAAATACATTTTAATAAACTATAAACAAGTATATGAAAAGATGAAATATAATACCAAGTATTACTGAAATAAAATTTAACATTTAAAAAATAAATTTTTGAACACAAGCTTAAATGATACAATTTTTTGTTAACAGTAAGATGCTTAATAATGAGAGATTTTTGTATCTTTTTCAGGTGGCATCGTATTGGTTTTAGTATAAAAGGAGATGCTGTGACATTTATTTTTGACTGTGAACAAGATAAAACTTTTACTTTTCCACGAAAAGCTAATTTGGATCCCAAAGGATTAATTGCTATAGGTCATGAAATATTAGAAGGAATAAACTATAGAGTAAGTATATGGAAAATCAGAAGTTATTTTTCATCACATTCTGCTTCATAATTTTAACATTATTTTGCAGTATCCCTTTAACTGATGCAAAAAAATTTTAATGGTAGTTAACATCTTGTATTGTATCAAATGTACATGCACATTAGCTAATTTTTGGTAAATAGTCTCATGTGCAGACAGTTTACAAACTATGAATTTGTATAGGCATAGTTAGGCCTTTTAGATTTTAGTTGATTGTAATATGAGGGTGTTTTAAAAAGTAAAGGCAATTCATAAATAAAACAAGTGACCAAGTATAATTTATTGGATTGCACCACTTTTCTATGTAGTCCAATGACTTAAAAGTTTCTTGATACCATCCTTGTTTTGGTTGCTGTGTATGCTACAATTGCACTGCCTTTTGAATCTCGTGATCTCTGGCAAATCTTTGACCTCAGAGTACCCTTCTTTTCTTTAATTTTTTTAAAGTGTTTTGAAAGTGTTAATGGTCTTTCAAGCACTGAGTGGTTTTACATTGTCATACTGCAACATGTGACACTGCTGGGGCATCCTGTTTGATCTTCATTCACTAGTGATGTCCAGTCATTTTTAAACCTGTGCATCCACTCATATGAAAACAAATTATAGATTGCTGCTCTTCTCTGGTGAACACTGACAACTTTACAGCTGTGATGTTTACTTGCTCACTAGCACTACAAGTGCACAAAGTGTGAATGAGAGGGCACATCCAAATAATTTTACATCAGTGTTACTTAGCGATATTGCGTGTGCCACTTTGTAGAAAGCATTGATCGAAATAATGCCTTTATTTTCTGTAACACCCTTGTACTGTCCAGTTTTGTTTTTTTGTTTTTTTCATTATTTGTTTTAAAAAAATACTATTTAAATTGACTTTAACACTCACATATGAAATATACAATAATTATATTTTGGAAATCCTGGTGGGTACAGTAGATTGTTTGATTATTGTTGTCTTAATTTTGTTTCTTCTAATTTTTACAGGGGGGCATTCAGGATTTACTTATAGTAAAGGATTCTGCTGCAGCTTATGAGCATTGTGAATATTACTGTCCTGACTGTAGTGAGCCATTTACAGAAAGAACATTTGTGCATAAAACAGTAACACAAACAGTTGATAAGAATGAAGTAGGTCTTCTGTTTTTTGTTTTTTGTTGTATTCATAGTCATCAATAATTTTACCAATTTTATTATAGAATTTTTGTTTTGACCTATTAATATATAAGCATGGCAACTGGATAACTCAGAATTTATGGGATTCTGGCAATAGTAAGGTGTCCAGGAAATTATAGTAGAAATTTTTTGATTAATAATGAAAGCAAATTGCAACGAGGAAACCATTGCATAATGGGCTGGTACAGAAGAGTGAGAGAAACCATTTAACTAGCTTGACACCAAACAAAACCCTTATCCCATTAAAAATTAAACTGGATCCACTACCATGATGAGCGAGCATGCCACTTTTTGTGCCACCTAAATTTTGTTTTATTTAAGGAAAACCACCTCTATGCATTATTTAGAATTTTTAAGTTAGATCATTTTTTAAATTTATTTAAAAAGTTCTTTTTAAATGTTTACATGTATAAAATTTAAGTAAAACTTTTTTCTTTTGAGTTTTGAATGAATTTTAGAATTATATATTCATTTAGACAAAAATTTTTTGCAAATTTCTCAGCAGAATGCTCATGGCCCTACAGATTAATTTTAATGAAAAGCTGAGTAGTATAAAACTTAACATTATCAAAAAATAAAACAAAATTACTATAAATCTAAGATATTTATTTTTAAATACATATATTCATTTCATAAATATGCACATGCACACCCTGGCACAAAATGAAAAAAAAAATAATTTACCAAAACTGGATATTGCATAATCATTAAAAAGAGAATCCAACTATCTAATCTATAAAAATAAACTATTTAAAGCAGTTTTCTCATATTAATTTAGCTTTTTAAAAATTATCTAGTATTAAATAAATTTTCTAAATCACATTTGTGCAGTATTTCTTTTTATAAACTTGAACACAAATTGAATGAAACATTGAATTATATATTTTAAGATATTTTGTCTCTTTATTATTAGCATTTTCAATAAAAGTATTAGTGATTTACTTATAATCAAATCACCTCTTAAAAAATCTTCATACAATTTTACCATTACTTTACATGTAAAGATGTTAATGTGCTGATGTAGAAAGTCAATAATTTCTCTTAAATTCAGTGCAAACTTTCTATATTATTGACTAATTTAAGAAACAACACTAGATCATACAGTATACATAAGATGAACCTTTGTTTTAAGGGTTAGTTTCTCATGTTAAAACTGTTGTTTTATATTTAAGGTATTTTCATACAGTACAAATTGATTTTTTTATATTTATTTATTTTTAAATAGATAGAGATTACTGGACCAGATGTACCATTAGTAGAAGGCTCAGGAAATATAGTGTATCCTTTTATACAATATGTAAGTAATTTCATTACATGTACTGTATATTTAATATAAATTTCTTTGTTTCAAAAGTTGCTTGAAAAAGAAATTCTAAAAAGTGATGAGACTGGCTAATGAATAAATATGATACTGAATTATTTTCATATATTATAAATTGTAAAGAAATATACATATATTACATATAATTGCAGTGGTTGGGGGGGACTGTTTATAATACTATTACCTTTTAAGAGCAGTGGAGAGTAAAGAAAAGAAAATTAGGTATATAGTTTAAGGAAATAAAGTTTAATGCATTTCTTAAAATTGAAAATTAAAAAAAAATTTTTGAATTGGTGGAACAATAATTTCCAATAAAATCATTTTTAAAGATTAATCCATTGGTTTTTTTATTATTTTAAGAAATTCTAGTAAATCCCACTTGATTTAATTAGGGTTATAGTTTTTATTTAGTAAATTTCTTTCATTTAAAAATCATTTTCTTTATTTAATGCTCAACATATGTTCATATGAACTCTAATGGAATGGTTCTTAGATTTATCAAAGCAACTTCTGTCTGTGAAATGATACCAAATACATACACCTTCCAGTCAGGAAAAGATCCTTAAAAATTCTTAATGATTAAATTTAAAAAATAACAATTGAAATACTCACCTGATTTGTGATTATTACAAGTTAGTTTTGAGATAAGAAAGTGTCAGTTCCAGGTTGGGTCTCTGAGTCAATAATAGCTGATATCAAATCATGGTTACCTGCATGAAAAGCTAGCACTCATACTGAAATTGTATTAAAAATTAAAAATTATTTCTACTAAAATTTTTTTTAGCAAAGTAGCTATACACACTTTTTTAAATGCTGCATTTTATAAGAGATAGCAGACACTTTTGAAAATTATTTTTACTTGATATCTGAAGTAATTAATGAAAATAATAATGAAATAGAATTCTTTTAAGGCTAGTGCTTGAAGTGCAGGATACACTGTTTAAGGCTAGATTCAGCTCATCTCACCTTGTTAGTTTGAATAATTACACTAGTGGTAAATTTTTTTTAGCATTTAAAACTACAGTATTGGAAATATAGAAACAAGAAAAACTGAGTATAGAATGCAAGTACCATGATAGAATTACTGTAACTTGTGTAAAAATTGAATGCTCGATAGTACAGTCATCTGTTGATATAGTACACTGTGATTGGTTATCATGCAAGCAATAAGAATGTTCCATAAGTGATATATCAGTGTAGTGTGGTAAATACTATGGTTCCTGTGAAAGAAATATCACTTAACAAGTTTATAAAAATCAATGTGTTAGCAAGTGAAGGTTACTCCATGTGCAGACTGCAGCCTGACTTCATGTTTCCGAAAGAGCTGTAAGCAACACTCTGCGGAGGATATACATAACTGGTACTTTTGAAAATAGACACAGTTGAGGAAGAAAGCCCAAACCTTCCAACAGTGAGGTTAAGTACCTCAGGTTACATTGCCTATGAGATAGACGATGAGCCAGTAGAGATCTTGCGAACAACCTGGCTGCAATTACAGGTGTCAACGTTTTCAGTAAGATACACATTAGTATGAAGTGGTCTCAGTGGATGTGTAGCTGCTTGAACATCTTTACTGAGAAGAGGATATCAAAGAGGTAAGATGAAATGAGCAACAGAAATGAAACAGTGGGATGATGACCAAACCTGGGAGTAGGTGCTCCTTACAGATGAGTCCAAATTTGAATTGTTTGGCAATAATCAACAGCAGTTTGTTTGAAGGCGGACTGGAGAATGATGTAACAGTCACTGTACAACAGCTACAGTGAAGCGTGGTGGTGGATCAATACAAGTGTGAGCGGCTGGCTGCATATCAGTCAAAGATGTCAAAGATTTGCATAAAATCAAAAGTGTACTAGTGACTGCCAACCAGTACAGGTGGGTTTCTCATCCATCATGCCATTTCCTCAGGAAGACGTCTCATTAGGCAGAGATTGATTTTCAACATCACAGTGACCCTTAAGTATACTGCCAATGTGGTGAAAAGCTATCTAGAATGTAAGAATGCTGATGGAGCACTCACAAAATGCCTTGACCTGCAGAAAGACCTGATATGAACATCACTGAGGCCATATGGGGTTATATGACAAGTGAGAAAGTTGGACAGCAACCAAACACCTTGGATGAATTTTGAAAAGTGCTACATTCCCACAGTAATACATTGATAATGTGTGGGAGCATGAAAACAAAGTATCATGATGTATACAGTGCAAAGGGCTCACATACCAAATACTAATGCACCATATTCATTTTATTTTTGTATATATTCTGTAATAATACATTTAAAAATTAAACAGCTTTGTATAGTCCAAATGAAATATTCATTATGAATTTTAGCTAAAATTACTTTGATCCATTTTCCTTGAGATGCTTGGAATAAAGATCTCACGGTGTACAAACTGTCATTTTAACAGACAATTTGAAAATTTTTTATGGTTGGAGATATCAGTTTAAAACCTGATAATAAAAAAAATTCACTTGCTGGTTTTTTAAGTGTTTCCAAATAATTTCAGCAAGATAATTAATATGTATTTTAAAAATGCGTGTTATGGTACATGAAACATTTTTATTTTTAATTTGTTTCTTATCTTACAGGGTCCTCAAGGTCCACCAGGGCCAAGAGGTTCAGCTGGTGCCCCAGGTCCAAAAGGAGAGGATGTAAGTATATGTGGTAAATTCTGATTTTATATTAAGGTGTAAATTACAATATATTTATCAGGTCAACCAATGAAAGCATTAAAAAGTTAGTTCTGTGCATGCAAAGTTACGTCTTTGGGGATCACACTATAGCACATCTTCACCCTAGAGGAGTGAGCTTTCATCCTACAATGTTTGAGTTTCCTAGGTCAAAGGATTAAGGAGATAATTCTGTGCATGCACAGGTTTGAATTTAGGAGCCCAAAACCAGGTAGCCCATGTTCACCAGGAGAACCAATTTACTGTGTGTCAACTTTGGTGGTGATTGACCCAGTAGTTTGGGCATGATTGGCATTTCTCACACACACATGCACACAAACACACACACACACACACACACACACACAAACAGAGAGAGAGAAAATGACTTTTATTTATAAGATATACTAAATAAAAGTAGATCACTCACTACAATTTTACTATTTTTTTGTATATGGAAGTGAAGTTACCAAGTGGTAAAGATTAACATACCAGGAACATGGGTTTAATTTGTTTGGTAATCATTTCTAGGTTGACTCAGCCTCCTTAAACAAGTATCTGATGTGAACTAGGATTACAGATGGTTTGGGAAGGAACTAAGCCACTCAACCTCTTATACCACAACTGATTCTTTATCGATTACTTTTTCAGTTCTCTTCCAAGATGAATGGCAGTATGACAACTACATATGATTATTATTTTTTTAATGAAATGGTATAGATAAAGAAGCCCTTTTGAGATAACCTTTTGACTACTATAGTTTATGCATTAAAATAAACTGGTAATGTTGGAAATGAAAGGGAAAAAAAACAAGATTATGCCTAATAAATATATTAAAACAGAAATTTCATCTAGCTAACAGATGGATTATCTTTTATTATAGTTGCCTCTATAGGTTTGGTTATCATATACTATACAGATTTTATTTGTTATTTAAAGCATGCATTTTATACATATGACACTGTGTCATTAATAGTTTAAATGATTGTTGAATGATTTCTTCACTTCACTTGTTCCATAACCCATAGGTTGTTTGGGTACCTCGAGGTGTGTCTAGGGCATTTTACACCTGGTGGAGCGTTGAATGATTTAGCAGTTCTAAAAAGATAATAAAATAGCCTGTTTATGTGACAATGCTATCCTGTTAGACTCCAGACTATCTGGCTTGAGATTAATTTTTGTCAGAGTTATTAAATAGTGCATATCAATAATGATTGTAAATATTTACTTTTTAGAATTTATAGTAGAGCATTATTACTTCAGTCATTAATTGTCCAGAAGGTTAATCCTTTTCAGAGTAAATACCTTTAGATTTTACATGCTTAAAAAGATGGACAATTTGCAAGATGGCTGCACAAAAAGACTCACCAAATTGAAATTATTAAAAAACATGCTAAGAAGTCATGGAATGATGGAAGTAGCATAAATAACTTAGCACACAGTTCAGTAATCAAAAAGAAAAGGAAATATGTCCAGAAAATGAAAGAAAAAGCTTCATTTATATTGCAGAAAGTAAAAAAAAAAAAGAGTAAAATCATTCACTTCTAGAGTCACTGTTGCAGTCACTCTCTGTCGATGTGGTAGGTGAAACATTCCATCCTGTACAAGGAAATGGTATAAACCTGTCAGTAAAAGCTGGTTTCCACTCAGCAATCAGAAGAGGTTTTGTGCCCACTCCTGGAGCACAGCACACAGGTCCTTCTCCCTTCTATCCTCTTTAGGATGTGATGGCCTTGGTTGTTGGGGTGCACCTGACTATCACTTTTTCTTTTAGTAAACTTCAGTTTCCTGGACCAAAAGTTACCTCTCAGGCCCTCCTCAATGTCCAGCCTAAAGTCTTTGTGGGTGTACCCACATTAAGGAGAGGTTTAATTTTGAACTACTGGCCTGTGTTAGGATCATCAGAAGCAGGTGCTCAACTGTTGTTGCAGAGGTGCCAATATTAATTTGATTTCTTGAATCTCTCTTGTGTCATGACCTTTGACACCTCTGCTACATTCAGCCTGTTGTTTGTACTCTAAAAATCATTGATGGATGGACTAGAATGAAGGTTCATGGTGTTGTTTACTATTATGAAAGCCTTCATATTCTTGGTGGTGGTGGTGTCCATCCAGGTGTTCTCTAGTGTGGCTGCTTCCATCTGCATTTGTGCAGCATACTGGTTGGTTTCTTCCACCATGTGTGGTGAAAAAAAATACTCCAGGATGAGTTGATAAAAGAAGTTTACTTGCTTGATGTCATCAGCGACATTAATCTTTGGACAATTATTGAAAAGAAAATAAAAAAACAAATTAAATTAGAAATTGAAAAAGCCATTCATTGAAATATTAGTCCGAAGCCCAGTAAAATGAGAAGTATTTTTTATATATGGGAAGTCTGAAAACTTGTCAGTCTCTAATCTAATGAAATGTATTATACATGTAAATTGATTTAACATGCAAAATAATAAAATTGCACATTTTAAGTTTTTTTGTTTATTTATTTTTTATTCCTTATACTTTTTATTTTTCTTCAGGGTTTTCCTGGTCGAGATGGTGCTCCAGGTGCAAATGGACTTCCTGGACCACCAGGACATGTATTTATTATACCTGTAAGTATATAATCTTGACATCTTTGTATATGTGTTTATCTTTTTAAAAAAATCAGTATTCAATTTTAAAAAATAAAAGAGAGATAATGCTAGCTTGAAAATTTTATTTCAGCTGAATTATGATGCTTCAAAGGGACCAAGCAATCAGGCTGAAACCTTACGAAAAATGCTCAGTCAGCACATGGTAAGATCTACTCTTCTGTTCTTATAATCTTTAGTAATCAAACAGTAATTAGGTTAAATTGCAAGATTAAGTTGGTGTTAAAAGATTTATTCAAATAAGTTGATTTTATATGAATATTTATGTTAACAAAGTGGCAACTGATAATGAAGTTATCAATACAACCATTAGTTGTGAGGAAAAGTATTAAAGAAAATCTAACTTTATACACATTATTAAATAATTGTAAAATGTATTGCTTAATTACTTACAGAATCTATATTTTTTAAATTCATATTTAGCTTTCAATGAGAGGCTCTCCTGGTCCACAAGGAATGACAGGTATATCTGGTCCTCCTGTAAGTATCCATCTATTTTCATAACAAATCTGTTTCACAGCAAAAAAAAAAATTTGTTTGAAACAAAAATTATTGCATAAATCAATTATAGATAGATATCAGTTCCTATAGAATTGTTTTCTTTTTCTAAATGAAATATGTTTGTAAATCTAAAACATAATTTACCCCTGGAAGATATCACAGTGGTGCTGAACATGAGGTTTCACTTTGGTTTATTCATATTTTACTGCAACATTTTTTTTAATCTAAAAAAAAAATCACACCCAAACTATTGAAAACAGCATTTTAATGATAAATTTAGTTTAAAAAGAATCTGAGAAACCTCTATTGTTGGCTGATAAAAAGTTCTACTCTAATATTCATAACATCATTCTAAGATTTACTTGTAGATGGCTCTTATGTGCCTTAGAAAAACCATCGGCATAACAGCTAAAGTCCAAAGAATTGAATGAGAGGACTTGAGTTGAGTACCAGTGTTGTAAATATCCATGTGATAAACACTGGAATCTCTGTATTTTTTCACAATATAATATGATGACAATAATGGGAGTTTATTTTTAATTAGTTTTATGGGCTAAATGAGCATGTTAAGTAAATTGCTATTACTGATTAAATTATTCACATTAACATAAAATTACTTATAAAATTTGTTTTTGATAAAAAAAATTATTAAAAAAACTTATTTACTAACAAAGTAAATGTACCTTTAGTTATTTTTTATTTTGCTTTACAAAATTATTTTAAAAGGGTGCTTATGTAAATTTAATGACAAACATGTTTATTTTAATAATGCTTTGTGATATTATGTTTCATTCACTCACTCAATCTATTAAAACTTGCAAAACTGCTAGAAACATTTTTAGTCAAAAATTAAAAAATGATGCATTTAATGATATGTACAAACATTTACAAATAAACTAATATTTACTTGCTTGTATGTTCTCCAGACAACAGAAGTTGGATTTTGTATAAGTTTTGTTTAAAATATAATGAATCTCTATTGATATGTAATTAATAGGCAGGTTTCATCACTGGTCTTGAATCAAATAAAAAGTCTTAGACTTTATGGATTGGCAGAGGGGTATTGTTCCTACTTCATCAGTGTTGTGACTGCTACTCAACAAGTTAAAATTTTAAAATCTATGGGATTATACAAGTATTATATACATATATTAAAAAAAGATTTTTCATTTATCTGCTTTTGTAAACAAATTAATGCTTTTACATTAATATTTACATTTGATTGAACCCCTCTGTATGTAGTATTCAAAAAGAGACTCAATATTTAATTAATGAATTCATTTTATAATCTTAATCTTGAATCAGAAATTTTAAACCTTCAGGATTGATCAACAGTGCTGTTATTGTGTTAACTGATAGATGTAAACTAGTGACATTTTAAATCATAGTCAAAGCACTACATTTTAAAGCTTAGCAACCAACAGGTCACAGGTTCGAGACCAGCTCAAGCTACTTAAACATTCTAAAACTAAAAACGCTCATTGCAAAAAGATATACTGTAAAAACAACAACACTACACAAAAACAGTCCTCAGGACTAAACACTGATGATGATGACAGAGGAAGATCACTGAAATGTAGTTTCATTAGTTAGTTATACAGTCGACCCCCACGTAATCGTGGTTTGGCATTCGTGGCCCCGGTTATTCGCGGAATTTTCCTCAGAACCTAACTAATAATTGTTTGTGGAAGCCCCCGCATATTCGCGGAATCGCAAGTATCTTCCGCGATTTTTTTATGGCTTTCTTCGTGGCAATATATATTTTTTCACGCTTTTTAACACTAAATTATTAATAACAATATAATTTACTAATTCTGTAATATAAATACTAACGTAAATTCAGCAAAATATAAATATAAAATAAATGCTATTGGCTGGAGGTTTGAAAGTAGCCAATCCGAGAGCATTATTCATTTCTCCTTGCTGCTGATTGGCTGCTGCCCATGAGGCGCTGTCTCAAGCAGATGTAGCCCAGCAGCCCAGCATCATCCCAGTTTACTGCGTGTTGCTATCTCGAGTGTTTCGCTTAGTGTTGTATTTTTTATTAAATTATTTATTATATATTTACTTATATTTTACGTTATATTTTGACATTTATAGGCATTTTTATGGACCTCGTCCAATATTCGCGGTTTTTCACTCTTCATGGGTGCTCTAGGAACGTAACCCCCGCGAATACCGGGGGACAACTGTATTACTAATCTAATAAGGTGAATGGAAAAGCCTGAACTAACCTAACTTTTATGATTACACAAGTCTGTCATATTAAGAATTCACTTCTGAAAGTTTTATTTCTGTTAATATAACAACATTAACTAATATTTTATTGTTATATCTTATGGGAAATGTTATTTATAACAATAATAATGTATTATGGCAAGATTTTATCTTTATTTTTAGGGTTTACCTGGTTTAGATGGTCCTAAAGGAGATCCTGGAGTTCCTGGTGAAGAAGTATAAAACATTTCATTCTATCTTACTAAAAATATATTGTAGCAATGTATTTATTCACTTTTGAATATGTATAATTATTCATTAATATAATATAAAATATACCAATATGTAATTATTTTTGCATAACAGAATGAAGAAATATAAACTTTTTTCTAAATAACTACAGTAATTTCCGAATCCAAAACATTTACTAACTGTAGCTAAAATGTATATATTTTTACAAGCCAAAATGTTCATAAAGCTTTAGCATTTGTTTATAAAGTTCCTGCATTTTAATTTGTAAGAATTCCAAAAATAGATATATTTAGTATAAGTATTTTAGCTTCTAAAAAAATTTTAATGCTAATTTTGTTTTATATTTTAGGGTCCGCCAGGGTTGATGGGGCCACTTGGTTCACCTGGTTCTTCAGGCCAAAGAGTAAGTTTATGCATCTAAAAATTAACCATAATCATCTTTTAAAAGTCTTTTTACAATAAATTTTTCTAATGAAATTACAAAGTTGTATTACTTTCTTTAGCAAAAACAACACAATCTGTTTTTTTTAAATATTAGTACAAATTCTCTTATTATCTTTATAATTTAAAGGAAAAAAAAGACTTTACATTTTTTATAGTTAAAAAATGATTTGAATGTTGAATTGCTAAATGCATAATTATTTTGGTTTATGAAATAAAAGTAACATTTTTTAAAAAATTATCATTTTTTAAGGGACGACCTGGCAGAGATGGTGAACGAGGTATATCTGGCCCTCCAGGTGACAAGGTGAGTTTTTTTGTTAATTATCCATAATAGAAAACTAATGCTTGAAGTATGTTCCAGGGTAAAGGTAATATTAATACAATTGTAAAGCTGTCCTGCAATCTTCCTTAACTACTAGCATAGAATGCTATGGATCCATGATTTCAATTTTAACATAGTTCATTATTAATTATGATGAATTAAACTTGTTTTATTTTGTTTTTATAAAAAAATATTTAGATACATTTAATGTATCATACAATTTATTTTTACTTTTATGTGTCCTTTATATGAATAGTATGGTAGTATTTTTCATGAATGGTCGGTAATAAAGAGCAGTAGAAATATTAATCTAAATGCTTTTTTAAAGAAATTGTTTTAACAATTAAAATTTTGAAAACTAAATTCCTCTTTTTTTAATGCAATTTAAATGATATGATCAAAAGAAAAAAATTAATGTTTTGTTTGATTGACAGGGACTTTCAGGATTTCCAGGACTTCCAGGTTTACCAGGTGAAAAAGGAGGACGGGTAAGCTTATGTATTTTTGTAGTGATAGTTTTATTTGTTTTGAGTTTAGTTAGAAATAAAATTTAAATGAACTGTTATTGCTTTTTAAAATGTTTCAACTAATATTTTAATTCATTTTTTGGGACATTTTCAGTAAGTTCACCTGAAATAATTTACTATAAAAAAAATTTGAAGCATTAGTATACTATCAATTTTTGATAAAGAAATGTTGTAGTATGAAGTGTCATTTATATATAACTGTTTGCTAAATTTAATAGAATTTTATTACACAAAAATGTATATGTTGTTATTTTCTTAGAATAACCATAATAAATAAAGCCATATTATGTATATACTAGGTATTGCAGTTTGTACTTTTTTTATTTGTAGGGACTTAATGGAGCACCAGGAGAAGTAGGACAACCTGGTCATGATGGCCCACAGGTAAGAAGATACTCAGTATAATTATGGTAATCTTAAATATTCATGTTTGCTTAGGTAGTTTTGAATCAGCTCATATTTCCTTCAAGAAAATTAGTTGTTTTCATTGCTTATCAGACTAAGTATTTAATTATTTAGCAACACGCAACACACACACACACACACACACACGTGTGCATGCATGCACATCCTTGACATAAGTTAAACATCACTAACTGAATTTTATAAATAAAATTTTACTAGACTGCTAAGCTGAGGGATCAAGTTTGAATTTTGGTTGAAACTGGCTTAGTTTGCTGTACTTCCTTAGCATGGTTTCTTCTCACTCTTCTTAATCAGCCAGCCAAATAAATTTGCTCTGGTGGATTTTGAAGATTTTATAAATACATTTTATACACAGCTACTGTATAAACTGAAATCCATTTCTAACTAAAAGGTGACTTAATATGACAAATCACTACAGAAGGGAATAGAAGATTAAATGCTGACATCTATTTATTTTCTGATGTCATACATCACTATGTAAAAGTGAAATGACTATGAAAAAGTAGAAATTTGTTATTTGGAAAAAAATTTAATTGTAAAGCAAATTGTGTTAGAACATACATCATCAATTTTTTGCAATGAAGGTTTTTTCTTAATGTTCTGGAAACTCAAATGTGATGTTTAATGTGAATAATAAGTGTAACCTCCCTTTGTATGAATGATTTTGTTACACTATCTCATGTTGCTCACAAGATATCAAATGTGTATTTGTGATACTCTGTCACTCATACAAAGCTCAGACCAGTTTAGCAATATTGTGAACAGGAAGATTCCTTTTCAATGTGCTTGATTTTATCCCAGAGATGTTCTTTCAGGTTCAGATCTGGCTTCATAGCAAGCCAAACAAGAGACAATCACATTGTCCTGAAGGTATTGCATCAATGCAGCTTTTAATTAGGTCTGGCATTATTATCATAAATACTGATTTAGTAGCAAGTGGATGATTGTCAAAATGAGGAACAAGAATGTTCTCACAGCATCTGTTGGCATTTAAGGTTTCAAGCAAAGTAACAAGATCTTACAGTCTCAAGATACACATCCTCACACACAACAGATCCACCACCACAAGTAACAGTCCCAGCACTATTTTCTTGATTTAAGCTTTTCTTCCATTTCATCAAACTCTCATTTGAGCATTGACACTGTACAGGAGAAACCCACTTTCACTGAACCAATGTACCTTATTCTGTGTTCTCAAATTCCACCTGATTGACTCATTTATTTAAGTCTAACTCACTTATGTTGACCTGATAAACTTGAATGTTTTACAAGATGATGAGTGTGGTAACCAAAGTCATTCTGTCTTCTGGATAGAGTTCTGGTAAACACATCCTGTTGTTGACTTCAGATGTTTTACATGTTAGTAGCATTGACAAAGGATTGTGGAACACTTCATGATTAACTGTAATGTATTCTCTAGGTGTTGTTTGTGGGTTGTTTTATATGCTCCATCAATGACAGTGTTGTAAATGCTGTTTAGTAACGAGGCTAATGATGACAGTGTTGCATGCCAAGTGAAATCCAAACTTTTAAATTGTTTTATGATCATTAACTTAATGAAAACAGATACATTTACTATTTATTTTTCTGTCTGAGAATTTGGTTTAAATTTTAATGACATAAAAGAAAAAGAAATTAAACCATAAAATACTCTCCTAGATAGATAAAATCCTTGTTTTATTTACTGATATTATTTATTTTTAAGAAATTAGTTTTAAAGCCTGCTTAGTACCATTAACATCTAAATATATGTTTCACAGGGTGATCAAGGAATTCAAGGTCCACCAGGAGTTCCGGGAGAAAGTGTAAGTATTTTTTATTTTCCTGTAAAAATGAATTCATCCATATTTGAAAGTCTTGATTTTGAAAGCTAATATTTTTGGCTTATAAAAAATCATTTATGAATTTTCTCTTTATCTTTACATTCATATTATACAAGTGAATGTAATGTCAATGTCACATCACTAAGTAGAGAAAATAGAGGCAAATTGCTAAAAGTGACAATTATTCCCAAGCATAAAATATATTTTTGTATCAGGACATGTTAGTCAGTCTTGTGGCATTGTAACATTTGAATTAAAGCATTTAGAGCAGTGGTTCTCAACGTGGGGTGTACGCCCCACAGGTGGGCAATTCGATTTTTAAGGGGGCAATTTGATTTTCAAGGGGGGCAATTGAGTATGAATGAAGAGGTCTGGGTCCAAATTTTCGATTTTTATTTTTTGGATTTTCCATCTTTATGCACACCACACAAAGTGCACGAGGTCATGGAAGAACCTTATTTATTGAATTTGATTTAGAAATGCGATTCAAAGGGCTTTTGCTAAGTTACCATTATAATAACTGTTTCCTCCGTTTTCTCTCAAAGGAGAGCATTTCCATTTTCTGAAAATTCAGAGCTCGTAAACAAAGAAGTTGTTTTGGTGTTTTCACGCAAGGTAATTGATACATATTTCTTTGGTTGCTCGTGAATATATTCGATTGTTTAGTATTATGATGATACGAGAAGATACATAAAGTATCAAAGATGAAAACTTAATAGTCCAAATGCTAATATAATACAACAGTCTTGCCAAATTCATTGTATGTGTGTGTGCATATTTTTGTTAGACGATTATCGTCAATACATTCGTGTGTGATACAAATTTCTCACACATTCGTAAAAATCTGGTGTCAATACAAATTTCTCACACATTCGTAAAAATCATACTGTAGGGGAGGATTTAATTAAACCATCAATATCTGCATTTCTTAAAACAGTTCTGGAAAAAGATGTTAAAGCCATGCCACTCAGTAACGACACTGTTAGGAGAAGAATAGATGAAACAAGTGAAGATATTGAAACACAACTTGTTGAAAAGCTGAAATCAAGAAAATTCTCAGTACAAATGGATGAATCAACTGTGAGAGGCAGTGAGGCCTTATTGCTAACTTATGTAAGATATATTGATAAAGGTTAATTTGTTGAAGAAATGTTATTCTGCAAATCTTTAGATACCACCACTACTGCCGCTGATATATATAATAAACTAAAATACTACTTAGATATCAATAATATACCAATGGAAAACATAACATCTTGTGCAGCTGATGGTGCTCCTGTTATGATGGGCAAGAAAAATGGCTGCTTAAAATTGATGAAAGATGAGAATCCGGAGATGCTTCTTGTTGTGCACTGTGTTATTCATAGAGAGAACTTAGTGTCGAAAAATATTTCTCCTGTACTTAATGAGGTACTGAAATCAGTTATAAAATCTATCAATGCTATCAAAACTAATGCCAAATGTGAGTGTCTTTTTGAGAAATTTTGTGAAGATAACAATTCAGACTATGTGAGACTTTTACTTCACACTGAGGTACGGTGGCTTTCGAAAGGGAATTGTTTGAAAAGATTCATGGAACTGTTTGATGAACTTAGTGGCTTTCTAAGTGACAAGCCTGAAATAAAGCACCTGCTAACCGTTGATGGAAAAGCGTTTTTGAGTTATTTAGCAGATATTTTTGAAAAACTGAATGTGTTGAATAAACAACTTCAAGGAACAAATAAAACACTTGTTGATGCAAATGCGAAGATATTTGGCTTTATTTCATTTATCGAGTTATGCCAAAAAAATATTTCTGACAAAAATTTTGACCAATTTCATTGGCTAAAAAAATGTGACCCGACTGAGGCTGCTGTGTTTGTCATTGTGGATCATCTGAAAATATTGGCCTCTGATTTTAAAGAAAGATTTTCTGATTTAAAACAGATTAATTTTCCATCGCGGGTGATGCAGCCAGTGCTTGTGGATTTATCTGATGTTTCAGTGCATTACCAAGAAGAACTCTCAGAAATAAAAAACGATGAGTCAGTTAAAACTTTATTCAACATAAAAGGAGCAATGGCATGGCTTTGTGATGAGACAGAAACTAAATACCCAAATTCAACTAGCTTTGCAAGGAAACTGTTGTTACCGTTTCCATCTTCATATTTAGCTGAATGTGGCTTTAGCGTTATAAATGATTTGCTACTGAAGAAAAGAAATTCACTGGATATCAGTAAACAAGGAGATTTGAGACTAAAGCTGACTAAATTAGTGCCTAATATAAAATCTCTTTGCAGCAGGCATGAAGCACAAGGGTCTCACTAACTTTATTCCGCTTTTCTTGAGGTGTGCTCAAATGGCATTTTGCATTTGATAGGAACCTATACTTTATTGTACAGTAATTAAAATGATCAAATAAGCTTCCATTCAAATTAGTTTGAGTTCATAGTACATTTCAGTTTTCTATTACATGTTTTGAATTTTTGTAGGAGACAATCCACAAATATCTTCATAAATATAGGAATTTTCTCTCTCTTTATTACCTGTGAATTCTCTCTTATTATCATATGTATCATTATTAAAATCTAATACCACTTAATATTTTTTCTTACAATTTTTTCAGTAATTTCTTGCTCAAAACTTTAACTGTCTTTTGTTTATTTCATTTTTCATGGATGCCATGTTCTTTTGAAGCTTGTTTAAACCAAAGTATTGGCGTTTTAAGCTTCTTCAGCTGAAACAGAGTTAACTTTTTAAATGATAAGAATTATATATCACCACATGGGGGCATCAGGATTTTAGAGGTGATTAGGTGAGGCATGGCCCAAAAAAGGTTGAGAACCACTGATTTAGAGAGAGAAAGATTACTTTCATAAAAAAGAAACCATATAAAAAAAGTGATTACTAACTCCACAATGAATAATTGTTAAACATGAAATCAATTAAATCTGAAAGTGTTAGAAAGTCTTGATATTAAACAACAAAAAAAAAAATTTCAATGCTTTTCTAACATTTTTTAAAATGGAAGATGGCTTAAAAACAAAAATGATATTACAGAAAAGATTATTTTAAAATGCTGGAATTGCTTAAATCTGGTAAAACAAACAGCCTAAATAACTTTTTTAAAAAAGCTTTCATTATAGTGTATGCTTGTAAATCTTTGGCTAATTTATATAATTCATCTGCAGAAGTTTATACTTCTGTTGCTTTAACTTTATTAATATGCAAGTTTTAAAGATTTCTACTAAAGACATAATCCAGGTTAAAAACATAATCTAATTTTCTGGAATTTTTAAATGTAGTTGAAATGATTCATGCTTTATTAAAAATATTTAGGTATTGGCTGCATAATTTCTTTAAAGAATTGTTACAGTTTCATCATTAAAATAATTTGGTCTACCTAACTGTTCTTGGATGTCTGAGAGATCTGGTAGACAAATTTAACCATATCAAGGCTTTAAATTTTAAATACTAATATACTACTCAAAAATTTCGAGGCACCCCTAAAAACCAAAGATTTTTAGTTATTGAGATAGAAAGGAAAATCTGTCATTTTGCTTTATAAAATAGCAAATTCCTGTTCAGAAATTCATTCATTCATCTTGTGAGAGAGCCTTCAGCATGAATGAGAGCTTGGTACCAGTGTCTTATGCCCATGATGAACCTTTGAGATGATTGGAGAAGATCATTTCATTCCTCAATAAGGGTGTTACCAAGTTTTCTGCAAGGTTTGTACTAGCATAGGGTGTCTTGCAATGACATCTTGAAGCGTGTTCTAAATGTTTGATTATATAAAGGTCAGAAGAATGAACTAGCCACTCTATATGGATGATTATCTCCTGCAAGTACTGGTTGACTATCTGGGCATGATGTGGATGGGTATTGTCATTCATATGAGAGTGAGGTTACCTCCATTAGTGCCAGCACATGGCTTCACAATAGACATCAAATATCTCATTTTGTAACTCAAACTTGCTATAAGACAGTTCTGAAAAACATGGAAGTCAGCGTTGCCATCCCATTATCCCTGTCCATTTCTGAGCTTCTGCGTACTCTGGCACATTGGACTATAAAATTTAAACAAAATACGGATCTCTGTGAAAAAAATAGGGGTCCAGTCTTTCATGGTCCACCCTACATGGTCTTTACAGCCTAATTCTTTTGTGGCCCATGGTTAGTGGTATGTGGATACAGGCTTTTGTTGACTGCGTACCATTAGTTCAAAGCAAATAAAATACAGTTTATGTTAAGACATTGACACCTGTGGCGTTTTTAAGAAAGCAATTATGGCAATGCATTATTGACTTGGATCAGTCCTCATCTTGTGATCTAGCAGCAATACCATAAGTTTGATGCTGAGTCCAGACTCTAGAAATGATGCTCTGGCTTACACTATTCTCATCTGCCACGTGATGTTGAGTTGCTTCAGACTCCAGATATCAATCTTTTTGGCAAGTTCTGTAGCTGTGAAATGTCACCTTTGTTTCCATTTTGTTATTTTTGTACCAACCAACATTAAAAAGGTGAAGCAGCTCTTCTTAAATGCTAAAATGACACCATGCAGCGCATTAACATTTACATGAAAATCAGTGAGTTGTATATTTATGTGCATCTTAAATGATACACTGGAGGAAATTCAGTTATACTATGGGTGAGAGTCCCAAAAAGGGGATTAGATTAGGGACCAGAAGTAAATTTCACTAGTATCAGAGGTAATATTCATGATAATCATTTGATCCTTAGTAAATTTTGAGTAGTATAGTTTTTGTCAGGCATTAATGAATGAAAAAAACTTAAAAAAAAACAAAAAAAACATTTTTAAGCTTGTTAAATCATTTGTAATTTTTAATATTAGAAAAAGTAATGCTGAATACTAGAAAGTATTGCTATTGTAAGGATGCTGATGTAAATTACCAGCAGTGTAATCTGTATGGTATGAAAAACACATTCAATATTTCTTTACTTTTGTAAACTAGAACCCACCTTTTTCTGTATCTAAACTAATGGACTTCTTGTTGATTAGGCATAGGAAAATGAGGAAACTAGACTAACAGGATAAATTCAGATAGAAATATGTTATTGAGTTTCTGTGAGTTACAATACAGTATATGGTATGTGTAAACTTTACAGTATTCTGTAAAAAATGCAAATCACCTTTCTGCAAGACACGGGTACTTCCTTTTTGAAAATTTACTATAATATACTCTAGTAAAATCTAGTGTAGTTTAGTATTGCTAAAGTATGTTTTAATTTTTTTATTGTGTGTGTGATGATATCATTTGACTACAATCATGGTTTCATCATCACTGGAGTTGCTGCTCTTTATTGCATGAGCTCATTGGTAAACTTCAGTTTTTTTCACTAGGCACACTAAAGATTACACATGTGAAGAAGGATCCAGTTTGGGAGGGGGCTGTTCTTGTTTTTGGTATCACTGATGTCAGAATCAAACCTTGCTACTTTTAAGTTTTGATGGCAAATATGAACTGTGTTGTGTCATTAAGAGAATTTGGCAGCAATTTCCTCCCAGTTATGGGCTAGTTTTTAGTACATTGTAGGTTTCTCTTCAACATGTCGTTGTAGCATAGGTACTGACCACTATGGAGACGAGAACCAAATTTGAATTGGTCAAAGAAAACTTTTTTGGGGTGCCTGGATTATCTGATTTGTCTGTAATGCAAAAATATTCCTGTTAATTCTATCAGACCAAAATTAACAGTATGAAGTATAAATGTTTATTTTAAAAATAAAGTTATTTTTAGAAAAGTTCTTAGAAAAATGTCAACAATTTTATCAATTTTGTTTTGTCATTATGATCTGATATTTATAACTGCGGATTTTTTGTAGGGACCAAGAGGATTTATGGGTCCAAGAGGTCCAGCTGGTCCAGTAGGACAGCCAGTAAGTCTGACCAAAAAATAATAATTCTTCAATTCATCATCTATACACTAAATGCACAACTGAAAATACAAACTTTTCCTCAAAATTGTTTAATAAAACAGATTTTTTATTTATTATTAATATTAATATTATTATTATTTGGTTGTACTTTGTTTTATCAAATCTTAAAGTTTTGTGTTTTGAGTTGGGGAGGTAGTGCAAATAAATCTGTAACTACCAAGTTTAGATAAATCAATAAAACTGCTTTCAAAATATTAATAATTTTAAAATGTAAAATCAGCTAATTTAGCTTTAGCAGCTTAGTAAATCAGCAAGTCTCAGACCATAATAATTAACTTTATGAATTTAGACACAAATAGAAACCAGCAAGAAACAACTTTTTTAAAAGACAAAAAAAAAAAGTATCTTTTCTAAATAAAACTAAAAATTTCACTAATATATTGTTAAAAATATGCATTGGAGGTGTGCAAAAATGCAAGCATGCATAAATTAAATTTACATGCATTATTAATTATATTTAAGAGAACAGATTTTACTTGTACATTACAATAGGAAGTAAAGCTCTTTTTGAAAGTATGAATCCAAGTAGCAACATTTCTTTACTTGAAGTGTAAATTTTTAATTAAAAATTGGATATAAACCATACCCATACAGATTAGAAGGTTATTTAAAAAAATTGGGTGAGTTAATCTATCTGTATGTTATACTCATATTCTTTGCCTTTTATGAGAAGATAACTGGAGGTTTGGCAGTTTAAAATAAATTATCCTGTTGAAAAGATATTTACTAAATTTATCAGTCCACATGAAGCTATATTTTATTAAGTTTATATTTTGATTTTTCTTTAGAAAAATTCTTTACTAATAGTAAAATTTATCTTTTAAATAAAAATGTACTAGATGTTTTGTATCATTTCTGCATTTTCTGTAATAAGCATTCTCAAATTATCTTTAATTTATTAATTATCACTTTTTAATAGCTGCTTCATATTTTCATATTAAACTGATGTCTTTGTTTTATCTATCTTTTTTGTAGGGTCTACCAGGAGCTGAAGGACCTGTTGGACCAAAAGGAAACCAGGTAACTAGGAAACAGATAATTTTTGGAAAGCATGAGTACTGTATTAGCTAACTAAAGTTTTGGATATTTGAAATGTTGGTAAATAACTGGGGTTTACAAAACCTCTTTTAATACTTGAGACTTCTATTTCTAAAAATATGCATAAATAATCTTCTATAATGCAATGTAGAATGTAGCTGCTTTTAATATTAGGTTGTTACAAAATTTTTGTCAATTTTTATATTATATTAATTCAGGGTTCATTTTTTTCAAGCTTGTCAAGGTGTATGTAGATAAATTACAAATCGTTTTGTATACCATGTGCTTTGACATACATTATGCAAAACCTACTTTAAATCATAAAATGAATATTTGTTTTAGGGTTCTGAGTGAAGCAGGGGTAGAAAAGTTTTTCGTGACATTAAGCGAGCATGGGGTGAGGACACAGCAAATGAGTGCACAGTACAACGATGGTTTACAAAGTTCCAATCAGAAGATGTGAGCCTCAAAGATAAGGAACGTAGCGGATATCCTTCCAGCTGTGATGACAACCGTCTGAAAGCCTCAGTTGAAGCCAATCAAAGAAAAACAGTGAGAGAAATTGCTGGAGAACTTGACATGAGCACTACAACTGTTTCTTGGCATCTTGACGCAATCGGCCAGGTGAAAAAGCTTGATAAGTGGGTGCCTCACGAGTTGAGTGAACAATAACAAAATCATCGATTGGAGATCTGCTCTTCGCTTGTCATAAGAAACAAAAACCATCACAGCCAAAAGGTACTGTCATGAATTAAACATTGTTCATCAGAAACTCCCCAATGACAGAGCCAGCATTGGTGAATCGAAGAGGCCCAATCCTGCTCCACAAAATTGCTCGTCCTCAGAAACTGAACAGGTTGGGGTACAAAGTTCTCCCTCACCCAGCCTATTCACCAGACCTTTCTCCCACAGACTACCACCTTTTCAAATGCCTCGACAGCTTCCTCCGTATGAAATCCTCCTCCAACCGAGCAGCAATTGAAACTGCCTTCCAACAGTTTATCTTCTCCAGAAATCCAGATTTCTGTAGTGCATTGATCGTGATGGAACTGACTTTGATTAATAAACTTCACATTCAACAACGATATGAATCTCATTGTTGCGGTTAAAAAAACCGACAAAGCTTTTGTAACAACCTAATATTTTTTTAAAACAACTACAAAATTATTGTTTTACTCTAGTTGTATTTATTGTTTTTAAAATTATTTAAGTCATTTTTTTTTATTTCATAGGGAGGCATAGGTGCTCCAGGTGCCCCTGGCCAGACAGGTTCACAGGGTCCAACTGTAAGTTTCCATATGTAAAGAGACAATTATTATTTTTTTAAAGATATAACTAATGGTATTAAATGAAACATAAAAACAAATTTGACAAAATTTGTGAAATAACATACAATTAATGTAAATTGTCAAGTAATGTTTGCTTTTTGTGATAGTGGTAATGCAACATAAGTTGTATACACTGCAAGATGCAACAATGAAATAAAACAAATTAACATAACTATAGTACCTTGAGAGTTTATTTGGTTTTACTTAAATAAAAAATCAACCTAGTTACAGCAGCAGCATCTGAAAAAAAATTTAACAGGTACTTGTATATAGTTTCTGAACTAAATAAGAAGATAACTAGTTATTTAAAAATTTGTTTGCTGCAAGGGTTTGCCATTAAAATATGATTTTTCAACCTACATAAAAATCATTTTCTTTATATCTGATATTCTTTTTTAAGTTAAAAATTGTGTATGTATGTTTTAATTGTGTTTTTACAACAGTATTTAATAACAAATAATGAACCTGCTTAAGTAATTCTGTTTCTTTAAATGAAGAAAGAAAAAATAAAATTTTAGAAATATATTTATTCGAAAATAACAGAAATTAAATATTTTAGTAATTATTTCAGAATAGATGTTAGCTCATTTTATTATGGATGCAATACTGTATGTATCTCATTTATGCACTGTAAAATAGGGGATTCCAATATGTTAGAAGTCATATTTATGATTAATTTGAGTGTTTTCACTAACAAACTCCATGCATAATGGTTTTTACTGTTTCTGAACATTTTCGAGTTGAATAAGGGATCTGTATAAAATAGTATTGTATTTTTTAATTTGAAAATTCAGTTATTTTAAAGGATTGCTTTATTTACTGATCTAAGTTACTGATGTACTTTTAGGGACCACCTGGACCCACTGGACAAGTAGGGCCTCCAGGTATTGGAGGACCACAGGGTAAACCTGGTTTACCAGGTCTTCCAGGCCCAATAGGACCTCCAGTAAGTAGTAATGCCATCTATTTTATATAATAATCATATAATTTCCTATTTATGCTATGATTCATCTTCATTTTATATTAATTTATAAAGTAATATTAGAAGTAAATTTTTAGTGTATTTTACAAAGTTGGTTCATAAAAAATTATTATTAAGGATAGTTTTATTTATGGAAAAAGTAACTGCATCACAATACTTCAGTGATTATGCAAAATTAATTGATATTTTATGAATCCTGCTTACTAATCAATTGCCATTTATTCTGTTTTTTATTTTAAATCTTTTCACGAAAGAAAATGATAATAATGTCTAGGGATATTTGTGTGAATGATCATTACTTAAAGCAACTATGTATGTAATCTGATTTCTATCTGCCAGTAATTTAGAAAACAATTCCACAATGCTGTATCACAAAAACTCATGATTTCTTATATGAAAGTTGGTAAAATGTCTGCTATTCTTTAAAAGTGGTGTTACCTTCCTTTTGGTTGGACTAATTTTTAGCACAATTTCTTTTCAGTGAAGTTTTATATTTTTCTTCTTTAAGAATTTTACTTTATTTGCCATAATGATTTGCTAGCTAAATGTATTGAAGAAATGCTGGAAGTTAAATGCGAGTTTTTAAATACCATTGCATTGTGGAGAAGTTTCCAAATTATCAATAGAAAAACCTAATTTAGATGGCATATTCAGCTGCTTTAACTTTCACAGACATTTAAAAATTCTTTCTACATGTATGTCAGACCATTTAGATTGAAAATTATTCTCACCAAAAATTGCATTAAACAAATTCATCATATAAATTGAATTACAACTATGGCAAGCCTTCCATAGCATGGTTTCTTCTTGCTCTTTTATACCAGTCTAATGGCATGAATTTCCCCTAAGTTTTCCAGTTTTCTTGCATAACTAAACAGTTCGAGTGGGGAATTAACATTTCCTGCTGAAGATAAAGTGCCAGGCCCCATGAGACAAGGAATAACAACACATGTAAATAAAATATATTTGCAATTATAGACAATTATGTTCACAGAAGAACAACAAAATATATATTGTGACATTAGTACAAATGGATACCACATTTTTTTCTATTGTGCTAGGATGTGTGTATAAATCAACTGGTAAAATATCTGTAAATGTGACTATTTTTTTAAAATGCAACTAATAAATATGTAATGAATGCTACTGCCAGCAGTTGTATTTTGTGCATATTTGAAAAAATGTTTAAACTCTTTATATTTATGCTAGTCTGTTGTTATTTTTTAAATGTCTATTCAATATTTTGTTAAGAGATATTAGGTTTTTCTCACCACCTTACTATTAGTATTATAAATTAAAATATCAGCATAACAAGATATTTACAGACATTTTTAAACACTAATTATGAGGGCAACAGAATTATTATTGAAATATTGGCTATGAAATATTTCTAATTCTAATATTAACATGGTACAAAAAACAAGTGAATTTTTTAAGCTAATAGTTAGAAGATAACATTATCACAAAATTTTATTCCTATTTTTAATCCTTGTTCAATCATTGAAACATAATATGTTAGGAACTATTGCTGGTTTATACTTTAGTTTTAAATTTATCAATTTTATTTCACAAATTTTTAAAAGTAGTTTTCTTTTTTTTTTTTTTAAATTAGGGTCCAGCTGGTATCCCAGGAGAATCAGGGTTGAAAGGTGAACAGGTAAGAAGTGTACTACACATTTCCAAATTAAATTTTTTACTATATTTTAAAAAACTAATTACTCATTTAAAATTTAAAAAAGTAAACTTAAAAAAACTTATATAAAATGTAATTCACCTTTTATTTTTAAAGTTTTTTCTATACTATTTTATGTGTAATAAAATTATTTAAATAATAAATTCTGATATTTTAGGGGCCTATTGGTCATCAAGGTGTTACTGGATATCCTGGTCCTCGTGGAGTGAAGGTATGATCATTTTTAAAATTTTATTTATACAAGGAATCAGTATATTGTTTTAAATATTGAAACCAAAATAATTTTGTACAAACGTTTTTATAATTTGTGCTTTTGGATATCAAATTAATAAACTAACTTTTTTTTCTCTGAATTTTGAATGTTACTTTGTTAAGTTTATAAATTTGCTTAATATTGATTATCATAATTTCATAAGAAATGTTTCAGATGTAATTTTAGAATTTTATATATATAAATATTTCTAAGAAAGCTAAAACAATTAATATGTATACTATTATAACATTTCCTTTTTCTTTTCAGGGAGATAGAGGATCACGAGGAATTATTGGGGATAAAGGTGATAAGGTAAACTCAGTTTTTAAATATTTTGTTTGTTTTAAGAGTTTGTTGTTAGGATGTATTAAGAAACAAACGTGCATGCATCTATATTATTCTTTCTATTTGTGTTTGGGAAAGCAATATAGCTGAGTGTAAGTGATAATAAACAGGCTGTGATGGTAAATCTAATTGCCAAAACTTTATTTAGTACTCAAAGCAACAAATGGATTTTGTACACAAAACTGTATACAGTTTATAAATGTCTACTATATTTTTGAAAAAATTGTTACTATGATATGTATGTACTTTTTTTTTTTTTTTTTTTTTTTAACAGGGTGCTACAGGATTTGATGGTGAAAAAGGTGACAGTGGTCTGAAAGGTGACAAAGGTCGAAAGGGGGAAACAGGACTAATGGGAATTGAAGGCATTGATGGACCAAAGGTTGGGCATTTAATTTAAATGTTAAAAACATCTGTTGTTTATTTCTCATAGCTACAGTTTTATTATATTTTGATTTGGTTGATGAACTTATAATTAATGAATTTTTTCATGTACTCAAGAGTGAGGTGTCAAAACTGCTAGATGTGGCTTGCCTGTGATATCTATCTGGCCCATGACCAAAAATTGAAATGTTTATTTGTCTGACCAACATTAAAATTCTTTTCCAGTTAAGCCTTTGAGGTCAACTCATTTTTAAAAAAATTATTTTACAGTAACTCACCTAAAGCCAATTCTGAACATATTGCAAGTTAAAATTACTGTGCTGCCACTGCCACTGCTGTTTTTGTCAGTTTTTTCTGCACAATTCTCATGTTTTGAATGCTTTCCACTCTTTGTGAGTGTTGCTCATGTTCCAAG
This sequence comes from Nautilus pompilius, assembly GCA_018389105.1. Taxonomy (NCBI): domain Eukaryota; kingdom Metazoa; phylum Mollusca; class Cephalopoda; order Nautilida; family Nautilidae; genus Nautilus; species Nautilus pompilius. The sequence goes on from JACATO010000673.1 coordinate 387,065, forward strand.
TAGCTTGTTTGCTTTGAAGTGTAATAAATTGGTTAAGTTTGTGTTTTTTGCCTGGGTATTTTGGTTCTCTCCATCAAACTTGGGGTAACTTTTTTTCTGTCGTGGGATGTAGCCAGTGGTAGGATTCAAATATTTTAACCGGTTCTCTCACAAAAAGCATGTCAGTTTGGCCCGATATAGGTGCAAAGGTTGATCTTTGGGCTGCCGGCCTGCTGCGTTCTACAGTTTAGCAAATCAAATTATTAATTATAATTATTTCCCAAATTAAAAAAATGTCTAAACTATGGTTAAAGCATCACTATAATAACATCGAAGAAAATCTATATTAGACTATATAGTTAATGAACTAAGTAATATGAAGATATATCTATGTATATACATGTTTAATTGTTTGTGCTTTTTGAATTATTATTAATTATACATATTACTGTTTATAAATTTTATGATTTTATGTATTCTTCAGTTTTCTGAGCTAGGTAAAAATAAAAATACTTTACTATAGTGTTTGCTGCATTTCCATTGAATGTTACCATTTTGGCAAAAAAAATAATAACAAAAATTCTTTACCTGAGTCTTTTATTAATTTAACATTTGTAATCTTTCACTTTAAAAATTTCCAAATAGCCACTTGATTGTCATCAATGTCTTTAGCTTTCTTTTGTTTGACCCTGTTGTCATCAGCAGAGTGGTTTTTTCTAAGCCATGTTTTGACCGAAGGAGTGGTATACCATGAGTCCAATGGGAGGCCAATCAGATTAATTGTCATAAGGTTTGCTACATTCTCAACTGTAAGGTGACTTCTTTTATCTGAATATATAATATTCATTCTTGAAAAACCTCTTTCTGCCTCTGCAGAACTGACAGCAATAGTACTGACAATATTTTTAGCCTTTTGTACACTTTGAGGAATTGCAGGGTTGTGGGAATTTTGTAGGACATTTTCCACATAGTCATGGAAATCATTAATGCTGATTTCATGATGGAAAATTTCACTGAATTCACTCAGTTTTTCTTCTGCATCTTTCCAGGGTACAACAACTTCCTCAATGTTCCACGAATTTGGCTCAAACAAATTTATCAGTTCATGAATTTTGTTGTCATTTTCTTGTTCATTGTTCTTTGATGTTAAATGATCAGTCCATTAACCTGTTTTTCATATTTTCTATCACTGCCTCCAGTAGCTTTTGACAAGGAAGGCTAACAACTTTGTTGTTTTCAACAAACTGAATATCCTTAAAAGCATCTGAAGCAACTCTGACATCAATTTCCTTTTCAAAGGTTCCTTTACTTTCTTTGAGCATTTCAAATGCCTTAATGGACCTTTTTTTTAGTTTTTCAGCTCTTGGCAAAGTTAAACTTCTAGCTTGAAGGGCATTAGAAAGTAAGGAAATTTCTTGCATTATGTCTATCATCAGTGCCAAATCATCCAAGAAATGCTTGTTGCAAAGACGAGCACCTATCCCTGAATGTTTTGTCTCACTAGAGAAATATTTGTACAATGCTGGATAAGCACGCCACACAGCAAGTGCAGATCTTAGACTGTAAGCAGCCCATCTTGGTCCCAGAACTCTACCTATCTTCAGAATTTGTTATCCAAGTTCTTCTGAATTTTGAAGAGTTGCATTTGGTTTTTGTTTGATCGGTGAAAGATTGTGTAGATTTTATCCATGAATAATTTGAAGTGATTCGCTTGTTTTATATCATTGACACAATTGTCCAAAACAAGTTGCAAACGATGATTTAAACAATGCCAAATGACAATGTTAGGAAAATCATTTTTAAGTCTAATGCCTACCCCAGAATTGCGGCCAAGCATTACACTTGCCCCATCTGAACAGAAAGCAATCAAATTATTTCTCAAATATTCATTATCAAATCCACCATTGTGCAAACTCTTTAACAAAGATGTGTACATTGTTTCTGCTCCCTGTCCTTCCAATTCAACCAAATCAAAGAAAATTGTTGGTGATAGATCACAGTCTCCAATCTTCAAAACAATTATAACCACAGGTTTACTAGATATGGTTGAAGCTTCATCCACGATGACACAGATTTTAAATTTTGTTCAATAATTTTGGTAAATATTTCATTTTATCTCTTTTGCAATGTGATCAACTATTTTCACAGCAGTTTTGCGAGAACGAAGTCCAACACCCATGTCAACTCCATTTTTTATTTGAAGCTCAATCTCATCTTCAACATCAGAAAATGGCCTGCTTCTTTTTGCTAAACTGTAGACTGTATTGAAAACTCTGCATGTAGAGGCAAAATGTTTCTGGTTTGTTTTATCAATGCATTTTGTAATTGCACCATCTGCATGATCCTGTAGTTGCTTTACGCAAACACTATGGCCTTTGATGAAAAATGCACTTTCATTTTTGTCCTGAGAGATGCTTGCTGGATGGTTTTATCCTTCCCTGAGGCTTCAAAACTGCAGCTTCCCCATTCAATTGACACATGAATTCCCTTCATGTTTAAGGAATCAAATTTGACAGTGATCACAACCAAGTTTCTTGCTACAAACAATCAATCCATCATATTTTTTTTTGGAACTCCTCATATTGCTTCATACTCCAGCAGTCTGGAAGAGATGATGCGGCATCTGCCTCATCTGTAGGTGATACAGTATCAGAAGCAGAAGTTTCATCAGTATCATTCATCAAAGATGGCTATGTTACTGTTATGTCCTCACTGGCCTCTTCCTTTGAACCTTCAGTTCTTGGGATTTTTTGCATGAACTCTAGTATATTTTGTTGCCGCTTCATTTTAAGGGCTGAAGTCTGAAATGTAAAAACTTGCTTCACTAGGTACTATGATTGCTACAATATTTTCACTGCGCAATGTAAAATAGTGTTTTTCTTCAATGGTAATTACGAGAATAATTTTCATAATCAGAAGGTAGTAGCTTAAAAACATCTACAACCATATCTAACAAATATTATTTTTGATACCTCTTGTAATAGGAGTAGGAATTACAAATTAAATGTGCAGAAATGAATATCTAAAAAATTATTATTAATGGCCTAGGCTAGAAGTGGTCTAATGGCCTAGTACTATAATGCAGGTAATGAAAACATTTGTAAGTGTAACTGGTAGTGTTCACCAGTTCACATAATTTTTTCATAATTATATAACGATACTTTTTAACATTTAAAGTCTTGAAATTATAAGAATTAATAATTTCTTACAGTTTATCAGGCAAGAACTGCTCAATCTGCAATGTCGAACCAGCAGATACAATGGCAAATTACAAGCTCAAAACTAATTTTCTCCATTGTTCAGCATAAAAAATACTGTAACTTTTAAAATAATAAAACTTCATATTTTTGAAAATTAAAAAATACTGTATGTTTTAAAATACTAAGTCAACTGTTTTAGCTCTAAGGGCTTTAAAAGTCCAATGTGCTCAAAAGTATCAATATACTAACAGATTTTCTGCAGCAAACCAATGCTAAATATAATTAGAAGATGATAAACTCATTTGAAATGGCCCGTAGAAAGCAGCCGACCATTGATTATGTTGCCAAAATTTGATTTTTTCGTTTCATATTCGAAGACTAATGGGGGGGGCTGCCCCTACCTCAGGTCTGCTAATGGCTGTGCATAATTATAGAACATTTCACTTACTAATAAGGAATGTTTTATCTATTTTCTGCAGCCGTAGAAAGTTACTGTAGATATTTCTAAACCCAAGATGAATCATGCAATATGTAGCGAGAATAATTGAATTCATGCCTTATATTTTGATGATAAAATAAGTTAAGGGCTAACAACCAGTTCGCGGAACTCATGAAACTCCAAGAACAGGTTCACACGAACTGGTGCAAACCGGCTGAATCCCACCACTGGATGTAGCAGACTGCCATGGCATTAATTGTTCCACAGGGCCTGGATAGCAGGGAGTCGAGTATGTTGTGGTGGCAGCACAAACGGAGAGTACCCTGCCCAAAAGGGTGGGGGCGAAGGATCCTTTTTGCTGTGGGCCTTCAATCCTCTGGCTGGAAAGGTTAGGTGCCTCCAGACCGATTTTTGGACTTGAGGCTCCGAGGCTTTTTCAGCTGGGGAAGCGATCACTCTAATGGGGCTTTGCTCCGCTCCAACACGGAGGCGGCCTCCCCACCCATTCCATTCTCTTCGGAGATCTACACACAAACTTTACACTGCACCACACATGGCAAACATCACCACCAAAAAAAAATGCTTTGTGTTTTTAGACTTGAAGAACTATGGCTATCTTGAACAAAAGAGTGCCCAGTACTTAAAAAAACGATAGACAACTGATTATTTTTTTATCTCTAGTAATGATAAATTTATTTGTCGAATCTGCAAAGATTCATTTGCTGTACTTAAAGAATATAACATCAGAAAACACTATGATACCAAAACATACAACACAGTATGATAGGCAGAATTAGAAAATTAAAAATGATTAATCTCAGCAGATTATTTTTGTGAAATCCCACAATCATTTTGTAGCAACAGTACATGCAAATTTGGAAATATATTATTTGATTGCAAAAATGTGCTAAACCTTTCACAGATGAGTTTGATAAACAAAGTTTGGAATACTGTGAAAATTGTGTCCAAAGAAAAATATTTTTTTAAACAATGAATGTAGCCCATAACACCATTGCCAGGTGAACAGATGATATAACATCTAATTTACAAGCAGAGTTTGATTCAAAATGGAAAAAGTTTGAGAAATATACTCTGTCCCAACAAGAGAACTGATACTGCACAGCTTTTGGTTTTTATTCATGAGGTGGATGTTAATTTTGCTGTAATAGAAGAACTTTATCCATTGTTTCATTAAAAGATCACATCTGAGGCCATAATTTATTTACAGTGTTATCAAAAGTATTGAATGAAAACTGATTATTGTGGGAGGGCTTTGTTGAAGTAACCATGGTACACCAACCGTAGTGAAAAAAATGAACTAGTATTACATATAAAGAGAAAATTTCATATTATACATTATTTGAGGAGCATGATGGCCATGTTAATATTAATGGTTCATTTTTCAGAAAAAATATTGTGAGAGTATTGTAAACTTACAGAAAGAGTTCAAAAAATTTTTGTTTAAATAAAGTAAAAATTCAGATGTTTAAAACCCATTCACCATCAGCAATGTGGACAACATTTTCAGTAATGCACAGTTTTAATTGATTGAGTTGCAAGAAGACTCATTGAAGAGGAAGTTTAAAGAAGTTGGATTTATGGGCCTCTGTCTGTCAACACTGGAAATCTTTCCAAAAAACAATGTTAAGAAAATTGCTTGTCTTTTTGGCAGCACATACAATGTTTACATACCTTCTCTAAAATAAAGATAAACAAGTTTAAAGTAAAGTCAAATCTACTGATGAACATCTGCATTCAATTTTTAAAATTCCAGTATCTAGATTCCAACCAAGATATGATCAAATTTTGAAAGAAGCAATTACATATATCTCACAGTTTAAAGTAACCAAAATAGATTAAAGCACAACATTGATTTTTTATGTGAATGTAAAAATCAGTTTTAAAATATTTCTAGCATATCAAATTCATAGATTGATTTTCTTCCTGCAATCACTGTGAAGTGATTTTAAATGTAGCTTCTGTTTCAAACATTCTTTTACTAAAGTAATTCAAAATAAGTAACCTTGCTGTTAACATTTTTTTTATGTTAAAACACATTCTATACATTCATACACTATATAAATTATATCATAAAATACACACATTATTGATTTAATTTTAACAAATTTGACCCATGTGGCCTGTGAACATTTTATGAGTTGGCAATATGGACCATCAGCCAAAAACTTCAGACATCTACTCTAGGGCTATTAATAATATAGTAAAATGTCTACATGATTTCATTTGGATACTGTTTTACTTAAAACAAATTGAAAAAAAGATTTCTGAAGCAAGTCTTTGTTTTCAAAATAGTTTGCTTTGTCACAAACATCTCCAGATTAATTCTGTAGGCTTTTTTTGTTGTTTGGTTTGCTTGTTTAGTTTAGGGGTAGTTTGTTAGTGCTAAGGGGGTTTTAATCATTGTTATATATTCATGTCAGATCTGATCTCTGTCTGCTTGATAAGCTGGGGAGAGTTTTAAATAAAATTTCAAATACTCTGATAACTTGGTATTTTTTATTATATTTGTTGTATGTATATTTAATATTTACAGGGAGAATATGGACCTCAAGGAGAGACTGGTCCACCTGGTCCCTTAGGTGAAAAGGTGAAGTACCAAAATTATTCTTTTTTGCGAGAAATAGTTTGGCATTACAGTCACATTGAAGGATAAATTTGGGGTGTATTTTGTATTTTACAAATGTTCTATATTTTGTCTTTTTCGGTTTTTTTATCTTCTAAAAATAGAAAAGGCTACTTTGGATGAATTAAAGAAGTGTAAATATATTTTATTTCATAAGCTAGTATTGATTTATGGCATTATTTATGCCAGTTTTTATTTACAATAAGAATATCATTTGTTTTTTGTAGAGTAATCCTCTTGACAAAATAGCAACATTTTTGGTTGTTTTAAGATAGGAAGCAGAACTATATAACTAAGTTTGATTTTTGACTGATGGACTTACATGTTTTAAATAGTAACTTTGTGTGATAATTTTAAGTAATTTGACAGTTGTCAATTTTAGAAAAATAAATAAATTTTCAAATAACTTGTTTTATCAAAATAAAGTAGCATTTTTGAAAATTTTAGTAGTTCAATAACATTTCTTTCAATAAACAGGGTCGAATTGGTCTTCCAGGATTTCCTGGTTATTCTGGTCTTCTTGGAGAAAAGGTAAGAGTCTAAAATTTTCTAATCAAAATTAATAGTAGTATTATTGTATACTTTGAAAAAAAATATTTCTTTATGGTACTTAATAACTTCTTTCTTTTTAGCTTATTACGCTACAACTTTATTGTGTTTTTTTTTATAAGAGAGTTACCCACGATTATAGAAAAAATGAATTTTATATATTAATTGAGTGATAACAAAAGAAAAAAAGAAACACGTTGGTATCAAAAACATCAGTGGGAATGCATTAACCCATTTACTTAACAATTTACACTAAACATCCATCAACAAATGCCTCCCCAAGTAATTAAATGCTTTAATTGGAGATTCCTCTAAAACCTTTTGTTGTAGCCATAAATTAGTATAAGTTGCTGCAAAAATAATTTTTTCATTTACATTTGTTTAAGGATCCTGAGATTTAATTTGGTTATTGAAGACATTGGTTGAATATTTTTTACATTCAATAAATCTCAGATTCTTTGTGTGGGGGGGGGAGGGTTTGTTTTTTTTGTACCTGGTGTTTACAAGTTGGAAATGCATGAGTCATTTATTCAGTCACTTGTTCAGAGTTCACAGCTAATTTTTTTTTTTTTTTTAATTTAGGGACTTCCAGAATGTATATCCAATCTTGAGATTATATCGACAGTGTAATTGGGTAGCTAGAAAATATTAAAGTTTGTGTCACTGTCTCTTTTTTTTTAAATAAAAGATTTTGCTTAAAAAAAGATAAATTGATAGATTGGTGTACAACAAAGTTCTACTTGTATTTCTATTGTTTTAAGTATGAAATATTGGCACTAAACACTGCAGGTTGTACAAATCCTTTTGAGTGTTTACACAAAATCTTAAAATAAAATATAATTTGAGATGAATATGTTGTCTCCCTTTTTCTACCTTTTCCTCATCATCACAGGTTTCAGATCAATATAATAATCTGGTGATTGTACATAAAGTATTGGAAGATTTTTATATTAATTGGCATATGACTTTTATTTAGCTTTTTGATTAAATGTACAATGATTTATTTTTTTGTCTTTTTAGTTTTTGCTACTTTCTTTTTATTTGGTTATCAGCTATTGAAGCACAGTGAAAGTAAAAAAAAAAAATTTTAATATTTTACTAATTATAACTTTTAAAAAAAATTTTAGATACAGAAGATTTTCCCAGTTTTTTTGTGAATTTTATGGATGCATTACATATAAAACTAAATTTAAAAGTTTTGAGTTATACATATTGTCAATATCTGATAATAATATTTTAAGTTTTAATAAATACATAATTTAAATAAATTTCTTTCTAAATTTAAGAAATTTTTTGAGTGGCAAAATATGCCATTTTCTGAATTCTTATTTATGTATTAATTTTTTTTTTCTGTAGAGTTATGAATGATTTATGTTGCTATGTTTTTTAACATTAAATATGATCAATAGCATTTATTTTCTTTTAATAGTCAAAATATCAAAATAATATTTTGCATGAATCTTTGTACTATGCATTCTGAGAATACTTAGAATGCACTGGGCATGGTTTTCCAGACTGCATGGAACACACGTGCATACATGCAGTATTAGAAATAATTATGGAAACAGAGGAATAATTGGGTTTAAAATGCAGATATCACATGATAGAATCCCATTTCATCTGTAAAAATGAAATGCTTGATAGTATAGCCATGTGTTGATATAGTACACTGTGATTAATTCTCCTAGGAAGGAAATAGCATATAGAAATCAAAGTCTTAGCTAGTGAAGGCTACTCCATGCAGCAGATAACAGCAACATGTAAGCAAGACTGTGGAGTATGGTCAAGGAAGAAAGCTCAAACTCTTCAGAAGTGATTTTAAGTACTTCAGGGTGTGCTATCTACATGATAGATGGCAAACAACTTAGCTGCAAGTATGGGTGTTAACATTTTTTTAAGAACACTAAGATACATTATCACAAAGTGGTCTCAATGGCTTTGTAGCTGCCTAAAAACCTTGGTTCTCCTCAGCAAAACAGCCAGGCTGAAATAGGCAGTGGAAATGACACTGTATGATGACCAAACCTAGAAGATTCTCTTTACAGACAAGTCAAAATTTGAACTATTTGTTTAAAGTGGGACCAGGGAGTGGTATAACAGTCAGTGTACAATATCTACAGTGAAGCACAGAGGAGGACAACTACAAGTGTGGGACTGCATATTAGCCAAGGGTATCAAAGTTTTGTATAAAATCAATGGTGTACTGACTGCCAACAGTTTCAGGCATGTTCTCATCCATCATACTATTCCCTCACAAAGACATCTCATTGGGTGGGGATTTATCTTCAAACATGACAATGACCTCAAGCATAGAGCCTATGTGGTTAAAAAAAATTATCTGGAATGTAAAAAAGTAGATGGAACACAAAAATCCTCTGGCCTGTACAAAGTCCTAATATGAACATCACTGAGACTCTATGGGGTTATATGGCTATCAAGAAAGTCAAACTGCAGCCAAACACCTTGGATGAATTGTGGAAAGTGCTACAGGATATTTTAACAACATTCCACAGTCTTACATTGTTTCACACAACCATACAGGTTAACAAAACATCATGCTCTATATAAAGCAAAAGCTCACATACCAAATATTAATGCACTGTTCAATATATTCATTTTGTTTTTGTATATTTTTTGTAATAATGTATTGTGTTATATAGTGTCTCAGTTGCAATTACTCATTATTTGTACATATTCTGTTTGTGTTTCCATAATTATTTCCAGTATTGTATATACAGTGCCCTGCCATAATAATTTGGAAAGTTTTGTTGTTACAGCAAATAAAAGCAAGCAGTAGAGTGAAATTCTTTATCTTATTACTTGGTCAAGCCAACTTTTGCAGCAAAAAGAGCTACTCTTTCTGGCATTCAATCAGTGAAACTTTGTATTATGATTTGGTTCAGATTCTCCCATATCCATGTGAAAGCTTTTATTTCCATCATATTGGTGTGTTGTAAACAGTTTGCTCACACCAACCATCTTTGGGAGCATAAGGCTTTGAGGTACTCAGAGAAAAAATTGAATGTTGTGATTCCTCTTCCAGATGGTGACCTGTAGCACCATCCTCCTAAAGAATACGAACATCAAATCTCAGTATGTTTTGATGGTGCATTGGTATGAGATGTTACTTTTAAATGGCAATGCACCTAGCTAAATTGACATATCCTTTGACAAATAACAATTTTGTCAGACTGCAGTGCATTCCATGGAACTTCTACCTCCATACTTGACTGTGGGCTAATGATGCTGGGGTTCAAAGGTTTCCTCCAAACCCAGGTACAACCTTCAAGCATGAATTACTGAAACCTGGACTTGTCAAAAAAGAATATACCAATACTTGATGTTCTTTGTAGGCATGCTCCTTAACCAGATCTTTTGAACTGTTTTATTCTTCTTGAACAGAAGGGATTTCTCACATGTTAAACACAATTTTTAGCCAATTTAGTGGAGATGATATGGGATCATTTATTAGTTCAATTCTTTTGCTTAGGAATGTCAGCAAGAAAATTTTGATAGTTGAGTACAGACATGGTTAGTAATGACATGTTCTTTTTGTGGTGTTGCTGCTGTTGTTGTTGTTGTTGAGCGAGTCGGACTTCCGAACGAGGTTCTTTCAATGGCATCGCATCCCGTAAAGACAAGTGGCCCGTTCTCTTGTCGAGTCCTCCTCGTTACTGAGAGATGTTCGTCGAGCCGACAAACGGCCCGGTCCCCCGACACCGTGGGCCCCAAGGACCCGGGAGGTCTCTCTCACGTCGGACACCAAGGAGATGTCGTACAGCTGTTTCACGCTATGGCGATCATCAGCGACAACTCTCCTCCGACCCCAGCCTGGGATCGAACCCGGTACAGGAGCAACGGTCCCCTTACGGAGCTAACCTGCTACCACCTGCCCCACCGGGCCGGTTGGTGTTGTTGCTGTTGGCTTTCCATGCTGCTTTGCCACAGTAGTGACATTCACCTCATTGAACCATGATAATATTGGCCACAGATCCACAAGAAATGTTGAGATGTTTGACAATCTGTTGTTGACTCTAGTTGCACTCTGAACAGCCTATAACACAGCCTTGGATAAACAAGACCTACCTGTTTTTGGTATGGTGGTAGTATACAGTGGTTATCTGTCCACCTAATTGTTCATTATATACATAATCACATCCAAAATATATAAATTACAACTAGATACATCGATTATGAGAGTAGCCAAATTGATATGACAAAGCACTTATTTCTCTTTCATTTTTATATATTATGTATATACAGTAGTGTAATACATTTTTCAAAACAGTATACTATTTAATTTTTTCATTTTTTTTTAGGGTGAAAGAGGTCCTGCAGGAAAACGTGGAAGAAGAGGATCTAAAGGAAAATCTGTAGGTTTTATTTATAAAATTAAATATTTTTTTTCAAAAAGTTATAAAATTGTAGTTATTCTTTTTTCTCCACTTTTTAAAAGCTGCAGGTAATTTTCTAAACCGAAATTATTTTGAATGTAATGGTTAAATACAATCTACTGATTGATTTATTAGTTTCATTTGTAATGCACTACATATATCAACTGTATATTATACTTGCGGTTTAAGTTAGTCATATACATCTATTATTACTAAATTACTGCATTCAGATCAAAAAAAAAAATGCACTGTTGACAAAACTTTATTGAGATAACTTAGGTGATTATGACAGAATTTTACCCATTATTTATGTATCTTTAAAAGCTTTTGTTTATTCTAGTGTATAATTGTTAGTTTATTTTTAACTTATTCATAGCTTAATATAGTTCACAAAAACTATATTGTGTTTAATTTGGATTTTTATAATTGTTTATATAAATTAATACCAAATTTTAAAATACGGTAAGGGAGACAAGAGTTAGTTATTGCAGGGGTACATTGCTACAGTGCCAATAATTCTGAATTAAATGTTTGTTTTTTTTCCCTTTTATTATTACTTAGGGACTTCCTGGTATCCAAGGTGATCGAGGTATAAGAGGTCCAAGGGTAAGTCTTTCAAATAGTAACTAATTACATAATTTTGAATTCTGTTTCTGTTCTAGTGAAAGATAATTTACAAAAGAAAAGTTTTTACATAATTATTGGAGATATTTTTGCTTGCTTAAAAAAACAACTTTGATTTAATATTGTACAAGTGTGATATTCTAATTACTTACTGTTAAAGTTTCTTTTTCATTAAGGCTTTATGAACAATCTTAATTTAATCCACTCTGAAATATCTAGTTTATCTTAAAAAAAAAAAAAAAACAAACTTTGTCACTACTGAATGCAGATAACTGTTTGATTATTTTTATATCAAGTATCGTGGTACATTTAGTAATTTATGTAATATTATGCTTTAAACTTTTAATTTATTTATTAGCTTTTGGTCTGTTGATAATTTCTTTTTAATTTCTTATTCATTTAAATAAATTATATTGACTGCAGTTAATTAAGAAAGATTAGAGATTTTTAAATTATATACGAAATCTTTTTAAATAGTAAAGTTATAATAATTTATTTTCTTGTTATGAAGTCTCCTTTATTTTAAGATTTTAAAAGAATTTATTTGTTTGTTTTTTTACATTAAACAGTAATTGTTAATCTCTATAATCAGTTCAATTTCTTTTTTGGTTTTTGTTTTTAACCAGGATTTTCAGTATCTTTGAAAAATTTTGATTACAATTTTGTTTGGAAACAGGGTCAACGTGGTGAAAGAGGACAAAGAGGAATTCCAGGACCCTCTGGACCCAAAGGAGACATTGGTCCCCCTGGCCCTCCAGGTTTTCAGGGTGAACAAGGTATTCAGGGTCCACCGGGCCCACCAGGCCTTACTGGACCTCCTGGTTCTGCAGTAAGTTATGTTATATTTCACATATTTCATGTACCTAATGGTAACAACCACGAGATCTTATACAGTGTGACAGTTATTTTCACTTACTCATCGTAGAGGTGATTGGTTTCTTGTAATTGAAAAAAATAAATGTGCCTCCAACAAAACTTAGTTGTTTACATAGAATTTAACAGATAGTGGTGATATGAAGTTAATTAGCCATCAGCATAACTCAAAGACAAACTGTACCAGTTTCATGTTGGTTTATTATGTTAATTTGATTATTTGAATATGGTATGTTGAATAAATAAGATGTTACTTTGCATGCTTTTTCATTATTTATCATTTAAATTAACATTTTTTAGGGTCATCCAGGAAAGGACGGGCTACCAGGATTCCCAGGTGATAGAGGAGAACCAGTAAGTGTTTTATTCAGTGTACATAAGTATCATGATATTTAAAGTCTACAACCTATGAACTTTTATTAGTGTTGCAACTACTTAAATAAATGCATTTCTTGTGTACTAAAATTATTTTGTTTGGAGCTTTTTCTTTTCTTTTTTTTTTTCAAATATTTTTCTAACTTATAGACTTCATAATATTTTGTAAAACAGTTATACCAAAATTAATATTAAAATAATTTAAGTAATCTAAATCAGTTGATAAGAATTGTCTTAAACCTGATTTCCCTTGTGCATGTTTCAACCAACATTGCAGGAAAGTAATTATATATGCAATTTATTTTTCAAGGTTGGCTTTCCCACTTCTATAATTACAATGTAATTATCAGTTTCTTTATAACCAGGATGAAATTTCATTTGACTGTTTTCAAGGAAGTAAAAAATAAGTTTTTTCTATTTGTTTTGTTGTTTGAAAATGTAAGGAGCAAATGAGATTGCTGCCTGTTAATTTCATCAGTAATTTGAAAGCATTAAGAATTCTTGGTTGAAGATTTAAAAAAAAAAAATTTCTTTAGTTCTAAATTTTGCCCCATCAAAAATGCTCCAAACTTTCACAAATATTACATTTTTCTTAGGTGAAAAAAAAAAAAAAATTATTTTATAGATCTGCATATTATGAATTAATGTTCTTTGCTCATGGAAACCTTAAAAAAAAAGTTTGGCTTTACTTTCACAACGTTTCAATATTTTTTATCTAATGCTAAAATCAGGTTATACTACCTATTAGCAGAGAATAATTCTTCAATTTGGAATTCATGTTGTGATAAAAAAAATATTTATTGATTTTTTAAAAAATTGAATAATTTAAGAATCTACATTTACAGAACAGAAAAGAGAAAACTAGATTTGAAGTATCTTTTTCTCAAATTTCAGAATTTTTTTGAATAAACTAACATGTTGGAAAGTAAAAGTTGAAAATTGAAAGGTGGTTTTAGTTTTTTTTAAATAGAGAAACTTAGTAAAATCTGTTTGTAAATATTTTGTTTGTTTGTTTGTTTTTGTTTTTTAACAAAAAAATTTAAGGTAGCATGAAAAGTAACAATGTGTTGTTTGCTTGAATAATTTTTGGTTGCTTTGACATAAGATACTAGTTTCTGAAGTCCATTCATTATACTTTTAAAAAAAATACTAATGTTTAAAATTTATTTTATTCAGGGATTACCAGGTACCCCAGGTCAACCTGGCCCTGTTGGTGTGATGGGCCCTCCTGTATGTATATCTCTGCTGCCATATTGATTAATTTTAACTTATTTTGCACAGATCATTTTGGTTATGTTTGAAAATTCATTGAAAAAATTTGAACATTATTACTATTTTATAGATGTAATAATACTACTTTCAACATTTAATGATTGTAATTGTGAAAATACAAGCTCATAGACTACTGAAATATCTCTCAGGTGAGGTGATTATACACTTTTTAAAAACTGTAATACATATTCTTTTGAAAGTGTTTATTATGTAGATTTGGCATTAATTTTTAAGAGAATATTTTGAACTTTAGAAAAAATGCTAGTATATCACATATACTTAGCTTTCACTGTATAAACAAATTGTTTTAGCTTAAGTACAGTCCCTTTTAGTTTAACTACTTTTAAATAGAAATAAAAAATTTCCAGCTTTATTTTTGGAATATTATTCCTTTATTAAATGCTCTATTTATGTTTCTATTTTTATGACTCTTAATTTTTCTCTTTTTCTAATACTTCAAAAATAAAGTTAATATATTACATACCTTTAAAACACAACTGAAAAAAATACAAGTTAAATGTCATTAATAGCAAATCATTTTATCAAAGTTAATAATAACATAAACAAAATCGTACAGTACTGCATGTTGGGAAAAAATTGTTTGATTATTTTAGAGAAAATCTGAAAATTTTATGTATAGCTAAATAATAATAACATATTGTGTACGGTGGTAATTTATATATAAACCTGTAAATTTTGCATTTACAGGGTCAGCCAGGAGACCATGGACCTGCAGGAGAGAGAGGTACTCCAGGATCTCCAGTGAGTTTTTAATTTAAAAGAAACTTTAAAAAATGAATTACAAATATTTCAAATAAAACACAATAATAAATTGTACTTATATAATTATACAGTTTTGTTCTTGATGGTCTACAAGAAACATTAAAAACTTGCTGTATAAAATGTTTCTACTGCTGTTATCAAAAAATGTCAATAAATATATAATATATACTTAATTTTAATCTACCATACAAGAGTGGAAATCAAAGATTGTTGTTTAGTATTTGGTAATTTAAATATTTTAAAAACTCATTTTCTTAACAAAACAGTTATTGTTTATTATTTTGTGTATTAACAAAACAAAAAATGGTTCTAAAACTCTAGTTTGAGATATGTGAAATAGTGCTGGTAGGAAATGTTTTTATTATTTGCTTTTCATTCTTTGTCAGCTACATTTTAAAAATATTTTCAGGGGCCACCTGGTGACACAGGTTTGCCAGGAAATGCTGGAACTCCAGGAGAACCAGTAAGTAATTCTTACCAGCAGCATTTTGTTAAAATTTTTAGCTACATCCTTAATATAGTACACTATCAGATATAACATGCTGTCATCCATAACTCCAAAATGGATTTTTACTTGTAATTTTACCTAAATATAAAATTATTTTGCTTTGCTTTGCGCCCTCCTGTAGCTGTTGAACAAGTAAAGGTGAAAGTAGCCATAGTGACACACGCACAAATTTATTTTGGTTCATTAAAAGACAAGTTTTTCATCAGACGACATTGTCTACAGTTGCAGTGAAATAGTTAGGCCTTAACGGGAGCTTGCTCCACACTGGGCTTCGGCCACCAACCCCAATCCCTTCTCAGAGATACACACACACACACACACACAAACTTTCACATGCACCACTCACGCATTCACCACAAAAAGATTTTAAAAAAATTAATTGGCCAATAAATGGCAACTGGTTTTATCTTTTCTGAATGTTAGAAAGGGAATAATATATCTTCTTTCCATATCTGTAGAATTTCACATCAACTAATAATAAATACTATTAGAAGCATTTCTTTGACTTGTTCGCCAAGATGCTGCAGGGTTTGATAAAGATTTTTTTCCCTCTGTTATTAATCTTATATTATAAAAGCATCCATTATTTTTGGTACAAATTAATATTTATAAAATAAACATTTTTAGAGATACTTTGTGAAACTACGCATTTCATTGAAGAGTAGAAATAATTTTAAGACTAAAGACTATCTGTGATTATTTTTCTAGCTTTATCTGAAAGAAAATTCTATTACTAATTTTAAGTTAAATCTAGTAACTTATTAGCCTCATACTTGTAGAACTTATGCCTTTTAAAAGTATTAAATGTTATAAGCCACTTTTATATACTTTATAGCAGTGTAGATTGATACAAGAAGAGAGAAATCCTGCTCAATTTTGATATAATGGTTTCAAGTTTATTTTCTAATCTATTCCTCAGTGAACGTTTCTATTACTTCAGTTGTATTTAATTAACTTTATTTATTGTTGGCTATAAGCCACAGTGTTTTTCATGATAGTCGTGCGGCATAGCAGAGGTCTACCGCCACAGCAGTTCCTTGCAATAGATTAACAAGATAGAAATGACATTAAACAAACAAACACCATTATCACTTTTGCTCATGTCAACATAGTATATGAAATATTTATGAGCATGCAAACAAATTCAAGAAAAACACTGAATCTTCATTTTTGTCCACTAATTTTGAACTTATTAAAAATGAATTATGCCTGTAGGTTTTTGAGAATGAATGCATTTTTCTAACAATAGGGTCCTGCAGGCTCACCTGGCTTGGCTGGTATTCCTGGACCTCCTGGAAGAGTTGGGCCACCTGGAGAAAGAGGCTTACCAGGGCCAGCAGTAAGTGTGTTTTGTTATTTCTCTCTTTAATCTTTTATGGTTTGAATGCTTCATGCTGCTTGTGAAGTATTTAATTATTATCTAACAACAAAATTTTTGCTAATGGGAAACAAAAAACTTATAATAAATCTTTTCTGCAACATTCAAATTTTATAAAAGTAATGTTTAAAAAGGTATTTTTTTTATCTGTTTATATTAAAAGATTTGGAAAAAATAAAATTACAACTGAACAGGAATTTGCTACAACTTATCACCAAAACATTTATAAACTACTGTACAAATATTAATTAATAAATAATTATTACTTTACCTTTTCCTTAAAATTAATTTTGACTTTTTGTTATAATTTTACCACAAAAAAGTAATTTTAAAAAAAGAAAGAAAACCACAAAAAATTCTGTTATGATGATTTGAATTTTTCAAATAATATATTTAATTACTAATAGAATTTAATTTACAATTTATTTCCTTAAATGAGATAAAAAAATAAAGATAAAAGACAAAAACTTTTTGGCATGAGCTTTTTATCCTTAAGATTATTCAAATGTACATTGTAAGTTCCATAATTTATTTATTTCTGATATTAATTTATTTTTAAGAATTTTTTTTAGAAAAAATTTTAAAAATTTATACCTACATTACTATATTTGTTTTCTTGCTTTTATTTTCAAATTGTTATTAAAAAAGATTAACTTTTTAAAAAGTTTACATATTGGAAGTTTTGTCTAATAATTTTTATCCCAATCTCTCTCATTGCATGTAAAAGAATGTAGATATTAGAATTTTATGTTTAATGTGAAAAACAACAGTAGTTTATTATATTTAGTTGTTTCATTTTGATTGAAAATTTTACTCTTTGAGACTGAATTTATTTACTAAATGAACTGTTACTTCTGCATAAAAATAAAAACATTAAAATAGGAAAAATTATATTAGATTTAAAATTCTTATTATTATAAAATATTTTTTACTTAGGGAAAAAGTGGATCACCAGGACAAACAGGAGAAAAGGGACCAAGTGGCCCATTGGTAAGTTTTCTAAACTGATTCCATATTTTTGTTTTTGAATTTCTTATTTTCTATGGTCACCTATAATTCAATAATTTTTGAAGTTGTATTTTTACTGTTTTATATATAGTACAGATGCATGCATTGTTAATCAAAAATAAATACATTTTTTTCATTACTAATTGTTTTAGTTTCTTTATTGATCACAATTGGAAACATTTTATACTGTTTGATATTTTAAACATTTTTTCCCATGTTAGACTGATAACTGTGTAACATCTAAATACTTCAATAAAAAATCTATTTCTAGGTGTGGGAAAAGTGAAACTAATAAGTATTTAGCACATATCTTGTATGTAATAACTGCGGAGATTAAGCATATTTACTGTTGAAAAGTTAGAAAAGTATTAACTATTTTTTAATAATATTTTTTATCTAAAATGTCCTTTTATTCAAAGGGTGACAAAGGTGAACGTGGAGAACCTGGCACACGAGGACCAAAAGGACCACCTGTAAGTTAATGAATCTTACACTATAAGAAACTTGTGCTTGTCTTTCCTTATGCTTTTACTTTAGTAGGATTTCATTTGCATAGATTTGTATGTAAAGTAATTTATAATTATCTGTGAATTACCAAAAAAGTAAAATTGGAATGTTTTAAATAATATGGAATGAGTTGGTTTACCATATCCAAATTTTACGTTAAATCATATTGTTATTATATTTTCTTTCATTCTGTAATATTAAATGTTTACAACATTCAATTTTTTGTGCATTTCACAGGGCAGAAGAGGTTTACTGGGTCCACAAGGTTCAAGGGGAGAGAAAGGTGATCCAGTAAGTAGTGCAGAACATAATTTCATTATCACTCAGTTTACCAATTTAATTAATTTTTTAAATTGCACTTTTTGCATACAGTTTAGTGATTAAAATGAAAAAGATTATGAAGCTGAGTTGGTGCCTGTCATTTTGTAATCTAAGAGTTAGTATAAATCTATATCTGATCTAATTAATTATATATTTTTTCAACATATTTATGGAAATCTAAAAAAGATTGTTAGCAAACCAAAAAAAAACTACAGGTTGAGTTCTCTTCTTTTTAATGTTGAGAGTTCTCAAATAATGCATTAAACAGGTTGCACCACTTATTAAAGATGTGATCATATTTTATTCATATAGGTTGTAGTTTGGTTGTGTTGTTTTTTGGGTTTTTTTTTTTTAAAGAATTGGGAATAGGTTACTGACAAAGTTCAGAAACATTTATCTTCGATAACTTTATAAATTTGCATGCTTTTTCAAGTGTACCTTTCAAGACAGAGAATCCTAACAAATGCATTCTAGAAAAACTTTCTGCAGATTTGTACATGATATAACAGGTTGCAGTTTCTTTAAGGAATACACTTTGCTATAATATATTTGTATTAACTTCTAAATTCAGGATAAACATTTTTTAAAATCACTTTTACATTTATAGATTCCAGTAATAATGCAAAAAAGTGCAGCATAAACATCACTGAGTTGTTTGTTATGTCTAACACTAGTATCAACAATGGAGATAACCTTTGTACATGGGAGACAACCCTGTGAGAGAGTGTAGTGCAGTGGTTAGCTGCTAGAAAGTGTTGCCTCTCCTGTTCTGTGAGGGAGTTCAGCAGGTAAAGTCTCTGCTAGAACTCTTCATTTTTTGATGTGGATGGGAACCCAAACAAGTAATAACTGGTGAAGAAGATATAGAAGAAACCATGCTAGGAAGGTACACAAGCCAACTCTGACCAAGAATCAAACTCAGGCTCTCAACCATATCAGTCTAGTAGGCTAACCACTGGGCCATCAGCTGCCCCATTAACATCACTAGTCAAAATTGTGTAATGTCTTCTGCATAGGTACACTAGATGGTAGTCATTGATGACAGATGTGAATAAAAGTTGTTCCCTATTTTGTTTGGTGCATCATGCATAATCATGGTTTGTAGTCCTTACAGACAAGTTGGATTTTCATCACATTCTCTAGATTCACATGTGTCTAGAAAAAGAAAAAAACCAAACTGTCAAGTATTGCAGATTTTTATCAATCAATGTTGTTGGTAAGCATCTAATGTGGTGGTAAAACACATGTTTCATTCATTGCTGGGTGTCTGAATTCCACAAGCAACATATCCATCCCTCAGAATACTCTGCCTGTAATTGATCAAGAGAATTCTTGACCATTAACACATTTTATGCAGGAACCAATATGAAGCTAATCTTTGAGAATATGATTAAATTTCATTGTAATGTTTATTTTTATTTATAGGTAGCTTATATTTTTTTAAGTTTATAATTTAAGATGTTTATTTTTGTGTATCTAGTGTGTATACTTATTATATATTTATGTTTTTTTAAAGATAAAGAAAATCTTTACAAAGCTTTAACAATACATTTGGTTTTGTATTTTTTTCTCAGGGTGTTGAAGGTCTGCCTGGTGGAGCTGGACCTTCTGGCCCACCTGGACCCAGAGTAAGTAATTGACTGCTTGCTTTTATATTTTATAAGAAAAAAAAACTTCATGGAAATAAATTTATTTATTCATAGATGAGAAATTTTTACATAAAAAATTACTAAATTAGTAATTATAGCCACTAGTTCAAAGAAATTGCAAGTAGATTCTGCTATGTAAATAAACTGTTATTTTATGAATATTTTAGATTTGATGTTTTTATTCATGTTGAATTATATCTAATTAAAAACAAAAATATTTATTTTGAATTTTTTATTTGTTCTTGAAAAATACTTGTTGTATATATCTTTTCTTGCCATTCAGATTTAAAAAAAAAAAAAATCACCAAAACACTACTTTTTAGATCACAAAGCGTCTTCTCATCTTGTTTATGCTATCCAGCATTCCTTCAGACTTCTCAACTCAGTTGAAAAAGAATGTGAAGTTTAAAATGTTCTTTTTTATATATTATATATACATAGCTCAACTTAGATAAACAAGCAAACCTGTAAATTAATTTTAATTTCAGTATACAATATAAAACAAAATTTTGACTTGACTTAAATTTTATTTATGTACTTATTGAACATTACTCTCTTCTTTTAATAATTAGGGCTACCCAGGTCCTCCAGGACCAGTAGGATCACCTGGTGAAGATGGTGACAAAGTATGATATTTACTTTTTTGTTATTTTTATAATGTATATTTATTTTTACAACTTTTAAGATGTTTTAAATTAAATAAGTTATTCTTGAAAAAATCTGAATGAAATAATTTAAAGAACTGAAGAAACTTTTACAAAAAGAAAAGAATTTCTGCCACTAAATATTTTCAAATATAAAATCTTGTTAAAAAAGAAATAAATTAAAGTTGTTTACATTTATATATTTAGTAAAACATTTTATTTGCGAAAGAATAATTTTGTAATTGAAATATTTTATATTCTTACTACAAGATTCTTAACATGCTTTTTAAATAAGTATTATTTATTTTGATGGTTTTCTTTTGTTTTGTTTTTTTAAGGGTGATATTGGACCAGCAGGTTTCAGGGGGCTTAAAGGAGATCATGGAGTAATGGTGAGTGAATGTAGGCAAGATATAATCTTTTACCAGAATATCACTGACCAAATAATTTATAATTGGTAAAACTAAACTTAAATTTTCTTTTTAGTGCCTTAACAGAAAGATCAGCTAAATGTACATTTTCAATACAAAATAATTGCTTAAAAATTTCATATTTGAATATTATTAACTTTCTTTAATATTTGAGCAGAAACTTTACATATATAGTTGAATATTTAAAGCAAGTAATTTGTGTTTGGTGTTTTTATGTCTGCTGAAATAGAGATCTCAGAGAGTGAATTCTTCATGAACTATACCAGTATTATACACAAACAATGAATTCAATTTAAAACTTTACATCATTTCTTTATAATATTACTTATACTTTCAGTTTTATATATGCCAGTATTATATAGTATTTCTACTAGGGATCTTCAAATGAAACTAAACTGAAATGGCATTTCTCTAGATTCGGCTAGGTTTCATTTAAAGATTCCTAGTTTTAATATCTGAAAGAATGTTATGTCTCTGCATAGAAAATATGAACATAATTTAAATAGTTTTAAGTAAATCATTGCTTGTTTGTTTTTAGTCTTCTCACTGATAATGTGTTTAAAACTCAATCACTTTGTGATTCTAATGAATTTTAGGGCCCACCAGGACCTATGGGACATCCAGGATTGCAGGGTGCCCCTGGACCACCAGTAAGATGTTGTTTTTTTTTTTTTCTCATTTAATTTTCTTTTGTTTTTTTATTTTAAAACATTAAGTAAACTGTATATTTATTTTAATTTTATCTGCATATTTTTTCTTTTCAGCTGAATTAAATTTGTTTATTTCTATATCATACTATCATTAGTCAATAACAGAAGTATGCAGCTACAATAAAGTCCACACACACCACTGATTAAAAGAATCATGTTGGTCACCATCAAGCAGATGATGCTCTTTCGCTCAATAATATAAACATCTGACAGTTTTGAGCTGTCACTCCTCATACCTTCTCCTGGATCTGCTTCCTACCTTGAGGGGATTTAGAGTAGAGTATGAAAGCAAGACAATGGCTCTGTTGAACACAAACCATGTCAAGTACTTCCAATACTTCATACCCTTTCTCCCCAGAGCGTAGTATGCCCTATGTTGATCAGCAAGATCTACCTATCATGTACTTGTTGTACAGCTACATGAAGAGAGGACGGAAGACTTTGGTCTGTGCATCAATTTCTTTCAAGCACCTTTGGATGGTGGTTTTCTTTGGGTTGCAGTTGGTGCTCAAAAATATTACATTCCATTTATCATGCTTTTTCATAGCCAAGAGATCACCCTTTAGCCACATCATGCTCTGACTTGATGTAGTTTGTGGTCTGCTTGGAGGTCAGCAGAGCAGACACACAACCCCTTCTTCAACAAACTTTCCAATATTTCTGGAGATCTTAAAAAGTTGTCGATGTAGAGGTGGTGATGTTTTCTTTGTAGATCTTCTGACAGTTTCTTTATCACGTGCTTCTAGGCCATGGTGATTTTCACACTGGTTCCTCCAAGTGTGATTATCAAAGTTGATGGTAAACCCATTGTAGGTATCAACTGCTGCCCATACTTTCAGGTCCCACTTGATTGGTTTCATGGGAAGGTACCACTTTATGTTGCACTTTCCCTTGAAGGCTATTATGGCTTCATCAGTTCTAATCTCTTGTGGCTGGTACTTTTCCTGAAAGTTCCTGATGGCCACATTAAGGAGAGAGATAATTTTGAACTACTGGCCTGTGTTAGGATCATCAGAAGCAGGTGCTCAACTGTTGTTGCAGAGGTGCCAATATCAGTTCAATTTCTTGAATCTCTTTTGTGTCATAACCTTTGACACCTCTGCTACATTCAGCCTGTTGTTTGTACTCTAAAAATCACTGATGGATGGACTAGAATGAAGGTTCATGGTGTTGTTTATTATTATGAAAGCCTTCATCTTCTTGGTGGTGGTGTCCTTCCAGGTGTTCTCTAGTGTGGCTGCTTCCCTCTGCATTTGCGCAGCGTACTGGTTGGTTTCTTCCACCATGTGTGGTGAAAAAAATACTCCAGGATGAGTTGACAAAAGACGTTTGCTGGCTTGATGTCATCAGCGACATTAATCTTCAGACTGACAGGCTGTGAAAACACTAGCACGTTAATCAGCCATTGATGGTCTGAACTCCGCTCAACCTCTCTCTCCTTTCCATCTTCCTCATGGTCACTGTTGACATCAGATGCATCCCACAACTTATTTGAATCACCGTCAAACCAACTGAATGATGAGAGATTCGACGTATGTACACTAGAAATCTCTGTATCATCAGAAGGAAATGATTCAGCATCAGACTGCATATTGTAAATAAAATATGATCAGTACAACAGAGCTCATGCAAGTAGGTACACTTTTGTGACAAAACGAAGTGATAAAAATAGATAGAGGAAATAATAGTGTGGACCAACATCTTCCTGCATGTGGTATCTATAGTGAAATATAGAAACAATCATCAAATGATTTATTACAGCTCAGCTGAAAGTGGCCAACTTGACTGGCCTGTTTGGGTCAAGTTGCCCTGGAAAGAATTAATATATCATTTTGCCACACTCAGTTTTATGACTAATAGGTGGTCACTGTTATTTTTATATTGATTTTATTGAATATTAATCAGGTTCAATACTAATGCAAGCAGAGTGTATCATTTGTACACATTAAATCTGTACTATTATTACAATTACAAAAACGTGTGAAATCTTTGTTTGAATTCACAGTGAGTGCCAACGGGCAACATTCAGCTTTTAGTTTTATAGTATATAAGGGTGCAGCTGTTGCAAAAATTGCCAGTACATGGTTTTATTTTCAGACTAAAGGGCTAGTTTAAGGCAAAGGCACAAGCAAGAGCGAGTGTATAGTTGAGATAAGGGCACACAATAAACAAAGCTGGCTGGCAGGGTGACCTTGGTGCGGCAAGGTGTATGCCAGATACAGCTGAATTTGTAATCAATAAGTTTGTATTCTAAGCATCTGTTCTTTTATCTTTGTAAAATTCTGTAAGCTCCTCATTTGTAATTGAACTTGATGTTACAATTATATGTTTAGACATTTTTGTTTTGTTGTAAATTTTTTTTTTTTTTAGGTAAAGTTGCATGGTTCCTATGCTCCCTTAGCACCCTCCCAGAAAAATATTCTGGCTGCATGCATGATTGCATGCCAAGTACTCTGAAAATACTGACAACATTGTGCATTGAATATGTTTTTATTATAGATTATTCTGTACATATCTGATTGTTATGGGCAATAATGTTGCGAATTGTCCACTAATTAGTCAAAAAATGCATGATCATTTTGGATCAGCAAGTCTTTTTTTTTAACCCTTTATGGACTTTATACCGGCCTTGTATTCTTTTATTCATATCTATATGGTGTGCCACAGATTTTTCTTATAATTTCCTAACAATCCTCAAACCCTTCACTATATTCTACTAGAGCAATTGTGTAGCAAGCACCAACTTAAGGAACTTATTTGCCAGGGTTATTCATTGGAGACATGAATGGGAGGTAATCCAGAGTTTTAGGTATGGTTTCTGTGTTATTTGATCTCTGAATTCAGATAATGCCATCATGACTACCTATAAATTTTGGTGCATTGTGTTATTTGCATATGATGTTATACTATACTAAAGATGAAAGTTAGATTAAAATGCAGTAAATTGTAAAATTTTATATTGTTGAGCAACTATTATATGTAACTAAAATTTTTAAAAATCCATTGCTTGTGTAGCATTTAAACTTTACAATATATTCAGCATCTGATATTTGTGTAGTTACGTATTTAAATTAAATTATCATTTTTTATTTAGAGTAATTATTGAGTTTCAATTTCTATACCTTAACACACTTGAAACATTTGTGGTAAGTTCAAAGATTTTACTTTTTTTTAAAAAAAGAAATCACTATAACCTTTATATAAGCATCTTTTTTTTTAGGGACCTCCAGGAGAACCAGGATTAACTGGAGTTCGGGGACCTACTGGGCAGAAGGTACATATTTAAAAACTTTTAGTTGTTTTTTCTTTCCTTTTTCCTGTTTGAAAACTCCTGAAAAAAACATCTATTTTATGGGTACTCTAATAAAGTCAATATTTAAAAAAAAAACAACTTATAATTAACCAATCAATCAAAAGAAATATAAAACTATAGAATATCAAATAATGATTGTATACAAAGCAAGTCTGTAGTTTGAATTAAACAACAACAATGACAAAAAATTAATTAATTACAGCATGAAAATATAAATAAAGTAATTTTTATAACTAGTTCAATCTGACCATTCTCCAGTGAAAACTAAACCTTTCAATAAGTTGCTTTAGTTGGCCATAAAAATAAGGTTGGTTGGTATACAGGGAGAAATGTGATTGCTTCCAGAAAACTAACTCCCCAAGTTTTGAAGCATAATTTCCAACATATTTTTTTCTTAATAGACTTATTTCTCAAATTAAATGTACATGCATAAATTGTCAAAGTTTTCTGTTATAATGAGAATTCAGACAAGAAATCAGTGCAGCTTGGCTGAGATTTACTTTTGAAGGCAACCTTCCTTTTGAAAAATGGGTGTTCATTGTGCAGTTTTTTTATGTTCAAACCAATGAACTAAACAACAGATTTAAAGTTCCATTGCTTTTGAGTTGACACCAAAGGAGGAGACTAAATAACTGCCATGAAACAAGATAAACAATATTTTTATGTGACAGTTAAAAAACATTTCAGATTATTTTGTTACTGGTATTTTTTAGCTTTAGGCTTACTAATCAGATATGTAGCAATAATCTGGTCAATACTTTGTAAATAAAAACTAATATACTATTTATTATTTAAATAAAAAATAAAATTAGATGTAGAATGAAAATGTTATTTTCTGCAAGCTTTCCAGCTTTTGAAAGCTCTGATATTGCTTTTATCAAATGTTTTGTTTTAGCTTGTAATAAGATAGTGATATCATTTTTGTATTGTTTGATAGAGATTTTCTTCAATTATTTGGTGAAGTTTCTTTAAAAAACATAGAAAATAGTATTGTTCTTTCTATCTTTACAATCTCATATTCACATAGACAAGAGCATGTTGGATACTTCTCCAGATTGCTAAATCTCATACGATCATGTCTAATCTTGCAAGAAAGTTAACAAAGAAATACACACCTTAAAAAGTATAGGAACTTACTCTATTTTAAAATCACTGTATTGAATTTTGACATGCTCTGAACATTATATAATGCAATTTTTTCAATTTTACAATTATTAGCCTTTTGTATTTTTAATATTTGGCATAAATTGGCAAATAGTATTTACTAAGTGGAAATATGGGGAGTGTGTAATTTTAGCAAAACAAAATTAATGTTTTGGACTTGTCTGCCGTCTAGTAGGATAACTGAAGAAGTCTGCACCTGGTATAACAGTCTGGAAACTGTTTTTCTTTTTTTACCTAAAATGAACTTTAATATTTGTTCATCTTGTGAAGCAAAAATGAATGGCCATATGTAATGCATAATTAAAACAAATACTTTTATTTATGGTTTTACAAGTTACTATATTTTTAGATGTTTGTAAATAACTGGTCTGAAATAAGATTTGTATAGTATATAACATACATACACACATGTACTTTTTAAAAATAATTTAGGGCAGCGAAGGACCACGTGGTCTAAATGGTCCTACAGGGCTTCCAGGTTTGCAAGGAATGCCTGGACAACCAGGACCTAAAGGAGAATATGGAGATACTGGAGTAAAGGTATGTAAATGTATTTGATTATTTGTTCATGATTTTGTTAATGTAGCACAAATATAAATAATTTTTTCTGCCTCTGTTTATTTTGTTTTTTTAATGTTATTGGGTTTTTATTTTAAGTTGACAAAAATACATCAATTCTTTGAATAACTTCTGTGTATTTTATTATAATCAGGGACCACCAGGTTCACCAGGACCAATGGGACCTGCAGGACCTAGTGGACGAGTTGTAAGTAATGTTGGCAATATTAACAATGTGTACATATAATTTTAACTCATATTTGTTTTAAATAAAACAATATATAACAACAATAATTATCACTAATGTTTTGGTTGTATGGAAGAGTAAAAATGCATGACCTTTTGATTTACCAAATAAAATAAAATTTGGAAAAAGCAATGTTTTATTTAATAGCTTGTTAACAATAGTAAATCAAGGATTTTCCATTTTTCAATGTGCACAAATTTAAGATGCTAAAAAAGATGGCTGTTTGTTATATATTATAAAAAAAAATCATTAAAAAACTAAAATTATAAGTATATATATAAACAGGGTTTAAGCTGATGTTTCTATATCTTTAGCAGTTTGGCTTATTTAAAATCATTTTCCAGATTACTAACCAACATTTTCCTACTTTTTAAAAAATGTTATTTTTAGCCTTCTGTGAATAACAACATTACTGATTTAATAATAATGTAAATTTTACTCAATTACTTGATATAAAAAATGTTTACAAATTGTTATTGGCTATTCAACACTTTTTACTTCAGTATTCAGCCATTTTTTAACATATCAGCAAGTAAATGCAGCATGAAAATTAAAGTCTTTTCTGGGAGGCCTTTCAATGTTAATGATAATGAAGCTGTTCAAATGTTTAAAAGTCATTATGTTTCTTAAATTAGTCTTTGCTACAGTCATTGTACTAGAGTCATATTCAAAAGCAACAGTAGTTGGTGGGGTTGCAACAAAATGATGAACTGGACAATTAAAGGAGAAGCTCTCTCTACTATTTCATTAACATGCAAAAATTTAATAAGTTCAGGAAGTGACATGTTTCTGCATATGGAACTCAATACCCTTTTAAATAGCTTCCATTCAATGATTAGATTGTCTAGATTAAACCTGGAGAAATTTCTGAAAATTTCTTTGGAAAAAGAAATGAAAGCATCTCAGTTTTTCCAAAGTCACTCAAACAATCATTAACATTCAACAAAACTTGTTCTAGAAATGTTCTTTTCTACATTTTGCTTTTCAAACCTCATGTTTTCAGAGTACATTCTTCAGAAGAAGTGGGTGCCAAATTCTTTAGTTGCTGCTCAGCCTCTTTAAATGCCATACATATAATGTGTACCTGCTCCTGATTAATTTCTTGTATTTCTTCCATGTATGCTTGAACTTGTGCTGAAATTTACATCTAACATTTGAAAGATTAGACCAAAAATGAACAATTGCGAGTAATTTGTGTTGTAATTTTTAAAAAAATTCCTGGACTATTGTATTGTAGACTTATCTTCCTGCAATAAACATACAAATTGGTATTAATTTTGAAGAATTCTGCTGCATTGTGAAAAGAAAGCCAACATGTTGAAAAGATTTGTACAAATTTTTTTCTGACATCCAAAATTATGATTGTTTATTATCATGGTTTGTAGGATAGTTTTTGGAATCAAATATATTGCTTTTTTGATCTAAAAAAAAAAACAAAATGGGGATAAAAAATCTTTTAATTTACACACCAGTATAGTACTGTATTCAGTTTATACACATTTTAATAAGCTTCACAACAGCCAAATAATTTATGCTATTATTATTACCAATTTATAATTAAATGTTTAAAGTAAAATACTTATCAAGTGGTGTAAATAAACATTATGAGTCTGATTTAGTTAAAAAAGATTTTTTGTTATTTTTACTGTATAAAAAATAAATAACAATAAAGACTATTTGTATTATTTCCTTTTATAAAAATGTAACATACCTGCTTTCATTATTTTAACTCCATCTAACCAAGGTCTATCTTATGAATAAAAGAAGGAAATTGAATTTATCTGTAACAGCAGTCTCTACCCCCAAATCTACATCAATTACATAATTACTAGATTTAGTAATTTTTTTATTTAAAGAAAGTGCAACAGAAGTAGTGAACATTTTTTTTTTCTTAATGGGTCCAGGTGGTGGTAGAATAAAGAGTCATGAGTGTCTCTGCGATAGCTGAAGTCAGTTTAAGTCTAACCCCTAACTTGAGAAAGACAACATGCTTTTACCATTCTAAATTTATGAGGCCTGTAAGTGAAAATAAGCAATCTTTGATTCACTAGTGTTAGTGGGTTGACATAACTACTTGTTTCCAACAGAGTAGGAGTGTAATTAGAAGAGGTAATTTTGAGCAAAATTCGTCTATTAATAGTAATAATAATGATGTGGACAATGTTTATAAACAGTAAATATAGATACATATGTGCTGTCATTTTAAAATCTGCTATTTTAAGTTAAAAAAAAAATTTGTTATAAAGTAGATTATTGAAAATATTTAGTGATTGTTTTTACCTCATTGTGAGCAATACAGTTCCTTTATAGCTAATTATACACTATTTTTAACAGGGAGATCTTGGACAGCCTGGAAACCCAGGCCCAGAAGGTACGCAAGGGGAAAAGGGTGATTCTGGCTCACCAGGAATAGCAGGACCTCCTGGAATAGATGGAACTCCAGTAAGTATCATGCAAAAAAAGCAGTTATACAAACTTTCTTTACTTTACACAAAATATTAATTTTCCAGTAAGATAATGCAGGTGGATGAAGGTGTCTGCTTTATAAATATATAGGATGCAAATATTTTGACATTTTTACAATAAATTGTTTTTGAGATTAACATCTGTGAAATAAAATGTATTTTAAATAATACAGTAACTAAAAATTTTAAATAAAATATTCTTTATTAAATGGATGAAAAATTTATTTTGATAAGAATAATCTTAAAAAGAAACCTTTTTAAGAAAGCAAATAACAAAGCGAGGATAATAGGAAACTATCTCTAGATGATGAAACAAATTTAAATTTATTGCACACTATATTGCAAGAATTTGATTTGCTATTATTTTCATCAGAAACAAATTTTAGTTTTGACAATCAAAAATAATTTTTTAGTAAATTGAGATGCTATGAAGAAACCATGACACTATTTTATTAAAAAATATAAATACTTTAATATTTACTAAGAATTATTTTTATCTATTGAAACTAAAAATAACATGTGATTTTTAAACCCTTAAGAAACTTGGATAAACTTTATTATGTTATCATGTAAAAATGAATAGAAAAAAAACTGCTAAAAGAGGTCTGTTTCAAAAATGAACGCTCGAAAATTTCTTTAAATGTATGCAATGATCCATATATACAGTAAAGTGCAACCAGTAGTCTGCTTGGGTTAGGTCTTGAGAAAAATATCCAAAAATTTTGATTTTTTAGTTTTTGTGTTTTTCCTGAGGAGAATGCTGATCAACGTGCATCAGCAGAGAACGCGAAATACATGGGGATACCTGAGACACCAAAACTGGGAAAATCACACTGTATGAGCACAACTACTGCTCACAAACTGATTTTTCCCCAGCTTGCAGTGGGCAAAAATTTTTCCAGGTAAAGTATGACCAATAGTCCACTTAGGTTGGGTTTTTGCAAAATCTCATTTTTTGAGGTGGATTAATGGTCGCACTTTACTATGTGTTCATAGTTGTTTTTGTTTTCATCATTTTTAAAATTAATAAACAATGATTTTATTTTCTTAGTCTTTTCCTAATTTAGATGATATGCAGTAAAAATGGCAATACAGCTTTTAAAATTTAGTATTGGAATTATTTCTGAAAAAAAAAAAACTTTATATATATTGTTTCTGCTTATTAGGGCCCTCCTGGCCTTCTTGGACCAAAGGGAGACAAGGGAAAAACAGGTCTGCAGGGATCGCTTGGCGCAAGAGGACCACGAGGTAGTGATGGTACCAAAGGTGAACCAGTATGTATCTTTTTTTAAGTTATGATCACAAAGAAAATGAGTTTGTAATTTACAACTTCTGCAGTTCACAGTAATATTACATACTGTACTATTCAACATGTTACTAAAGATCATAACCTTGTTCAGTTTGTTTTTTTAGATTAACTTTAAAAAAAAATTACTTACAAATTGCTTCAAAAAGCAAGTATAAAATCATGTGTTTTCAAAGCAAGAAAAAGTTTTACAAATTATACAGTAAACACAGGTGTCTCTAGTTCCTGTGCTATTATATATACATTATAAATAGGAAACTGGTTTGGTGTCTTTTCATTTGTGGATAATACAAAAAATACTTTTGAATAATATTTCAAATAATAATGATTAAGCATAGAGTGAATTATACTCTTCAAAATGCCTATTTAATGCTTCTTTCTAATGCATTATTTGTGTTTATCTCTTCACCAAAATAATTTATACACGTTTATGTTTTTAGGGTGCAATTGGCCATCCTGGTCCTCCTGGTCCACCTGGTGAGCCTGGGATAAAAGTAAGTTTATCAGATAGACCTTTATGAAAAGAGTTCAAACAATAATAAGCTAATAAAATTAGTTAATGTGACTTTTTTATCATTTGCATAATATCTATAAATATGTAGCATGTCATTTAATTTCCATCAGCAAATAGAAAAAAATTAACTTCCATAAATTTAATAACCTTTCAGCTACTTTTTTTTTTTTTTGACAAGGACTCTTATATGTACATGGGAAGCAACAGTAGCTATGATACAGGTAAAGGAGTTTAAGTATTAATAGCTTCAACTCTTAAGTGACAACTTGTGTTTTTTTTCAGATAGATTGCCATTGGAAAATCAATAGAAAACTACTGTCAAATTATAAAAACAATAACTTAAAATTTTAATTATTATTGTGTTTGAACCTTTTTTACAGGTGCTCTTTATGGTAAATTTATTTTGGCTTTTACTTATTTTTTAATATACTGATGAAGATATTAACTGCTTGTTGTTATAGGGTGAGCCTGGAATTAATGGAATAGATGGCAGTCCTGGCCCACAGGGTCCTCTGGTGAGATTTGACTTCAACTTGCTTCACATAAATGATTTACTGATATTATTGTTTTCAAGGATTTTGTGCTGTGACTAAATGAAAATTATGTTTGATCTTTATAAAAGGAAAAATGATAAAGCTTTGATGGAGTTACTTTAGAAAAAAATGGCTGCATCTCCATGATGTCATCTTGGCATTAAAAGGAAATTAAATTACTCAGTTTTATTTATGTTCAACTTATTGTTTTCAAGATGTTTTGCAGAAATTGTCTGCTTGAAAATAAAAAATTTTTAGTAATTGTATTGTTCACTTGAAATTATTTTTTTCATTTATGACACCACTTCGTGATAAAGTTTTATGCAAAATATTTCCCAATTAAACAATTACATTATTTTTTTTTAATTTTTAAAAATTTTCCTTATTTAGGGTCCTCCAGGTCCTCAAGGTGAAACTGGTTTACCTGGTCTACCAGGCAAACAGGTTGGTAATATATACAATACCTTAATTAGTATATATTTATTCTGCAGACAACTTTTATTTAAATCATGTAAGTAAATCTAAAAGTAAGTGATGTTAAATAACATATCAGTGTTATTTTCTCCTGTGATATGCTACCTTGACACAGTGAAAAGCCTGCATTCCTTAATGATCCTGAGCATTATGCAGCAGGAACTGGTAGTGTTACCAAAGACAGACAGGTCAAAACAATTGCACTCTCACAAAAAATTCCACTAAAGACAGCAGCACTAGTCTTCATGTGGCATTGGCATCCCAATGGCAATGAGCATGGTGCTATGTATATTTCATCTTACCCTCTACAGCTTATGTTCCAATAAATTTCACCAGTAAGTAAAACCAAAGAGTTTCAGGCCTAGCTAGAATAGCATTACAGGAGCTCAGAAACCAACACTGCTGTAATATTCTACCAGAAACTCTACAAGCACCTGTGAGAACTCAAAACAGAACTGTAACTAGAATATTTGAGGAAGAAGACTGATATTTTTAATAGATGTGATTTGAAAATATCAAAAGATATGAACAAAATAAACATTTTTTTAAGAAATTGGCCTTAATGAAATAGTTTTAACAAATATACTTTGCTTAGTAATTTTTTTGAGTGAAAAGTATAAAGTTTATGATACCACTCTAGACAAGCTGATTTTATTTTATTTTAGGGAGTGGCAGGTAATCCAGGTATACAAGGTGCACATGGTGAAGTAGGACCTAAAGGAGATCGGGGACCACATGGACCACCAGGAAGACAGGGATTACTTGGAAAAATAGTTAGTAAAATTTGTTTTTCACACTAGCTAATTTATCCATGAGTTTTAAATTCTCTTAGTTATTTATTCATTTTTATATTTGTTGCAAAAAAAAAAAAAATTCTTCAGTAATTTTTTAAAAAGATTTTTAGTTACTGACTCATTAAAACAACTACATTTGACTGCTTAGTTCCTAGGATTAAGTTAAAAAGATAGGTGATATACTTCTTCTACAGTATAACCTACTGTAACTTTACTCATCATTTATAAATTTATTTGATTTGATTTTTTTTTTAAAAAGGATTTTAAACATTTTAACATTTGAAATATTTACAGAGTATCTCCATGCCATGACAAACAGGCTCTGGACATAAGGGTAAAAAATTTGAAAGTGGTATATTAATTATAGTATTTACTTTTTTCCATTTATTTAAAGGAATAAATAATTTTTTATTAAAAGTTTTGAATATTTTAAAATTTCATTCAGGTAAAATAGTATATCTTTACAGCTTATTTTTGATATGTATATTTGTGAATAAGATTTTTAGAGGAGGAAAATAATTAGAAAAATTTTAATAGAAGAGTTTTTTAAAAAATGTAACAAATAAATTTCTTCAGCTGACAGATTTTACTAGTAGTAATGTATTAAATAGTGATTCAGATTGCAATAATAACAAATTAGTTGGTACAATACAACACTGGATCATTTCAATATTTTTTCCAGGGACCAATTGGTCCACCTGGCATTCCAGGTCCAAGAGGACAGCCTGGTCCAGTTGTAAGTATTTCTTTTTGTTGTTATATTATACTGCTCTATAAAGCCAAGTTTTTACCCACTATTGATACATTTTTTAAATTTTATTTTCATAGCATTTTAAATATTTATATTAATATTTCAATCCTATACCACATGAAACTACTTTCATAGCATGACACACAGGCTCTAGACACAAATAACTACAGTATTTATAATGAACCCAAATAGAAAGAAAGTCCAGGCTCCGTTCTTTTTAAAGATTTTTCCTTATATTGATTGAAGTAAAAGTACACATTACACATGAAATTGTATAAAATGACCTAAAAACAAAATACCAATAAATGGAATTACTGCAATTTATTCCAGTAGAGGTAATTTTGCAACTGACCACATTGTAAATACCAATTATTTTATTTGCAAAATCACATCAGCCATGAAATTAAAAAAATCACATCCATGAACAAACAGAGTTTATTCTTCACATAAATTAGTAATACTATTATTCATAAAATCTTTTAATAATAATGAAACAACTTTAAATAATAGAAGTTTAATGTGGTGACCTCCACAGAAATTGAGCATCTCTGGGTAGCAGTGAGACTTCAAATAAGTGAGTTCGAAGATATTTTGCTTTAAATTATTATTTTGGTGATTTATATTTGTGATACAGACAATAATTTGGTTAAAATGCTTTATACTTAAGAATGTATCCACTGCTTTGAAAACTTTTATTGTGGAGTTTTTTTTACCTCAGATGATTATTTATGTACAGTTTGTATTTAAAATAGAATAGATTTTAAAAGGGTTAATGAGGGGGAAAATCTTTATTTTATTTTAGTTTAGTTTTTGCAAGGAAGCAGGTGGTCATTATCATCTATCACTACTAACAAACAATACCAGCAATTTGAATAATATTAATAGACAGTAGTTTTTTGTTTCTTCTTTTTAAAGTTCAAAGTATACACACAACTGTACGCTATGTCCGTATCTGAGGGTTGACTTAGAAACATGTTAATTGTCATAACTATACAGTTTTGTGAAATAAACTTAAATGTTTTTTCCATTTTTAGGGAGAAAGTGGGCCTCCAGGACCATCAGGCAAACCAGGAGATTCAGGACCAGCTGTGTGTATTTTTATGGAAGACCTTTTTTGGCATTCATACAATAGTCATAATTTAAATTTTATAATATACCCAGAGAAAGATTTTATAAACACATATAAAATCTGGATATTCCAAAAATACTACTGATGCTTTGTGTTTGTTTGTTTTTTTAAAAAAAGTTTTTGATTGTTAATACCCTGTCATAATCTAACTGACTAAGATGTTAACAAGTATATTGTAGAACTATTTAATTTGATGAAATTCTAAAATTAGAATTATGAAACATAGTTTAAAAGTAGTACAGTTGACCCCCGCATAATCGCGGTTCAGTATTTGCGGCCCTGGTTATTCGCAGAATTTTCCTTAGAACCCAACTAATAATTGTTCGTAGAAATCCCCGCATATTCGCGGAATCGCAAATATCTTCAGCGATTTTTTTATGGCTTTCTTCGTGGCAATATATATTTTTTCATGCTTTTTAACACTAAATTATTAATAACAATATAATTTACTAACTTTGTAATATAAATACTAACGTAAATTCAGCAAAATATCAATATAGAATAAACGCTATTGGCTGGAGGTTTGAAAGTAGCCAATCAGAGAGCGTTATTCATTTCTCCTTGCTGCTGATTGGCTGCTGCCCACGAGGCGCTGTCTCAGGCAGATGCAGCCCAGCAGCCCAGCATCATCCCAGTTTACCATGTGTAGCTATCTTGAGTGTTTCACTGAGTGTTGTATTTTTTATTAAATTATTATTATATATTTACTTATATTTTTTTAATTATATTTTACGTTATATTTTGACGTTTATAGGCATTTTTATGGACCACATCCAATATTCGCGGTTTTCCACTCTTCGCAGGTGCTCTAGGAACGTAACCCCTGCGAATACCGGGGGACAACTGTAATTTGTTAGATTTTTTAGAAATCTGTAATTTTTTTTTTTTTTTACGTATAAAGATGTTTTTTAGAAATGTTTTAAATATTTAGTTTTTTCTTTGATTACATGTCCTTCAAACAGACTGACTTGATTTTATCTAAGCAAGATTTTGACATTTAATAACAGACCAGTCATCTCATCTTTTAGCCAAATTGTGTCAAAAGAACCCCCTGACTAGCTTGGAGTAGAGAGCCAATCGCAGAATTTTGTTGGCTCATGTTGGATGCCATATCTGATAAATATTATTGGTATCCTAGGTGATTTATTATTGAAAAATGGTACATTATGAAGTTCCTACATACATGAGACTTAGTATTGTAGTGATATTCATAGCATATTATTGAAAATGGAATCATGCAACATCCCAAACTTCCTAAGCAACTTAACTTTAAAGATGTTGATAACTGGAATGGTTTTAAAGATACCAGATCTTTGCAATTGGCAATCTGCATGACTGATGGGCAAGCTGGAATCAAAAAAAAAATTGTGGACCAGAAAGAAATTTAACATCTCAAAGCATAAATCAGTCTTTTAATTTGTTTCTTAAGATATCTCTTTTAAAGATGGGTGAACTATAACCAAGTAACCAATTGAACTATCCCCCAACCTCACCATAACCAAATAGAAAAATGGTCCACAAAAGATAGAATAAATAACTGCTATAAGTATAATTGTATATATTTTTATTTGATTTATCCACTGTTGCACAACAAATCTGTATTTTTGTAATTAACTAAAGGAAGTACTTGTAAATATTGTTTTTTTTTATAAATTGTTGAATATTAAAGACCACAATTTATTGTAGGGCCCTCAAGGACCACTAGGGGTAAAGGGAGACAGGGGACCAAAAGGAGTTAAGGTAAGCATTATTATATTGTTTGCAGAGCAGAGTTCTCACAGATGCAAGAATCCTAAAGAAGAAGAAATGACTTTTCCATATCTGGAAAAGTCCTTAATTTTAATGAATACAAAATTAATTCATAATAAAAAAGAAAAAGTCTAGAAAAATAGAATTATTTACTTCATTGTCACATGTGTGTTTACTTTTTTGGTCCACCACTTTATGATAAATCTCTCAATTCTAGATTGTATACTTGACTGAAAACAGAGTTCAGTATATTATCATGAACAATCACATGTGATCATGTTATAAAAATTATATTATTTTATTGTTATGATCAAACCCATTTACCACCATATTGGATAAGGGAATTTGTGGCAATTTACATTCCAGCTCTCCTTAGTGCCTTATGTACTGTATAAGTAAGATTCAGGTATTCATGTACAAACACACTTGCAATCATTCAAGCTGAATTTCTTACTTCATTTTGAATAACAAAATAGTCAAAATTATGCTATGACAACTCACCACCTGAGTGTTATTCACCATGTTTTGTTGTTTTTTTTTTGTTTTTAAGTTCTCATTGGATTGTTAACCAGAATTCTATTTATCCTTTCAATACTGTATTATTGTTAGGCTAATACAGTTTGTTAATTTCCTTAACCCTTTTACCATGCTAATCAACTACAGTCAATGAAATCTTTATTTATATTGACCTTGAATCGAAATCCACAATGAAAGTGTTAAATTCAGATTAAAATGTTGATATTAATCTGAATATGGAGGATAGATAATTTTTAGACAGTGAAGAAATGAAATTATTTTAGATTTACAAAGCAAATATCATCCATGAAAAAGAAAAATGTTGCTAAACGAAATTAGAGATGTACTAGAATACATACTAGAGACATTCAAATGAAACCAAGCCAGGTACCATCCATTAGAGTTATGTTATTTCAGCTAGGTTTTATCTGAATGCTCCTAGTACATGCACTGTGCACAAAATGCTGGTAGTAAAGCTACAAACTTAACAAGCACTGATGAACAGTTTTATAAAACATTTTTTTATTTACTTGGATAAAAAGTAGAATGCTTTAGGAAACAAATAGATAAAGTGTAGAATGCAACTTGGGATGTATTAAGCCTGGTGGTAGTTTAAATGTCAGTCATACAGATAGATAAAAATACTTCAGCGGGTTAGTACCACCATTTGAATAACTTTTCTGAAAAGCATAACATGAAAGAATAATGAGCCATTATATAGTGCATTAAATTTTGTTGACATACAGTTTATATCATATATTCTGTTCAGAAAAAGGAAGAAATAAAGTGTAATTGTAATAAATAAATTAAATAAAAATAAAAGCAGTAAAAAAAATAATTTTTATAAAATTAAATTTAAAAAACAATACCTGTAACAGCATATTTTTTTTAAGTACTTAACATTTTCAAATAAAAAGTGGAGTGCTCCATTGTGAGTTTTTGTTTTTTACATATCTTTACAAATTTTATATTTTTGTTTTCATATACAATTTCTTAGATTACTGTATAGGTTTTCTTTAAAATTATACACTCCAGGGTCATCAAGGACGTATTGGACCTACAGGTCTTACTGGTGAACAAGGACAAAAGGGAGAACCAGGAAAGCATGGTCGAGAAGGCAAGTCCGGATTAAAGGGAGAACCAGTAAGTTTTTTCTAACTTTGTTTTGTTTGTAATATAAAAAATTAATTGTATTACTAACCTAAAATTGAGTCAAAGAAAATACAATGTTGTAAAAATGGCTGCTGCAATCTGTTCTGAATTTTCCTTATAAAATATTCAGTAAATTTCACAAACAATCACTGTAGAGTTTCGAATACATAGTTTTAACAAGCTCTGTAACAAGAATAATGTAAAATGAAATCTAAATATGCTTGTTTAGTTAGTCTTTCCACAGTCAGATGAGTTTTATTATTATGGTATTAAATTAAAACATCAAGAAATGGGTTTAAATTTTACGTTCAATTAGTATAATTTTGAATGCCTTAAATTTACAAATTTGCATTAACATATTTAAAGATTTAATTAACTTTTAAAAAATTTTCTTCATTTCCATGAAGGCTTTACATATACAGTAGATGCTACTATTAGTAACTTCTTGGTTGCCAGTAAAAAGTTGTCATTATCCAAAAGTTACCAATAATCACGGAATGCCTGTACTTGTAGAAGCATGGTACTGAGATACAAGGTTTAAATTTTTGTTTGATATAATGTTAAAAATTAAACAAAATACCCAAACATACAGCTATTTACAACACACT
This sequence comes from Nautilus pompilius, assembly GCA_018389105.1. Taxonomy (NCBI): domain Eukaryota; kingdom Metazoa; phylum Mollusca; class Cephalopoda; order Nautilida; family Nautilidae; genus Nautilus; species Nautilus pompilius. Next base: position 426,626 of record JACATO010000673.1, read on the forward strand.
TAGGGTTACATGAAAAAGAAAAATATCTGATCAGTACTGCAGCTATAATGGGTGATTAATAATTAAGTATATAATTTACAAATGTATAATGCAAATGTGAACTGTAAGAGTAATAAATTACAATAGATAACAACACTTGGGCAGGTGCATATAGGTAACTAGACTGCTAAAGCTACCAAATAACATACTGTGGTTACTGTATTTATCTTGCATTATCATTTGAATAAAACAACTAAACAAGATACTTAAAGAAAGATAGTGATGCATATTTCAGGTACCTGGGATTCAGAAAATTTCATTGTCTCCTCACCCAAAAAAATTTCTAGGTATGCAATTAACCGTACTGTACTACAAGAATGTACTAGAATTGTCCTTACAATGAGTAAGGCAAGAAAAAATGTTGGTATACAGTTTTGTATTTACAGTCAGTGCTGAAACAAACAATTCTTCTCCTTGCCATCTTGTTGGCACTTATAGCTTTGGTTTGCATTAATCTTATACCCTTTCAAAATGTCATCACAACCAAACTTTTCTGCTACTCGCACTTTCTTAGCAGAAGGTTCACATATGGCCTCCATAGCTTTAATTTTATTGGAGAGAGAGAGAGATCCAAATGTTTAGTAGCCATGACACATGACAGTCAACTGTTGGAAATACAAAGCTGTGAATTATAAAAGAGAAGCAAGTGACAGCTGTGCAGCTATATGCAAAGCAAATGGAAATTGTAGGTCGACAGTTAAAGCTACAGGCATTTGTCATGCTTGTATGTTCTGCTACACTTCTTCCACTGATGTGCTGGTAAAATGGTTGTCATTAATAATAAAAAAAAAAAATACGTGATTACAAGATTTGTGAATCTTATAGCCCTGGAAACTTTATTAAAGTTGTCAATAAGTGGTGTGGCATTTGCTAATATCCAAATTTCAGTAAAGTGAAGTCTTTGGAATGAGATTGGATCCTGGGAAAATGTTGCTAATAAACAAAAGTTGTCTCTCTCAGGGTTGCTAATAACCAGATTCTACTGTGTATAGAATTTATTATTTTGAAAAGAGAAAATTGCCATTAACATTATATATATTTTTATTTCTGATTATGCAAACAAGGAATCAGTTGAACATCTAATATTTTTTTTATTATTATTTTACTCATACTAAGATTTCTTATTTTTCTTTTCAAAATAGGGACCTGTAGGACCAGAAGGTCCTCAAGGTCATGATGGACCACCAGGTTTGCCAGTAAGTACACAGTCAAACTGTATTGATTCGTGTCAAAAAAATTATATACTGTATATAAAATCTACTTCTGTCCAATTGAAGATGTTGAAAAATGAATAAAGAAAATTCTACTAACTATTTAATGTATGTACTTTAATAAATACCCCAATGTATGAAAATTAAGCATTTGCCTATTAAATTTAAATCTTTGTAGTTAAAGTTGTGGGACCATAGCTAGTTTTTTTTTTGTTTTTTTTTTATATTTTCTATTTCATGTTGGTTTTTTTTTTATTTTCAGGAAGAGGAAAATTACATTTCTAAATTATTAATGAATTTAACCAAAAAGTACACAAAAATATATGCAAATATTTTTTTTTTCCATTAAAAGAAGAATATAATTCACATTCTGACTGAAAATATTATTTGTAAATGGCATTAAACGAGTATTCATTTGTTGACCATAAATAGTTTATATTTAGATCGAATCTGCTTTAGCTGAAAAGTTTTACTAAGATGAATGAAATCGTAATTAGTAGTGGGTTCTTTAAAAAATTTTACATTAACTACAATAAACTCAAAATAAAAGTAAATATGGTAATTCAGAAATTAATCTATATTACCATGTCATTAACTGGTGGGTTTCAACAGCAAAGATGTTAAAGTTTACATATTTTTAGCCATGTTTGTTTTAAAATTACCATTATTTTCTTAATTTAATTTTTTTTTTTACTTTATATTTCAGGGTCCTGAAGGTCCACCTGGTCCCAAAGGTGAATCAGTAAGTAGAAATAAAAAAAGAAAATTACAAAAATTTGTTATTTAATTTTTAAAGGATATAATATACTTGTCACAAAAATCAAGAGATCTTGAAATTTGGTATCAAAGAAACACAAAGTAATAAAAAGTTATAGAAAACAATATTACTTAGCCAAATTAGCTCAAGGAGGAATGACTAGCACCCTACAGAATCAAAAATCACAAAATAATTGGCACAATCAGCATTGGGTGAAGTGGCCTAGGGACTGCATGCAGCTGGTACCTTGTCTGAGCTTGATTTTAATGATTACCATCTGGTATTGCTTGCTAATCCTAGATCAAGGACATGCTCAAATCATGTAGGTTCTGTGGAGCTGGATTCCTGAGCTTTACACATCTACAAGAAATGTTCAATAGGTAATACATGACTGGCCAGTTCATTGTTGTGTTGCCATTGACTCTAAATAATGCAGTGACAACCCTAATCCTGTGTGCTAGCATTACTGTCCTATAACAAACCCTGGGGCCAACTGTTGAAGAAGAGACAGGATTTTCAGTTTCACAATCTCATCCAAATACCTTTGATCAGTCAGGTAACACAGGAATGGCAAATCTTTTTGCAAAGTGAGCACAGGAAGTTGCCTGTGGTCAATTGCTACAAGTCAAATGTTGAAACTCATTCATTTAGCAATCTTCACTACTTGGCTTGATTAAGTGCCACCGCCTCCCAGCTGATGGCAGGTATGCCTAAACCCTTCAGAGAAACCTATCATTTGTAATTACCATCACAGTTCACCATACAGCACTTGTTTTTGGAAGCCTTTATTCTTTTATACAAACAACATGACCAATCCAATGCAACTGTGCTTTCCTGATGAGGACCTCAGTGCTGGCTAAGGTCAAGTATTTACACAAGAGGGCGATTAAGTTATTGGACAAGTTGTATTGGATGTCCCACACCAGTCACTAGACAGACTGGAGTTGTTGAAGCTGCAGTGAATGATTGGAGACTAAAACATTCTTCTACATTGCCCTTATGCACTGTACTCCACAATGTAATGCTGAACTGTCAATTTTACCATTTGGATGCCAAATGTTCCTCATCTGCTGCAGTCTTCATGCATTTATGACAAGTTCCAACTGTGGAAATTGACACACTGGATACCTTCATCTGGCTTAGCTCACTAGCCAATTTACTGTGGTGGGCCCACTCCCATACACCAACATCTACTTGGGGGTGCTAGGTGCCAACATCGGGACCAGTGCACCTTGAATTATTTCACTGATGAGGGTGTGGCTAACCTGGGGACATAGGTATTACCCAATCTGACACCCTGATAGAAGTCTCCTCAACGCTGCCATGCATATAACTTCCCTTCATAGAAATCCAAATTGAGCTGACTTTCATCAGTAAACATCACTTGGTGTTACTGGCTCTTTTTCCAACACTTGGCATTAAAAAAGTTGGTTTGTTTGAATGCTCAAGACCCTCTAAATGTCAGCAATTGGATCTGTTCTACAGGACCATTTGAATCATCCATTCATCACAGCATCTGTACAATGGAGATGACCTCTGCCATGCCTGCTGGTGTTGATGACTGACTGACTGTGCTATATTGCATTTTGCAGCAATGCCAACCTGCCTGGAGCTACTGCAAGTAATCTCTAGTCACATGACACACACTAACATGATTTTAGATTTTACAGCTCACTTCACAATTCTGTACATTTTGACTTCCTAAAGAAATGACTGTGTGCCTGCATTTCTTAAATATCTAAAATGTACATAATTACAAATATCCCAGATGGTGGCTTATGAAAATCTGAAGAAATAAAGTGTTGAAGCATTTCTCTGAAAATTGATCCAAAGCAATCTCAGACTGACATGCTGCCACCACCATTACATCATCATGCCAAATGTAGCAGCATTTGTGAAGCATCTGTGTTAATGGTCATGATTTGCTACAGTTCAAGATTTGTATCTGCTATATCTTGGGTCAACTTTGTCATTGTAAATACGGGAAAAACAAAGGTTTTTGTAAAACAAGAAATTTTCTTTCAAATCCAAGATTTAACCATTTTAAAAAGGGTTTTACACACAGCTATATCAATGTTTCCTCCTTTAAAATTAAATTTTTTCCAACATCTGTTTCCGATAAACTCAGTTAAATTAAAAAAATAATAATAATTAATACTTTTAAAATCTTTATTTCTTCAGGGTATGACTGGTCCAAAAGGTGAAGGAGGTTCTCCAGTAAGTATTTTGTAAAATGGTTTTCTCTTTCATAAATGAATTTTAAGGGAAAATATTACATAATCAAATGCCCTTAAAACTCTTAAGAGAAAAATGATAGTTTCATTTTATAAACCAATAAATTGTTGCTAATGCACATTTTAAAATTTCCAGATGCTGCAGTTTTACTGCCAGCTAAATATATTATCTTCATCAAACAGAAGTGAGTGTGGAATCTGCTGCAGGTTCCTCTCCACACAAACATGCTGTGTAAGCCAAAAGAACACTTCTGTTTATGAAGCAGACCATAGGATGTGGGGTAATACTAGCAATTTTAAAGAGAGAGATCTTAGTGTCCATTTTTAGTGCAAGGTTAGACTTTTATAGGATTTCATTTATGAGAAAACTTTCTTTATATTTCATAGTCCCATTTTATTTCTGTTTAATATTACAGTAAATAACATTGAGTATATGAAATAAAAGTAAAAAATAAAAAAAAATTTAAAAAATGGATTTCAAAATAATAATTCTGGATAATCATTTATTGCTGGGCCCATTTTAGTTTATTTATTTTTTACTCAAATTATCATTTAAGAAAAAAGTATATATGTGAAAATTATATTTAATCTGTTTTCTAATTAGTGGTGACTGACAGAGAATGCTTAAAAATATATATAAGTTTTCTGTCTGACATTAAAACAAACAGCTATTAAAAATACAATTATTTTTTTCAGGGTGTACCAGGACCCCCAGGGCCCCCAGGGGTGGCTCAGCCCTTCCCTACTGACTTTTCTAATCCAAGAGCTGGTGCTGGTGTAGGTGCTGGTGCTGGTGGCAGAAAGCGCAGAAAGAGGAAGAGGAAGAGGCGGCGGCGGCGGCGCCGACGGTCAGCAGACAAGAATTCTAGTAACGATGATGACGAAGATGATAATAACATTCAAACCATAATAAAAAGCATGTCCAACAATGAAATATCATTAAAAGATGGACTAACATCTGTAGTGGACAAAATATTTGAGGAAATTGATGAACTGAACAATGAACTTCACAAAATGAAATATCCAAGAGGCACACGTGAAAATCCAGCTGCATCATGTAGAGATATTCATCTGGGTTATCCTAAATTCAAAGATGGTTAGCACATTTTGTTCATTACTTTTAAAAATGTATTTGAATGAAAATGCTATTGTTCTGGTAACTTACAGCTATAGTAGTAAATTTTTTTCTATTCATGCAATTGAAAATCATTTTTTATGTAATACCATAAAATTAATTATATAATGCTATTATAAATACTGATCTTGTCACATATTCAAAGTATTTTATGAAAGAGAATAATAGTTTCATAAAAGGTTAAACTTTGCCTAGTAAAATATGAATTTATTAATTTAAAGATTTTTAAATTAAATTAAATAATAAAGTTTGCTGAGAAGTTTCATGCAGTTAGCGCACCAATATCAAGATTTCTTTTTAGTCAATATTTACTAAAATATCGAGTCTTATGTGCATCTCAAAATCTAGTTTTGTTTTCTTTGTATCATGGCTTTAAACTGATGTTGATACTGATTGATATATTTTTAGGTTGGTATTGGATCGATCCAGACTTAGGAGCTAGTAATAACTCAATTCATGTGTGGTGTAACTTAACAGCACAAGGGGAAACCTGTGTCTATCCAGCACAGAATACAAGAATGGTATGTAGGAACTGGTTGGTTTAATTGCTTTATGTAAAGATTTATTAAATAATGTTCTACTTCATAAATTTACAGTATGCTTTAAATTATGCTTGTAACATCAAAAATGAGAGTTTTACCATGAAAATGAGGTTTATTATCAATTTGTGAAAGTCTGAAGATCCGGTTGGCCTGAATGGAAAACTAGTAGGATAGAGTATTTTCAAAAGGTAAAGTCTACACTCACCCACTGTCTATAACATCTATCAATGTGTTTATTGATTTCAGGTCATTCCCAGGCCTTGGAACAAATACAAAACAAAGCTGAAATGGTTTGGAGAATTTGATGAAGGGTTTAAGGTAGAGTATTGCACAATTAAAATTTAATGCATACATTTTTTTTTTTTTTTAAATTGTAGTCTGGTTACAGAATTACAGTGCTGACCAACAATAACAAATGATGCTAAGAGAAAAATTGTTAACTAGGAATAGTTATGTGATATAGTAGAAATTAAATTATCAAATTTCCTTTAGTTATCATACAATTTTTGAGCAATTATAATTTATCCTAATAAAATATGCAGTCATTCAATTATATTTACTTAAAAGAGTTAGGTATAATTATTAATAATTAGTAGCCCATAATTAATTCCATTATTGTATTTACAAAAATAAGTAGTTTTGTTTCATTTAACTAAGCTTTCAAAATCAGCACTGCACATTATCCAGATCTATTACAACATTAATTTTGTTATTTAAGAAGCAAACCACTAGTATGTAGAAAATATGTTTATTTGCCTAACAAACTTTGACATATCTCGAGGCATTGCTATTCATGCAAAAATATCATCATGGTATTCTACTGGACTGCTAGGGTCAAAGGACTGAGTTTGATTCCCAGTCAGGGTCAATGCAGTTAGGCGTATCTCCCTAGCATAGTTTTTTTTTTTTTTCCTCACCAGCCAGTCACGTTGGTTTCCTCCTAGTATGGAATTTTTTTGAGCTTGTTTGGTAGCAAAATAAATGCTGGTGGCACTTGCCATCCAAATCACCATCTTGGAAGGACTTGGTCACCCATCAAATACTATTCTCGGTTCAAGACATGACACAGGAGCCATTTGCATCAGCTCATAGTGAGCTATGCAACTTACAGATTACTCATGTAATCATACAGATTTGGAGGCATGACTATGGCACTGCAGATAAGAAAAATTAATCTCCATCTATTTATTCATGAAGCTAAAAAATTAGTCAATATCTGTAATTGTTCATGTCTCAGAAGTTTATTGCCAAGATATACTTCAAAACCTGAAATTGCAAGTTATTATTTAAACTTTTTAAAAATAAATTACATCATTTTATTGTTACTATATATTAAGTCTATCCACCTGATATTTGCAGATGAAATCAAATTTACAAAAGAATTATATCATAGCTTCTTGAGGGATCTACCTTAAAATATCCAATTACCTAATTTTCTGCATTATAGATGCTTCCACTTAGACAACTGGAAGCAATATTTTAAACATTTATATCATGCTAGTTGTACATATTGAATATTAAAAAAATATTTTGAGGTATGGCAAAGATACCAGTTAAATTTTTTACTGTGAACATTCAGAGAAATCTTGAATATTACATAGGTGTTTCATAGAGTTTGCAAATATATAGAAATAGAACAAGTAGAATTCCACGATATCATACATCTAAAAAAATTAACATACAGTAAGAATACTACAAGATTTGTTGCAAAGGAAGTTTCTAATTAATAATGAAAAATGATTGTGAAAATAATATTTCAGTTTGTTTGCCTAATATATATATATATGTATATATATTATTTTATTAATTATTATTGTTACTAAGGTACAAAGTATTTACTAAAGCTATATATATATATATATATATATTTGTCTATTTCTGTAGGTGTGACATGATTAAGAAACTTTACAAATTAATATATATTCTTTATTTTAACAGATTGAATATGCTTCCAAAGTACAGTTAATTTCCTACGACTGAAAAGTACAAGAGCCTCTCAGAGGTTTACTTATTTCTGTACTAATTCTGCTGCATGGTATGATGAGCAATCAAATGGTTATGAACATGCTATTACTCTTTTGGGAAGTAGTGACCATGAGTTTGAAACTAGAGACCTTTCTTCAGAAGAAGTACCTTTTGATGGCTGTCGAGTAAGTGCAATTTCTTTCTTTTCAGTAAAAAACAGATATGACTAGTATATTGTATGCATTTTTTAATTTCATAAAATTAATATTATGTTAATGTTCATGATAGTTCATGCACACTTTCACCAGTAAACTTAGCAGGTATTTATTTATACATTTTTTAAAAAAAGTCTTTGAAATAATTCTAGTGAAACCATCAATCTTTAGTAACTAAGAAATACTCCTGACATCATTAATGTGTTGATTCCCTGAAGATAAAAAGTTATCAAGCATGTTAACTTAGTGGGTTTTGACATTTTTACTCTGATCAATTACAGTATATAATGTCTAATGTTGAGACTTTACAACAAGTAATTATAAACACACTCAAATGCTTTGTTTTGGTTAATATTGTATGATTTTATTCACAACATCCAATCCAGAAAAGGCTTTTTTTCTTTTGGTTAAGTGGCATTTATTAATTCAACTCTTATTTTTTTAATATATATTGCATTTCATTTCACTATTAAATGAGTATTTTTGAACACATCTAATCTGGCATATGTACTAAATGTTAATGAAGTCCTTAAAGAATTAGTAATTACTGTAGTCTGGGTTTACTTTGTTTCATTATGACAAATAAGTGTTGTGATGTATTTTATAATCAGTAAAGGTCAAGAAAGGATGTCAGACCACCAGCCAATATGATATAGTTTAGTTAAATATTTGATGCTTATATTTTAACACTGATGTTTATCTCTATTTCAGAATCATAGATCTCATACATATACAATGTTTGAGATTCAGACGCACAAATTGGCATGGCTACCAGTGATTGATTTCATGCCAAAAGACTATGGAGAACCATGGCAGCAGTTTGGCTTTGAGGCTGGCCCAATCTGTTTCAGCTAAGAGACTCAGCCACTCATCACATAAATCACCAACATATTACTTTCAAGAATATAGACTCCCTTAAAACTATTCATAATAAATTTGTATATGAAGATTTGTATTTTTTTATTTTCATGGGCCAGTATTAAAATGTCACTGCCATTTGTCTTGTTTAAAGACACTGAACTCAAAGTTTGTCCATGAACAGGGTGCAATACATAAAGTTGATTTTGCCATTCATTAAGACTGGATTATCACTGTTTTCTGTGAAGATAACCATTGCTGTTAATTAAACATTCATAAAGAATGCATTTTGTAGACACTTCCATAAAAGTTTTTTTTTTGTTCTTAGTGTTTTATTTCAATTACTTTTGCCAAAGTGATATCAGTAATGGTATTCATACTAATAATGTACCTCATTAAACTCACTAATATTATTTTGGGAGTTAAAAAGAAATTTTAATAAGGAAAAGTGAAACAATTTAATTTTTTAGCTTTTTAACATTGAGCCAATCAGGGTTTTTTTGTTCTGCTTTATTTATTTCTGGTAATCTGTACCAATATCACCTGAAAACAAAAGTTATATCATTGAGTCAGAGTGTATTCCTGGCAATTTCATCAATAAAAGAATTATTCGTTTAACTAACATTTATAATGAAATAAATTGGTATGCTAATTTAATGATAAATTCCATTCTGTACTTTAACAAAAGGTGATGCTAGACAGCTTCTAAAAAGTGAAACAAGCTCTAGCTCAAAAGAGACACTTCTGTGCCTGTTTTGTTTTTAGTGACTTTTCCTTTGTTTAAAAAGAGGGAGGATATGTTTGTTTCAAATAGATATTTCATTATAATGTAGATAAAAAAAAACAACTTTAAATCTTTCTTATTAGGAGAATGCAAAACATGGCATAGATTTGTCAGTATCTTAAGCTACAGCACTGGCCATCCACCACATTATTTTCTGCTGATCACAATTTGAACAGTTCATGAGGTGGTGAATGGAAGTGTTAGAATGCAACCCAAAGCCTCAGAACAAAAGCAATTACTTGATTAGCAGATTAGCAACATGAACTTGTATAAGCAGAGCTAATATTAATTTGGCATCAATCATTTAATTGTTTAATTTATTTACTACAGGAGGTAGGAAGCCATTGTGGATTATGCAAATGACCCAGGAGAAAGAACTTTTTCAATACAATTTTTAAACTGATTCAGTCTACCCCTATTAACCTTTACTCTTGGCAATCTATTTCAGTCATTCAAAATTATTGCTCACTTTTTTGACAATATTGGTAATTGTGGGTAACCAAAAGAATTTGCTATTGTTCCACATCTTCCAAAACACAAAAACATTTCAAGTTTAACACATGCTCATGCCATTAAGAAACTTTTCCACCTAAATGAAACAGGTCTCCCCAGTGACCAGCAAATGAGTTTTTATCACTGCCCTATGGTGGTGTGCAAAAGTCTTGCACAAAAATTACTAGACTTAGAAAATGGGTTCTTATTTTGTATAAATTAGTATGTTTTCTGTTTTAATTGAAAGGTATTGGTGTCTTTAAACGATTTATAACACTAAGATCCATTTTGTAATTGCACAGTCAAAATTTAAATATCAATAAAATAATTTTCATGAAATCTGTGTGTACAAAAGTGTTGCATAAACTACAAAAAATTAGAGTGTTTATATTTTGTGCTATAATAGTTCAGGAGAGTAGAATATAAATATGAAAAACTGTCATTTTCCACTATTCTGATTCATTTTTGTTCAATATAGTGATGCCGAGAGCCCAATATTTGACCCCTGAACAGCTGGCCACAATTGTTCACATGAAAGAAGATGGTGAAACTGAGTGGGTAATTGCAGATCGTATCGGTTGCAATCAGTCGACGATATCTCACACCCTGAAACGTTGGAAAGCCAATGGGAGCCTAATTTCGAAACGCAGAGCTGGCAGACCGCGGAAAACGATGGCTCACCAGGATCGTCTGATCACCTGCATGTCGAACTCAGACCGATTCTGCACTTCCACTAACATTCAGAACACCTTGTCAAGGCACCATGGGATCCAGTTGGCCTCGTGCACCATCAGACGGCATTTGATCCACATGGGACTGTTTGGGCGATCAGCACAGGAAGTAGCCATTCATCAGTCTGGACAATCGTCGAAAGTGACTGCAGTGGACTCATGGCCCAGTGGTCCTGAGTGTTGTTTTCCGACGAAAACAAATTCGTGAGGGTCGGGTGTACGTTCAGCGATTAGTGTCCGAGAAATACCATCCTGGTTGCACTCGACCGACTCTGCAGGCAGAGGGAGATTCAGCCATGGTTTTGGGCTGTTTTCAATCGTCTGGTGTCGGTCTGTTGCATCACGTGGAGGGTCGAATGAATGCTCATGACTATGCTAAGATCGTCTTGGACATTGTCAAACCGTATGTGTGTGACCACATGCCCCTGATGGCCATCTATCAGCAGGACAATGCCCCCATCTACACAGCTAGGAGTTTCAAGGCCTTGATGGCAGAGTTGCGAATCCCCCTCTTCAACTGGCCGGATCTCAATCCCATCGTAAACATTTGGCACTCGATTAAACTCAGTGTTAGTGTAAAAAAAACTGAAAAATAAAACCGATTTGAAACAGAAAATCGAGGAAGCCTGGTTGGAGTTCAGTAGTGACAATTGTCAGCATTTGGTAGCCAGCATGCCTCGTCGTCGTGAACAAGTTATCAAGAATTTTGGATATTCTACTCATTATTGATAGATCTAATCACTTTCTGCATAATTTGAATTGAATCTGAATTGATTAGATAGCTGTCTAGATTTTATGCAACACTTCTGCACATTGATTTGATGCAAATGATTTTCTAAAAATTATAACTTTTCTTACAATGAAACTATGCTTGATATTATTGGAATAGATGCACAACAATAATATAGAAATCAAATCTTGTTCATTAAAGTATAACTGCTTTCGACAAAAATGCAAGCTAATTTACAGCAAAAATTATTTTTATGCAAGACTTTTGCACACTGCTGTATATCAAGCATTTTTATTGATTATTATGGCAACAAATTGTCAAATAACTAGTTTACAAGATACTTCTGGAAAAAATAGCCAACACAGCAAAAACTGAAATGTCGTGTGAACTTGAGAGTCCACATCAGAAAATACTTATTTGGCTTTTATTTTTGTATAAACCAAAATAGATGGGAATTTACCCAATACTAGATTTGCATCACTCGCAACTGGGGACACATTTTCTTCCCCTGGAATGTCTGCTGATCACACAATCAGAACTTCCCTCAAATGCCTAAAATAAAATCTGGATAGAAATAATATTTTAATCTTTCCACATCAATTTAAATGCTTAAAATAAAAAAGTAATCAATTTCTCTATAATAAATTACCTGCATTAAAAAAATTTTTTTTTGCAATTGGTAATCACATTTCTTTTAAAAAAAAAGGAAATCAAAATTAGAAAGATTTCAAAGTAAGTTAAGGAAGTAATTTTTCAATATGATTGCAAGGCTATTCTGTGAAACAAACCAAATAAATTTATTATTAGTCTATAATCAATTCAAAAACCAAATACTTCCTAATCTGTGGACCTTAGGATGCCATCTAGCTTGACATCTACTTGTGAAGATTATACCTGACAGAAATAAAAAAATTAAGCTTTCATAAAATAGTGTGCTTGCAGAAAGGTTTTAATAGCAAATCTAACAGTTGGTGTGGGGAATGTAGCTATTGTCAGTAAATGAACAGAGCTGCTGTTAAAAAGTCTGAATACAGCTATCATAGATTAATATTCCAAGAGTTTTCAGACAAATTACTGCTTATACTGCTATTGCATGTAGGAAGCTTTTGCAATAACATGAAAAATTGTCGAAGTTTGACTGATTATTTTTTATTACTACTGCTTTATAAATAATAGAATTTAAGACTAACTTGTATACAAATGCTCCTGCATATGTGTAACAATAGTCATACATAGCAAATGAGGTCCATCTATATAAAGGAAAATGAATTATAGATATTTCCCCCTTTCATGTGCTTCTGTTCTTTAAAAATTGCACTTAGCCATGCAACAACGGCTTCACATTTGTATGATGACTGAAATGAACTTTATTCTAGAATAATTCGTTAAAATTAAATTGTTGATTTTAAGTTTCCGAGATGTTTTTAAAAATTAAATACTACTAACCAGAAAACCCTTGTCAAGAAATACAGGTGCATCTCAAAAAATTAGAATATCATGGAAGAGTTCATTTTTTTCCATAATTTAATTCAAACTGAAACTTTCATATATTCTAGATTCATTACATGTAAACTAAAATGTTTCAAGCATTTTTTTTAATTTTGATGATTACGGCCTACAGCTCAAAAAATAGAAAAAAACATATCAAAATATTAGAATATTTCATAAGATCGATAAAAAAAAGGATTTATAATATAGAAATATCAAACTTCTGAAAAGTATGTTCATTTATGCACTCAATACTTGGTCAGGACTCCTTTTGCACGAATCACTGCATAAATGCGGTGTGGCATGGAGGCGATCAGCCTGTGGCACTGCTGAGGTGTTATGGAAGCCCAGGTTGCTTTGATAGCGGCCTTCAGCTCGTCTGTATTGTTGGGTCTGGTGTCTCTCATCTTCCTCTTGACAATACCCCATAGATTCTCTATGGGGTTCAGGTCAGGCGAGTTGGCTGGCCAATCAAGCACAGTAATACCGTGGTCAGCAAACCAGTTACTAGTAGTTTTGGCACTGTGGGCAGGTGCCAAGTCCTGCTGGAAAAGGAAATCAGCATCTCCATAAAGCTTGTCAGCAGACGGAAGCATGAAGTGCTCTAAAATCTCCTGGTAGACGGCTGCGTTAACTTTGGACTTGATAAAACACAGTGGACCAACACCAGCAGATGACCTGGCACCTCAAATCATCACTGACTGTGGAAAATTTACACTGGACTTGAAGCAACTTGGCTTCTGTGCCTCTCCACTCTTCCTCCAGACTGTGGGACCTTGATTTCAAAATGAAATGCAAAATTTACTTTCATCTGAAGTGGACTTTGGACCACTGAGCAACGATCCAGTTCTTTTTCTCCTTGGCCCAGGTAAGACGCTTCTGACGTTGTCTCTGGTTCAGGAGTGGCTTGACACTAGGAATGCAACATTTGTAGCCCATTTTCTGGACATGTCTGTGCGTGGTGGCTCTTGATGCACTGACTCCAGCCTTAGTCCACTCCTTGTGAAGCTCTCCCAAGTTCTTGAATTGGCTTTGCTTGACAATCCTCTCAAGGCTGCAGTCATCCCTGTTGCTCATGCACCTTTTCTTACCACACTTTTCCCTTCCAGTCAACTTTCCATGAATATACAGCACTCTACGAAAAGCCAGCCCTTTCAGCAATGACATTCTGTGGCTTACCCTCCTTGTGGAGGGTGTCAATGAGTGTCTTCTGGACAACTGTCAAGTCAGCAGTCTTCCCCATGATTGTGGTTGTGTGTACTGAACTAGACTGAGAGATCCATGGTATTTATACTGCATAAATAGTGATTCATTCAAACTCAACATGGAATATTCTAATATTTTGAGATACGTTTTTTCTATTTTTTTAGCTGTAGGCCGTAATCATCAAAATTAAAATTAAAAAATGCTTGAAACATTTTAGTTTACATGTAATGAGTCTAGAATATATACAATTTTCACTTTCTGAAATAACTGACAAAAAATATTGGACTCTTCCACAATATTCTAATTTTTTGAGATGCACCTGTACTACTATTAATTTTCTTTTGAAAAATTTCTGAACAATGTTCCCATATTTATATAACTTGGACCCAGGTTGAAATAAAATCTCATAATTTAATTAACAATAATAATATCAATCTGTTTTTCATTACTAATCAAATGATTTCAGTTTGTCAACCATATAATATTTGGTTCATAATTATTATATGATGTGTTTGCTGAGCTAATTAAGAGTAAAAGGGGTTTTGTTTTTTACAAACCAAAATTGTAGCCTAGTTTTCTCAGGGAGGGGTTCAAATGCAAAGTAATTATAGCTTTTCAATATTAGCTATAGTATTAAAAATTGGATATAAAATAAATAGTGATATTGAGGACTGGCCAAGAAATTATGGTGGTTGCATTATCAATTGCTAGGTGGCACAAACTGTAGTCATAAATTTTAATTAATATTCTTTAAGAAGTTATAATCATAATAAAACACACAGTGAAAAAGAATATCATCATTGCTTCATTTGAATCTCACTTCACCAACTGCAAACTTGCATCTCCTAAACAGTATATAATACACTAAATTCAGATAAGTCAGTAAATAATTTACTATGACTGTGTGATCCAGCAAAAGCATTTCATGTAGTGCATTCTAATTTAAAATTAATAGTGGAAAAGGATTAATACATTCATGATGAACTATGATTACAGGACAACTGTTTCAGTTGCTGGTTGTTAGCCTTTTTAGTACCTTCTCAGAAAGTATACCTTAGCAAAAATGCCACTGAAAAAAGTTGGCTAATTAAGTTAGAGATTCTAGCCCTTAAGCAATTTCTGTTGAAGATGTCTTCTAACCATTAAGGTGCTAGCAGTACATGAGTTAGCACTGCCACTTGTTTTTATTAGCTACAGTATCTATATACTTATTATGCAGAAAATTCCAAAAATAGCCACCACAATTTTCCTGAAATAAATGCTGCAGGTTTTCAATGATTGCTATGAATTTGGTGTAGAAATCACGATAAAATTGTACCACTACATCAAAACCCAATCTATCTGCATACATTATTAATTTTTCTCCAGTATAATATGCAGTCTAATTAAAATGGATAACAATCCCAATTATATTAAAGTTAACTTCAATGGCTAAACCTCAGATGTAGACTAAGAATATGTTGCTCCTGTATGTAATGAAGTGAAAAGATTCAGTATTCTTCAACTAACCTTACTATTTCCTATTTATTGGCTGCAGTTATATTTTATATTAAAAAAGAAATATTGCTTACCTCATAATAAAGCTGATAATACAAGAAAAGCAGTCATGTCACTGACAAATCTTGATACTTTATACATACCTACTCGCAGTTTGTGTGTAATCATATCAAAGCATATACCTCTTTTGACAATGAAAAATAGTCTGGCACCTATAAAAGAAATTTAGCAAGCTATCAAGTAATTAGGGTTATTATAATGAGTAAATTTTGTAGCAAATTCTTAAAAATAAAACATCAATGCTCCAAGCTGTTTCCTGAATGATTTTGATTATGCATGGATTTTTTGAAGAGAAAAAAAACAGAGTAGATGACACTAATTTTAACTGTCATTCTTCATCAAACTGTTAGCTAAATAATAAGCTAGACAAAATTTTTTGCAGCTAGAAATAGAAATGAACATAAGATTTTCCCTGATAAACTGATTTTTATTTTTAAATCAAAATTAAAATTCTTGTTGACAGTTACCTGAAAGAAAAAAATAAAATAAAAAATTGAAGTTCTGCACAAACAGTCAAATAATCAACTTGGCAACAATTTTAGTTAAAATGAATTATATTTGAAAAAAACACCATAAAATCTGAATTACTATAGTATAAATAATTAATCTAGTACTATCTAACATAATAGTTCAAATAAAACTGCCATGAAATTAAACAGTAATGATGCTACTTTAGTTTAACTTATAAACTTAACACCCAGTTCATGAGATACCCCATTAAGTATAATCTGACTTTGTTGAGAAAAATTTTGGGTTGTAGCTCAAACATGTCTTCTTTGACTCTAAAATAGCATAGATTGATACTTCATAACAAAAAAAGATTGCAGATATTTTTTACTTTTTTAAAGTTACAATGCTTCAAATATTTGAATGTTGTACCATTGATCTTGGTAGAAACAGCATGTTAATGGATTAAAATCACACGTACATCCTTTGCTTTTTATTTTGGTTTTCATGGAGGATATCTTGGATTTGATTTGTCTGTCCAAAAATATGGAGCACTATTTTCAGTTTGGAATGTGTCATCGGGTTGAGGACATTGTTCCTTCAAGATTTGTAGAGCATTAATTTCACCATTGTATTCAGCAAAAATATCACAGATGTTGAAGATAAGATGCTTGAATGTCATTGGTAGATGATGACAACTCACCTTAGTAATGATTCTGTAGTAGAGTAGATATATAACTTCTTGTATCTCATTTTCAGCCAGAATATCTGTACAATAGGAATATTTATTGACTAAGTATTCATACATTAAACTGTGTCCCATATTCTTTATTTCATCTTCAGCACCATCTTGAAAATATTCAGCTATTTCCTCTTTGAATGGATCAATATACTTTGAACCATTGCAGAATCCATATATTGGTCAAACAGCCAAACCATAGGGAAAAGTTTAAATACTACAGAATGGCACAAGCTCCTCAAGAATACTCATATCAGACATTGGGTCATTTCCTTGAATGAAATTAATCATTCTTGTTTCAATAAGTTTTTTTTGCATGAACCAAAGCAGCAAATGTTATATAGCAGGGGTCACCAAACTACGGCCCGCGGGCCGGATCAGGCCCGCGACGTCAGTTCATCAGGCCCGCCGACGGTACTTGCATTTGCGTGATAAAACGGATGGAACACGAGATGTTGTGAAATAAAATTTTTAAAAATTTTTCATGGATAATTGCCACATCATGGGCAAGAAGGTTCAGAAAAATTCCCCGGCTCAAGGTGTTAATCGAGCTGGTCCCTAGGCTGTTTTCTTCACCCTTTATTATGGCTACTAAGAAAAGTGGACGCCGAGTGTCGCGTTTTCAATGAAGAATGGGGAGTAAAGTACTTCTTTGTGGAAACAAAGGACCAGAAAGCTAGCTGCGTGGTATGCAGCGAAAGTGTTGCCGTTTTGAAAGAGTACAATACAATCTTCGGTGTCACTATGAAACAAAACATCTATCAACATATTCGAAGTTTTCTGGAAAGTTACGCTCTGAGAAATATGAGTCCATGAAATGTGGTTTAGAAACTCAAAGAAATCTCTTCACGAGAAAGTTTGCTGAAAATGAATCTGTCACTCGTACAAGTTACAAAATAGTGCATAAGTTGGCAGAGCGAGGAAAACCGTTTACTGATGGCAACTTCATCAAAGAGTGTATGATGGAAGCAGCAAATGACTTGTGTCCCGAGAAAGTCGATTTGTTTGGAAGTATCAGCCTTTCGGCAAGTTCAGTTGTGCGGAGAACAGAAGAACTTGGAGAGAACATAGTGCTGCAGATACGCGAGAAAGCTAGGAACTTGTGGTATTCTCTGGCGCTGGATGAGTCTACTGATCTCTCGAGTACGTCACAACTTCTTGTGTTCATTCGTGGTGTCAATTTGGACTTTCAGATAACAGAAGAGTTGGCATCCGTTTGCTGCATGCATGGAACAACTGGAAAAGACATTTTCATGGAAGTGCAGAAAACTTTGCAAGACTATAACCTTCAGTGGAATCAGCTTCGAGGTGTTACAGTTGATGGAGGAAAAAACATGGCTGGAGTGAGGAAGGGTCTGGTCGGGCAGATCAGGACTAAGTTGGAAGATTTGCAAATTCCGGTGCTCTGTTCATACACTGCATCATACATCAGCAAGCACTCTGTGGGAAAGACTTGGATATTTCTTGTGTACTGAAACCAGTCATTTCTGCTGTGAACTTCATTCGGGGACATGCACTCAATCACCGTCAGTTCCAGGCTTTTCTTGAAGAAATTGATTGATTTCTGTGACTTGCCTTATCACACAGCAGTGAGGTGGCTCAGCTGCGGTAAAGTCCTGTTTCGTTTTTACAAGCTCCGAAACGAAATAGATGTTTTTCTCACTGAAAAAGATAGAGCTGATCCACAGCTGTCAGATCCTACCTGGCTGTCAAAGTTGTCATTTTTGGTCGACATTACATCCCACATGAATGAACTGAACTTGAAACTTCAGGGAAGGATAACCTCGTCTGTGATCTCTACAGAATCATCAAAGGATTTCGGAGAAAGCTGTCATTGTTTGAAGCACAACTGGAAGGAGAAAACTTCTCTCATTTTCACTGTTTCAAAGAGTTTTGCACTACAATTGCTGAAGATGTCAACCTCGATTTTCCTAAAAAGATTATTCGTGACTTGAAGAAGCATTTTTTGGAGAGATTTTCAGATCTGGACAGAATTGAGAGTGACATTCTTCTGTTCCAGAATCCGTTTGATTGTAACCTTGATGATGTGCCAGTTGAACTACAGTTGGAGCTCATTGATTTGCAAGCAAATGACTTGTTGAAAGAGAAGCACAGAGAAGGAAAACTTCTTGAATTTTACCGCTTCTTACCTGATATTGAGTTTCCGAAATTGAAGAAATTTGCCGCTGGTATGGCATCATTGTTTGGAACAACTTATGTCTGTGAGCAAACATCTTCAAAAATGAAGTATGTGAAGTCAACACATCGAACGAGATTGACTGATGAACATTTGAAAGCAATTCTCTTGATTGGATGCAGCAATTCCAAACCAAACATTGATGACATCTTGATAGCCAAACGTCAGTTTCACAAATCTCACTAACCTTTTTTGCTGCTTAGTTTGTAAGATTCGGATATGTGCACACTAGGTCTGATGTAACTATATTTTTGCCAACGTAGTCTTCTTTGATAACTTTTTAGTAAATAAATATGTTGGTTGTCTTTGTTTTTTGTGCATAGCACGCCACTCACCCATGATTAACATGGAATGCTAAACTTAGTGTTTCGTCTTTTTTTCCCCAGAGCTTTCGTTCTGGCTTGCAAGTATTGAACAGAATGATTATGCGGCCCACACTCATCATTCTTTCAGTTATCCGGCCCACTGTGAAAAATGTTTGGTGACCCCTGTTATATAGCATTGACCTACAACACCTTTCCATAGGAGTCATTTCAGCATCACTGGACACAAGGAGAATAGATTACATGTAGGGCACTATTTTTTCTTCATATGATTCAACAGGTACATTGAATGCAATTTCTCATTTCACCAAAATAAACCATAATCCCAGTGATATCACCAGTTATCATTTCAGAATCTTCAACTACATTTGTATTGTTACTGTCATCACATTCCCTTAGCATATCAGAATTATCATTTGAATTATTATCATCCAATTCATGAACATTGCCACTATCATTCTCACCAGATAAGTTGGAATTCACAGCATTGCACACATTTTCTTTTGTAGATAAAACAACATAGACTGATTTTATTCCCGAATATACTTGTACATGCACTTCCTCTGATTCGTAATCAAACATCACTTCATTGTTTTGACATTTTTTCTGTGCTTCTCTTTAATGAAAATGAAGAAATTAAAAATGAGTCCAGTTTTGGGCTTATCAGACTATAAGCCAATTTGAAAAGTTGGTGAAACACTATTAGAGAAAGTCCAGTGCCTAAGATTCTGTATAAAACTAACAAAAACATGCCAGGCTATCTCACAAACTGGGTGTTTTTTTAAAAAAAACAAGCACTATCTTATACACAATATTTTTATTTCATTATTTCAAGTCTTATTTAATTCTTTTACAAAATCACATATTAACGAACAAATTCATGATATATTTATTTTCAACAACAATTTTTAAAATAATGTTAATATATAATTAAAGCAAAGCTATGCAAAGTATTCCAATATAAAATAAAAATCCATCTACATCATTAGATTATATTTAATGTTGAAAAGCAGTATGGAAGCTCTCTTGAAAAATACAATAACTAAACAAAAACAAAAAAATTTGAAAAGGCAGGAATACAATTTTATTACAGGGGAAGTAACTCTTTAAACTACAATATTAAATGGCGGAGTTTCCAAAAAAAAAAAAAATTTAGGTTAATTTTGCACTAATAAAAATACAACAGTCTATATGAAACTATTTTCTTTATTAATTAATGATTTGAATGTTACATGAATATTTACATTTTCATAAAATAAAATGTATTTTTTTAAGTTATGAAAATGTAATCTCAACAATATTTTGATGTTAAAATGGTTAGCATAAAAATTTGGGGATTTTTTGTGCATAAATCTGTTAAAAATTATAAAAGACTTAATTCTATTTACAAACAAAATTTCTTTAAAACTATATAAAATGTAATAGTAAAATATGTTGTTGAAACATCAAAGTCTGTCCAGAAAATTTGTATGAACATGATGAGATAAATAGAAAAAAAAAAAAAACTGCACAAAATATCTCTATTTACAAAGAATTTTTAAAAAATAAAATAAGTAAATAATGGAATTTTATGGATTTAATAAAAACACCAACAATTTTCATTTATATATTGCTTTTCTGTTTTTTTTTTTAAAAAATATATGCTTTAGTCTACTTATTTCGGTGAACTGAAATACTCTTTTTCACAATAGTGGCACAGATTCATCATCTGAAGAATGAATTTGAAATCACCACTATGGATCTTCTCTGCTGCCATGAGAAATTCATCTTTGAATCAGCTACTTTCTGATGGTTAGATCTTAATTCCACACTGCTACTTCTTGTCTCTTTTTTTGTCATCTTTAGCTCCTTTCTGCTATTTAGAGTCTTTTGTCCTGAAGAGTGTTCAATCATTTTTAAAAAATCTATGAGAATACTGCCTGTTCTAATCAATATTTATTAAATTTGTAAAATCATAGATATTTTTCATTGAAGAGGTGTAATTTTTGGATAGACCACTCAAATGACATTGTTATTGTCATTGGATATTTTAAAATTACAAGCAATTTGAATAAATTTTGGTTGGTTATCTAACAGAAAAAAAAAACCACCACAAATATTCCTATAATTGCCAATATTTAAAAACAAAAGCAAAAATTAAATGTTAGTGCTTTCCCAATTATATTTTACATAAAATTTAACCATATATTTTTTGCTCATTGCACATTAAATTGAATTATTTTCCAAAATATATACAAAAAAATTAATTTCAAATCTGGGTGGCAGATGAATAAGTGAATATCATACCAGCTCACTGTAGCTGAGGGGCCAAGAATATTTTGTCTCCATTGGAAACTGTGACAGTTTTAACTTTCTATAACAGTTCCTGCAACAGTCCATTAGTGTAGGTTTTTCCAGGTTCTCCTGTTTCTTGCACAGTTAAACAGTTCTAGCATAAGCTTTTTACTAACCAATGTGGTAGTTTTGGCAGCCTGCCACATCTATTAACCCTCCCAATCCCTTCAAAAATCATGGAGGCATGATCAGTTCAAAGATGTCAACTGAATAGAATAGAATTTCAAAATTACTATTTACCAGAGAAAATGAAACTTTTATTAATACAATGTTGTTTTTAAGAATTCCACCTTCTGACTTCTTTATAATAAATAAATATATAAATAAAATTTTTGAAATGCACACACATGAAGTATTGTTAAATGAATAATCCCATTAAATTATTTTAAAATATTTTTCATAGGTTAAAAAACAAAAGTATAAAATCTTACAGTGAGCTTTAAGTTCATCTTTGTTTCATGGAGCACTTTTCACTAGCTGATTCTGTATTCCTAACTCATTCAAAATATCATATTTTGACTGTTACAATCAATTTTATCAATCAAAAATATCAGTAATTATAGATATACAGAGCCATGCCAAAATAAAAATGAGTACCCATGAAAATAATGGAAAAATCTACATTACCCACAAGACCATGTGCTCAGGCTATAAATAGTACACCTTGAGACATCAGAGCTGATAGAACATTAAGGATACGTCATACATTTGGCACTTACAATATATTACTATTTACATGAGGTTGCATGATTAGACAATCAGACTGAGGTAAAGGTGAGAGGTAAATAGTGTGGATTCTTGGACTTGCAGATGGATGAGTATATAACATCACTGTTATTTTTCATCAGACAAATAAAAGAGCAACTAACCATCAACCAGGATGGCCATCATTGGCTACAGAATAAACCAAAACAGCCCTTGTTCACCAAATGAGATCCAATCCATGCACAAGAGAAAGGACAATCAAGCATCAGTTCATCGTGATTTTAATTTAATGGATTGGGCAGCTATTTGGGACTCTGGAGTTCTTTGTCTTATGCCATTTTTCCAACAAGGAATTTTGAAGTTCAAGACATATTTGCTGCAAGAATATTGAGCCACTTTCACACCTTCGAAACCACCAACATATGGAAGAAACAAAAGGGGGCTACAGGTTCTTCCCTGGGAATCTAAGAGCCCAGACATGAAGTCATCAACTGCAAAGACAAAAACTCTTCCCACATCCATGATAGACCTGAAGAAAATATTGACTAAACTTTGACAAAATTTTTATCATGCCATCAAACTCTCATTGAATTTATGCCACATGTTGTAGCCCTTCACAAGGCAACTCATTTTCTTCTGGAAGGGCTCTGTAATTTGTGTAAATATATTTTCTGAAAACTACACCAAATTTTCAGAATTAATAACATATCTCCTTTTCAAAAATAGGTAGGGATCAGTCAGGTTTCCAGAAGCAGAAAAATTTTTTTCTAGGCTTGAGCAGATTATTCTCTCATTTTCATAGATTCCAGATTTTTGTTAAAATAAAGATCATTAATTTGAGCAGCAGTTCCATTTCTTTTTGGTAAGTATGCCATGATAGTTAAGCAATATTACAAGTTATCCTGTACCAGGAAAATAAATTTCATCAGTACAAAAAAAACGTTTTTCAATTCATCATGTTATTTCAACACCAGAGTATCTCTGGGATATATCAGATATCTGACCAGATGTCATCAGAGTACTGTTCAATAATGAACCCTGCTTTCTGCAATGCAAGACTGATATTTGATAGAAAAATTACCGCTATAGAAATGAACACTATACCCCAACCTGTGTACAACACCTTAAATGATTTGGTGGAAATATTATAATATGGGAATAAATGTCTTAAAGCCAACATACAAATCTCATACACACACAGGGAAACCTAACAATGATCAGGTACAGAGGTGTTATACAGTACCATGCTGTCCCCTTCATGCCAACCCATGGTAGGATATTCAAATAAGACAACCTCAGTGTGTCCCAGAAATATTTATATACAGCCAATATCAATGTGCTAACCTGACCATCTCATTCCCCAGGTTTGAAATCCCATCAAAAACCTTTGGGAGAAGCTTGAAAGCCATGTACAATGTTACCAGCCAGCAGCTCAGACATGCCAGGAACTTCTTTAAGCCTTACAGGGAAAGTGGGGGAACATCCTACAAAGGCTTCATAGTTGGTGGCATAGATGAGCTGCAGGTGTCAGACTGTAAATGACTGCTGGTGATGCACACACACACACACACTACACTCTAAACCATCCCATGTCTTCAGATTGTTGTGGCATTTCCATGATGGGTTCATCTATGGTTTCTTTGGTGACTATTGACTCACAATGCAATTTATAAGAGTGGGTGCCAGTGAATAAATTTATTGTCTTAAACATTTTGTTGCTTAACTTTTTATAGATAAGATTGTGTATTAGATTCAAAATGAACTAAGCAATTTAGTTGTTTTTCACTGTTATAAAATAATTCAATACATATAAAAATAATGCATAGCATCTGCTGAACTTCTGGATACACATGAAAACTGAACAAACACTTAATTCTGAGTAGTTCCTGCATAATTAAAAATAAAATTTTCTCACTTTTTAGTGGTTTCCAGACAAACCTAATTTTTAAATTTGTGGAAGACATCCTTAACTTCTGGATTCAAATCTATGTTAAAAAATAATGCATACATATCATCTATGTGAAATGAAATCTATGAAGAGTCACTTGGCCAGTTGAAGTTATTCACAGAAGCACACTAACAATTTCCAATCACATTTTACTGATGTTTAATAAAAAGGAAACGAAGAAACACTTTAAGGAAACTAACACAAATTGTCAGATGCCATTCCATAAAGATTTGAAAAAATCTGTAGGATATCAGTTCTGCATGAATGAAAGTATCTACTGAGAGTCTGGCTTGCACAGCTCAAGCTGACAATGCCTATTTGTGAAACACTAGAATATAGTTTATAAAAACTCTGCAATTCAAAGATATAAAATGCAACATTATATACAATATATGTACCTGTGATATTCAATACTGTTTTCTACACCAGTGCATCATCACTAGTGCTATTGATTTCTGATAGATTGAAATAAGGTACCCCACAATCAAAGTCTGATGTGGCTGACTGACTGCTGTGTAATGTTGAATTGGTACCTAAAATAAAAAAGAACTGTTTAAATAAAATCATCTGCCTAACATCATACAAATCAATCCATCAAAATAATACTTCAGTGGGCCACAGTCATGCTGCTATTTTTCAAAACATCTTTGTCTTGGATCTCACTAATAAAAAAGAAAATTTTTCAAATTATTTTAATCAAGTCAATCTAATTAATGCTAGAAATAAAAGAGTATCAAGTTTACCCAATTTTTTAAACCAGATCTTATTTTCCTATCATTTTTTTTCTTACTAAACCATCCCAATTTTCCTTAATTTGTAAATAACTGACATTTTTGATCATTCTCATAAAGCAAAATTGTTTTAGCAAATGATTTAATAAGTCTACTGTGCAGTAAGAATCACTTTCATTAATGGATGTATCTAAAAACTTGTCCCAAAGCATCACAGATTTTGTTTTTTTTTCTAAACAGCAATATTTGCTGCTGCTTTTTTAGTTTTTTTTTCCAAGTGCTGCATTCTGCCCTCCTGCCTTTTGGAACTATTTTTTTCTGATGAGTCCAGGTTTTCACAGTACTCAGGCAGTGGTTATTTATAGGCACTATCCAGCATAGGAATTTTTGATAAACCATCTGCAAGCCAAGACAAAAAATATGGCGAGCTGCTGTCTTGGACACAATTTTAGCCACTGTACATTCACAGATGGTGGTTTGTGAAGAAACTGTCACTTCTGTCCATCAAATAAACATTCTCCAATAGTCATCTTCAAAAGAGGAGTATTCTCAGAGAGATGGTGCCTTAGCTCACACCACCATGCAACACAAAGATGGAAAGAGAGTCAGGGCATCACAACTTCTGTCATGACCTGACCGATTATTAAATATGAACCCAATGAGTATGTTTGGGCTCTCAGTCAATTCCTGCAAGTGTCCCCTAAATCCACTTCCCAGGACTCCCTAAATACAAACTTTTTTGCCATGCATAGGCTGCATTTTTGCAGAACAAATTGATCTCCTTAAATTTGCTAGCACAATGCTGCCTTGAATGAGACAAAGGGGTGCACCACAAAACATTAACTCTATTTATATTTTGCTAGTGCTATGTATGGTCCAGAATAAACAGGTATACTTTCAAACTTGAGTGTCTATTTACTTATTTCAAGTCTCTGTATATATTTTTAAAACTTGTGACTGTTAAAATATTCATAACTTTTTAAATTATAGTTTGAATTTGACAAAAAAATAAGCAGATAATTTTAAATATAAAATGTATTACAATTCAAAAAGTACTGATACTATCTAAATAAAATTTCCTTACCAAAATAAAAATATACCTGTAAAGTTGTTTTAGTTCTTTATATAACAGTTTGAAGATTTTCTTGAGTAGCATTACATTTCTTTCATATAAATAATTTTTAAAAAATAACACATGGAATTTAAACAAAAAAGTAATTGTTTTGTCATGCATTCATTGTCAAAAACAGTCTGTTTAATATTTGTTCATTTGTTTTTAAATGCCCTTGAAACTATATTAATTAGACAAAACTCACCAGTACTGTTAATAAGTTTTTCCTCTTTGTATGCATCAGCTGAATTGAGAACAAAATTGGTCAATTCTGCCAGACTTTCAAATGCTGTTTTCTCAGTTTTAAAATAATTTATCAACATCTTTGTTAATACCAGTTTGCTTGAAAGTTGTTAAATCCTTTAAATTGCATAGGTTTTTATTTCCAACATTTTCTTCCTTCAGCATTTGTGTTGTTTCAGTCACATGTACAGGAGTCTTAACTTCAGAAGCTTTCTTGAGCTGACTCAAACTGGCCATCATCATCCATTTGGTTTAACTCTTCTACAGGAACAGTTTTATTTCTTCCTACTAGCAACTTCCACAAGACACTGGACTCTGCCTGACAGTGTGACATGCATAGTCATTAGGTGGCTGCTCTGTTTGAGATGCCACCTTTTTTCTTCCTGAGACCCTTATTCCACTTTCTCCAGCTTTTCTGAAAATATTTCTTGAAATTTAGCAACAGAAGTTTGAAGGCTTCTGCCTAAGTTTAGAATCTCATTTGTCATTGGAAAGTTGACTACAAAAGTTAACTCTGTTTGACTTGTTTCAAAGGCATTTTTTTTTACTTGGCACTAATATGTCAACAGTGGAATTCATGATCACTCAGCGGATGTTCAGTAGTAACTAGTACATTTCTTTTGTGATATCTTTCAAGTCTCTAAATGTATTCCACTCGTTCTTGTCATCTAACAGCACCATAAAAGCAAATCCAAGTGGCTCCAATAATACAATTGATTCAATAATAGTTCTTTAAAATCTTCATTCTACTGTAAAATTTTAATATTATCTACTTAGGATCTGATATATCTGAACATCAGCCAACCAAATATTTCCATGGTATGATTTTTTTAGGGTCCACCTGCCTATTTCTTTGTTTTGTGATCTGCAAACTGCTGAGAAAAGTCCATAAACTCTGCTTAAGTCTACTTTTATTGTATTCAGAGAAAAAATTGTGATATTACAAAATTCTGTTAAGGTTCACAAGAACTGTTTCAATAATGCTTATGCTAAACTGTCTGCCCATCTTGCTAGCTCTTTTAATAATAGTTTTTCTTCTTTTTCTCTGGCAGTGAACAGTCATTTATATTTAACTGATATTTTCTGATATAAAATGTGATAGATGTTTTAACACCAAAATGCTTTTTAATGTTCACAATCACAAGGAAAAGCAAGTTTTGTGGCTGTCACCAAGTCTTCCAATCATCCTTTTCTGGAAACATAAGACAATCTTCATAACTCTTATTTATCTTGTCTTCATAATTTGGAGCTTGACTTATATTTACATTTGCATCTTTTCCAGATGGCTGTTGTACCACCATTAAAAACTTTTTAATTTTAGAGATAGATCTGTAAACACTCTTTTCTGTTTCAGATGCCCATATGCATGAGAATACCTTGCTGTTTTCATTGGCATGAGTTTTTTCTAAAGCATCTTTAATATCAAAATCATCAGCATCAGTTGCTGATTGGTTGTAAATGTTTTTTTTTTTAATTTCACACTAAAATTCATTACAATTATTAGGAGGGTCAATGTCAAAAAGAAAGTGCTTCTTTTCAAGATTCTAGCTGCATTACATTACTAAAACCAAAGCCTTCCAAAATTCACCTCTGCTTTTCAATATCAGAAATATTGCTTTTCATCCCACAAACACATAATGGACAGTACATTATCTCATCATAAACAGAAGCTGATGTACACTATAATCCCTCAACATACTTAAGAGGAAAAATAATCTGGTTGATATCAAGTCTTTATATACAAAAGATAAAGATTATATTATAGGTAGAATTAATTCTCCAGGAATATCTTTAGTACCCAGCCTGTGATGTCATCCAGAAATAAACAAGGCTGGAAAGTTTCAATTATCCACAAAAAAATGAAATTAGGAATTTGATCAGAGAAGGCTTTCAAAGATGTGAGGGTATTCCTGCTTATTGCAATATTGGGGAAAGTTTTTTGAAGCTGTGGGGTAAATCTGTTTCCAGCATCAAATGGGTATAAATGTCAAAGCGGACATATTCACTTTCTGCATCATAAGGGTTAATAACATCATTTTCATATTAAGCTCTAGTTGCATAATTACTCTCTAAGCTTCTTTAGAAATTTGGCAAATGATTCAGTAGATTGAATTACAAAATGTTTCCATAAGAGTGATAAGTAGACTTTAAAAAATTTTAGCTGCTTGATACTTTTCCAAGATATTCAAAACAATTTTGTCTTGTTTCAGCTTTTAAGATTATCTGTGATGATGTTTCCACAAAGGTAAAAAAAAAAGAAAACGTTTTTTTGTTCATTCTTGACAGTATTTAACATATTTCAATTTACCGTTTTGAGTTATTATCCCACTCTTGATGAAGTAATCTTGAACATATGTTCTTGAAAAGTATCTACAAAAAATGTTCCTACATCGAATAACATCAGAAGCATAATTACTTATAAATATGATAAAATACATTTATATACTGCTTCAATAATACAGCAATGTACAAAATGGTGGTGAGTTAGTGTATTGTGCTCACTGGTGGCATGATCGCCCAATCTTTTCTACCAGTTTACACTGCATAGGTTTCTTTCAAGCACTTGTTTCCTTCCACTTCTAATATTAACATTTTCCTGGTTTTTTCATTAAGTATGTCACGCAACACAATTTTCCTGTCCAGCTAATGTTCCAGATCTCAAACTGCCACATCATGTAGCAGAATTAATAAGAGATACGACAGATAACCAAGCTAATGACTTTATAAATTATTTTTTAATAGACAAGTGAAAATAAGCTTTTAAAGAGCCTAATTTAAAAATGCACTCACAAATAATAAATGCAAGCACTTTTGCATTCAAAACAGAAAAATTTTTAAAATAAAAAGTGATGAACAAAATTTTGCTGATTTTTTTATCAAGTAAATAATAACAGAAAACCTTATTATAAATACATATTGTGATCCATGATGCAATGTCTATGTAAACTTTCTTTTGTGAATCTTGGTTTGCACATATATCCTACAATTATGGTTGTTTTAAATGGGTTTCTTGCAACAAAAGAATTTACTTAAACACCCATAATCTCTTCTTTTTTCAATGTTCTTAATAAAAAAGAAAGGAAAAAGTTCAAGCTGGATGTCACTGAATGTTTTTTTATCCATAAAGGAACATTAAACTGCGCATACACATTTCAATAAGTAACATTAGAATTTTAAATTTAATTTCAATCTTAATCATCTGTATTTTATCAATATTTAAAGATAAATGTTGTGTGGTTAGATTTTTACTGTTTGCTAATAAACTGTAAAACATAAGTATTAATGATTTTAAATTCAAGATTGTGTATTGATCAAAATGGCTATACAAGTGACTTACAGAGTATTCCTTTATGAGATCAGCTACTAAGGTTTTTTGTGTCAAAAACCAAAATTCCAAGCAAACAGACACCAGAATTACAAACCATCAATATCAAATCTAAAGATAGAAAAATCAATCTTTTAGGTTTTTTTTCTTAAACGTGAGGACTTTATCTGTCTAGTTACAACAGAATGATATTTAAAAAATGTTTATATAGCAAAAAATGAAAAATAATAAAACATGTACCATGTAACAAATTTGGTGCACAAGTCAGGACAGCTGGCACATTATCATTGTTTTTCAATGAAATTGATAATAATAATAATAATAATAATAGCAGTAAAACATTCAAATTTACAAACTTCTTCAATATGTATTCTCAATGCATCTGAACATTCTGGATGTACAGAGACTAGTGTCATGTGGCCTTATAAACACTAGGTACTTACAAATGACCTTCCTCGCAGGGGCGTAGCTAGCGTTTGTGCCGCCCTCTAAATAACGTAGAATTTCAAAACCTCCAAAAAATTCATTTTTTATTTATTTATTTATTGAAAAAAAAGTACTATTAGAAAATAAAAATTATCAAATATATAATGAGAAAATATTGATATTCAATTCAAAATTAATTAGAAGTGACTCACTTCAAGTGAGCAAATTTTAGAAAACTTTCTTCCTTTCAAAAAACTACCATTAAAAATTGAACGAAAAATTCAGGTAAAAAATAATATTTGGAAAAATAGAACGAAAAATACATTATATATGTAACATACTGTCTGTCCTGAACTAAATTTGACAACCAAAAAATGCCGCCCCCCCCCCAAAAACGTGCCGCCCGGGGCGGACCGCCCCTGCCACCCCCCATTAGCTACGCCCCTGCTGCCTCGTTAAACTAATGATGTGTAAAAATGTGAGACCGTTGCTTTCGAATTAAACTAGCAGACTTCTTTAAACCTTAAATTAAGGGAATTTTCATCTTTATTAAAGCAGTAAGCAGGATGCATTCAGAAATATACCTATATCCAGCCTCAGACGACAATACTTAAACTCATTTCTTTCGATATGCTTAAAATTACTAGTACCGTACTAGCGAAAGTTATTGTGTAACTAACTAATTTTAAATTTTGAACGACCGATAACGAAACTTTCCATTCTACCACAAAAGCCACAAATGGCCAACGATACCTTTGTTAAGACGATATTCTTAAAGTGTAATTAGAAAAATTACCAAACTATTATTATAAACGCTTAAAATAAAGCAAGATTATTTTATTTAATTTAAAATATTATTATTATTATTATTATTATAGCACAAGATAAGTAATTACGTACTGGTCTCCTTCTCTTTGCATTTCGTCCTGTGTTCTTTTCCGCTCCAGAAAACTGAAGTTTTTTCTCCATAATCACAAAACATTAACAAAAAAAAAAAAAAAAGGGCAGCTGATTAATAATAAAATTGCAAGAACCATGAACAAGAAAGCAGCGAGAGTTATTTCTGGTGGACTGCAGCCTTGTCGTCTGCACCGCTTCAGTTCAGATCATGTGCTAGCAGCTGTGAGATGACTGCCGGAAATCTTTAGATCTAAACAACAAATATTTTTCTAATTTATTTATTCATATTCTCTTTATTATCAAGTCGAATAAATTTTAAATATCAACAACAGTAATCAGTTTTTCTTTTAGTGTCTTTTTCTTGCCAAATGTTGTTTACGACCTATCTATCTAAAGTTAGGGCAGACGGTCGGACCAGTTTTCCCAGAAAGCGGGAGTTCGCTGACGTAATCAATGAACAAGCACGTGTATCAACGAGAAAACGATTAGAATTTGTTACATGAGCGATTTATTCTAGATGACAAAAGAAAAAAAATTCGAGTAAGATTTGAATAAAGACTTATCTATCAACTATTATACTACCGGTCTGTCAAAAGATAGACTTAATATCGTTATTTTAAAATATTTTGATAATGAAATAAACCGATTCAAACGTTCGAGGTAATCGTCATCACATCAAATCTCTTGGAATTCATTATAGCTCAGAGAAAAACCGATATAAAGAAACGTATAAAAATTTTTAAAATATATATATATTTAGGCAATTAAACAAGAATACATTCTAAAAAGAAGCTTGAGAAGCAGTTTCTGTGAAGCCATCCGTTGACTATAAAAGAGGCCTTTCTTTCTTTCCTCTGTTCTACTATAACAATTATAATACGAAAGAAATAAAATATCTTCAATCTGTTTAACTGATCCCCTTTATTTCCCAATAATGCGAATTTTTATTGGAAGGTTCGTTAATATCATTTTATCTCTATTTAACATATAAAACGTTCGTGATAATCTGGATGATCTATAAAAACAAACAATACATTACACATGAAGCAAAACTGCTACACAAACACACAGGATATTTTGACCAATGAAAACTATTGTAAAGAAACCGTTGGACACTAAATAGTCACAACCACAGGGATTTGTCAGTTAAACAAACCCTCCAGTTCCTCGTGTCCAAACTAATATCAATTCGATTGGCGGCTTTCAGATAGTATTGAGACACCAGATGACCTCGCGGAGAGGTGAAAAAGTAACTTTTTTTTTAGGTTCAAAGAAATTTTAAAATTTCGATTAGTAACAAAAATTGATAATTTTTTTTTAGCCCGTAATTAAATCTGTTTTGTAGATTGAGAAGAATGCTGAACAGACTTTTAGATATATGTTGAAAATCTTTAAAAAAAAAAAACGCTTAATGTTTCTACTGAAGTTGGATTATTCGTTTTGTTGTTTTTAATCTACAGCGAACAGTAGTGAACTGTTATTTTGTTTCCGAAGGATTATCTTCAAACCGAAAATTAAAAAACTACGATCTTATTGATCTTAATGAATACATCTTTCTCTCTCTACTATTGTTGCCATTCTCCTCTAGTACTTTATTATATATATTTATTTTTTTTTTACAAAAGTGTCTTCATAGTAACTTTTTCCAAGGTTGTTTCTGTCTGACAGCCAGGTACGATGCCACGCAGTTCATCAATTTACTTAGGGAAGAGTAACACTTCAAAATAGTGGCAGGTGTCTATACTCTCCTAATGACATCACATTATTACTCCAATCAGAACAAACGATCTTTCATCTATTTCAGTTAATGTGTTAGTTTGATCTGTCCTATTTTTTTTTCAGTGAACACACACACAAACACATCACAGTAGTTATTTCAGGACTTCCGATAAGCCCTCTTATGCCACAAACGTCCAGTTCTTCATACAGGGTTATTATGAAGAACTGGACGTTCAATTTTTGTAAGTAAAGTCAATAACTGGAAGAAACAAAATTGGCGAAGTCCAAAATATATTTCAGTTGCGAGAGTATTTTGTTCATTCAAATTAACTCGTATGTCGTTGAAAGTCATCTAACATGAAGACTTGTACATTGAAATGTAGTTGAAAGCGCAGTGTTTTATATAAAACTTCACAGTATTTAGAAAAACAAAAAACAAAAAAACTTGCGGGTTTTTCTGGTAAGTTACCAAAACCCAACTTTGGTATAAACGGGGGATAGCGAAACAGCAATTTGCATCTTCTATTTCCATTTAAAGGCTTAAATCGGGTTAAACGAATCACTAATGGAAAGAAACCACGTGCCTGAGGGGGACGTTCGTTCCCAGTCTGAAACGGTAAAGCGCCGACCGGCAAAGACCGGTAACCATGACAGGAACGTTATTTTGACGTCAAGGTTACTAGTTCTGGTCACGGAAAAAACGGCAAGGACTGTGCGTCACTATATTAAACTATTATTAATAAGAGCCTAAATACATTAATATATCGTCGTTTCTGTTTGTTATTGTTTAAATTTTAAGCGACTTATGCTATAACTTTAAAAAAAAAAAAAACTAGCGCGGAATTAACGAATAAGTCATTTCCAACCCCGATTTTAAATAAATGAATAATACACGCTACTGAGTCTTATCTGCGGTAAATAAAACTGTTTCAAACATCTTAAGGTCGCTTTTATCGATAACATTTGCTCGTGCTTTCGCCTTTGGCGCCGGTTTTTACGCCCTGAACCGAATGACACCCTAACCCACCTGCCTCTCTTTGTCGGGCATGCTGGGAAAACACTGGCTACCTGTCATGGCTGATCGGGTTGTTTACGTATCCGCAACAAACAAAAAAAAACCCTAGTCCATCTTGAATCGGAACGTCCAGAGGCGTCGACAGCTGCAATCTCTCATTCGGCGGGAAGGTGACTGTTGAAACGGAAAATCTTTGTTGCTGTTGTTTCGGCCCCGACTTACCTACGGGAGCTAAGGGGAAGGTGCGGGCTGGAGGCATCTGTGACTCACCTACCTGGCCTGGTTACTGGCGGCAGACAGGAAGAGAGTCAACACAAGTACGTAATATGTATGCATTTATTTCCCTTTTCTTTTCCTAATACAATCATGCATTTAATTTTTAATTTTTAAAAAAAGTTTGCTACATTATTTTGACTGGTTATATAATGGATATGTTTTCGTTTCTAACTGTGGCTGTATCGGCTTGTGCAGATATGATGAGGCAAGACTTCCAATGTTGGAGATAGGTGTTTCTGGAACAGTTGTGTTGCCAAAATTTTGAAAGAATTTTTATCAGCTTACAGAGTGATTTAAATTTTACTTGAAAAAAAAACAAAAAACAAACGAAAATAAATAAGGCAAATAAATGAATGTGGGGTAAAGCTGTAATTAATAACTGAATCTCGATTTTAATTAGATTTGGCAGACTGCTATGACGGCATAAAACAATGAAAATTTCCAAAGCAGAGATTTTGATGACATTGAGAAGGCTGTTGATATTTGCTATAATGTTAACCAGATTCATAGTTAAAGGTAAGTCTTGTGCTTTTAATGACTTTCTAGTTTCCATCAGAAGTTTTCCTTTTTGAGCACAATTATTCTTTTGTACTACTATTGTATTTGATCATCCATTTGTTGTCTTCTTTTGATCACGAAAAGAAGATAACTTCAGATTTAAGAAACATGCAGCATGCAACTAAATATTAATACTGTCTAATAACTAAACCATTACTTTCTAAATGAATACTTGTAGTTTAACTTTGCAATTTTAAAAAATGTTTTATAGAATTTTCCTTTCTAAGTTAATTTAAAAAGAAAAAAATACAAAGACTTGATTCTTTGAAATTTCAGCCAGGCATTAAAGAATGTTCTTTTATGTGACTGACATGTAGCTGTGTTTATATATAAGTAATCACAAATGAATGGCTAAAATTATAACCACTTGTAACATTCAGGAAAAGGTAGAGTCAGACATCTGTGTATCATAAAAATACCAGTTTATTTCCTTTTCCTGTTATACATTGGCAGTTTGATACAGTGTTTAGGCACAACAATTGGGAAAGGTTCATCTTTCTAATATTTAATAATAATAAGAATTATTCATTATCTCTTAGTTATTAAAAAATGATGGAAAATTAAAGTGGTGTATGCAATTGTTTCTGGTTTTTAACTGCTGATATTTTTTAAAAACCTTTCTGCAATGCAATGGTACAAAAATTCATGATTGGGGTTTTGATCATCACTATGGTAGATGGAGTAAATGCAAAACTTTGCCAGAAAGAAATTGCACTAAAATACTTAGCTGAAAAAAAAAAAATCATCATCTGAAGATTGTCAGATATTTTACTGACTTCTACTCGTAGGTAGGTGCGAGTTTTTGCAGTTCTGTTTTGGAGGCTTGCTAAAATACACAACCAATTTAAGTATACAGTGAACAGTTTTGTTGGTGCACCATCTTTTCCACATTGATAATTTCTTGCCATGACCGCAACTGCATCTTTTTTTGCACAAATATCTTTCTATTCATCTGGCAGAAAATGTTGCAAAAACTTGTCATTTTGTTTCCTAGGTGTCTGATTCTATGTGAAAAACAATGAATGCATGTCAGTACAGCAAGGCAAATTTAATACATTGGTGGAATTTCTCTATCATTTAATTGTCTGTATGCCCATAATTGGTTTGTAACAGATGTTAGACAAAAGGTAGACAGTGCCAAGACTGAATAGTGATAAAAAAGATGCATTATTGTGAAAGTGATCATAATGGCTGTTAAAGAATCATTCTTAGGCTATATTTGCAACAAACAGGAACACCCTAAAAATATCATATTACTGCTTTGGCACAAATTATTTTCACCATGATTGCTCAGGTGATAGGAGGGTGACAAGTTCAGTAAGTCTGGATACAGCAAGACTATGTAAATCCAGAACTGTATTAATGCATGAGCCCCAAACAAAACTCATTGTAACACACAACAACTGAATAATAGAATTGCTGGATCAAAATATAAATAATACTGATACTTGCTGTTGCTGTTTGCAAGGTGCAAAACATTTATTTGTTTAGATATGAGGAACCATATTAGCAGTAGACATAAGAACCAGTAATAAACAGAAATGTGGAAGACCTTGAATATTCATAGTTCTCAGGGCCCCAGGAATTCTTAATTCTGCTCTGTGTAAAAGCTAGGTTCTTGTAGCTTTCCGTTTACTGAGTGGCCACGTAGTCCATCCCACACTATTCTGCCACTACTGGTTTGCTGAGTGAGTTACTAATTTGTGAACTGCTTGCTCAGACAGTACAAACTAACCAATCATCATTGTCAAGGTAGGAACCTAAATTCCACCACACCACTGACCAAAGACCATGCATGCATGCCCGCTGCCATGAAAATGGTTTCTCAAAAACTTTATACCAAAATTAAGTATATTTTACAAATGCATTTTGTTTAAATTTATTATCCACTTTTGCAGATACATTATTATATTAGCCTTTCTTCTTCTTTTGTAGGAAATATTTTCACTTGTGAAAATTTTGAGTGCAAAAACAATGGTATTTGTAAAACAGTTATTACCAAAAAAGAAGGAAACATAACTAAACGAGCAGAATGTGTGTGCCGTGATCGCTGGATTGGTCCCAGTTGTGAAGCATCATTGGTTTTGTCAACAACAAAAATAACATCATACAGTGTTACACTGAATATTTCCCTGCTAACCAATGCATCAGCTGACAATGTGCAAGGAGATATCTATTTAAAATACACTCTTCAGTATTGGAGTAACAAAAGTGACGGATCATGTTACATGCTTCCAGAAACCAGTAACTCAGCATATGATATTTCTGACTTGGAATCTGGGACTTACTATTACTTTTGTGCAAGAACAGATGTTGATCGGTGTTACACATCCTGGAGGGATCCAAAAACATTTGGATTAAATTGCATTGGAATTGTTACTGCTGACAGATCTGCTTCAGTTACCAATTCTATTCATCCTATCATTCCTATAGGTATCATGCTGATTTTACTTTTGATTGTGATACTTACTATTGGAGTTATCTGCTGCAAGAACAGCTCTCCAGTGTTGAGTCACTGTTTTACAATAATTTTACAAAATCTGTGCCAAAAGAGGTCAAAGAAACCAGCCTATGACTTATTTATGCTTCCAGATAAAGTGCCAGTGGACAATCAGACTCCTCTCATACCAAACAGATCAATGTGCCAATTTAAAAATGAACCTCACAGTACAACAGCAGGATGTAATGATGAAAAAAGCATCCCTTTGATTACTGTTGTTGAGTTAAATAGTAGTGAAGCATCACAGCAGAATGATGACATGCAAAAGAGGATTGTAGATACAGAGCTCATGTAGTAGCAGTTTTATTCATCAAAAAAAAACTCTGGTGCAACATCGTTATGACAGGATTAGTAATTATTACTAGGTTTTACTTAATGTAAAAATTGTCCTCACCCTCATAAACAGCAGAAGCACCTTTTTGAAAAGAAAATCTGTACAATTACTGTGTTATCTTTTTTTTCACACTGATAGATGCTTTTAAGATTTGTTAAAAAAGTGTATGTGAGAGAAAGAAACTCCTACCTGACCTTGTAAAGCTTCAGGTGGGAATAATTATGGTACAGTGAATTTAAACAGCATCTCATCTGATTTAGTTTAATACTGATGTTCAGATCAACCATTTTCTTAGACATGCTGTTATATGAAAAGTACTATATTTAAAATTTATTATGTTAACATTAACTATGTATGGCCAGTCTGTCTGTCTGTCTGTCTGTCTGTCTCTCTCTCTTCTCACTCTCTCACACCGGGTTTCATTTGAACATTGGTAGGTAGTAATTAAAAACATCTGCATCACCGCAAGCTGTTATTAATAGCAGTAGGCAGTGCTAATAAACAAAAAGCATTACTTGTATTGATTTTTGTAATATAACCGCTTCCAATTAAATCTCAAGAAAATTAATTTTTTTTAAAAATTACTAAACCCACAAGATAAAATTATTCTCTTGGTTTAATCTTTATCCTTAATTGGAATAACCTAACAAAGAGACAAATTTTATCAGGGTGCATGACAAATAAACTAACATTGATGTTCTTATTACAAGCAAACAATACATTCTTCTTTATGTTCTTGTACAGTATTTCTAAATTCTGTTTATCTTACAGGGATACATACCTTGAACAGACTGGTTTAAAGGTGGGTTGGCAGATATGTCAGTACTTTTCGTATTTTTAAAAAATATTTTACCATTTCGGAGTTCCTTTTTTCCAAATGAAGCCTAATGTTTAAGATAATATGGATGCAATACTCTGCTTTATGGCTAAATTAAATCTTTTTAAGTATAATTTTTTTGTATTTATCTTTGTTAACTTAGGCTGTTGTTTGCTGTGTTGTACATTGGTCTCTACAGTGGAGACAACCTTGGTTTTGGTGTGTAGTGCTGTGGTTATCCACTAGAGAATATTGCCTATCCTCCACCTCAAGAGCTTTGGCATTTCCAACTCTGGCAAGGAAATCCCTACTAGCTTTTCATTTTTAGATATGGAAGAAAACCAATACAACTGGCTGGTGAAGAGAAGTGAGAACCAATGCTTGGGAGGTAGGCTAAACCAGTTGACCTTGACTGGGAAATGAACTTTGGGCCCTCAGCCATGGCAGTCCAATAGTCTATCACTAAGCCACTGGCTGCCTCGCCTGGGCTGTCTCTCCATACCTGTACCAGTTGGTGGTGATGTGACTGAGAAAAAGGACTTGGCAATCCCATGAGGAGACACCTAAATTATTTTGATTAATTTAAAAGAAACTGGGTAACCAAGTAGCCTGAAATTGAATAATCTGGAG
The DNA here is from genome assembly GCA_018389105.1 of Nautilus pompilius. Taxonomy (NCBI): domain Eukaryota; kingdom Metazoa; phylum Mollusca; class Cephalopoda; order Nautilida; family Nautilidae; genus Nautilus; species Nautilus pompilius. Next base: position 465,848 of record JACATO010000673.1, read on the forward strand.
AGTAAACAAACTATACTTGTTCACATCCACTTTGGTTTTAAAGTGGAATGTATGTAGATGCCAAGCTAGCACTGACTAAATCAGACAAACGGTAATTACTCAGCATTTATTTAATGTAATATTTTGATGTTAATTTTTGTGAAGATTTTATTAAAATGTGCCACTATAATAGTACAAGGTGCTTTTGAGTGGTAGGAGAATTCATAAAAAGCTTCATTATCAGTATTCATTGCACCCATCATTTAATTAGACACACACTTCAGATCATGCTGAAAATGAGTTTCTGGAGCCAAATTTGATCCACTTTTGAATCTTTTACAGTATGATAACATCTTGAAATGGTGATTTTTTTTGCAGAATGACACTACATATGCTGCAATTTTGCGATTATTTCTGCACTTGGCTTAAATGTTAAAATGACTCCCAACCTAGTGTAATTTCATGCCACCCCTCAACAGGCCTGAGCTTGATGATGGTCATTTTCAGTGATGTACTGGTGTATCCTACGACAAATGACAATAACCTGTTTCAAAACATTTCATTCAACTGACGAATATCTTAAATTTACATTCTTTACACTGTTTCACTGTGTGTGTGTGTGTGCAAGAGTTTTTGACAATCATTTAGCTTACCTGTGCATGTGAAGCATGCATCCTACAATGCTGGTGGTGTATGCTTGTGAGCTGGCTCAGAAAAGTTGTACATAGCTTGTCATTGCGGATAAGGTATATGGAAACATTTTGGCCTTTGCCCTTGGCAAAATTCAGAAAGGAGAAGCCATCAGAATTTTCTTGGAAATCAAGAAACTAGTGCTTGTCAAAAGTCTAGCAGAAAAAAAATGGCTGCTTTCTGGACCAATAACACACTAAACCATGAGAACAAACCATGCGAACCCACCATCCATGGTTATAACAGGTGTCTTCAAACTATCAATATTTAAGATTTAACAAAATCCTGGGCATTGCTAAAACACTTTTTTTCATAATATATTAAATATTTTTTTGCATAGTTTTATAAGAATGAAACACTGTTTTTTTTTTAAGTTATATGTCAGTATTATTTCAGATTTGTTTTAATTTTTTTTAGTAAACACATCTGCATTTTTATAATCTGCTTTTGAAAAATAACACTGGTAAAAATAAAGAATTAGTTTTATACTATGGCTTTTTGTTTCATCTTTTTTTCCACCACTAGGCTTTTACTTGTATAACTAAAATATGCATCCTTGTTGTGAACTGTGAATATAGTGTTTAGTGCAGAATTTTCTGGATTCTGGCAAAAAAGAATAGCGACAACAAAGCAGAACACCTAGCTAAGCTGGTATAATTGGGAGATTAGAGCAGGCTAATAGTGGATTATGTAAGAATGCATGGAGGTGGTATTATTTGTATAGTAAGTGGCCATTGTGCAGAAATTGTATGTATGAGATGTCTTGATATTCCCCAGTTATAGAATTATATGATCATTTATCCAATCTGTTTCATTATTCTGAAGACTGTAAATTCCATAATAATTAAAATTAGAAAACAAAAATGAAAAAGATCTACTGTTAAAAATATTTACAGAAAGAATGTATGCATGCCATCAAAAGTTGTGATGCACATTATTAATAGAAAACTTTGGAAAAAATGCTGATGTTTGGCTTAAAATGCACAACTTTATTTGATGTCTAGCTATCGTCATTTCAAAATTGTTTTTTGTACTGGCTGAGATTCCATGGATGCTAATGCGTTTTAGTAATCATGAATTGGAATCAGTGGTAGAAAGATTGTACTAAGACATCAGTTCATAAGAGAGAATCAGATTTCCAAGTATGATACCTAATGGTAGTTACAACTCCAACTTAAAAGACTTAGAGATCATCTATACTAAAACTGAGGTGACTTGGATCTTTGGTTTGGCAAATCTAAGTTTTCCATGTGAATTCAGTAGGGACTAAAACAAATACAGGTTAACTTAAACTTATTATTAATCAAACAGTGCACAAACTGATAAATAGGAAAATAGTTTACAGACACACATTACAATAGTTTGATAGTTTATGGCACAAGATTGTGACATTTAGCCAGGCACCAGTGGATGACACAGACAATAGAGAATCACAGCTGTTTTTGAAGGTGTCAGTGAAAGGCAAGCAGAAAGGAGTTAGATGTGGGAATCTTCAGCTTCAACTTTGGTGAGTTTTTGATTCTCAGCAGTAGAATAATTTTCTGAGCACAAAACGGTTCCTTGTAAAGTAGAAGAGTCTTAGGACTTCTGATGTTGTCTTTCTGCTAGATTTGTTACTGTCTTTTATTCTTGTCCTTAACACAAGAATACAAAGCTGCCACATTCTCTAGGCTTTTTTTTTTTTACTTGGTGTAGAGTATGGCTGCTGACCATTGTCAGGGAAATTAAAATTAAATGCCATAAATGAACACCAGGGAGTCTCCTAAGGGCATCCAAGTGAGCCTTGCCACAGCACCAAGATTAGTTTGGTCTTTACAAGTTAATTTCTAGTATGTTGAGGTCAAATTCCACAACATTCTTCTTCAGACCAATGTGACTGGTGCAATAGAGAAGACATCAGTATGCATGGCTAGATAAGTCTGCATTTTTTAAACAGTTAATAATTACCTTGAAATCATCCACTTAACCCTATACTAATGGATTGATGATACTGTCCATATTAATTGCACCCATATCTGCTGCTGAATTGTACAAATAACAACCATGGATTTTTCTTTAAATAAAATCCAACAGAACATTTTCAACACACAACTGAAGATACAATGTTATAACCTAGCACACAAGCTCAATGCATAACATGATATTGTTTAGGTCAAGTTTTTAAAAAAACAAAAAAAAAATTACCAAGTATAAAATGTTTATTTTTGTAGGTGATTGTGACTGTGAAGTGTTAATTAGATATAGCACTAACAAAATATACTGCTCACAAAAATAGATAAATAAGAAAAAAGCTTTTTCCAAGCCTGTAGTGTTTGTATGGTTGGTTCATGCATGTGCAATATCTGGTTGAAGTGGAGCTACACACTGATCTAAACTTGATGAAAAGCTTGTTGCCAATGGAAGCTATGAAAACTAAAGGACTATCTGAGATAAGCATCCAAAATGGCAATGATGCTAGTCTGAAAATTATTACAGACAAATTCACACAAAAGATTTTAATGACGTGACCCTAAGTTTGTACATATATGGTATCAACCAAATTGGATGATCCAGCTGTCATTGTGAGATGTTATACCATTCTTCAACCAGTGCCACTTTTAGCTGATCAAGAGACTCGACAGACTTGGTGACCACAAACATCTCCCTAGGATGTCCCAAACATTCAATCAGATTTAACATGCAGGCCACAATGTGAGAGTTGTTATGAACCTGAAGAGTGGCATTGGCAATGTGCAGTGCAAATGGGTGTTGTCAGCCATAAAGATGTTGAAACCTTTCTGTTGGGCTAGAGGGACAACTACAGGTATAATGAATGATCTCATCACTGTATCTGACACCAATAATGGCACCTCTCTTAATCATGACACAATCAGTTCTTTGGCTAACTTGAACACCAGCCCAAACTGTCAGACTTCCCTCCACAAAACCAATCATACTGGATAATAGTAGTTAGAAGTGCTAAATCTTGGTTCAAGACTCTTAACTCTTAACCTGTACATCATTGATATCTAGACAGAATCTAGACTTGTCATGAAATGAAAATATCAAAGTTTCAATTTCTAGTTGTGATGATATGTCACCCATTGAATGCATAGCTATCAGTGGTGTAGGGTTAGAATGCACAATAGTGGTATCCTGGACTACATACCACTAGCATGAATCCCATTGCAAAGTGTCAAAATTTTATGGTTAGTTGGTCTTTGGAGGTTATTTTGGAGAAATTGTTCTGCTGAAAAAGTTTCTTCCAGCAAAGCTGACAATATAATGATCCCCATAGGGAGAAGTTATAACATTTGGCAAACCTGAATGAAATCTCTCCATGACCTGGCCAGTCAGTATCTAGTTATTTCCATAGAAATGACACTGATGAACGTTGTACTGGAAAGCAACGGCAAGTCTGCATAATGCTTGCTTGATCCATCCTGATTGCCTGAACCACCTCATTTAGTGTTAAATGATTTCTAGACATTCTAAAACTTACATCATGTGGCCAGTTTATAGAGGAAATGATAATGGGTTGTGTGCAAAGATGTATGCAAATTGAGAGGAAATGAAATGTTTGAAATGTACCACAAAAGCACTGCAACCTTGGAAATGCTTGGTGCTAATTTTCTGTGAGGAGTATATGTTAAAATTTAAACTTTTACTAAATATGGCATTTTAAAGTTATTATACTAGGATTGTTCAAATGAAACCCAGCCAGATACCATTATGATGATGCTATTTCAGACAAGTTTCATTTGAATGTTTGTCCATAGTAGGTATGTAAGCAGCAGAGATTAAGAAAGATGAAATTTAATGATGAAAATTGGATTATCTAATTACCATATTTCAAATCAAGGACTTTTTTAACAAAGCTGGTTTGAAAATAATTGAATGACTTGCCACTACATAAGAAAGTCTATAATAGAAGCCTGTTATATTTAGAGCTTTTGTTTCACTGCAATCCCCCCAACACATTACTAACTAGCGAGTAGAGTGACAACCTTATGTTGGTAATCTTAAGGTGAGAGGTTTGAATCCAACTGAGAGCAGTTGTGATAATTTTCTTACTTTTTTTTATCAGCACAGAAAAAAAATTGTGATTGATGTGCATTAGAGCCCTTACTACAGTTAAATAAGACTGCACGTACAATTATAGTTGCTTTTTGCTTAAGTAATGTCTTGTGGCGTGGTGTGGTGGTTAGACTATTGGAGTGCTGATGTTGAGGGTCTAAGTTTGGTTTCTACAAGGCACAGACTCATGCAAGTTTCTTCCAAGCTCACTAGTTTCCTCTCACATCTAAAAATGAAGTTCTAGTAGGGATTGTTGGTAGGTTTGTTCATGGGTAGTGTGGAAAGATTATAGGAGCCCAGCACGCGATTACCATCTTTTCTCCCTAGTTTATTTTGGATTATAAATGTGATCCAGCACTCTCGACCTCCACCTGATGGATGGCACATGCTGACTGTCTTGAGAAATAATTTAGGGTCACTTGTATTACATCCACCATCTCATCCGCTTCATTAGTTTGTTGTTGTTGTTTTTTTTAACTCTTTACATTTATTTACTTCGTTTGTCGTTTTCTTTTAATGCCATTTATTATTATTATTATTATTATTATTATTATTATTATTATTATAAGAATCTTCTTGCTGGCTTCACAGAAAACTAAGCCTAACCCCATATGCATCACCTCCGCGGCCATCTAAAAGAAACTTAATTAATAGCTTCCGGAGTAGATACCTTAGTCAGATCTCTCATGTCAGACAATGTAACAAAGGAGCACAGATTGACTACAACAGTCCGGAAATAAACTTGCATTGGTTACATTAGGGGAATGCCTGACGACAAAGATTTCTCAACAAGGAAATGAAAACCAGAGAGGAAGGAAATAGACGCCGCTTAGGTGCGAAAAGCCCTGACAGAACTGAACACGTCGACTGATTACTGCCTTATACGGCACAATAAAACTTAACTTATTTAACATCATTTATTATTGGATGAAATAAAACAAATTTGTTGTTTTTTAATAAATTCATTTCATTTTTTTTAACAAGTATTTTCATTTATATATGCTGTCCCTGACCGTTCCCATATTATTTCTTTTAAAAGGCCGACATTGACCTTAGAGGACGACGAGGGCGGTGACGACCCAGTGAGAGTCGTGCTTGACATTATAAATATATTTTATTGTGATCGCCGTGTAAGACCCGATCATTAATGTGTTTTCCCCTTTTTCTGTTTTTGAGCCTAATTCAAGGCCTGAGTGGACATTCCGGTAAGTTTATTTTTGCGTAAAAAATGTCTACCACTACTAGGCGCGAGTAATACAGTAATACGGTGTAGTAGTGTATAGATAGATAGATCTTCAACTACAGATCCTTGTTTTCTTAACACTTCATAATTACCACCATCTCTACACAGCCCCGGCGGCATGGGCGGGCGTTGTGGGTCGGGGCCTGCCCCCAATGTGACAACTACAATGATCGAGAAAACTTAATGCCCGTCCAGGAGTTTGTTTCTCCCGCGCCGGGTCTGTGTCTACATCATTTCATCTCATAATGCTTATAGTAAAATAGTCACATGTTATCAGACGAGAAGGTGTTAGAACTTTTGTATTTCTTGTAATGGAACACTTAGGTCTCCAGGATGTACGGTACTTATGATATTATTGTGCACACTGTCTGTCCAAACAGCCAGTCTCTTATGAGAAGTGCTGTACAAATATGGAGTTATTTTTACCACTGGTGTTTTCAGATTGTGAGCCACCCCAGGGGATACCGGATGCTGCTCATAATGGATCGGCCAATGTTTCTACCTTTCCTGATAAAACTATCTTAAAATATACTTGTAACTACGGCTTCACGCACCGGAGTAACCCTTATACAACATGTACAGAGGGGAATTGGACCGCTATTTTCCTGCGGTGCATACGTAAGTGACCTCCAAATGCATGACGTGGAGTGAGTTCCAGCTCCATCGTAGTTTGCATCTTTTGCTTTACACACTTTAAGATGTTAAAAAACAGCTTTTATTTAAAGACCTGTTTTGCTATAATTCATCGTTATCCTCTGACTTTGATTGAAAGTTTTTTTTTTATTTATAACACAGACACACGCGATGAAGACAAAACAGTGGTAGTTTTAACTAAATTGTAAAACGTATGAAACAGGTATTGATTTTCTTTTCTTTAAAGTGAGTCGGAAATAAAAAAGACTGTGAATGTAAAAATCAATTCTCACATTTAAAATGGCACGCTAAAAATACCATAAATATTTAATTTACATCAAAATATTGATGTACACAGTTTTAAAAACTAACAAAAACAAAAAAAAGTATCCTCAAAAGATATTAAGAAATCATCATTCATCATCATCAGGTCACTGGACCTTCACTGTAAGAGGGAAGCCTCCACATTTCCAAAACAAAATTATTAGAAAGGTAAGTCAAGAGTTCCACAGCAACTCAATCCAAATTGGTAGAGGAGGAATTTGCCTCAACAAGGGAAACCCTACTAATATCTTTTTTAGACATGGGAGGAAACCAGAATGCCCAGAGAAACCCACAGCTTGCTGAGAAAGAGGATGGAGAAGAAAACATACCTTGGAGATACAAACTGAGTTGGTCCTGAGCAGGATTTAAACTCGGGCCCTCTCAATCTTAGTATTCCATTAGTTTAATCCCCTGGATTACTATGTCAACCTGAATAAGCATTAAAATTAGACAAATCAGCTAGTTTTATAACTGAAACCAAAACATGCAACTTATATAGAGATGAAATTTGTAGCTATTTTATGGACATCATAGAAATCCAAGAAAGTTTTTAAATGCATATCTAATTTTCCTAAAGTTAAGGCATTTTAAAATAGTGGGTTTATCATCAAGTTTCAGGTTCTGTATGCAGATAAAAGTTTTTGATGAAACAGATTTACTGTAAATAATAATATTTATATTGTAAAGTTTTGATAAAGTTTTAATGAAAATACAGTTTTGCTCAATATTACTGAAGCAAACTTTTATTTTGAAAAGTAATAGCCACTGGCAGATTTATGCAGAGATATTTCTGGTGAGTTGCCCACCCTTTCTGCTGTCATTTGACTGTGCTTGTTTGTTTTTTTTTAGTGATTGATGTGGTCGCTGAATGCATTGGCAAAGTTCACTTCCTGTCTTTTTAACAGTTTGTTTCAAAAGATTTATTTTTTGAGGAGGAAACCAGTGAAATAGAAATATCTAACCCCCAAAGCATTCAGTGCTGTCTGATTGGTCACTTTTCCATCCATAGACCAATGAAACATATAAATTTTACCCCTGTTTATCAATTGCCATATTGAATTTTGCAAATAAAGATGATGTTTCACAAGAAAAGACTAAAATTGTAGTCAACTTTGTTTATTTCCATACAGACATCAGGTAATTAAGCTATTTTTAATGTTTTATAAAGTAATTATTCATTTTTTGCCTCAATTTATATCTCATTTTTTAAAATTATGCTATTTGTAAATTACCAAGAAAAAACATGAATGGTAGTCTAATACATTAACAGATTTTACTCTGTTAATAATGTGCATATTATGTCCTTATGTGGCATATAGTTCTTAATTGGGATGTGCTACATTTGGGATGCACTGGTTCTGAGCTAGAGATAGTTGAAATTGATATATGCTTTATGTAGGATATGCACAATAAATCTTGAGCATATATCTGATGTTTCCTAATTCATCATCAGCCATTCAATAAATAAGTAGGAACTTATAGACAATATAAATTACCACTGAAATATGTACATACACTATTTTATTACATAGAAATGTAACAACTTAATAATCTATCATCTGTTAATTTTGTACAATAAAACTTTTGGCATTCACATAGTAAAGTTTGTTTTTTAGAATATATAACTATACTCATACATGTTACAAACTCATTCAAGCATAGATTATATAAGGGATGTTGCAGTACTTGTGATCAATTTTTAGATTTTTAACCACATTTTCAAATCAGTGTAACTTTCCATATGAAAGAGTAATGTATGTTCATGCATTTTTAAAACACTCCCCAAGATCTATTTAAATCTGAGTTCAAGAGTTTTTTGAAAACGTTTTAGTAGTATTTCCAGACTTTGTCTTTCAAACATAATATGATCATTTTGTCTTGATTTTCTATGTCCTTTGAAGTGTCATGTTGCAAGCACTAGTCTGGCATCATGCATGTTCTCAGAAGTTTGTTTGCAATGTTAAAACATCAGCTCCACAATAGCAAAGTTGCCATTGAATATTTACACAACCTCATCAACCTGAAGTGGGTAAGTGAAACATTACATCTTGATTTCACCTGTCTGGAGGTGGTGGGGCAAAAATTTAGAAGAAACTGATTTTGAACTAAAGCATACTACATTGGATGGCACATTTGATGTTTGGTTAGAAGTTTTGCAAACTCACATAGTGCACCGATTTGGATAGATCTCAGAGAAAACATTAAAAAAATATATGTCAGTATACCGTATTTTTCGGGTTATAAGTCGGTGTTGAGTATAAGTTGAATAGGTCAGTTTTCCAAGCGTTCATTCACATATAAGTCGAAGTTGTGTATAAGTCGATAGTACGATCATACTTTTGTACAGTAATAACAGCATAAAATTTCTGTCGGGGTTATAAAACAGTGGTAGTGGATAACATCAGAGCGAGAGATTTGGGGAAGGCAAGAGTTTTTGGCAAAAGAAAGAGAACGAAGCATATTGTGTCAAAAAAAGTCTTGAAGCTGATCTTCGACATTGGTCCATCTCACTTTGCAACCACGGTTTGCTTTTATCAGTTTGTCATAATGAATCTGCTTTTTGCCAATCGCGAACACATTTTTTGCTAATGCCATTCTGCTGCCATATTTTCAGCAAAATTCACCACTTCCAGTTTAAAAGATGCAGTGTATGCTTTCCTTTTTTTTTATAGCAGGAATTTTCAAGTAAGGATTGATATTTTTTTCAATTTTGGCAAATTGAAGCTCCCCCAATGATATCTGTCCCTTCTAAGCACTAAATAAAAGGGAGGTAACTGAATCTGAGTCAGCATGCACCCACATGAACGTACAATTATACATAAATTTCCCCGTGATACTTAAGGGTCCCATGTTCCCTGTATCATGATTTCATCCGTATAAGTCGATGATCAGGCCCTTGCAGAAGAAAGTATCAAGCTATATGCTGAAAAATATGGTACTTTGCTTTTTTATACAGAAAGTTACACAAATTTGAAAATGTGGTTAAAAATCTCTAAAAATTGATGGCAAGTATTCCAACATCCCTTGAATAAAGTAAACTCCACTATCAAGGAAAAGTGTAGTTCTATATTTGCTTGCATTTTTTGCATTATAATTATTTACTTATTCTATTTTGTTTATTTTAATTTTGCCAACTTTGTGTGCACTCCCACTGCCAGCCAGACCCAGTGCGGGAGAAACAAATTCCTGGACAGGCATTAAATTTTCTCAGGGGGCACAATGATTTTTTAACGCAACTTAAGAAAAATCATAATAGAAAGACAGGGGCCATGGCCTGCAACTAAAAGACTCTGACCACAACGCCTGTGGTAGCACACTACAAGGACTGGACAGTGACTTCGGCCGGATGCGCACTAGCCAGCTTGGCTTTAGGCCAACTTGGGCTCCAACAAATTGGTGCAGATAGACCTAATGAGAGATTTACGAAGGCGGGCTGGGCTGGGCCACTTTGCATAAAATGAGGGGGTTGTTACATTGAGGGTGGGCTTGGACCCACAATGCCCGCCCATGCTGCCACATCACCAAGTGTGCCCATCTTCAGAAATTATAGAGCAAACAGAGCAAGATAACTTTACAACACAGCAGGTGCTGGCTTTCTTCCATCAGGGTCTACTTTGGATGAAGCAACAGGCTGACACATCACCCTCCCAGTTGGTTGCTCTGAAAGAAATGTCAGTTTGTTGAATTAAAACTGCAACCAGAGTCGGAGATCACCCACCTTCAAACTATATCCAATGCACTACAAATCTGAACATCCTAACCAAGAAACATTTTCAACTTATCTGATGTTCCTTCGACTGATTATAGAAACCTGTGCTCCCTCAAACGTAATATTATCTGGCAAAGAATATAAAGATAAGAGAAAGAAGAGTGTCTCCTTCAAGCTCTGCTGCCAGAGAAAATGGTTCAGAGAGTACCACTGGTCAGCTTACAGTCTCTCCACAAGAACTAGCATGCTTGGCATGTTGTCTTTTCCCATTTGATGGCAAACTTGAAAGGGCAGAAATCCTTTTACTACTGAGTATTACATCATATCGAAAGCAAAAAATGAAAGGGTTTATTGCAACAATAAATTGGCCAGAAGGTTGAATTGACAGTATCCTAGCTATAGAAGAGCAGAACACGGAGGAGAAAAATAGTAAATTGCAAAATAAATTATCAGAGCCCTAATATTGTGTGGCAGAGATGATGTTTCACTGAGAGGCCACCATGATGACCACCTTTGCAGTGAGTGATCTGGAGAATAAGGGCGTATTTTCTGAGATGTTGTGACATGATTTAATCAGGTTGCACTGCACTAGAAGAACACTTTCAGAAGTCTCAAGAAATTGTATCTATGCTTCTAAGTCAGTGCAAAATGAACTTCTGGATTTCATCGGGTGGTCCACCAATCTCTCATAGTGCAGAAGATTAAGGAACAAGGAATTAGGTCTCTCTACTCGATAAGTGCAGAATAAGTCAGATGTAACCAACTAGTAGTAACTTGCATTGGTTGTTTGCTTCATCAAGAATGGGGCACCAAAAGAACAACTTTTTACTTTCTTGCAGTGCAAGAACATTACTGAAAAAACAATCGCACATAGTGCTGTGATGTCTACACTAAAGGATGTTGGACTCGATCCAAAAGATTGTAGGTTTCAAAACTGTATTGGTGTCCAATAGCCAGATTTAATGCTGTAGAAGGAGAGGGGAAAGAGTGACCTTGTGGTCAGTATTTTTGGAGATGCTGAACTGCATGCTTCAGGAAATGAATCACAGGTTTGATGAAATAGCCCAAACTGCTCTGCTGAGGTGTTGCTTGTTACCATCAAATGTTAACCAGCTTACACCAGAAAATGAGAGCAAATTATAGATTTCCATCGCAGAAACCATCCATCAACAACAACAGCTAGACAGGAATCGCTGCATTAAGACCCTGTGGAGGAATGTGGTTACCAAACCACAACGATCCAGCGCATGCTACAGCTGGAGTCCTGGTAGATTTACAAACAGTCACAATGCTTCAAGTTATGGTGCTGGCTCCAGTTAGTAGTTCCCGTGTAGAAAGGGCAAATTCAACCCTGAAGTTTATGAAGTCAGACGAATGAAAACTGATTTAATTTACTTTTACTTTTGCTTGTTGAGATATAGAAACGAACTTAGATATGATTATTAACACGTTCTCCTTAAGATGGCCAGTACACATGCAGCCACAACTTACCTTTAATTAATATACTGTTATAAAATTGGTATCTAATTTATATTTGTCCAGTTATTTTTTTATTCAATTATTTATTATTTTCCATAAAATAGAAATTAAGTTAGAATATATTTTGTTGTGTTTCCATTTATCCTCCAATTGTAAAATAAAAAGTAAGGTATACAAAGATGCATTATTATATAATATAATAATAAATTAAAAAAACAAAATAAAAAGATATTATGTTACAAAAATGTTCTGCATCAAAAAGCAAATTTTCTTATTGACCAGGTCTTCTATGCCAAGATCTGCAGTGTTATGGGAAGACCCTTCCAAACCTTTTATCTTTTCCAACTAGACACCTTCCCTAATGTTTGGATCTCCCACTGATAGCTACAGTATAACTAACAGAATAGATAAATACATTACCACGAGAAATAGCAGGTATGATAAAAAAAATATATTACTCAAATTTATCAAATTATTCTTGAAAAACTTACATTTTTTTTACATGTGAAAATAGCTCCTTTAGCTTTTATTGCTGTTCTGCAGATTTTAGGTATTTCATCTGAACATTTTTGAAAGTATTCTCATATAATTCTCTCATTTATCCTACAACCTTCCAAAGGTTCTAGGCACCCTTTTTTGTAGTTAGCAATCCAATTGGTCTCGTGTTCTATGGGAGACAATTCATATGATTGAGTTGGCAACTGCATTAACCTATTCTTCCAGCCTCTCTGCCTTAAGCAGTTCATATAAAGTCTGGATGAATGTTATGAATTATTTTTCTACTGGAAAACAGATTTTTAACCCAACCAGACGATGTACTGAAGCAAGCACACACTGCCATCAGTTTTGACATCACCAGCTATATTTCATGTAAAGCACCCTCCACCACCATTTTATTTTTCATTGCTTTACTATGGGCATTAGGCAAACAGCAAGAAATTGTTCTTCATTTCAGCAATGAACATAAAGTCAGGGTTTGGAGCCAAATATTTCAAAGGTAGATTTATTGGACTAGAACAGTTTCTTTTGATTCCTATTTTTCCCAGTTTATCCTTTTAATTTTATTTTGATATTTCAACAGAAGCTTTTGTACAACACATTGTCCTCCAAACCAAATTCCTTTAGCCTGCATTTGTCATTGGACTCTAACATGAGATGGGTGTGACTACCATTGAGCTTTGCACCTTGATGTAGTAATCTCTGCAATTGATGTTACTCGCTTGTATCTTCAACCCTGTCATTAGATACCAGGCTATATTTGTCCCTTTTGGATAATACATTAAAAAAAAAAACCTGGCAGAGGAGGGTAATAACAGTCGTCTTGCCTTTTTGAGAACACTTCCTTTCTTGGTGTAGACAATTTTTTTCTCATTGGTTTTTCCTTCCTTTTGGCCATACTACAAACATTTACACTGGCAGTACAGCCCACAGAGGCTGCCTTAAATAGCTGACAACACTTGTTTAGCCATTTGTCCATTGACTCAGGAATACCAAGCATCCATATGCTAATTTGCTTTTTTTTTCTTAACTAAATCACAATACTAGAAAAATGGTGTTCTTGGAATGTACAGATCTCATATATCTGTTGAGATTGCCACAAAAAATGGTTGTCTTCTGTTTTTAATGCTTATTTTAAATAACATGATGGTGATTAATTAGGCAGTGCACATTTCAACTGAATGCCAAGAAACACACAACTCTATAATATTTGAGCAGCACTGCATCTTGAATCATTTTCAGAATAGTGTCTATACCCCTAAAGCGATAATTGTGCAGTACATAACTTTTTGAATTATTTTTAAATGTAAAAGGTATTAGAAGAATATTTTTAATGCAGATTGTTATCTTATTTTTGAATGACCATCTGTTAATTCTTGCAATGCTAATATTTAACAACAACTGTATTTTCTAAGAATTGATTTTGAATGATGTCATAAATTTAAACTGAGTTTATATTCTAATTTTTTTCAGGGATCACCTGTAGTCCACTATTAATCACCAATGGAAAGATTTTAGATTCAACTTTTACATATGGTTCAACTGTGAGGTTTCAGTGTTATGATGGATATGAGCTTAAGGGAAACAATGTTCTGACTTGTATGGGAAACAGAAATTGGGATTATCATGTTCCTACCTGCGAAAGTAAATAAAACTAAATGATTTTTAAAAAAAAAATCTATAATTAATACTTTTTGAAATACGGTAAACCCTGGATATAGCAGCACTATCTAACGGCAAATGTCACAGCTCTGGTGGCAGAAATGGCAACCAACTTAAGTTTGTTTACAGTCTCCATCTTGGAAGTGCGCAGAGCTCATTTCTCTTGTCTTTTATCATACAATAACTTTTGCACCCCTCAACAGTGGCTCCTAAATTTGACAAAGCAAGTACTGGAGAAAAGCAGAGATCTACACTTGATGTTGTCAATAAAATTTAAATAGTCAAGAAATTAGAAAAAGATGTAAGCAGGAATGTTTTGATGTGTAAGTACAATGTTGGTTTGTCGTTTGTTCTCCTGATGCAACAGTTGAAACAACACCACCACCAGAGCAGCAGCAGGTAACAGAAGAGAAGTAAATAGTTCTGTGTAGTGTATAATTGTTTTTTTATGTCTATGTAACATGTGCATACATTTTAAAAATATAATTGTTTTATTCGTGCATATGTTCCATATATAACTTGTTGTGCATGGATTATGTTGTATTTACGCATATTTTCCATATGCAGCTTGATGTAAGTGCATGTTTTGAATATTTTGATTAAACTAGCAGCATATACACTTCCATTTTATATTCTACTTATTTACACCTCCCTTATACCTTCCTTATATGGATGCTCCATATAACAATATTCGATATAACAGTATCCCCGATTCCTGAGGGTGCCGTTATTTACAGAGTTTACTGTAGTGAACACAAATTGATTTGAAAATTTTCTTAAATGATGATTACACTCATAAAAGCAGACATGTTACTGCTGTTTCTTGCTGTTACATATATAGTACTTGTATAGAGAATTAGTTAGTACTTGGGAGGAGGCAGAGTTCTCGCAAGCAGAAAGCTTTTTGGTAAGTAAATTAGTGTAGGAAATAACACATCAAGTTAAAAAGCTTTCATATTAAACCTAAATAATAACGTGTAATCTTTTATTTAGAAAACCTAACAAATAATGGCAAGATTTCGAAATACAATGGCTGATATTATAGTTAAATGCCCAAAATATTATGGAACTGTATTGAGTTTAGATCTAAGATTAGTGTAATGAGATTGTTTAAAAAATTGTTTTAAACAAAAAATGTTAGAAGACATACGCAGTTATTAGAATTTATTTATTTCATAGTTTTGCCAACTTTTTTTGAGGGTTAGATATTTAAATTATTTTTAAAATAACTGCCACAACTGCTATAAATTGTGATGTTAAAAACTATGTAAAAAGTATAAACATCATCTAAATATTGGCGGTAACACTTTTTCTTTGGCCTTTATATTTGCATTGTACAGTTTTTTTAGCTGACAAATAATCTTTGAGCTATGAATCAGCTTCACTCTGTTTACTGTTGGGAAATGCTCAGCATAGTTTCTACACATACAAATAGCAGATAGTTTTCTAATATTTTATTCCTGGAAGGATTGTACTGTTTAAATCTGCATTTACCTGAAGAAAAAAAGACAGTGGTCATTTTTCACCCTTTTGATGTTGACTTTTAATCAGTAAAGCGATTTTGTTGAAACTTTTTTTTAATGTTTCACATGGGCACATTAAAAAAAACACACACACTAACTTCACTAAGGATGATCATTTTCTGTTTTTTGTTGTTTTCTGAAGTTATGTCCTGACAGAAAAGCTTCAGGATTGGGAGAGGGGTTTGAAGAATCCAGAATGCTTACCTTATTTACTCACTTGTTCAGATGGATTTTTACAAAATGTAGTCTGACTATCATAGTAGAAAATCATGATTACTGCTTATTTTGTGAGGGTTTTTATTCTTGTCTTTCAGTATTAAAGTGCCCCGTTTTAGAAGCTCCCAGTAATGGACGAATTATTAATCCAAAAACAGTTTACCATTACGATTTTTTGGCACATTTTGCCTGCGCTCCAGGCTTCAGATTAAATGGTACAGCTTCAGCAAAGTGTTTGGCTAGCAAAACATGGACTCCTTTACCCTCGTGTGATGGCAAGTATTATAATTCATTTTTTTATTTATATTATTGTTCTCTTGTTTCCGTTATTATTATTAGTAGTAGTAGTAGTATTATGTTGTTGTTATCAGCTGAATATTACATTATCTTTGCTTGGTATTTTCGCTTAACAAAGGATTACACCAAAAGAAGGTGATTCAGTACTTAAAAAAGAAAAAAAAAGACATCAAAAATATTTTTAATAAATAGGTAAAGTTGGAATTGAAGATTTTCAGGAAATTAACAGATGAAGAAAGTGGTTTTTTCTTGTTTAAATGTATTATAAATTATGGGCCTCTCACACAATATGATTTCTCTTTTGTTTTTATACTTGTTTGCATGAATACACCCATAGGAATTATACCACTATGCATTTAATAGCCCACAATTAACCCTTTGATAATTGTCAAGAAAACATGAGAGACCACAATTTTTTATTTTGTGTTAACTTTTTTTTTCCTTCAAAATATTTTTAATATTTAAAAATTGAATCAGCTTTTAGTAAAAAATATAAAATACAGTACACAGGTTACAGTTGAGTATCCAATTCATTCACATTCTATTACTATAGCATTCTGGGACAGCTTATTCACGATAAATTCAGCCTTGGTAAAAAATTTAGCTATGTGGATAGCCATCTCTGTATGGAGAGTCAATGGACCACGTCTGATCGGTGATTTTCTTTTGCCAGAGTTGCCATAATAATAAGCTGATCTTGTAAATAATCCTCAACACAGCCACTATGACTCAAATTGTCTGGGAAAGTTGAGGCTATGAAACAGATTTTTCTTCTTTATGCTGATATATCAATGACAGCCTATTGATGTGAGTGTGCTATTCTTTCTGCATTTCATCTCAAAATATTTTCTCAATGCAAGAAAAACAGCATCAGTATATCTATATAAAGGAATTTTCCAGCTGAACAACTGTGAATTGTGTACTTGTATTTTTTAATTTTAAATCATTGATAAATATTATAATTGCTATTTACTCCAAATTAACTTTTTGTTTGATATTTATTCTTATAAAAAATTAAAAAGTATAATTGGTTCTTAAAAATATATTTGTAATTCATTTTGTAATATTTATAGCATTACATGATTACTTATCTTTTCAAACTTTTTGTTTAAAAAAAGGCATTTGTCACCTACCCAAATTCTTTTTTTTTCTTTTCAAGTTATTATTTTTAGATCAGTAATGAAAGAAAAAGGCAGGTGTGTGTTTTAAAGTGATACATGTAGTTTAACCATGTGAATACTGGAATTTCAGAAATTATATGTGATGAGCCAGGACCTCTGTGGCTAGGAACAATTTCTGGAGATGGAAGAAAATGGGGAACTGTGATTAATTTTGAGTAAGTCATTTTGGATGTGTGCATGTTTTCCATCCCCACTCTCTTGTTTTTTCATCTAAATGAGACTGATTAACTGCAGTGCAGTTCTGTTAATAATAAATCAAAGTGGTCAGTATATTTTCAAATGCCAGGTTAGTTTGTGAGGATAACTACAGCAGTTAGTAGGTCATCAGTCCAAGACCAGGCCAAGCCACTTGTAGAAGTTAATATGTATACTGGAAAACATACACTACAAGTTAACATCATTACACTGAAAAAAAAAACAGTTCTTCTTGGGGCAAAATTTTGATGATTGTGAAATGAAGGATCACTGAAACTACTACTAATAAGATGATGAGAATGCCCAAACTAACCCCTTAGTTTTTTAATGTACTTTACAACAAATACATCATTTATTTATAATTATTTTATTTTACTAGGATATTAATAGTATTTTTTTATATTTATATATTTTTAAACTGTATACAACTGCTGTAACTTAGATTAAAATTATGCATGAAGGATAAATAATTGATGTATTTGTTGTAAAATATGAATAAATTATAAAATGGCTTCATTTATTTAGTCTGTATACTTAAATACAAAGTTTCAATTGTTAACTGAAGTAATTTATATAAATACAATTCACCTGTGAACATTAAGTAGATGTTGGAATATGTCTTCCTTGTAATTAATATCTGGTGCCTGTGTGATAGTTTGTTGATGCACTCAGAGATTTTTATTCATTATCTGAGATCTGATCATCCTGAGGTTTATAACATACAGGTAAAAATATTTTATTTTGAAAGGGAATACACTTTTCTGTATTATAAAAAAAAAACTACAAATAAATATTTTGCCTTGATAAGATAATATAGTGTTTTTTGTTAATATTTCTTTACACGTTATCTACAATACATTTATTTATCCTTTAGCTATAGCAAACCAAATGATATTGAATTGTCTTTGCATGTTAGCCTTACATCAAGGTTCCACTCCATTTTGTATGTGTATTTGTGTTTTAAAATCTGTAATGTTGAATTAATGAAAGTGTTTTGGTATATTTTTTGTATTTTTTTTTCAGTAAATATGACATTTATGTTGCATAGAGAAAAAAATTTTTTTTTAAGAACTAAATGTACAGTATAGTAGAATTTTAAGCAATTATTTTATCACTAACATTTAATAAAAACATCTGTGCTTGTGTATATAGACAATTTTTTTTCTAATTTATAAGTTTTTTGGTAGCATTTTACAAATTTTCTTTTTGAGGTAAAAAAAAAAGTAAAAATATTAATAAAATTTTACTATTACCTTTCATAATTTTCTTATCTTTTAAAAGTACTTATTAAACAAATTGTTTTATAGAACTTTAATATTAAAGTTGAACAGTTAGAAAGAGATTTTTCGTTTATTTATATCACTATTTCTTTACAGCTGCAATGCTAATACTACAAAGATTGGCTCCCAAATTGATGCATTCTGTAAAGAGAATGGAGAATGGAGTAAACCAACTCCACAATGCCTGGGTGAGTGGAGCAATGTTGTTTGAATTGAGTCTATAAAATCTTTTCAAGGCTCCCTGTATATTACATTATTATTTTGAGTTTTTGTGTGTTTTAAAAAAACAAAACATTTTGAACTTTTACAGGTACTATTAAGCACTAGAGTTCTTAGTTGAGATGGAATTTTATTGAAAGAGATGCAAAAATTGAAACCCTGCCTTCTCAACACAGTAACACTCTTGTTATTTGGCAATGCTTGAATCCAGAAAATTTAATATTTTGCACCATAAAAGTAAAATTGATTGCTATCTCAGCATTTAAAAATGAATAAAAGACAATTTATTTACCCTCACTGATGTAATTTATTTTTGAATGTTCCTTTTGTTTTAACCTGTTTTCTTGATGGTTTTATGCATACATAGTACTAGTATTTTAGCTTTGTGTTTTTTTTAACAGCATCCTGCTATTTTCCTAGTAGTCAAGGAATGGAAATTGCTTCACAAATGGCAAAACATAAAAGCAGAATCTCAATCTATTGTAAGGCTAATTACACACTGACTGGCCAACAATATCTTACCTGTCAAAATGGATCTTTTGATAAAAAGTTTCCAGAATGCAAAGCATGTAAGTATATTTCCTTTGTAATTTTTTTAATTATTGGTCTGCTTAAAGGTGAAGGTTAATTAATATTTTGGGCAACAAAGCTTCTTTCCACCTTTTTTTTTAAATAGTAGAAAGACTGGGATATGTTTACAAAGAATTACTAAAATCTCAACTCTTCTACTTGTTATTGTGTCTAACGAACATATGTAAACAAGCACTATTTTCTAGCCATGTTCACGCATGAGAAGGTAAGTCATAATTATTGCAAAACAAAGAATATCATCATTAGGGCTTGATCTCATCTTTATTGGTGTAAAAAGTAACATATCAGCTTCCTGTGGGGGGCACTTTTTCTAGATGTTAAAGTGTCTGTAATGAAAGTATTTATAATATTTTAAATTTAGTGTTAAACAATAAACAAAACAATTTATTGAACAGCCCTTACCCCTTTAAGAAATGTCATCTCAGTTTTAGCAAGCTCCCACATTTTAAAAAAACAAATTATGCTAAATTTGGTATAGTAAAGAACTTTTAAAAGAAAACAAGTTACAGTTTAACAAGTACTTAGAAGAATTGTAATTTACTCAATTAATAGATAAAATATTTTTATGCAGTATTTAATTTCTCAGTAATGATTGTGTAATACAGTATGATTTAAAGCTATTTGTAAGTATAGAAGTTTTTTTTTTTTTTGGTGGTGATATTTGCCATATGTGGTGCAGTGTAAAGTTTGCATGTAGATCTCCGAAGAGAAGGGAGTGGGCGGGGAGGTCCACACCTCTAGTGAAGCGAGCTCAGAGTTGGGCCGAAACACCTCGTTAGAGCGATTGCTTCACCAGCTGAAAAAGCCTTGGAGCCTCAAGTCCGAAAATTGGTCTGGAGGCACCTAACCTCTCCAGCCAGAGGATTGAAGGCTCACAGCAAAAAGGATCCCTCGCCCCACCCTTTCGGGCAGGGGACTCTCCGATTGTGCTGCCACCACAATGTACTCAATCCCCCACCATCCAGGCCCCGGGGAACAAATTTTTGCCATGGAAGCCAGCTACATTCCACAACAGAAAAATGTTACCTAGGTGTAGAAGTTAGAACTAGTTATGTCCACGCATTCTTCAAATCCCTGCCAAAATAATTTAAACATACCACAATACTAATGTGAGGTTTTCCATGATTTACGTGTGATCATCATCACTATGGGAGAGGCACACCTGTTTTCTTAGAATGTGTGCTGCAGAAAGTGTGGTAGACAAAAATATGTGCTCGCTATCCAGGGTTAGATAATTGGCTGGTATTTTTTCCCAAATGTTTGCTGTCTGCGGGTGTTGTGCGTCAGGTAATTTATCTGTTTAGCAAGGAATGTGTGACCACTGCCCATGAAAATCATGAATGTCCTCCTATCACTGTGAGTGCCAAATTCTCAGTAACAGCCAATGATTCCTTTCAGTTATTGCATATTTCAGTATCAGCATCAGTGTGCAACAGTTCCTGTGTAGACTTTGGTATACTAGAGGGGTTATTCAACAAGCTGTTGGTAATAGATTTGAATAAAGGTTATTGTGATTAATGATTATAATGATCACATGGTAATTAAACATATTTTTAGAAAAGTATTTTTAACATATTACTTTAGGTCACCGATTATTCCAAGGTTTGTTTTATTATTATTATTATTATTATATTTTTAAGTTTATTTGGATTTAATAACAGAGCAAACATTTGGTTTCAGATTGCGGCCTACCCCTGGTGGTTCCAAATGCCACACACAATGGGTCTCTGAGCTCAGATGCTTTTCCTCACAGCACATTCTTAAACTATACTTGCACCAAAGGTTTCAAGGTGCATGGTAAAACCTTATCAGAATGTGATAATGGAAGCTGGAAGGTCCCACTTAATATGACATGTATCTGTAAGTATCATGAGAAAAAGCAATTTCACATGATGTATTGTACCTTTTTGTGAGCATGCTCTGCAGTATCAATCTTTTGACAGAATTTTGCAAATAAATCTGTGGAAGCATTGATAAATAAAGACAGTTATGAAGTATCCTGACAATCAGCACCTGTTCAATACTGCTGCCTTCATATCGTTTTCTATATTTCAACTCCACTGTGTTATGGAATTAGTTGTAACTTAAAGGTTGACTGGTTCATTCAAACTAATCAATTATAATCAGTTTTTTGCTTTTAGTTTTATTTTCTTTAAAGTTGTTTTAGAGATAAGTGATAGAAAAGATGCAGTATTCAGGCTGTTTGTTCTATAACAAACTACAGTTCATCTGGACATCAGACTTTCAAAGCTCATTATGGCAGCAAGTGTTTTGGGTTTTATTCTGGTTTTTTAAATTTTCATGGCATACAAAGGAAGTTGTTAAAATCATTTGCTGTCAATGATGAAAATTTATAATAAAATGCTTCCTTACAAAGGTTTTCTAACCAGTTGGTGATTTTTCCAGTTAATCGAATACTGCTATCTCTTACCATTAACAACCAGTGTAAGCTAATATAATGGTAAAAGTAAATGTACAAAATAAAGAGTAAGAACAACAACAAAATCCAGTGTTGATTAGATAGGAGTGCAAGAGCATTACAGTGCAGAGAAATATAACCATTTAATTCCAAGAAAATTGAAATGTTTAAAAGAGTATATACATACTGTACAAAGTGCATATGCAGGTGATTAATACAGATTGATTGATTAAATAAAGGAAAGCAACAATAGACTGCCATCAAAAAAGAAATTTACTTTTGTCACAATGTACTTCTAAACACTTCATTAAGCTTGTATAGTGACTGAATACCAAGTTGTTTTAATAGAGGATAGGATTATCTTGGTCTGAATGGCAGCTTTAGCTTCTCATAGCCTGGATTCCACAAAATACTTCATGACATCCAGTGGTGTTTGGAATCATTTCTTAAGGAGTGCAATCTGCAGTTTGAGAGAGAGAGAGAGAGACAGACAGACACACACACACACACAAACAGAGAGAGAGAGACAGACAGAGAGGTTAACACTGATTGTTTTATTGATCAAGAGAACACCTGTCTTAAATGATGCAGTTGCACTGGCACTTGGTATTGAGATCCTACCTTTCAATGATTACTTTGCAATAGTGAATGCTTTTGTTTAAATTGTTTTGAATTTCTTGCTTTAAGTTTTGTTAACTCTTTTCAGAAGGTTGCATTTGAACCTAAGAGATCTGTAGCCAAAGCAAAAAAGAAAAAAGCCAGTAGATTGTTGGAAGGAAAAGTGCTATATTAATTGAAAGTTTGAAAGGTTTTCATTAGTATCCTCATAACTTTACTACTTTAAATGTTTTATATTTTAGTGGTGACCTGTGTGACCCCAGTAATTGAGAATAGAGTTGATATGGATAGTGTGTTCACATATGGATTCAACTATAAGAATCTCATGTAAGCAAGGATATAAGCTGAAGGGAAAGAGTACTCTAAAGTGTGAGGCAACTGAACAGTGGGATTATAAACCCCCAATGTGCACAAGTAAGAAACTTTTTGATTTAAAAAAATTTTTTTTAAATCAATTTTTATATAAGATAAAAAAGATGATTGCTTTGCATGATAAAGGCAAAAATAAAAGAAAGGAAGGACAAATTTATATGCTAAAAATATCACTGTACTGTACTCAGCTCTCTAAGAAGTCAGCTAAAAGTTGACACACCAGCAGAGTATGGCACAAATGCTGGATTCTGCAAGTGTAATAATATTTGTGATGAAAAATGTCAAAGATTTTCTTTATTATTTTAATTAATAGCTTAAATGCGATTTGTTTTTCATACTTTATAATATTTATTTTTGATAATCAGTTCTCCTTATGAATGCTATCCAACCTGTGTATTACTATTCGATAGCTGTCTGTCGTTGTTTTTCTACTTACTACAGTGGCTATGCTGCAGAATTTTCTACTAAATTTTTGTATTATTTCAATTACAGTACACCATGTGAGACTTACAAGATTAGGAAAATAGTTACTAAACTATAACAGCACCCATTCTTGTTTGTTGCCATGAATAAATCTATTTTAGTAAAAAAAATATTTTAATCTCTCCCCTAAAAAAAACAGACCATAATTTCAATTATGGCTAAAAAAATTTTTTGCTCTTTAGCTTTGTTTAATGTAAATATGTCATCTCTGATTTTCTATAATATCTTATAATTAATTTTATTTACTTTGTTAAAACATGCAAGCATTTTCTTTTCAGCAATTTGGTTGGTGGTATATTTTTCTTTTATTTTAATTATTTATTAAAAACAGTGTAATTATTGTTTCAGAGGTTAGATGTGACAAGCCAGATCCTCTTTGGATGGGAAAAATTTATGATAATGGGACAATGTATCAAGATGTGATTCGCTTTAGGTATGGCAGTAGCTTTTCTATGTGGTTTAGTATTGAGCTCTAAACAGTTTAATCTAATGACTTTCAGTGCTTGCCTCACACCTAAAAAAATTGTTTAAAAATCTTCACTTTTTAGTAACACTTTATTTATTCAAAAAAATTTTAAAACTAAAGAAAAGAGATACAAAGGCATATTGTCTTGTGATAAATAAATCCACTTGTCCAGCCTTAGATTTTCTTGTTCTAAAACCAAACAAGACCAATTTCAATCTGTAAAAATCCCATAAACATATAATTCCCATCATAATACGCAGGCATATTTAGCTCATATTCCAGGCGCCACCAGATTGGGCCAACCTGAAGGAGAACGGATGTTATACAACAGACAAATGGCCATCTTCAACTTAAAATCAACCGAGAAATTATGACGTCTTTCCTTTAGTGGAGCCACCCGGAATAAACTAAATGTGGAGATATTTTATGGGATGTACGTAATAGTTTCACAAAAACTCACTCACTCAGCTGCAGTAATGATGTGGTAAACCAAGTCACTGGAATGCACAAATCAGATTTTCATGAATACCTCGTGTATTATGCCATGGTGTTCAAAGGTCTTCATGAAAAAATTTCATTTCAATTACTATTCCACCCTCGTTTATTATGCCACCTTGCTTACTACACCATGGCGTAGTGACCAGGGTGTTATGGTAACATATATAAACTCCACATGGGGATAATCTTCATTCAGTCCCTGTTTCTACATACTGTTACACACAACCATGCTGCGAACACGATGTATAAGCTACAGTGCCGCAAATAAACTCCAAATGATCAGCTATGCCACAGCAACAGAGTTGCAGCCCAAATGTTCAGAGTGAATGAGGCCAATATCAGGTCCTGGTGACGTTCTCAAAAGATTGAAGCCATGCTGTGTTCAAAACGTGCTGATTAGGGCCAGGGTGCGGCCTATCCCAAGCTTGAGAAGGAGGTACTTTCCTTCGTCACTGAAAGACGCAGGCAGGGTGTGTGGGTTCTCACCACTGAGATACACATGCACGCACTTTCTGTCTACAAAACAAAAAACTCAATCTATGTCTGACTTTAAGGCATCTCAAAAATGGTGCACATGCTTCATGGCCCACAACCAACCGAGCAGACACTGGTGGACCACCATCACCCAGAAGTTACCTGATGATTACAAAGATCAGCTGTTGAGGTACCAAAAGTTCATCGTCAAACTGAGAAAACAACATGACTACCCACTCAATCACATAAGGAATGCTGACCAGATGCCTTTGACGTTCAACCATTCCTACAACAGCACAGTGGTCCACATCGGATCGAAGACCATCACCATGAAGATGACTGGCCATGAGAAGACCCGCTTCACCGTAATGCCGTGGTGTATGGCTGACGGAAGTAAACTCTTGCCATACATCATCTTCAAGAGGAAGATCATGCCAAAGGAGCAGTTCCCCAGTGGTGTCCACATCTGGGTCCATGCCAAGGGGTGGATGGATGAAGCCCTTACTAGACTGGGTAAATACCTTGTGGGCCTGACAGGGTATGCTGCACTGCAGGCTCCTGTTGCTGAATGCCTTCAGATGCCACCATGTGGAGTCCATGAAGACAGCCATGAAGAAGACTCGTACAGACCTCACCATCATCCCCAGGAGTATGACGTCCATGCTGCAGGTCATGGATGTAGCTTGCAACCACCTAGTCAAGCGTGGGGTCTAGCAGAGGTGGAATACATGGATGATGGAGAGCGAACACATCTTCACTCCCACTGGTCACATGCACCAACCCAACATGCCCACCATTGCCACCCGGATCAGAGATGCCTGGGAAGTCAACTCTGAGACCATCAAAAAGGGCTTCCTTGGGTGCTGCCTGTCCAATGCCATGGACGGAACTGAAGATGACATGACATGCTGTGGTCTGAGCCAAGGGATGACGAAACAGAAGCATCAGAGGGTGACGACAATGATATCTACTATGACACAACTGCTACCATGACTGATGAACAGTTCTTGCAATGGAGGGAAGAAGACAGCGGAGATGAGTTTAATGGGTTTTAATCTAGATGCACATCATATCAATGCATGTCACATGTCACTTGTCCTGTATTATATTTATCAATTTCATTGAATTTCAATAAAATTGTGGAAAAAAAAACATTATTTGCATTTTTGTTTTTTGTGGTTAAATTTTACACAAAGTTTTAGTATGAACTCCTTGTTCTGTTTCTACCCATTTCTGTGCCATTATCAGTGATACTCAACCCAGTGATATTCAATACTCATATCCCACAAAACACAAAACAATACACAGACAACTATCTTTAATTGATATTCAGTCAAATTGCCATGTGGAACTTTCTAATGTATACATATGTATTATCACTCGCTCATCCGTCACTGGCGATGGCCCCAGTGGTCTGGAAAAATAGTTTGTGAGATCTGATATCATGTATAATACACACCCAATTTTTAAAGGGTAAATTTTCTTAAAATAATTGCGTATAATACATGATACTTTATGGTAAGTATCCTGAACAACTGGACAATGCCAACATAACGTGTTATTCCTTTACAAACTGAAAAATGCAGGCAGACAGATGTTGAGCATAGAACTGCTCTTCCATTTGCTGGGGTTGGGGTGGTTCTGATCAGAAGAGCCTATTAAATGATCAAATAAAAGTATATAAGTATAAGAAATATTGTATATTATGAAGTTTTTCATAGTAGTATTATATAACTTTGATGTTTAGTTTCCAGATTTCATTATACCTGAGGTTAACAAACACCATGCAGATAAAAGATTTAGCCATAGTTTTACTGAAAGACTGTCTTGAATAAATACATTAACATCAAATGAAAAAAATGAGAACTGAACCAGTTGAATCAAAAGGCATGCTAATAATCAAAGCAGGTAAAGAAGTAAAACTAAAATGTTGCTACAGTACTACATTTATGCTGGTTTCTCCAACATCCCATCATCATCAGTTCTCAACAAGAAAGATCTGACACCACCAAGGTAAGAATGAATAGTCAAGACAGCAGTACAGATCCTGGATATTGACAATTTTAAAGTGAAGACTTCATAGTTTTGTTAAACCTGAGCGAAGATTTTAGGAATAGCAAGAGTGTTGCTTCTTCTTGTGTCATGTATCTTGAATACATTATTGAAATTAAATGAAACACTAAGTAAATGTGGAATGTTTTTATTCAGTGATGAAATTATTAACTGTTATTTTATCTATGTATCTGAAAAACAAAAGGTTATTGTCAGTAGTAATATATTTAAAAATGCATTCCTCATTATACATTGAATGAAATTTTATGTAGTACCTAGAATGAGAATATCAGGTTGAGTTTTTTAATTTGTGGTTATTGAAGTGTGGTACAGGTAGAAATTGCTCTGTTGTGTTTAGCTCCAGAAGTGGGCTTCTGCTGTCTTGTAGTAAATATTTTACACATCATAGTTTAATAAACAACACCAGAAAATACACCACTGCTGGTACGAAAAATGGATCAACAATTTTTCTGCAGTCATTGTTAATTGCTACTATTTGTCAAACTACCTGATAACAACACTGATCAGTCTCTCACATGTTGTTAAAATCATGAACTGCTTTTACTGTAATGTAGATGATTTTTAAACAGTTTTGTTTTAACTATTTTACAGTTGTAATGCATATTCAACAATGTTTGGTAAAAATGAGACATACTGTAATGAAAGCGGAAAGTGGGAAGACCCAATTCCTCGATGTCTGGGTGAGTGTAGAACATGTTTTGTAAGCTATTCCTATGTTTCATATTTCAATGTACATTCTGATGTTTTGTTTTACATTAATGTGGACAGAGAAAAGTATTTACTCTATTTAACTTTCCTGTAGGAAAAATGACATTTCACTTAACCAGAATACTGGAATTATGTACAACAGAGAAATAGAAAATTAACATAGAATAACTTTTGGCTTTTATTTAAAAAATAAATAGAAAATATTTTTTGTAGGTGTGCATTGTCTGATATGAAATGGTCCCTTAAAAGTAGTCATTAAGTTATTCTAAGGAAAAAAACAAGCAAATTTTTTTTTCTTTACTGAGAATCTGATTATTTCAAAACTGAAAAGATTTATTATTGAACAGCCTCTTGCTCTTTACCTGGTGGAAAAGGAGTGAAAATGGAGCAGCAGGTGATCACCCATAGGGAAAAGGTGTTCGTGAAATGTGAAGCTAACTACACTCTGACTGCCAGAAAGTGGATTACTTGTGACAATGGATCTTTTGCAGAACCGATACCACAATGCAAACTCAGTGAGTACTACTATTTGAGAGAATAAATCATTTTACAATAGCAATTACAAAGGTTCCTGATCTTGTTGTCAAGGTGACCTTTTTTTGAAAATACAGCACTGTTTTGGTTTTAAGTTTGTTTATTACGAGGAGGCAGGAAGCCCCTCAAGCAAAAGCCACGTATATCAGTTTTTTTAAAAAATTTTAGTTAATATTAATTATTATACTGATATCATTTGAGTGTTTTTTCTCTAACAGTTTTAACTCTAAAATGCTAAATTATTTATCACAAATTAATTTTTAATTTTTATGTCACTGTAATGTTTATAACTAAAGTATTTCTGAGAATTCTATGAAATACTTAAGGTTCTAGGATGTCTGTTGCCAGTGGCAGCTGTAGGTAAAAATGTTCCAACAGAGCTAAGCCGCAAACTCTGAAGTGAA
Organism: Nautilus pompilius; assembly: GCA_018389105.1. Lineage (NCBI taxonomy): Eukaryota > Metazoa > Mollusca > Cephalopoda > Nautilida > Nautilidae > Nautilus > Nautilus pompilius. Next base: position 494,672 of record JACATO010000673.1, read on the forward strand.
TAGAACACTAGTTGAGGTCATTTTCAAGCTAGGAAAAAGTTGCAGTTTTATTCATAGTAATTTAATTGTCATTTTATATATATTTGCTATGCCAATTTTTTTGTATAAGATGCCTTGCTAACACTAGTTTTCTCTCAAAAAAATATCAAGTTACTTTTTAAAGTAGATAATATTGAAATTACTGGTAGGTGTATCATGCTCAGAATTTCTAGGAGTATTTATTCTATCAGTTGTTTTGTAATACCTTATCAGATTGTGGTCCACCACCCAGAATTCCTGATACAAGTCACAATGGATCATCCAGCACTGACAGTTTTTCTTCTGGAACTATCTTGAAATACACCTGTAATGTAGATTTTCATGATGTTCACCTTCTGAGGTGTAAAGATGGAATTTGGAAAACTTGGTCAAAAATAAAGTTTCATCGTAAGTACTTTAGTCATGAATTTTAAGTAAATAGCATATAGCACTGTTATTGATGCTTGTATAATTATATTTGTATATTTTTAATAAACTATAATATTTATATATTTATCATATAAGGAACTATGAGCAACCATTACATCTTAGCAACATAAATGTTTATAATAAAATAGACGTTAGATGTTAATTTTTAAAAAGTCAGATCCTTGACAGTATACTGTTTCTTGGTAACCCTTATGTTACAACAATATTATCAAGGTTTTCTTAATTATAGGAATTTTTAAACACATTATCAAGAATGTTTACATTTTGCCAACGTATATAAGGAATTCTCAACTTATGGTTAGATTTAAAAATTTTTTTTAGCTTCATTAAAGTAGAAAAATAATTTATCTATTCAAGAAGAGTGTGGGTTGTTTCTTTTTTGAGGGGAACCAAGTGTAAGATATTAATTTAGTTTATTGTCAACTTTCTGTGCCTACAAAACTAGAAAGTTCATGAAAATATCTTATTATATTAATACTTGGTGCCCTTAGTTACTTATTTGGTTATTTTTTCCAATCCAGCAAAACTCTAATAAATATTACTATTTAGACTGAAAGAATATAGTGTAAGAAGCCATTATGTTTAGCATTTTCTATGAAGCTTTTTAAATTATACATTTTTCTGAAAATTCATCAGTATACTGTGTATTAAACCATTGCATATAAGTGTTATATCAAAGGATACAGTGCTGGACAAAAGAGTTTGGACACTTGCTGTGAAATTGGTATTTGAGCTCCCTCATTTTAACAAACGCATTTAAATACCCATCACATTGTTTATTATATGCACAAAACATACTTTTACAATGTATAAAAGCAACACATGCTATATGTTTACATATTCTCTGTCTCTGGAAAAAATATTTGAATCGGCAATGTCCAATTTGTACCGTGACAAAAGAGTTGGGACAGTGAGCAAAACCATAAATATTTTTCAATATTCCAAATTACAATCAAACAAATGCATGGAAATGATCAACTGACTAGTAGTTGGTGGCGTATCCGTGATTTTCCATCACTTCTCGACAACGACAGGGCATGGATTCAACCAAACGAAGGCAGTCGGAATTGGCCATTTCCTGCCAGCTTTTCTCGACGGTCTGCCAGAATTGGTCTTGGTTGAGATTCTTGTGTATGGCCACCTTGGCCTTCAGCTGCTTCCAGGCATTTTCGATTGGGTTGAGATCCGGACTTTGGAGCGGCCAGCGCATGACATCCATTCCTAGTTTGGTGGTGAGGGAAGTGACGACTCTGGCGGTGTGGATCGGAGCATTATCGTGCTGGGAGATGGTGATGACTGGCATGTTTTCATTGATGTTGTCGACGACGACATCCCTCAGTAAATTGCAGTAGGTCTAGGCAGTCGCTCTGCCCATGATCAACTTGAGAGAGCCTGGTCCCACGCGCACTCATACACCCCCAGACCATCAACGATCCTCCTCCGGCCTGTACTGTCGGTCAGGTGCACTTTATATTGTATTTTTCACCATGATAATGTCGAACATAAACTCAGCCAGCACTGTGAATGCGCATGATCATAGTTTTGTTGGAAAAGAGAACTCTAGCCTATTGAACTTTGGTCCAGTTTTTGTGCGCTTTAGCCCATGCTCTGTGGATGCGGATGTTCTTGTTGCTGATCAATTAATAATAATACTGTATGAATTAGACCACCAAATATGTCTATGCAGATCCTAATTGATAACAAAAGAAGTAAGCAGCATCTATCTGTCTTTACTTTTTAAAGCTGTTCATTGTTCCTACATCACTTTCATTTCATTCAAAGAGTTACTTATATTCAAGCATTTCAAATTAAACAGATTTTAATGAACTATTACCTTTTTTATATATACAAGCAACATGGATTTTAGTCTTCTGTATAATAAAGTGGTTAAATTAGATTTGTTAGCCAAAAAATTATAGCATAAGCAACCATTTTTTGAATACTGTAATAATAATAATAAAACACCTTCATATTTTAATATTGTATATAGTGTTTGAAACTACATTGGCATGTGTGTTTGTTGGTGTGTAAGCAACCATGACATTTTAGCATCATAGATAAAGAATTTTATAAAGCAGATAGACATTGTGGGGACATGAGCAACCTGTACTTTAGTATGCTTGTAGAGTGTCCACATCAGATTGACTTTAAATTAATGAAAATCTCTTAAATACACATTTCAGCAATAAATGTATGCAATAATGGTTTTAATGGAATAGTTTTGACATTATTTTGACTTAAGTAATGCCAGGTCAACAGGATCAGATCAGCCAAGTTTATTTTTACCCAAGTAATTCTTCAACTTTTATCTGTATTATCACAAATGGTTGTACTATTTGAAGATTATGCAATGAGTGGACAAGGTGGGGATTCTTAGAGATTTTAATGTGTGATATATCTAATTTTACATTTATTTATTTATTTTATTATTTTTTTTAATTTATACTTTGTCCAGAAGTTTGGAATTTGAAGATTAGTAATTCTGTTTTTCATCTAAAATAAAAAGGTAGAAATGGGATGAAACTTATGTGTTTAAACTGCTAGAATGTTAGGATTGAGGGCTCGAGTTTGCTTCCCATAGGAACCACCACTCAGTTTGGCAAACAACTCTGGCACAGGTTCTTATTTCTTTTATTCCCCAGATGACTGCAGGGGTTTCCTGTCATCTGTAAAAATGAAGAGCTTTAATAGAAATGTCTCTGCTGAAGTTGGAAACAAACACAGCACTGGCAACACTTCCTAGTGGAGAGCTGCAACATTACATTTCTTCATGGTTTGTCTACCTTGTAGACATTAATGTATGCCAACAACAACCATTTTTTGGCAGTAATTTTTATTGAGGAACATGTATCTTAGAATGTCAATATATTATACAAAATCAAAATGCTTTCACTTTACTTTATAAAAGATTGAGTACAGTTTTAAGTTGTTTTTTTTTTAGGAAAAGCACTTGGACAAATTATCTCTCCTTGTTTATCTTCAAAACTAAAAGAGTTGATTTTCTTCAGAAATGAAATCTTAAGTATTTCCAGTTATTTCAGGTTCTCAAAAGAAGGAATGTGTGGCAGTGCAAAGTTAAGATTAGGAAAGAAACATCAGGTATCCATCTCTCTGTAGAACTGGTTACAGGTCTGTCTATCAGAATGTTGGCAGGGTTTGGCAAAGAGACAGGTAGAGCAAACCATACATGAAGGGATTATATGAGAGGATTAAAAGGTTCTTTAAAAAAGACTCTTGATTTAAAACCCAGTAACTGAATGGTCACTGATTACCAGAAACCATTAATAATAGTATCATCAGTTTTATTCTTATCTTGACAATTCAAGTTATTGCATTGCTCATTTGGGATTTGAATGCTATGTATAAATCAAATTAAGACTATGAAGATTTTTTTGTAATTCATGCAACATTTAAATTTCTGTTTTCAGAGAAAATTACTGATGACTGGAAAATTCCTTTGCTTGCTGTAGCCATTCCAGTAATAATAATAATAATAATAATAATAGCCAGCGTACTTGTGTACATGTATTGCAGAAAGGCACATGCCAAACGCAAAAGCAAAAACATTTCAGGTATATTTTTAAAACTCTTTTCATACTGACCTTGTGGCAGAATTTAATTATATAAGATGTTAGTTAAGCACTTACCATCAAATACGGAGGCACATCTACTATTGCAAGAAGCTGCTGTTGCATTCTTTCACCAACTCACTTGTTTTTTGTTAAATGTAGAAATTAGTTTACCTAACAAGGTGGGTTGGGTGGGAGGAGCTGGAATGAATTCTTCAGTTTTAATGAATGTTAACAAAATTAACAGGGTTTTACTATAAAATCTTTAAATGCACTGAAAATGCTTTTCTTATGTTTGTTAAACTTTCATTTTACAATCTGCTGTATATGTAGATAAAATGCAATTTAAAGCTGATAAATTATTTGAAACCTGTTTTAGTAAAATAGTAGGCAGCATGTGCTGAGTACAGTTGTCAGCCACATTGGTCCTAAACATGATAGACAAAACAAACAATCACAGTATTAAATGTTGAGTAAAGAAAAAAGACAATTATTAGTAGTAAATCTATTTGTAACAGTAGATGAATAAGTTTGAAAAAACTCACAAATTTTGCTTTATGACAATATTTGATTTAATGTGGGCAGCTAGAAGTACTTATCTGTTGCTATACAGAACAGCTTTATTATTTTGTTGCTTCTGTGGTTGTGGAACAAATGTGTGTAGCATCATGCTTGTGAACATTGCATTTCAACCAGCAATCAGTTGAGTCTTTCTAGGCTTGTGTATGACATGATTAAGTATTTGTCAGATCTGAACAAAACATCTGTAACTCATGTTTAATTTCTTTCAGTTTTAGATGAAGCCATATTGGAAGCATATAACACAATGAATGAAGATAAAGTCCAGGTAATGAAAAAAAATCTGAATTATTTTTAAAATCTCCTTTGTATCTTTTATGGGTAGAACTGTGGACTTACAAAAGAATATATATAGATACAATAAAACTCAAGAGATGTAATAGGAGTCAAAAGATTACTCAAATTTTAATATCTTCTGAATTGTTACACTATCAATGTCTTCAATCTCAAAAATCAAAATTAAACAAAAAAAACTGTTTACAACCTGTAGGAATTTTAAAATAATTTATTAGAAGCATGTGTATTTTTAAAATGTTTTATAGATAATGAGGTAGTTGTTTCTCTTAAGGGGCCCATTTTCATCAGTTATTTTGTCTGGTTTACCCCGAATTAAGGTAATGAGTCATCTGTATTTATTTTCATTGTGTAATCAGTTTATATAGATTTAAATAGTGTAATAATATTTATCACTAGTATTTTGTTTCATATTTTTTGCAGAGCAAACCGCAAAGTACATTTCTTTGACAAGACTTTTAAGAAAACAAGAAAGAAATTAAAAATTGAAGGTATTTTGTAAAATACTCTTTAATCATCTGATCTTGTGACACTGATGTGCTGCATTAAGTATCTTCCAGTGGTGATATCTTGGTGAGGTGCTATCTAAAAGCACAGCCATATAAATTGGAATCTTTGACAGAATTATTAAAATCATTTAAAAGCAAGCTAAGCAGTCGTCTACACACACACACACACACACACACGCACGCACACAGACAGACAGACACACACACATACACAAACACAAATATATTTTTGCTTGCTTTTGTACTTATTCTTGGTAATTTTATTTTTTTCACCAGTTTTATTACTTGACTGTGATAAAGTTCATTATTCCAAAAATTTTTGCATATGAAAAATGGAATTTCAAAATATATATATATAAAATAAATGAACAATTTTAAGATGTATATTTTTATTTGTATTTGTTTATGCCAACATTATGTATTTATACAATGTTGATTGGAGAAAAAGACTCAGATGCTAATCAAAATGTGAAATTGTAGACACTGAAAGGTGTATTTGTATTCATTATTTTTTATATCATTTTCTTGTTTTGCAATTACAATTTTTTATTTTTTTAAAAAGACATTTTTAAAATCTCATTTGTGTTGTTTAATATAATCTCATTTTATTCAAGACAAAGAATTTAAGCTGTTAAGAATATTATCTCCAACAGTCTTTGTTAAATGCAGTTCTCCAGTTGAATGTTTATAATTACTGATGCAATATTGATAATAAACCATATATTAATTTATAGTGGGAAGATGAGATGAATTCTCAGAAAGGTGCTTATTTTTAAATTTAATTTATCTTATACATTTATTTGTGTATGCTGTAATAATACTTGTTAATGTATAGCATTTGTTGAAAACAAGAAAAACAAAACAGTTGAATATATATTAGAAAGTAAAATTTAAACTCTAATATTGTGTTGATTTGCTATGATATATATATATATATATTTTTTTTTTTTTTTCTTTCTTTCTTGCATGAATAACTGAGTGTATCTGTCAGTATTTTTTCTTTAATATCCAGATGTAATGTTTTAGCAATAAATTAAAATTTTCTAAGATATCGTTAATAAGATGACAGTTGAAATGTATTTATTTCACTCAACCATCATCTAACATGTTGAAAATAAAGGTTCATTTGTTAATTTGGAACAAAACCTGAAAGTGAACTTTAATTTCATCTGAACTTCATTGCACTAACAAGTGAAGCATGGAAATGGGTGTCTGTGCAAACAGAAGTTCAAAAAGATGAATAGCTCTAGGATTCTGTTATCATATAAATAGTACATTTTTTGTTTGGTTATATTTTCTGTAAGAATTGTATTGAAAGACTTTGTTGTTTGTTTTTTTTAGAAATGACTTTTTTGTTTAAATTATGTATTATTAAAACATTTTGAAATATCTCCCACCCTGCCCCCATACAGTATGTAGTCATACAGAATAATAAAAATGCATTATAATTCTGCATTTTCTATGAAATCTTTACTTTCTATCTAAAACATCTACAAAAACATATATTCTTTCTTTGTTTTCTAAACACAAATAGAAATTCCAATTTTTATCTCCTCTTGAGCATCACAATGGGGAGTGGAGTTCAGATATAAGATAAATACTTAAAGTAGTATGTACAGAAACAAATTTTTATCTGCTGTTAATTAAGAGAACACTCCCACAGTGAAATGCTATAAAAGCTGACCCTGTACTCAAGATGGGCATAATCTCATCTTTTCACATGCAACTATTAATGCATAATGCAGCTTCAGTATCCAGGAATCTATCTAAAGTCAGCAGACATCTTTTATTCAAGTTTGCTAGTCTTCAGAGCAGTGCATATTAGGAATGTTTTAAATATTGACAGCTGAAAATCTTTTAATTTTCACATTCCATGTCCTTTTGCTTTAAGGAAAATAATCTAAAGAACTGTTCACGATCTGTGATCTATCATTCTTTGATGTTTTTTTATGAAAATTTGGAGGTTTAATATGATTGATCCCAAACATTAATTTTGATAAATTTCCAAATACTGCCATGTTTATTTATTAACTTCTACCTATGAGAATCAACCATTTCAGAGAGAATCATATGCTATGTTTTAAAATTACACTTTTTAATCCATTCAACCTTGAAAATGGTGGGATCAGTCCTCCCCTTTTTTTCGTAAATACTGGAGGAACAACTAACTATAAGTTTGTGGACCTTCAGCTACTTGTTGGCCAGGCTGCAGGTCATTAACCAATTGTCCATGGTTAATGTTTTTCCAGATCCAGAGAATGGGAGATTTTCATTTGGGGTGTTGTTTACTTGTTAAGGTCCGTCTGGTTGCTTTCCATAGTACATTCCAGCATCCACCAAAGCAAAAATCTTGATTCCATATTTTGCAATTTTATTGGAAATAAACTGCCAGAAGGACTATTGTCACAAAATGCCTTGTCTTTCATCAATCATTACATACTCAGCAAGAAAGTTGTTTGATGCAGTTTGCTACAAACTGGTCAAAGAATTCATGAATAGCAGCTCTCCATTCTTGATAATTGTTTTTGTCATCAAATCTAAGACAACGGAAGAAATATATACTGTAATGATTTAGTCCTGAAAATTCCTATGCTAGTTCCATCTGTTGCCCATGGATCTTGACGATTTTGATGGCTTGATCTATGTACACCAGCTAAATACAAGAGTCAAATCATCTTATTTTCATCTGCAGGCTTTCTTCTAAATTGCTTTTTGTAACTGCCACATTTTTTTGTTGTTGTTGTTGTTGTTTTGTGGATGTTAATGCATGCAACCAAAGATTTTATCATTCCTTCCAAGATAAATAGGAGAAAAGAGTCACAGGAGTCTCAGAACTTTTGGCATTCCCTGTAACTCTAGGGAGATGCATGAAAATATTGTGTCCTGGTTCCTAAATTACAAGTATTTCTTTGTTATTTTTTCAATACCATTTTTCTTCAAATAAAACTTCAGAGCCCTGGGCCTTTCATTTTCTTCTCTCTGCCTCTCTTGCTCAGAATTTGTATCACATTCATTTTCAGTAATGTGATCAGAATAAATTGCCTCTGCTTCCTCTATTTCATTCAGTAATTTGCAGCTTCTTTCTCTCAACTTCCATCTTTGGATCCATGTAAAAGTAAAAAAGAGAACCTGATAGACTGAGGGGTTTTAAAAACTGTAAAAAAAAATAGTAAGAACATCATGTGTTCATAAAATTTTGTAATTAACACAATATCACTTCAAAAAGTCCATTTTTATAACATCACAGGGTATGAGAAACAAACACCAGTCAACTCTTCACTGCCAAGCCTCACCTGGAACTGGATGTAACTTGGTAGACAGGCCTGCTCTAGAAGAGTTAATTGAATGGTACATAGACTATAACATTTCTGCTGTACGTCATCTGTTAGCAATCTCAAAACTAAAACATCTGGGTTTTGTCAAACCTTGCCATGCTTCTGTTGGGTTAATGCTTGCAGTCAAATAATCCATACAAAACAATATCAAAAAGTACGCACACCTAGATTAGTTCCTGTCGGTACTGATACTAAAACAGGCATGGATATACTCGGAGTATCATCTACCACCATAAGTTCAGATCTGACGCGTACGCTGCTTTTGAATCCATTTTTTTTTACCGAAATCTAACGGCAGAGATTATGCACAAGAAAAAACAATAGTTACCTCCCTTCTGCTCACACGTCCGTCACCTTTAAGACCGATCACGTTCACAACGAGGTTTTAGACGCCCCTGACGCAGTCGGTGTATGGCGGGCTGTACCGTGTCAACGCGCACGCATATCAAACATTTTTTGTAAATGTCCTCGGCGTCCAAGGTCGTTTTTCTGTTTGTTTTATCTAGCGCCGCATACGCGAAGAATGACAGGTTGCTAGGCATTGTCTGTACGATGTATTCTGTCGTTGTTCTCGATTCGTTTCGCTGTACCTCAGACGCAGACGGTAACGGGAGTCGGCCGTCGTAAACCCTGACGGCGGATGGCCGCTTGCTTCACCAGTAAGCGAGCGTTTTGCGCCAACTATTTTATTGCGGCTGATCTGTTGGTGTTGGTGGTGGTGGTGGTAACGATACGTACAACAGTAACACCTGAAGCAGCATTAGTCGTTCCAGTTAACGGTGGTGAATCGCGTTTGCCGGATTAGTCCTGCCATGATGTATGCAGACGTCTTCTTTTCTTAGAACTTTTGACGCGCGTACAGAATTCAGTTTCGAGCTTTTATTCATTCATTGAGTTTTCTCTGTTTCTAGAACAGTAGCAAGGAAGAGGTTTGCCCTTGGATTCTATTCTTGTTCCAGTCGTTTTGCCTTTTTTTAAATGGCGAAACTGAAAGTATTCACCTGTCAATGCTTCTACCCATTATAATGTACGTGTGCTACTAAAGATTTTCTAACGGTCAAATGGTGATAATGGATATTACATCTAATACTAGTACAATTCACTTTCTGTCCTTAAACCCCTCCCTGGGACCTCTCACCCACAGGTTGACCAAACTTTCTCCAGTGCGCCAGGTTTTTGAGACACACAGAAATGTCAATATGCAGCGTGTTGTCATTTTGGTATCTAGGAAAGGCTTCATCAACAAATCACTCCATTTTTTGGAATTTCGGTTGACGCAAGATGGCCCAACAGTGACAGAGACGACATTCAATGGCCATAGAACTCTCCAGAGGGATTGGCATGCTAGAAACTGAAACAACCCAATGCTACGTGTCAGATGAGCTGAGGGTAATTTCTGGAGCCTGGACTCTGCATCATACTTTTCGCAGTGCTACTAGATGGCGCGGTGTGAGGGCTGATGCAAGTCAATAACGCATTGCCAAGATCGCGTCTTGGTCAACAGTTAGTTTCCAGACACCAACTCTGTTAATTCCGACCTACGAAACGCAACAGATATCAGTGTCTGAACACAAACTGTATGTGGGCGGATTTGGAAAGGGTGCAGTGGGACTTGGCTGTAGACCATGTTGAGCAGACCGTGAAAAGCTGAACCCTTGGTTCTCTCTGGACTTTACAGAGCGTGGAGAATTCCAGGGTAGAGGTTTCAACTTCCAACTTTGCTGAACATTACTACTACTGGGATGGCTCATAGATGGTGTTGGAAGGGATTAGCTCTTATGGCAAGACTGACCTCCGTGTTTTTTTTTTTCAGAACGGTACCATGACAGGTTTAAAGTGTAGGGGTGAAATACTTGGTGTTTATGTGAGGCCATACGCTGGTGATAATGGGAATAACTTCATTTTCATAGATGATAACGTCCATCCGCAACCTACCCGGATGGTCAACCTATGACATAGATGTTGTATTCTTCAATCCTTATAAAGTTTAGTAATATATATATTATTTATATGTGTATTAAGCAATAACTCTATTAGAATAACATTTTGTGAATTCGTGCAAACGAACACCATACAATATCAGTAGTTCGATAACAGAGAATGGTTTTTCAATGTAAATCGTCTCCCATAACTTTTTTCACGCCCGGGTGGTTCAATCAAAGCAAAAGAGATGGAGAATAGTGATAAGTTCTCGCTCTTAAAGAAGAGATATTTGCACGCCAACCGTTATTTGGCGCCAAAACAGAGCTAACTGCTGGAGCGATGTGATGATTAAACAATTCAACAGTCCATTGAAGTCGAGCGGTACGCAGAGAGTCTGCTGACGCCTCTTGATGAAAACCCCGCCAGACCCTGTATCCCTCAAGACTAAAAGAAACTGCCTCCAATCTCTACCCAAATTTGTCAGAAACAATTATTTAATTTTAAGTAGACATCGGAGTTTCAATCAGAGGAGAACTTAGAGCCAAAATGTTCCATAAAGATGGACCTGCTCAAAAGGCAGCTTGCGCAAAGTTAATGACAAAAGTAGCCAGTGCCGTCGTCCGGGCGAATACACTCTGCTCTGTTGTGTAGGTTATCTATTTTAATCTAGCAATGTTATTATATACTATCAGTTCAAACCTTAATTGTTTTTATAAATGATAATATGTATAATGAATAGTCAATATACAATGACGATCACACTCGTCAGTAAAAGATTATATTTTTGCTTCCAAAATTCCAGTTATCTATAAGTATTGATATATTAATATTATGCATATATTTATGCGTTTCACTGTCAGACACGTGCTGTTTGTGTGTAACACAGATATTCTTTTTCAGTAGAGCATCTGAATAAAATTATATTTTGAAAGAAAGAAAGAAAAACAACAGAGCAGTAAAACCTGATGAGAGAACGGCATTAACCTGGTCAAGCCCATTTATTTACTGTTTCACTAATATCAATTACCTCGATTAATAATGACATTTGTATATTTTATTAATTTAAATATGAATACTTTTTTCAAGAAACATTATACATTCTCTTGCCCGGGCTAACAGGCATTAAAGTAGTATCTTGATAATTCATTTTTATCGCAGTGTAATTACGCAGAATTCTTGGCTATGGAAACAACTCGACAAGTTCTCTTTTTAACTTTTGCGGATTCCGCGAAACTGTTCTTGTTTAAGATTGCGTAGAAAGCAGATATATTTTTAAAAATCAACTAATAAACGTTATTGATATATAGTCAAGCTGCCATCACGGCCAAAAGGTCTAATTTAATTTACAAATATTTACTTGTGGGGAAATTCGGAAGCAAGAGGGTGCTCCTTGGTCGGACCTTCTGCCCAGCGCAGTCTTTCCCCACCTGTTACCGTATTGTTTTGGTCGTGACGTCTCCTCCACATTGAAGGAAACTTCAAAAGGAATAACCGTGATGAACAATGGCCACGCTTCAGCAGTGAACCACCCGAGAATAGAAATGAGGGCTCTTTGTAATTTCTTCTTCACTTTAGAATTTGGGATAGAGATAAGTTATGGGAAGTGGCTTATATAGGCAAGAAGCTTCCATTTTTACCGTCAGCGCAGTGTAACTGCACTCGGAGCCACTACGACCTGACGTCATTTCCGTAGTGATATTACGATTTTTAAAAAGTCGCCGATTCATGTGAGCTGGTCTTTAGATTCTTTAAGTGATTACAATTAACGATTTTTTTTTATCTTTTTTATTCGCTGCAGAGTTAATTAACAAGGTATTTATTTAATTTTACAGTTAAAACAAACGAGCAAAAACAAAGAGACCATAATGGTTTTTCTTGTTAATATCAGATGACTTTCTAAAACAAGTGTTTCTAATAATCGGAATAGGTAGGAAAGAAAACCAAGCGCAGAGCAACAACACGGACTATATATTTATTAGCGATAGCAACGTGAGCACTTTTAAAAGGATGGTTTCTATATAAATGGCAATTTGGTTAAAATGCATTATCTGCTTTTACTGCTGCATTAGAAGTACATGTCCGTCTGGCCAATGATGGAAAAGAAGCAATGACGAATAATGGTTTTATTAGGATATCTAAATGTGGGAAGAGTGATGTTTGGTAACATTACCGCCAGTGAAAAGATTGTGTCACTTCTGACAGATTAATGTCCTGATGATGGCTAGAACAATTTCTATCATTATTGTTCATTTATTCTTTGTGTACTTGAGACAGACCAAATTCTTTTTGAAAAAGTTTTTCAGTTCTAGAGTTAAAAGATCTACCAGTTAACCCATGTTTATGTCGTCGTCTGTAGACCGTATTTCTGTGTATTTTGTATTAAAAAAGAGAAACAGAACACAAAACCCTGGAGTAGGCTTCTGAATAATTTAAAAACCGTCAGACTATTTAACCGAATTATAATCTCATTATTATTATTATTGTTAACACTTAAAACTGCCTGCCGCATAATTCTAGGAGATGCATTAGTTGGTGGTGATTCAATACTCTCCGATAAGTGATTTGTTTTAAATAGTAAAAGATGAACATAGGAAAGGTTGGAGTGCGGATGGTAGCTTATTCAGAGCATCCACCCTGTTACATATCGATTTTACTTTTTACAAACAAGTTGTTTAACTGGACGAAAAAAATATTTATGTATAATAATAAAAAGTAATAATGCTAATAATAATAATAATAATAATAATAATAATAATAATAATAATAATAATAATAATAATATAATAATAATAATAATAATAATAATAATAATAATATAATAATAATAATAATAATAATATAATTTTAACATCGATAACAAATCATCTAGACTGCGATGGTGCTTTAAAAGTGTATATCAACAACAGAATGCTATCTTCCATACATAGCCAGATATTATGTGTAAATGAGCTATCATTACTAATAGTGCGGTATTATCTTTTTCCTGAAATAAAAGCCCAGCAACGGATGAGAAGCATCATGTCAGTCTTTTATTTCCCTCGGGAAACAGTATCCTGTTAGCCTCGATAATTCCTTCACCCTCTCTCTCTCTCCGCTGTCTGACAGCGGCGGCACCGATCGGCTCTCACAGAACGAGGAGTCCCAAGACATTCGCGCTTCAGTTCTGACATTCCATAGTTTAGAAATAGAAGACATGGTTTCCCGGCACCTTTTCCTTCCACTTTTTGTCACCGTTCTCTGCATCCTACCAAACAGAGGTAAGTCCGGTAAAAGGTAAGAAAGCAGACCTTATCATAGGGTGTTGCGCACACATGAGCGGGGGAAGAGGAGGAGGAAGCAAAGGGTAAATGGTTGCCCCTAAGGCGGGGAGAAGCTGAGAGTTTTTATAGCTGGTAAACGAACAAACGCCAACCGCTATATTTATCTGCTGCTGCAGTAGTCACTGTCACGTCGGATTGTCTGCCAGCGAGAAAAGAAGAAGAAGAAAAAAAGTGAAAGTAGTGCGGGTTTCAGTTGGCGAAGTGGATATTAATTGCGTAACCGAACAGTGGACTTGGTGTGGATCGCTGTTTACGACGTAGGAGCTCTGCGTCCGGACGGCGTACGCTACGTCGGCCCTGTAGGTTTATTAGACCAACCCCAGCGTTTGTCAACGCAGTCCCGACGATTTACTACTGATCCGCTTTTTTTAAAGTCCCGCCGTCGTCTTGTGGGGCGCGGAGTACCCGTCTCTCTCCGATGCTGTGAGGGAGTCAGCTCTCGGGCCGACCATGACGGCCGCAGTACGCTATTTCAAGAAGTGTTACCTATACTTTTAAAACAGCTTCGAGAACAGTTTCTCTTGACGTGCTCACAACTAAACACAAGAGTTTAACAGCTGTTGGTTAGGCAGTAATACACGTCTACGGTGGCAGTTTTCCTCTATTAGTTTATAACCGCGGTTCTGTTACCAGGCGAAACTTAGTATACAGACTGGACGCTTCCGTGTGCTGACAAACACCATTGGAAAGTCAACGCTCGCCACTCGTCATTTACGTCTCTCTCAATCCAAATTCTTTATTTTAATAAACACACGGATAAGTAACAAGGCGCAGTACCAAGCCTCGTCCGTCGGGGCGCATACATTTCGAAATTCTTTGAGGAAAGTGAAGAGTGGGGCCTCCGAGTGGTAGATCCAAGTCCGCCACAGACCGAGCGCTCGCTGCCTGCTCCGTCTATCCGACAACACCGAACTCGCGCCTCACCTTGAACGATTTCCATTCCGCCCACTTAACCCGAAATCCAGCTATATCGCCCTGAGGCCCGCCATTACCACCTCCGGGAGAATAATTCCAAAATACACCAAAACATTTAGGAATAAACGGCAGTTATTTTTCGATTGTCATTTTGGCTTCGTCTTCGGACATCCACTTTGTTCTGGAAGCACGAAGACACATCCACAAACTCACTTTTCGGGAGATTCTACCTATTCAAGGATGAACTTCGTCATGTTCACCAGGCAGTTAGTAATTTCATTGGTCATAGAACCACTGTGTACACTTGGCCCTGCATGTAAATGTATTTTCCTTTTAACGTCCAGCGACGCCAATGCTTCGATACACACAGAAGCACAGAAGATGAAATAAATACTATCTCCACCTATCCAATATCAAACAAATATTGCTCGCTCTCTCTCTCTCATCTCTCCCCCCTAACCCTACCCTCTCTCTCTTCTCTCCCCCCTAACCCTACCCTCTCTCTCTCTCTCCCCCCTAACCCTACTCTCTCTCTCTCTTCTCTCCCCCCTAACCCTCTCTCTCTCTTCTCTCCCCCCTAACCCTACCCTCTCTCTCTCTTCTCTCCCCCCTAACCCTACCCTCTCTCTCTCTCTCTCTATCTATCGTCAACTTTTGGACTGAGACCGGTGCTGAAATTCCAATTTAATTATTTTGTTTATTTGTAAAAACTACATCTAAGTATTTATCAGTTTTTCAGAAAATCTGTTGTGTACGTACGTAGATTCCGTTTACTTGTAAGCTGTCTAAAGAAAAAGACGAATTATTTTTTTACAACGTTACATCTTTAAGAAGCCGCCTTGTTGCCATGATAACAACAACGTTTGTAGCCTATTTTTCCTTATCAGGTAACGACGAGAGCTGCCCACGGGAAGCGAAAGTCAAAAGCCGAGACTGTTTGAAAAGATGCGTTAAGGACGCCGACTGCGTGAGCCAGAAGAAAAAATGCATGTGCGACGGCATATGTGGGATGAGCTGCGTGAAACCGAGTAGGCATCCATTTTACCTTCCTTTCCCACATGTTAATATGTATTACTATCATCTGTTGTTGTTTTAAACCATGACTGTCCCAGCTGACACGCACAACATTCAAAAAAGGGGGGGGATGCGAAGTTAAAGTGTCCCCCTCTCTTATCTACGAGGGTCGTTCAAGCGAAACTTTTAATCACCAAAAAATGAAATTACTGATTCACGTCACACAAGCTGCCCCTGTCCGCTCCCTTAGCCCCGTCCACGCCTCGAACGTGGCCAGCGAAAGACAGGGGTTTTCGCGCCGTCGTCGGTTTGGAAGTGTCGGGCCACCCAAACGGGTGGGAACCAGGTTCTGTGAGGATGACGGGGCCGGGCGAACTTCCCCGGTACTCCGCCGTTCGGGCATGGCCTCTCGCGCCATTGTGCAGTGCTTAAGTCCGTCTTGCGTTCAAAGGCGACGATTCTATGTCGAGGCGAAATTTCGTTACCCCGCCGCGTGGCGCGCAGTGACGACGGCCTCACACGTGACCGCGGGGGTCACCCCCAGCGATCTAACAGCGGTTCAGCTCATTACGGACTAGAAAATGGCTCGCGCTCTTGAAGTCTGTTCAAACATTTTGTACCCAACATCCCCAGCAGGCCTCGGAGACCTAAATGCTGGTGGAGTATTTTGTTTCCACGCTGCCAAAATTAACGACAAACTCCATGTCACAGACATTCCGTCTGCTGATGTTTGTTACCGCCTACAGTGTCATGACCCGCTTAGTTTTAAAACCCCTCTTTGTGTTAAAACAGCAAACAAAAACTGCGCAATTATTCCCTGTCTTATTTCAGCGCGTATCTGCGCCACAAGAGATATTCCTACATGTTGGTCATCCAGCGGACAAGTGGCGCCATCTCTGTGCCGAGTTTGGAGGCGATATGTTTCATCCAACCCACAGCTATTCTACTATATAAATTCCTTTATTTCAATTTCTAAGTTCACCTGTAAGCGTGAATTATCCTTTCTTTTCGTTAACAATTCGATTCTTAGAAGTAACCCCCCCTTTTTTTTTTTTAAAAGTCGGCCCCCTTATTTCGTTTTGTTTGTTTGTTTGACCTGTCTAACTAACTTTATAATGTGCAGATACACGATGCAAGAACCTGAATAAGCGGATAACCAACGGTAACGTGGACATCTTCCCTTTTAACCAGTTTGGTGCTGTAGCCAAATACACTTGTGCAGATGGCTACGTACTGTATGGAGTCCCTGCCCGTGTCTGCCAGGGAGACAAGAACTGGAGTGGCGAGGAGCCGAGATGCATGCTCAACCAGAACATCGGTGAGTGGCCGGGCTGAGCTACTTTCTATTACTTAAAGATGATGGTTGGAAGACGGAATGTAACGAAATTAATTTATTCTCACCAGCTGATGCATGAGATTTTATTTTTCTTCTTCTTTGCGCGAGTCCGAACGATGAAGAATTCCCGGAATTCAGTTGTCGATGTCCGTTTTGACGAGTTAACTTTTCGCAATGCGACTGGTAGGCTGAGGGAAATCTCTATCGACCACCGTCTCCTTCTAATTATATTATATCTTCCTGAACCCGTACAAGAATTTTTTAGCTGCACAATCCGCTGTAAATAATTAAAGTACTTCTCTGCTAAATAATAAAGTAATCTTTTGTTGTTGTTGTCGTCGTCGTTTTTTTTTCTTTCTAAAAATCTCACCTGTCAATGAACGAGCAGCGAGAAACCCATCGTGGTCTCTCTCCTTGTTTCTTACGAATTCCTGTTACAAACAATAAAATAGAAATTGCCTATCAACATCCCAGATTTAGGCTGCATAAGAAAGTTATCTAATCTCTTACATTTTTAATGCATGGATTTAAATGGATGTCCGCGAGACTCATTATATCTGACACACATCGTAATTTATAAATGTACACAATTTTAAAAGCGCGAACCAGCTGAACGGATGAGTGGGAACGTGGTGATATTACTGCACGTGACCTGGGTGTCCCTGTATACTTTATTAATACTTTTTTTTTAAAAAAGAAAAGAAAGGGGGGTTCTTTTCAACTGGGATTTACTAATGCAGTTGTTCAAAACTGTTTATTACTTGTTGATGGAAGATGTGCTCGAAGCCCAATGACTGCGACGGGGCTGTTTTGGTTGATTCCTTCCGAGGAAACTTTTCTCTGCTTCACCATTATACTGAAATTTCTTTTACTAAAAATACGCTTTTAGCATAACACTATTTATCTTGGTCTCTCAGAACTTCTCATACTTTCTATGATCCCATGGTTAACCAATGGATATTTGTGTTCCCGTGATATAAAGAACAGTGATTTTCGCACTTCTTTTCTCAATAGCTTCTGTTAACTTAAAAAAGAGCACAATCTAAATCTTAATTCTAAAATAAAAAACAACAACAACAACAACAACAATAATAATAATAATAATAATAATAATAATATAATAATAATAATAATAATAATAATAATAATAATAGATATTTAATATTGTTAAGCTCTTTTATGCTAAGATTTGATACATTTTTTTGTTTTTTAAAGTTTGTATATGTAAAGAAAAATCATCGATCCCTGATGGATGTGATTTTCGTCCAGAAACATCTGTCTGGGCGCCATCGTTGATCTCTGTCCTATTTTCCCGCGATGATACCCTGGCTACATCCCAAATTGCTAGTTTCAGTTGGTTTTTCCGGCATTTTCGTGACGAGACAAGCTTGGTTTCCGTTTCTAGAAATTACCTACCTCGCTTTGAATAATGAGGATAATTTTATAAAGGGAAAAAAAAAAATATATATAATAGTAAGGCTTCCTGCCGAGCCGACTTTCCACCGTTGATTTTAATCCGGGGCCGTTTACTTAATCGGGGGTCCTTGCGAGTGAAACTAACGCGATTACCGCACATGCGCTGGGTGCTGGCGCGTGGGGTAGCTAAAGTGAAAATCCGGGGCTGGTGCGCGCGTGTGTGTTTGGATGGGGGGGGGGCCGTCTGATGTAATGGTGTCGGACCGCTGGCTGGAAGGGCGCGTGGGGTCTGCCCGCCCCGAGCGAATCGCCAGACGCCGCCTCTGTTTGGTTGTAGTGGAGCCCCGACCTCAACCCCTAACTACTACTGGCCCGTAGCCATTGTTTGTCTGTGCGCGCATCGCGATATCTGGGCGATGGGCGGTTGGTGTTCTGGACTCCGGTCCCGCTCCGTACCGTCCGGCTCTCCCTTATTTTAACCGCAGGAGAGGGTCACCTTAGCGAGTTTCTTAGCTGCAGGAGGGGGTGTCCCCCTTCTCTCACTTTAATCTGTGGGTATATATTTTCCCGCGATGAAATGAATACAGCAGCTAGCAGACGACACGAGGACGGGAGCGCCCCTTTTTTTTCACTCCTTTTTCAGTAACTTCCAAGAAAACAGTTAGCGTCAGCGCGAGCAGTTAGTTATCTCCCCTGCCGGAACCTGTCGTCTGCTAAAACGACAGGAAATTTCCAGCCGACTTCTGCGTGATGGCTTACATCGCAGCGCCACTGACGAAGACCATTCCAGACCCGCGCAGTTGGCTCCGAAAACGCAGCCATGAAGTAAAATAGTTCGTGTAAGATGTGGAAATAACAGCGAGGATCGGTGGTCGGGGCGTCCGTGCAATTCACGTGAAAGATTCTTTTCTTTGGGGGGGGGGGGAGGGGCCCATTTAAGGGTCAGGGTGGCAGTCGTTCATCTGAAGGATAGATAGGAGAAAGATAGGAACTTCTAGAGGTGGGTGTCAGTCAAGACCGGTGACACCGATCTAATTATATATTTTACTGCATTAAAAATATTACAACAACAATAATAATAATAATAATAATAGTAATAATAGTAGTAATAATAATAATGGTGATGATGATGATGGACTATGCGTTATTCTGATTTTTAGAGATAAATGAGTGCAAAGAACCGCCTGAGGTCCATCATGCCGGACATGACGGATCACCAGAGCAGAAAACCTTCCCACTGGGACACATGCTTCAGTACAAATGCAAAGATGGGTTCACCGCCAGGCGGGAGAGCGTGGACAGAGCCTGGTGCGTTGGTGGAGGTGTCTGGGTTGGCCCCAACATGACTTGCACACGTAAGATGAAGTTCTGTTAAAATAGTTAAAGAGAATTCAACCCAAGATGTTTCAGAAACTAGGCTGCAGATCAGTAAAGAAGAATACCGAGGCAAGCAAGATCCGGAGATTTAGCATCTGAATGTGATATCTCTTTAAAATGTTTCAGAAAATATCTACAAGCTTTTCCTAGTTTAGCTTTTATCATTTTCTTTCATAAGGTAAAGGTATTTTTAAACAGCACTCACTTTGTTTTTGTTTCAAATTAAGATAGCAAAATTTAATAAGAAATTTTGAATGTATTGATGTTTGCTTACGCCCAGTCTTTTCTTATGCAATATTGTAGATGCTGGATGTCCACTTCTGCAGCCTATTGACTTTGGCAGAGTTGAAATTTTTCCTCCCAATATGATCGGCACAAAAGCCAGGTATTCATGCTTACCTGGTTACCATCTGGCTGGTCGTGCCGAGCGAACATGTCAGGCTGATGGAACTTGGGGTGGAAAGGAACCAAGCTGTGAACGAGGTAATTCAAATGTAACAGCGCACCTGAAAAGTATGTGGCAATAGTTTAGTTCACACACACACACACACACCCAATTTACTAACCACAGCCGAGAAAAGTTACCTACTGGTAATCTTTGTCTTTTGGTAAAAGGTATGTCAACAATAGAAGGAAATTTCTTTTTATTGTTTGAGTGTAGATAGAGACTTGGCTTTCCTAGTGCCTCCTCTGGTATGCACACATGAACAGACAAAAATTTATATCATGTTACAGTACTGCACAGGCATTAAAATTATTCACGTTTGTTCAAATGTTAGCTCATCACTGCCACCGTGTTATTTGAAATCCACACAACTCCTTTATTTATTTACTTTTTTATTTAATGACTAATAGTTTTTGTACTGATCTTCATATTTCAAATAAACTTTTCAAATTTTTTTTCCAGTTTTGAACCTCCTGATTTAAATAACTGGTACACTTGCTGTTGCCATTTTTTTCTTTTCTTCTAATTGTGCTAATATTTTTGAAAGTCTTATTATTTTGATATTTAATATTTGTAAGAGAGATTCTACCATTTTGTACATGTAGTATGCCATGGAGATTGTATCCATTTTGCTGTCTTCCAGTTTTTCTTAAAAGTTTTGTTTGAAAAGATTGGAAATTTATTTTAACATATTTGCCTTTTTAATTTCAGACAAGTGTGGTATTTTTTTTGATGAGCTTTGGTATTGTAATTCTTAAAATAACATTAAAAACATAATGTTTTATTTGTTTTCTTATGTATTTTATTCATCTTGAAATTTACTTATTGCTTAAGAAATATTATTTACATTTTTAAAGTGTTAATTGCAATTTATTAAAAAATTTGTACAGATTGGCTTCACATTAAGCACATCTGGATTAAAAGTGAATTTTTTCTGCAGACAAGATTTAATCTGTGAGAGAGAGAGAGAGAGAGAGTGTTATTGAATTAGTTCCCTGTTGTATTTTATTAGTTGTTTGTGGTATTCCGCCAAAGATAAATCACGCCAACCACAATGCATTGCGGGGTCAGGAAAGATTTCCAGCTGGTACGGAGCTAGCGTACAGCTGTGAATTTGGCTTCTATCCTGACGGTTACCAACGAGCCATGTGCAAAGGGGATGGAACATGGAGCGGACCACGGATGACATGCTCAGGTAACATACTGCACACTTTTAATCAAGATTCAATCAAAATTCAAGAGAGGGATTTAAAACCCCAATGAAGCTTAACAAAAAAAATGGAGAAAACTGAATAGTGGTATGAAATTAGTTATACAATATGCTAAAAATTCGCTAATATACAAAAGGCAATTTTTAGAAAATGCAAATATAAAAGGGGCAGAAAATGTATAGCTGACTACAATCTAATATGTTAGCATTTAAGAGTACTCATCTTCATTTTCCAGGACCTTTTTTTTAAAATATGAAATTCATAATTCCATCTATTTGGCCCATGTGAAGGGGATCAGTCCACAGGCTTGCACTTCAGTTCCTTTTCTAAATTTTGCAGACAGGGTTGTAAATCAGCCAATGCGCAACAAAATAACAAGAGTTTTTTTAAAGAAAGATAAAAATAAAGAAAATCAATTAACTGAAGCATAGGTAAAAATATATTAGGGGAATTTTCATGTAGTAGCTCATTTTCAACCAAAACCTAGGAAAAAACCTAAAAAATGCAATTCAAAATTTGTAGAACTAGCCGGACTCCTTAGTAAGATTTCAGCAGTGAAGGAAAATGCTTCTATAGCTTGTATAAGACCTCTGGATGGAGAACTGCACCTGTATGGGTTTTAGAAACGACTAATAATGATAATGTTGACAATCTTTGGTCATTTCTTGTATTAGAAACTCGACTTATCTGTGAGAAAATGTATCTATCTATCTTGTTTTGACTACTTCAACTAAAATTATTAATGATTTATAAATTTGAATCTATAGCATAAAAGTCTTGATTCAGAGTATTTACTTTGAATAAAATAAATAAATTTTTGTGAACTCTGTGGCCTAACTGCACATCTTTACTTGTTCAGCTAGAAATTGTGGATTTCCTGGAGAAATCGCAAATGGATGGCGTGATGGGAGCAAATTTAGTTATCCAGCCAAAGTAACATACCACTGCAATGAAGGGTATGAACTTATTGGAATAGCTAGCCGTGAATGTCAGGCCAATGGAGATTGGTCATCAACTCTGGCAATCTGTAGACGTAAGTATATAATGATTATATGAATTTTAGTTTATAGACATCTTGTTTATTTGTGAAACTGAGATTGAGAAAAACAAAAATCAGATAGGAGTTGAATAATTATTACATGATATGAAAATTATTTTTTCTTAAGAGTACATGAAATACATTCTTAGAAAAATGACTTTTTTGTCATTTATGTGGCTATGCATACACTTATCAGTTGTTGGAACCATATTAAATATCTGGATGCAGGTAATGTTAGTTGTACTGCTAATTTAATGTAATTTTACACATTAATGAAAACTTTTAACATGATTATGTTATGCACATGACAAAAAATGGCTTTAGTAAATTATGAAAACCATAATAAAAGATATTTTATGTCAAAAATAATATTAATTACACCATCCTCTTGTTTAAAAATGCCTTTAGCTCATCAATGCTGATAGAAGAAAACAATTAAAATAAGTATACCTAGTGGAATAGAAAAAAGAAAAACCTTGGCATCATTTGTTTTAGAGAAATGAAACCTTTTTTTAGGGAATTAAAAACATAACTGTGATATGCTAGACAAATTACTGAGAGCCATTTTAGATTTATGTTACTGTTGATGATTTTGGAAAATTGCTGGCAGATGAAGGAAAAATTAAGTATACAATTTTTCTTTTCTCTTTTTTTTTTCATTAAAAATATATATATAACTAAAAATAAAAACCTAAACAGGGGTAGAAATTTTTTTGGATTTAAACAAAATCTGTTATCACTCGTAAACTCATATTAAAAGAAAAAGAACTGTAGTTGAAACATTTGAAGTGAGCATGTGTATGATCTTTAACAATAAAGGCCTGTGTCAAGTCTTAGCTATAAGCCAATGGATGTTATTTATTTATAGATACATTGAAAGGTCCTTCCTACATTTAAGATAATACAGAGTATATTATTGTATTAGATACTTTTATTTTTTTTCTTTACAGCTATTGAATGCCCTGAGATTCGAGCTCCTAGAAATGGTGAGTTGCTCGGTTCCGGTATCACTTATGGGACTGTGCTGAAATTCAGTTGCCAGGAGGGCTTTAAGGTCATTGGGTCAGTTGAACGGAAGTGTGAGGCTGATGGTGGCTGGACTGGTCAAGAAATATTTTGTGAAGGTGGTAGTTATTGTTTACTATACTGTCTCTTTAATGTTTGTTTTGTACTTGTTTGTTTTTGTTTTGTTGTTTTGTTTTCAAACTGAGTTTATATGTTTATGTTGACAAGATTTTGAAAACTGAAAGAATTTTATTTGTTTCATTTTCTGCCAACTATCATTAAAACAAGTAATAGGAAAACAAGTCATACTTTCAGTTTTGAAATCTCCTCAACAGATTTGGTGTTATAAATAATGACTTCTCTATAGAAACAGATGCTACAGGCACCATTGCATAAGTCCTCCTTATATAATAGTCATGATGTGTAGATCATGGGATGTTTGAATTTGCTGCTGTGCACAGAATTTTACTGAGTGATGAAAATTAATTTCACAGGAGTCGAGTAGTGTGACATATGCAAGGTTGTCTGTATTTGTCATCTATTAAACAGGTGTAATCTATAGTAACAATAATTACTGGTAGAATCTCTCTTACACAATGGTAATAGTATTTATGAAAATGCAAATCAAAAATGGATTCAGGGCATCTTAGTTCCCTGGGCTGATAATAAAGAATTTTCAACTTTCCAGCCCTGTCTTGCAGAAAGATTGTCTGATCATAAAGAGTGAAATGTTGATGTTAAAGAAAAAAAAGACAACAAGTAACATAAAAACAAATAAAAAACAAACAATCTATAGTAAGATAGTTACTGCAAAGGTTACTAATTTTCTTTCTTTTTTTCTTTTAGCAAAATTTCAATTTACACAGTATATAATACTGATATGCTTGGCACAAAATATCTGGGGTTATTGGAGCTTAGGGTGCAGTTTAGCAGAATTATTACTGGTAAGCGAATTGAAGTTGTAGACTCATATGTCTAACATCAGGAAACATTTGCAAAAATGTACTGGCAACATGAGGCATCACATGATTTCTCCCTCCTGCTCTTAAGAATCATGTGTCTAAAGAAAACGGCATTTGAAAACACGTTCACTTATGGGTAGGGAAGACCAGGACTAGTTACAGTAGCAGTAATTCCTAATTAAACATATAGATAAGCAATGAAGGTCAATGCATATGACATTGATTATAGTATATGGTTAATTAAGAATTATTTGTGCTGTAACAGCTTACCTCATAATAACTAGCCTCCATCTCTATAACTGTGTGGTTGACATTGCTTGTAAAGTGAAATCGATAATGGCAGTACACAGACAGGTCTGACCAAAGATTTCTTGCAGTAGATCAGTTGTGGGACAGTGCTATTCACGTTAGTGACTGCAAATTTCAATGTTTCACTGTTAGTCATAGGCAACTGTACACACACTACTACACTGGTGATGTCAGTGGCAGATCAACAGATGGATCATCGGAGAAATGGATCCTGAAATGCTTATCCTTCATCAAACAGGATTACATGTGAGATATTCATTTTTTAAATTTCCTTTTGAGCAAACATCAGTGTAGTAAGTGGTGTTTTTTTGTGAAAGTTGATTCAGTTTGATGGCAGGTTATGTGTATGGCATTACTGGGAATGTCGTTGCTAATGTTCAGTATGACTGTTATAGAGATGGAAATGTGATGGTGTGGGAGGTATTAATTATATGGCTGGCAAAAGGACTTTGCTGGCCATTGTTCATGAGTGTCTGACTAATTACTTGGGTGAGACTGTGAACAATAATCCTGCGTTTTCACCAACATTGCCAGGTGCTCCTTAGAGCCAATAACGTTACTGAAATTGACCACATTCACTGATCTCTCAGCTATTGATAATCTCTGAAAATCTTGTTAGACATATTCAGGAATACACTGCCACGGCACCTACATGATCTAAACATGGCTTTGACTCAGGAATGGTAAGTAATATCACATGGGATGATCAAATTCTGCATTTCAAGCAATGAAGATGGTGTGTCAACTGTGGTGATGAGGTGGGAACATCCAATATTGACTGTGCCAATCACTGTGATTTTTTACTTCATTGGGATACATGTACAAATCTTGAAATTATTGCTCCATTAACATCCTGTAATGAGTCCATGGGAGAAATTTGGCTAAGGAATAGAATTTTGTATAACTTTTGATCACTGGGTGTTTCTTTACAAGGAAGAAATAAGTATATAATGTAAAATTCCATTATCTCTAGATTTTTTGTGCCCAGTATATAAATATGCATCAGTAATCATCATATATATATATATATACGCTGACAGTAAGAATGAACTTTATTATCTCACTTTTGAGGCTTCTATGCAATCACTAGGCTTAAAATTTTTTTTTATATTAACTGAAATGTTTAATAGCAGTGATATGCAATTGATACAAGATGATTATTACTGAGTTTGTCTGTTATTCTCATGACTTGAACAGTAGGCCTAAGCTTTTCAACAAAGGCTTGGTTTTTCTGAACAGTCTTTTTAATGTGTTTGATTTGTTCATGCAATAAAAACAATCCAAAATGACACTTGTGATCTTTAACTCTTTTGCTGCCAAATAATGCTGAAGAAAATAATTTACACAGTTAATGCTTTTATATTTTCTTTTTAAAGAAAACTTATTACATATTTTTGAGTATAAGCTTTTTATGTTAGAAAGATTAATATTCTTTAAATACATTTTTTTAACAGTTCAACAAAATATCAAGTTAACTATGCTTGGTAATTTCAGAGAATTAACCTTTTACTTACAAATTTACTATTTTGCTTTACTTAATGAACACAAAGCCCATAAATATAATACTTAAAACATTTTACAGTCTAAAAGTATTTCTATACTTGGTTCAGTGAATTCACAAAAAATGTTGCAAACATTTTAACAAATTCTATTATTATTATTATTATTATTATTATTATTATATATTATTATTATTATATTATTATTATTATTATTATTATTATTATTATTATTATATTATTATTATTATTATTATTATTATTATTATTATTATTATTATTATTATTATTATTATTATTATTATTACTTAAATTTGTGCTTCACATTGCCCTGTAATAATTTTCTTAACAGATGTCAGTGTTTAGCATGAGGTCAAAGAAAGATTCTGTTCATTTTGTCTGTAGCTTCACACAACCCTGCTCTGAAAACAGTATACACAATGAATTTGATTACAAAGTGAATGCTGTAATCTTCTTTTATGTAGGCATGTGTGTTACATGTAGCAGCATTAGAACTAGGACTTGGGAAATTTGTCAGCTTTTACTAGCCTAATAAAACAACAAAAAGTTAAATGAAAAAAAAAAACAACTTTCGACCACACTTTCCATTTACAGTTGGAGTAGGATTGGAATGTACAATTATTCTTCTGTCTTTCTATTTATAGAGATAAATTGTGGATATCCAGGGCCATTGTGGAACGGGTATTTGGATGGACATCTGACTACTGTTGGGGAAGTTTTTTTCTTTAGGTAAATAGGTAAAGTCTACTAGTTGACATCACCAACGACAAATGTCTGTTTATTTTAATGGTTATTTCCAAAATGATCTACTAAACAACTCCTCTTTATAGGTGGTTGTTGTTTTTGTTTATTTTACCTGGTTCAGGTATGAAGGGTGGGATGTAAAAATTTTGCAAATTTAAAGTGTGAAATATGGATTAGTAATGTGAAATGTAGAAAGTCACAACAGAATAGTTGAGTAGCCATTGTTCTTACTGTTAATACTAGAAAATTATCACACATCAATAAGTTCCCTCATCCACCCTTTAAATATTGAACTTTCTGATATAGTTTCAACAGATATTGTGAACAATATTTTTTTAAAAATTGCAGCACCATGCCATATTAATTTGGCCACCCTCATAATTGAAAGTAATTAACATGTTTTAGTTGCAATTATGTACAAATTGCATGTCCAGGTAGGCAAATAGCCATTGAGCACTCTCAGCATGCTGAAAAGGGCCAGTTGGACTGGTCATAGTCACTGACAAACTGCTAAAGATCTCAACATTTCTCATGGATCTGCAATCAATATTACTATGAAGTTCGCCTAGGCAAATGTCACTGTTGCAGAAAAGTAACCAGGGGGTCTTCGACAGTGACACCACAACAAGAACACACTGCTATTAGTTGCCATGTTATTATCACTTTTCAACAAGATTCTCTTTCTGCCATCCCCCATGCAACAGAAATGCACCAACTTGGCTACAGATGTTTAGCATGTAAAAAACCTCTTCTGTTTAAATGGTTCAGTGGTTCAAGGACACGACAAGACCCTCAAGTATTGGCAGCATATATTCTTCTTCACTGAGTCCAGGTTTAGCATTTCTTGTCTGAAGGTTGCACCTGGATTTGAAGAAGATTTCATGAAGAGCTTCTACCAAATGTCTTCATC
Source organism: Nautilus pompilius (assembly GCA_018389105.1). Classification (NCBI taxonomy): domain Eukaryota; kingdom Metazoa; phylum Mollusca; class Cephalopoda; order Nautilida; family Nautilidae; genus Nautilus; species Nautilus pompilius. The sequence goes on from JACATO010000673.1 coordinate 522,872, forward strand.
CCATAGCCAAGTATAGAAGTAGGAGTATTTATGGACTACAATCTGGCATGGTGGAAAGACACTGGAGTTTGACAAAGAATGTCTCAATTCTGTTGGATACATTACCATTTTAAAGACACTTCTGCTACCATTGTACCAACAAGACATGCTCATATTTTTCAGAAAGGTAACCCTACATGACCACAAGCTGAAAGGGAAATCAATTCATTGAACTTCTTCCTGTGGTACCCCAAAGCCCTGATAAGAATTTGATTGAACACCAGGAGCATTTGGATTTTTAGTTAAGAACTAACCATCCACATCTTGCCAATATAAAGGAATGAAAGGAAGCACTCACTTGATATATACAAACCATCTTATTGTAATAACAACAGGTGACCAAATTATTATGGTGAGATGTTCTGGCATACTAAAAGATATATTTTTAATTACATAATAACCTTTATAGGGCACCTTTTCACTATTCTAAGTGTTCAAGGGAAGATGGTCTTGCTTTATGATAAGATACTTTTCAATTTGTACAAGATGAAAAAGTCACAAGCAAGATGTAGTCTTTATAGTTATTACAAGACCCTATTTCACAAAGGCTTACTGTTTATCAGCTAAAAGCATACAGACTCTGCTTAAAAGTAATGATGTTTATTTGTAGATGCAATGTACGGACAACCTTCGACGGTCCATCTTTCTCAACTGAGTGTCAGGAAAGTGGATCCTGGTCTTTTGTACCTCCAAAATGCTTAGGTAATGCATAGATGTTCCCTTATTTATGGGATTAAATCTTGGGACAATTTACAGAGACTCTGGTAATCTTTGTCTATACTGCCTGCTGCCATGTTGATTTTGGGAAATTTTGTCAAATGAAACAGATGTATTCAACAAAATATGAATTTGTTTAATTTTTTTTTTAAATTTTATAATCAAATCAATTTTTCTTGTTAAATTACAAATCACTTTTTCATTATAAGGATTAATTTCTGTTCTTCTTGAAACCTACTTTACATTTCACAACAAAATTAACAGTTTTCAGTATGTATAAATGATGAATTTCTCATTTTGTTCAGGTCAGTGCCAAGTGCCATCCATCCTAAATGGGAGTGTTTTGAATGGGCGAGAAGGTGTGTGGGTTGACCACACTACTTTCATACAGTTCAAGTGTAAAGACGGCTTGGTGTTGAATGATACCTCTGATGTCAAGTGCATCAATGGAACATGGAGCCTTATTCCTCGATGCATACCAGGTACTTTAGCTGCCACTGGTTTTGAAATATATCTAGTGCAAAAAAGTTGTAACTACATATTTACACTTTCCAGAAATACAGTCAGGTTATTTTCTCGACATTATAGACATTCTTTATGAAATTTGTGCTTTGTTTATAAAACACTCATCTAAGAAAATCACCTGAAACTTTTTTTTGCTAATGCAGAACCGATATGTCAAACCAAGGTCTCTCTTGGTTATCTGCAAGCTAAAAGTACTCATAGTGCCTTAACCTCAAGAAATACTTAGGATATTTATGATAAATAATGTTAATATATAGTCAGATTTTTTGTTTTGACAGCGCCCACAATACCTATAGGGATAAAAACAGGAAAATTACCAAATCTGTCCCTAATTTACGAAAGATAAATTTATTGTAATGAGGTAGTAGCATCTCGATGAGCCAGAAGCAGTCTTAGAAGTTAGGCTTTCTTTTGTAATATCTGTGACTGACCAACTGGGGTTTGTCCTGTTATTGTTCTGATGTTAAGAAAAAATACCAAATTTTTTCCAAGCATCTATCTGAGCTTTGTCCTTTTCATAAAATACATTCCTTGCTGGAAAATTTACAGAAAACGATATGAACAGTAATAGTTAAATTATTTCCAGCCCCTTGCATAGCATCCCCACCAAGCATTGAGAATGGACGAAGGGTATATGTTGGATGGAAGCATGGTGATAGAGCCAGGTATATGTGTCTCCAGGGATACAGACTTCGAGGAGACCATTACCTAACCTGCCGATATGGACAGTGGGAAGGAAGCAGACCATATTGTGAAGAAGGTATAATACATTCTTAAAATTATTTTATATTACACATTGGACAATAAGGTAGGTAGTTCTGTTTTAAAAATCATTTTTTAAACAATAAAGAGATTAAATCTTTCTCTTACTGTCTATTGATATAATATAAATAATTGACAATAATAATTATTTCTGATCTTAAAATTGCAAGATACATTTAAAGTTAGTGTACTAAGTAGAAGATTAGTTCAGGCATTTCTCATCTCATCAGGATATCTACCCTGGTCAAGTGTTGGTGAAAACCTTCATAAAACACATAGCCACCAACAAGTTGTTTTAAGGTTACTTTAAAAAATAACAAAAACATACTGCAAATTAGCACTATTGCACAACAAAACCGTGATAATGGCAACAGGAAAATATCCCTCCAAAACCTGAGTCAGTCACTAGATGAGAAAAAATACCAAAACTAACTCTCTACTTTCTAAATATTACATCACTAATAACTTTGCATTCTTAAGCCATTACAGATATAAATTTTTGTAAAAATTTCATTCAAAAAGGCTATTTTCTAACCTAAATTTGCCATTAAAATGAGGAATTTCTCTTCATTGTTGGGTGATCAGTCAGTACTGCATATACAATGTACATTTATTATACAGATAGATAGCCATTTGTAGGTTCTTGTTTTTTTAAAACCATGGCTAGAAAAAAATTTAGAGGTGAGTTAACACTTTAACACTAGGAGGCAAATTCTTTTTGAAATATTTTTCAAAACAGATGAAATATTTTCTTTAAATATAAAACATTGTATGCTCAATGTAATAGAGGTTTAAAATCCATCAGTATTTTTTTTGTTGTTGTAAATATGAAAAATTATTAGTTTTAATTTTGTGGATAAAATACAGAGATTAGCCATAAAATATCCTGCTTACAATACACATTTTTTATTTCATTGTGTGTTTAATTGTTTGTGCTTTGACTAGAGAGAGACACCATAACATTTACTCAAGCTCCCAATCACATAAAGCTGAAAAATGTCTTATCTGATATCTTTAAAAATCCTCTAGGTAGACAGACAGACAGTATTTTGGTACAAGTGTGCCATGTATGATGCAAATCTTATAGTGTAACCAGAGATAAATAAGCAGTTTTAAGCATCTTCCCTTTAAGCCAGATCCATCATAGTTTTTCTCTAAGTGTATTTGTTAGGACAAAATATTTGCATTGGCATTAGTGCAGATCAATGGCATATCCAAAAGGGAGTGGGATCAGTGAAAATTTAAATAATGACATCTAACTGTTAAGACAGCTTTTAAAAATGGATGATATAGCTAAAGTTTACCAAAATAAAATGAAATAAAAGATAATTACATTGTCAATTTGACTACTGTGCTGTAGCATTGTTAAAATATGATCTGTGTTCAATCATTTATCATAACTTTGCTTCATTGTTTTCAAAAGTGAAAGGATAATTATCAATTGTTTGTATGGGAATTCAATTTTTTTAAGCTGAAGCCAATTTTTTTTCTTGAAAAAGACAATCATTAAACATCAAAGGTTCCATATGTTATTTTAAAGTTTCATTTTGCTTCCCTCTTTTTTCATTCTTGACTTTCCTTTTAAAATGCCATTGGGATTATTTACTACCAGAAGCTGGGTAGATACAGTGGTTGATGATCAATCATCCTGAGTGGTTCACATTCTTTTTTTTAATCTTTTTGTGGTGAATGTGTAAGTGGTGCGTATGAAAGTTCTTGTATATGTGTGTATCTCCGAGGAGGAGGGATTGGGGTTGGTGGCCGAAGCCGTGTAGGGGCTGAAGCCCGGTGTGGAGCAAGCTCCTGTTGAGGCCTAAAAGGCTGGGTTGAGGCACCGAAGCACCTCGTGTGACTGGCCGCCTTGGCGGCGTGAATGCCCCCCGTTAGAGTGATCGCTTCCCCAGCCAAAAACCAATCTTAAAAAAGGCCTCAGCACATCAAGTCCGAAGCCGGTCTTGACGCACCTAACCTTCCCAGCCAGACAGGCAGGCCAGAGGCAAAAAGCACCCCTTGCCTCCACTCTTTTCGGGTAGTGGACTTTCCGACTGCCCCACCCCTAAACAGAGTACTCGCCTCCCCACCCTCATAAGTGTGCAACACAATTGAGTTATTTGGTGAAAATTGTGGAGTTTGGCCACTGACATGAGTCGTGCCCTCCTATTAGCTATACCACCCATGCTGGTGATTGGATAAATACAGGTGTGACACAGAGTGGTGGACACATTCTGTTGGCCATGTACTCCTTGTTCAGTCAGGCTTGCAACTAATTAACAGAATGTCTTCATCACTTACCTCCAATGAAGGGAACTTTAAATCTTTAGTTCTGACTTCAAACTGGCAACACTAAAATGAAGAAGGTATGCATGCTTTGAAGACGGAAAGTGGAAAGCTTTATGAAGACTGGGGTATTTGCAAAAGTGGTGGCTTAGGGATGCTTATCCTTAACCACTCTGATCTGTGCTCAAGGATACAGTGATTGCATCATGAATTTGAGCACAAAGAGAAATGGAGCTCATGCCAAAGTTTGGATTTGATACTCCAAAGCACTTTATTTCCTCTTTGCCAGCCATCAACTTAATCTTGCTCTGATTCACATGTTAGAGAAGCCACTGTTGTGCAATGTACTGAAAACAGTTCATTCATGCACAGTTTCTTTTACTAGCAGTGGCGAGCGAAAACAGATATCTGACCATCTTCATCTGATGGAAGTTGTGTCCTCCACAGTTGGTTGAGTCACAAATCTCTCATCATTCAAGAACCTTTTTCAGGTGACTTTGTCATAATTAGATGAAATTACTGACATTGAAGATAGAGAATAAAATGCAACATTCTCAAATCTTTTAGAATTTAGGCTTTATCACTAAACCTTATTGTTTTGTTGGTTGTGATGGAGTCTGACACTGCACTTATCAAAGTGACTGCAGTGTACAGATTTGGAGATTCAATGTGTCCAAAGCAGTTTAGTTGAATTTTCAGACATTCTTTATAATTGTTGCAACAATGCTGACACTGAATTTTATGGATTGTTCAATGAAGCTCAGCATCATTTCTGTGCCATGGCAGTCAAATAAGCATCTCACCAAAAAATTGGGTGTCAGAATTATGCAATGGACTCTCCAGGCCATATTTATTCCTTATATGAATCATCTGCTGACAGAAATGCAAAATCGTTTTAGGATTTTTAAAAGCTCACATGCAGAGTTTCAGTATTTAATTCCAGCATTTATGCCTGACCATTTGCTGACCCTGACTCAGGATATGGGGTTTTATAAAGGTGATCCTGACATGTAAAGAGCTGTGCATAGTGAACTGCTAGGATGGTTTTATCAATGGGAAAAAACAGATTGCAACAACAGAGCAAAGAATGTTTCTGAGAGTCTTGCTTTTGTACACGATAAAAGTTTTCCAAATATTAATACTTTGTTATTGTTATTCATAACATTTCCAGTTACAGTTATGACACTCTGACTCTGGAGATTAAAAACTTATTTGAAGTCTACGATCAGAAGCAACTCTCTGGCATGGCAATGATGGTCATTCATCATGAACAAACTGACTGGAACAATCCAGATTTCAAATTAAGGGCCATCATGTATGATAAACGTGAATAATACATGATCTCTTACAAGCAGCTGATGTCTCCTTCCCACCAACCTCCAGGTAAAAAATCCTGGCACCTCTAAGGTTAATTATTGAAAAACCAAAGGAAATGCAAACCACCAACACATGCTTCATGATTTAATCTATTTGTTTATTTTCCACACAGTGAGTGCTAACCCTATTACTGGTAGTCAGACAAGGCATACCTTTCACCTTGTTCTCCAGAAAGTACTATAGGTCAGGAAATGTGCATAAAAGATTGATTATAAATTTATTTGTACTTCACTATTTACTATGCTTATACTTATTAATCATGGATACTAAATTTAATGTGTAATGGTTGTCTTCAGTACATTTGAATCCTGCCCCATTACAACACATTTTTTCTTCCTTTTTATGCTTCAAATTAGAATTATGAAATTATACATACCTGCAGACAGTCTGTATAGTACAAGCATATACACACTTAAAATAGAAAGTTTCCTTTTTTTGTGTGGAAGTAAAACATTAAAAAAAAGATTTTTTTAAAATAAGATAACTGTTGATTCCTAGCAGAAGCTAGACATAACTGTAATATCAAAATGTTTTCCTTGGAAAACACTCTTTAGTCATGTTACAGACCTCCCACCCTCTTTCATTTAAAAAGAAAAGAAAAAAACATCTCTGTATAATGTTGTGCCTCCTGAAAATTATTAGATATGGGGTTGGCATGTCGTTTTTCAATACAGTAAGTAATATCCATCCTTTGGCATGCCAAAATAGCAGCAGTTATCTATCTACCTGTTATTTGAAAGGTTGATCAGACTCACAAGGGAGATAACTGTTATTTAAACTGTTGCAAAGAAAATATTTTAAAAACTAAAATGAACATAAAATGTATCACAATACTAAATAGTAACAGATAAGGTAAGTGAGCTGTTCCAGATTAATGTTTGTGGTTTTGTTGTGCTGCCCCTTTGATTCTTCTAAAATCTGTTCTAAATTACCTAAATGATTATTTTTCAAAAAACCAATCCAATTTCATAATACCTTTTAACATGTTGGCTACCATGTGACTCACTTGTGGGGTCACGCGGCACATTCACAATATTATTAGTATTGAGTGCCGTGTAACTCACTGATGGACACACTAGAAACCACTTCAAGTAGATAACACTGGCCAACATTTCTTTCACTTTTTTCTGCTGACTAAGATCTGACATTTTTTTTAAAACTAATTTTGGGGCACTGATTTCAAAAATAAAATCAGTTTTTGCCTATCACATCAAGTTTTTGTTCTACGGGATCTTAAAATGGTTAACTTTTTACTTGGTCAACAAGGAGGATACACGAAATATCCATGTTTCTTGTGTCTGTGGGATAGTAGAGCTAAAGACAAGCATTGGACTCAGAAGAACTGGCCAGTGAGAACATGCTTAAATGTCGGAGAACCAACCATTAGTAGATCAGGTAAAAATCATCTTTCCTCCTCTCCACATCAAACTGGGTCTAATGAAGCAGTATGTTAAAGCTCTGAGCATAGAAGGTGACTGTTTTAAGTACATATGCACAACATTTCCTAGCTTCAGTCATGAAAAAATAAAAGCTGGTGTGTTTGACGGGTCACAAATCAGAAAACTGATGAGAGATCAACATTTCACAAGCTCCATGAATGATATGGAGAAAAGAGCATGGAATTCTTTCATGGCTGCTGTGAAAAATTTCCTGGGAAACAAAAAAGCTGAAAATTACAAAGATCTTATTCAAACATTACTTAAGAATTTTCATAGTCTGGGTCGCAACATGAGTATAAAGAGTCATTTCTTCAACAATCATCTTGATAAATTTCCTGAAAATCTAGGTGACATAAGTGATAAGCAAGGTGAAAGGTTCCATCATGATATACAAGCTATGGAGGAGCGATACCAAGGAGGGTGGGATACTCACATGATGGCCGACTACTGTTGGAGTATTAAAAGAGACTGTCTGGAAATGAAGCACTACAGAAAAGCCTACAAACAAAAATTTAATCCATGAAGGAAGAATGTGTCATTTACTGATATCAGTTAATGTAAATAAACCCATGTCTGTCATTGTTTTGTTTGTAAAGTATTCTAAATGAAATGATAAGAATATTCTGGATTAGTTTCTGCCCATTTTTGACTAAAATTCATTCAATTCAAGCATCAATTTATATTTTTCTATTTCAATATTTTAACCTGATATGTCATAGTTAACCAATATATTTATTAATCTCAAAATTGATTCATGGTATTGTATGTTGGAATGGTATTCTAAATAAAATGATAAGAATAGGATTGAGGTGATTGTGGAAATCATTGTAATCGTGTACATTTTTATGGCGATTGATCGAAAATGGGGGTATGCTGTAAAGCAAAAACTTGATGTGATAGGCACAAACCAATGTGATATTTGAGTTCAGCATCCCCAAATTAGTCAGAAACAAGTTTCAGATATAAGTCAGCAAAAACTGTGTTGACCAGTGTAATTGAACATAGATAGGATTGTCAACTGTGATCATATTATAAACCTGGGTTAAGCGTAGAAGCAGCTGGCATCAGAATGTGGATTTTTACATTATGAGGTGGCAGCCAATTAACAGTATGTTTTGTGCATAATTTCCCAGTCCACGGATTACAAGGTAATTGCCCCATTCCCAGGTCCCTGCTTACTTAAACCATGGAACAGGCACACTTGACTGCATAATTCCACAGAATGAGCAACTTTGGAAGCATTTCATAAGGATTTCTATTCCATCATGCAATTAATTAATTGTACATTATAATATCACAGATCAGTGTAAAAAATTCTGGCATAATAAGTATAAATTTGATAGCACATTTACAGCAGTTCGCAGATAAATCAGTGGTAAACAATATCACAGAATATAAGTTATCAGTCTAAAACATTCTGGTATAATAAAATCCTATTTGTTCGCCCAATCCCAGGTAATGAGCACAACTCATTGCATAATTACTGGGCATGGGTGTGATGTTGTGCATTCCACATCTGGACACTTTTTTTTTCAGGCCTTGCATTAATGTAAAAAACAAAACAGAAACTTATTACACTGATTGCATAGTAAGGAATGTAACTTTGAAGTTCCACTCCTAAAGTACACAACAGGTTATTTCCCTTCAATGTCTACACAATATTCATTTAGATCTTTTGTTTTCAAAATTATTAAATGCATTGTTAATTTTATTTTGGGGGAGAAGGGACTGTGCATTTAACAAAATTAAACAAACTTTTGCCCCATACATGGGGGATTTGAATTTGAAATACTTTGCAACTTTGTTTTTCTCTGTAGTTTACTGTCCCAATCCTGGAAAACTCAAGTATGGCAAAATCTACAAGAAAGGCCATGTGGGAAAGTTTGAGGTGATGTCTTACATTGTGACAATCAAGCATGGGGATAGGCTGGAGTATGAGTGCAACAGAAGCTACAAGTTGTTGGGTCCTTCAGGTGCTACTTGTGTGGATGGTGAATGGAGTCCTGACCAAAAACCCATATGTGTTCTTGGTCAGCATCCAATCCTACATAAGCTCTGGAAACCTTTGGAAGAACAGGCAGTGTGAAGTTAGATGTATACCAAATTATGAATAAACATTTTAGTTGAACTTGCCCAAACCAATACCCTAATACACCCATATTAGCAAACATCAACTAAGCATCATACATTCATGGGGTTTTTTCCAGTTTTAAAATTTTAAATATTCAGATTAACAAATTTTAAGTGGATTCTTTTTTAGCAGTTTTTATAATATCAGGGTATCTAAAGGTCATGACAGTCACAAGCTATGCAGTATGTTTTAAAAATGTAAAGAAAAAGTATTATACCAACAATATAAAACCTCTTTTATCCAAGCACTGCTTTTTCTTCAATTGATTTTGCTTAAAGAAAATTGACCATTATTGTTTTAGTTTTTAGGTAGACCAGTAACAGAAGGGGGTTACAAGGCCAGCTGTGTCATGATTTTCATGGACGTTAATCTTTTGACTGTTGTTGGTACGTACTCACCCCCTATTTTCCATGGCATAATTTGCACCATTGTATTGCTTGCACAGCACTAACACCTTTGAGATGCAGGTCTAGAATAGAAACAGCATCATTTCACCTTTTTTTCCAAAATATTCTGAATGATTTTCTTCCCCTGGGACCTTCTAGCAAAGTGTGTGGTTGCAAGAATTTTACACTGAAAAAGATTTGGAACCACTGCTTTATTAGATTGCCAGTGTAATTTTTAAGTCTAAACAAATTTTAAATGAGTTATCACACCCTCTCCCACATTCCATTATCGAATTCATTTACTCATAGAAACTGCTATGTATTAACTCTTTCAACTTTATTTTTAATCATTAAAACAACTTTACTGAGTTACTGAGTATTCTTCTTGTTTGATAGTGGCTTTTATTAATCTTCAGCCGTCTACTTTAGAACCCCTTTCAAGGATAGCCGACTTTGTGTTTCCAAAAATGTCTACCAGATTTTTTGTCATACACAATCAATTGTACATACTTTCTAAACTTGTTAATTATCAACATTCGTTATATATTTGTAATAAACATGTCCACTTTTTGCAGTATTTGTTTATTTTTTTTAGCTTTTGTGTGGTCTTGCTAAGCATCCAAAAACAAAGTTAAATAATCCACAGATATTAGAAAAATTGTTGGGTTTTGGACTAGATTATTTTAATGGCTTGTGTGACCCAAAGATATTATACCTCAAATATAAGATCAGCAGCTAGGTAGAAAGGATTGGATCATACACTGGATAAATTCCACATCACCACTCTTCTGTATTTATAATTTTTAAAAGTTCCAGAAACTGATGGCTCCATAATTTACCCATATTACTCCCCCAACCCCAGCCAAGATAACATCCTATTTATTAATAACCAAACCATTTATCTTTTACATGGAAGGATGCACACAAATCAGTAACTAATGTTAGACAATGTATTACTACAAGATAAATGGCATTATTCAGAAAAGTTCCATGGAGCTCTTGAATATTTTGTAAAAATAAAATTTTAGTGCAACTGTTCATCTAGCTTTCTGTATTGGCGAGTTATCTTTTTATTTATCATGCAGTTCAAACTCACAATAGTATTTAATCTTTTATACAGGTAGTTTTACAAACTACATGAATAAAAAAAGATTTTCTTGGTAATACATTTATTTACATCAGTTACCACGTTTCTTTTACAGATTTATGCACAATTTTAGTAAATATTACCACATTCTTTAAATCTTTACTACTAGTCTGTGTTTGATGATAGTTTATGATTGGATTCATCACTTCACAATAAAGCTAAAATTATGGTAAGTTGTATTTGGCAACTCACCAGTATCACATATTTCAGGCAACATCAACTAGCCAGTACAATCTGTATTCAGACATTTCACATAGAACTACCAGCTAGGGGAGATAACTCTTGATGGCCATACTTTAACAAACATTTAAAAAGGCTTCAAGAGCTACCAAATGAAAACAGATCCACATGGATACTGTGCACAGTATAAAGAATGATTGTAATGAATAAAAATGTAAACTGTCACAAATTTTAACTCCACAAAATGTAGATACTTTCATTTATCCGTTCGAACACTGCCTTGTACCGAGTTTCTCAAGCAGATAACACTAAAAGGGACACCTAAAATTAATGTCTCCTATTTATTTTCTCAAAAACTAACTTAGAAAACTCAAAAGACAAAAAAAAAAAAAAAGCATTTGCAAAATACACCGGTACAGCTACTTTTCCACACGGTCACCATCACAATCTACATCAGGGTGGAACCAGCGCCAGCATGGTGCTATAGTGAAATTAAGTGCCTTTGTTACACAGCAGTCATTCTCCAAGTGTTGTTATCCACGTACGCCGCCCTTCAGCTGAGCTTTAGGACGGCCATAGTCGGCCCGATCTGTCCAACCCACCAAGTACGAACTTCAGAGCTACCAAAGTTACAGACAACCAACCTTCGATAAGTCTCCGGCCTTTCTCTACTTTAATGTATCTAGCGTCTTAAGCACATTCATCATGTAAATCTCAATCGACGAAATACCTTCAGCTGTAGGGAATTCAATTACCGCTCTCGGCCTAGCACATGTATCAATACTATCCTCCATTTCGAACTGTTGTGGTGCGCTAACCCTGGTGGGGAAAAAGACAAAACTTTCGCTTGATAATTTTATTTCATTCCCGGTACATCTTTGGTATTTCCATGTAAAAAAGAAAACAATGTTCTCAGCATCGTTCCATAGATTACGCGATTAACAAAAAAAATTAGCGATATTTATACATAAACATTAAAGACCATAACTATGGTCTTATAAATCATTACGAACGAAAAAAACAAAAAAAACAGCTTAATGTAATGTACAAATACACAAAACAACGATGTCATTAAATTAAAATGAATATATTCACAATATATCATTGCGCGGCCTACATATATGCAGACTCTGGGTGGAGTCAGCTGAGAATTAATGATTAAATAGAAGTATGCAGAACGTATTTTTACCAAAAATTATCTTAGATTCGATTGGCTGCATAATCAAAATTGTCTAAATCTTTCGGACTTAGCCATGTGTTATTTCAGTGAGAACATTCAAAGCAACTACTTCATTAAAATCATATAGTTAAAAAAAACTTAAAAGTTATAATTTATAATATAGAAAAAAATAACAATCGCCTACGTGTATCTTACATAGTTACATTCAAAATAAAATGTTTTACAGACAAAATAATTAATATACTCACTATGTTATCAACAATCATTAAAATATATTATAGCAATTACCCGACGGTCAGTCAATAAGATTACCAAGGGAACAAACAAGATTAGGGAGTCTACTTCAAAATAAGGAATTGTACGTGTAAATTTCTCACATTATTTTGGATAAATGAAAATCCGCCAACTGTCTGCAAAAGTCGTTTTCCAGAGTTAAAAATGTTAACTTCAAAGTTTACGCTTATAGGATGCTTGATTCCTTTTCACATTTTTAAAAGGAGGAAAACTAAAAAGGTTCACACCAAAGTCTTTAAGCCACAGTTCAGTTGCAATCAAAGAGTCGAAACTTACCAAAAGTACAGTACCCACTTTTTAAAAGGCCAGAATAATGACTCTTTCGGGATCAATTCGATGGCCCTTAAAAGGGCCTTTTTTTAAAAAAAAGTTTGCATGTAGTCAGTACATATTCTACTTTTTCCCCTTTTTGGTCGTCTTGGCCTTGGCTTTGGAGGGTTTCTTGGCTGGTGTTTTCACTTTCTTGGTTGCCGTTGCCCTAGCCGCCTTCTTAGTCGCCGTGGGTTTGCTCGCCGCCTTCTTGGTAACGGTCTTCACCAACTTTCCCTTCTCTCGCTCTATCTTCTTCGTCTTTCTCTTCTTCGGCGTGGCGGCCTTCTTCGGCTTCGCTGTCTTTTTTGCCACCACCGCTACCGGCTTCTTCTTTTTCTTCGTCACCTTCTCCTGCTTCTTCGTGAGCTTGAACGAGCCAGAGGCGCCCGTGCCTTTGGACCGCGTAAACGTGCCGTCCTTCAGCCCGGCGATGATGGTCATCTTGACGCTGTTCGCCTTCATCTTGAAATTCCCGGGGAGGTCCGGATAGTTGGTCATGATGTGCTTCATGATGGCCTGGCGGGACGTGCTCTTGTTGTTCGTGTTCTGCGACATGGCCTCGACCACCATGGACCTATACTTGACACGCGGTTTCTCGTTCTTGCCCTTCGCCGCAGCTTTCTTCTTCGGCGTTGCTACCACTTGGGCCACCGTAGTTGCTGCTGCTGAATCAGACATCGTTATTATTAAAAACACAACGAAACCTTGCACAGAGTAGTAGAAATGGTACAACGAAAACCGGCTGCCTTCAGTTTAATAGCTAACGCGCGGACCTCGGTGAAAGCAACATCGAAGTTAGCGCGTACAAGGTGCACTTTCAAGGAAAGTGAACAAAATGTGTTTCCCCCAGCTCTGTTGTCTTAAGATTACTCGTAAGATTTTTTGAAAAAGACAAAACTAAACACACAGTCATTAGGAATATGCTTATTATTTAATACCAGCGCGGTTTCTTTCGCTTAGCATCCTTCACAGTTCGCGTAGGAAATGAAAAATGCCGCTCCCGACACTGCTAAATTGCACCACCAAGTATAAAAATGTCCATCGGATTTTATTTCTACAAAGCCATATTAACTTTAACATGTCAGTTAATAAAGATTGATATATCCGCGCTTTTATACAAAGACATTTGCTTATCGTCCTTGTGAAATACGAGTGTAAAAGGCCGACAAACAGCAGACCACAAACACACTTTTCCCACTACGGCTGCCATATTGTTTATTGTCGTTTTCACATCAACGTCATATCATACGATTCAGATTTTTTTTTTAAACTTCTGTTTTGGATAACTAGCAATATATTGCTAGTCTGTGTGGGTAGATTTTTTTTCCAACGATTATTCAGATACTTCCTTCTCTCCTTCCCTCCCCCCTCCCTCTCTCTCCCCCTCTCTCTCTCTCTCTCTCCTTCTCTTCCTCTCTTTCTCTCTCATTTCAACCTTCTACGTCTCATTCTAATTTAGCATCATTTTTGCTTTCTTTCCACCAAACAGATGAGAGAAGAACGTTTGTGGTTATTAACGAAAATAGATAGATAATTATTTCCTTCTTTATTTTCATAATTTAGCAAAATAACTTTATTCTTGTCAAATAGTTTTCAATATGGGCTATAGAAATCTAAGATGAATTTCTGCAGTTAAGATGTATACCGGTTAAAAAAGAATGCAGCAAAAACTGTAGATCATGTATCTAAAATTTATTTTCCCCGCATTTTTATAACATACAACAACAACAACGATAATAATAAGATAATAACATACAAAACAACAACAACATAATACTAATAATATAATAATAATAATATTATATTATATATATATATTATATATATATATATTAATTTTTAATGCACCAGAAATTCCTGTATATAATTACTGATTTCAAAATTAAGCAAAACAAACAAACAAACAAACTGGTATACATAATTAAATAAACATTTCGAAATTAGTATTTATTATTATCGAAAACATCTCAATAACAAAGGGGGGACAAAGAAATCGCAGAGGATTTAAAATAAAATACGCATAAATAAGAGTGTGAAAAGGAAGAAGATGTGTAAATTACAAAGCACATGAAATAAAATATATATATATACTTATGTATATTGTTTTGTACATATAATATAAAATAGGTAAAACAATATTTACAATGTATTTATTATTATACCATAAGCGGGTACTACGATTGCTTTAAATATTTCTCTTTTCCATCATCACTGCCATAACTTTTGTTGGTTTGATTTTCCGAAATCTTTTACGTCGGTGCTTTCCACTCGCTTTATGTCATTGTAGTTTTGCTTTGTTTCTTTCTTTATTGGGTGTACGTTATTAAGAAAACCTACCGACCTCCACCGTGCATTGTTGCAAAACAAAGTGTTTGGAAAATCAGAACTCTCGACTATTACCTTTGTGGTAACCTGTCTATATATCGATCATCAGTCAGATTACTTATGGTTTTTAACCTAATCATATACCTGAGAAAAAAAAGATTTTAAAAGGCAAGAAACTATAGTACCAACCAGTTTTAAAATTTATTTTATAGATTCTTTTAGTGCATCTTATTCAGACTTTAAAATAATGTACTTTTTTTTTGTAGTGTATATAAATTTTTTTCACTCGGTATATCTACTGTTATGCACTCAGAATGATTAAAGTAACAACAATACAAGTGCAGTGCAAATCTAAGTTGCCCCATGGATCTCGTAGAATGACTTACAATTTCTGTGAGAAAATAGGGAGGGTGTCTGATGTAAAAATATGATTAAAAAGATACTTGAGTTGTTCGTTTTAAAACTATTTTCCATCGACATATATATTACTACATTGAATATGTTCGCCCCTGCCTGTAATCAAGATGCAGTTTTACTTAAAAGAATTACATTTTTATTTAATATTTCAATATCTATTTTCATTTGCATATTCTAATATTATATTTCCATCTTTTTGTTGCTTACGAATATCTGATTCTGGAGAGAGACTGGAAAACCCCCCCATTATCCGGTTGTCGTTTTAACTTTTCTAAAAATAGATTTACACCCCTCCCCCCCAAGAAGAAAGTCAGGGGGAATCCATGACGTAATTAGATCATGTGGCTCGTCGCCATTACTCTCACAGTTCCTGTTGGCGGATGAGGAATGGCAACGAAATATTGTTGATGCGTTTCTAGCGAGTGACTGCAACAGAAAGAACAGGCTTACCTTCTGATGATATATTAAAGATGTCTTTGGAAGATCCGTTTTTTGTTGTAAGGGAGTGAGTATCGATTACTTCTATACGATATATAGGGAGATTTCTCTAAATAACCCTGATGTAGGTTTTTAAAGGTTCTGTTTTTTTTTTTTTTAAAACACAGACAGAACAAACAGACTCCGAGTTAGGGTCTGGTAAGCGGACTTGAAGCGGGCGAGTTCTATAGTTGTCACCGATTTAAAAGAAAAAAAACATATTTCCGCCGAGTCATCCATGACGCGGGTACCACCTCTGCACCGGTCGTAGCAGTCGGGTGGGTTTCGACTTTGGCCAGAATACGACCCCTGGGATGGTGACGTTCTACCAGGGGGGAACTCTCATTCCCTAACAGCACCTACACGCACTTGGCTCTGCGGCAGCAACAGTGTCCTGGTGCCTTCTGCGAGATGTTTGCGAACGAGCGGTTTTATATAATTTATTTTCATTTATGTGAGCCCTGATCTGTTGTTGGTTGTTTTTTTTTTTTTTTTTTTTAAAAATCTGCTTCTGGGTTAGCTTTCTCTTGGGGTCTTTTACCCCGTTTTCTGCTAACAAAGTACCCGGTTTGTTCAGGAAGTCGTTGACGAGGTTTCTGCTGTGTTCAGCTCGTCTTGCCCAGATGAAAGTGTTCAGTCTGACGGACTGCTCGCTCCAGTCTTTGAGCAGAAAAGAAAAACAAACTGGCGGGTTGGCGAAGTTCGATCGCTGCCGTGGATTCTTTAGGGATCTGAGCCCTTCTTTGGGAGACTTTAAACCGCCGGTTCCCAGCCTTATGGTGTGACCTAAATCAGAGTTTCAGGGAGTCATCAGAAGAAATTTCTGTTGTTGCCCCTTTAACGAGGAAAGGTGCCCGGAAGGCTAACGTGGCACCTGTCGGCCAGCAATTTTTCTTTCTTTCCTTCCTTACATCAGCAGACGAGTTAAAATTTTTTTTAAAAAGACGCTGATGCATTTTTTTTTCATGAGTCCGGTTTTTACTGAAAATTTCCAAAGAAAGATGATTTTTTTCGCTCTCCATTCACGGTGTGTGAAAGACCGCTGGCGCGTGGAGTGCACGTGTTACGAGAGAACGGCGCAAACCTGTTCTCTCTCATGAGGCAGAGGAAAAAAAGCCCAGCTTCCCCTTTTCCAACTACGCATCTTCGTGGGGCAGGGTTTTCCTAGCCTGGTTGGTGATGAAGACAAGAGGAAGAAACCATCTTGACCCACAGCATCACCTGTGCTGTGCCCTCTCCATCAGTATTCAGCTGAGATCAGGGTAGCCACCGAATTTTGCAGGATTTTCTGATGTATTTTTGTTTCAGTTAACTTTTCCTTCTGTGTTCAAATAAACATCTTCTTTGTATGTGATTAAATGAGCAGCATCAGTGGTTCCTGCCGCATTTGATGTCTCAAGCCATTGAATGCAAATATTTTAACCTGCATTTTATAAGACTTCTTTTAATTTTAAATAATTAAAAAATGAAAATAAATAAATAATAAAAAACATAATTACATATGTATATACATCTACATTTATATACATATTTAAATCTTATTGTTTTTAGGGTCACTTAAAAAAAATTGGTTGGGGAACCACCAATTTAAGCCCTTTCCTCCTGCCTCTCTGCACGCATACCCATTTTTCTATGCACACACAGCACATAAATACATATTCATTTTTAAAACTTATAATTGATTAGTTGTTTTTTTGTTGAAATGTAGTGAGGTGAAAAAGGCAATTCAGAATGCCAGAGGGTTGTACCTCAGGTGGTGTGAACTCCAGGATGACCCCAGCTCCATTACCAAAGAAGAACTTGACTGGACAACAAATGAATTGCGGAACAGCATCAGAAGCATCGAATGGGACCTGGAAGACTTAGAAGAGACGATAAATATCCTTTTTTTTTTTAAAAGTTTTGGAAGATGTATATGTTGATTAAAATTTTGGTTTTGCAAAATACTCTTTGAGCAACAGATTTCATCTGATTGCTTAGTTGATGCAGATAAAGTGGTTTTAATGGTATGGTACAGTAGTCACGTGACTAATAATGGAAGGTCTCCTCATTGTGTCCTATGTGTATTAAAGAATGTGGTACTTTTTTCAATGCTTTGTTTTAGCGTTTTTTGTTTTATTGTGGGGTGGGATTAAGTTAAATAGATGTTAGTTGCAGCTTCAATTCATGCTGGGCTTTCTCATGTTGCTCCGGGCACTACAGTTTCCTGCTGGGAGAGTTTAGTAGAAAAGCACTTGGTGTTAAAGCTGAAATTAATGCATTATAAGGGAAAGCTGGAATCTTGTAGCTGCTACTTTGATTAAAGAAAGACAAATTTTCATCTGATAAAAAAAGCTGCTGCTGCTGCTGCTGTTGTTGTTGTTGAGCGAGTTGGACTTCCGAACAAGGCTCTGTCAATGGCATAGCATCCCGTAAAGACAAGTGGCCTGTTCTCTGTCGAGTCCTCCTCGTTACTGAGAGATGCTTGTTGAGCCGACAAGCGGCCCGGTCCACCCGACACCGGGAGTCCCAAGGACCCTGGAGGTCTCTCTCACGTCGGGCTGCTGCTGCTATCTTCTGTGCACAGTTGGAGTGACCTGTGTAGGCCGAATACCACTGCCTTCAACAGAACTCTTCTGATTAGCAGTGCACAGAAGACAAAGAAATGCATGTTTTTTCTGGCTGTTCTTAAGGTAAAGAGTTCTACTGTGCTGGTGGCATACAAGATGGGACATGCACATCTTTTTGTGGAGGACACATTGAGAAGCAGACATAGTTTGGATGGTGTACCTTAAATATTTAATTTCCAGTGATTAAAAATGTAGGTCCAGCCATTCTCATACTTTTTGTCAGTATTGTATTTTGTATCTTTAACTGGTGTCATGCATTGTTGAGAAGAATCCAAAAAAATTCAAAATTGCTGAAGAAGAATTACGAGAAAGGAGGGGTTTTATAGATAAGACAAAATCTGTTGTGCGGGTAAGAAAAATTGTGTGTGTGTGTGTGTACAAACTTATTATGGTGGCACCAGAAAGAGCTGTTCAAAACCAAACCAGTTTGATATAAACTATAGACTAATATTGTAAATATTGATTTTTGAGGCACTAGGCACAAAATGTAGTGATATATGAGCCATTGATTAATGAAATGCTAGAAAAAAATTACAAGATGCAAAATAACTCAAAGTACAGGCTGAATATTAAGGTAAACATCGGGTTATCTAACTAATCCCTTGCACAGAAGGTTATACTCCCAGTGGTGTTGGTAAGTAGTCACTATAATTTGTCTGGTTCACTTGAAATAATAGTGTAGGATACAAAATAAAATTTTAAAAAACATTTACCTTTGAAGTAATCTCCAAAGATGCTTTTTACTAAAAAAATAATTAAATGGTGTGTTGGAATGTATGATCTTACAAGTTTCACACTAATATAAATTTATCCATGACTTTGTCTGGTTCAAATACACAATTACAATTTTTGTTATGTTAGTAGTATATATTTATAAGTGCACCCTTTTCCTAGTTTTTCAACTAAGAAATTACTAATTATGAATTGTGGCCCTCTGATGGAAAGCATTTATGAATATTTACATTTAGATTGAATATGTGACTTAATTTTGTTGTTTTAAATTTATAGTTAACCTTTATTTTTTTCCAACGTAGAATGTAATAATTGGTTTACTAATAAAAATAGCATTCTCCATGTACTGTCGTGTACTTTCAGAACTATCAGAACTATCAGACACCTTTACTCTTCTTCAGATAATAGACCTTTAATTCACCAGATTCTTTAGTGTTGATGAACATGTTCTTGACCTTCACTTCACAGCATCTCTTGATTACTCTAGTGGACTGGACGATCATCGGGCAAAAATAGTCAAGCTTGTATAGTGAATGAAAGATCCTGCCCATGCCAGTAATACTCTTCAAACAAAAACAACAAAGAGCCTAAACCATGTCAGATCATGACATGGATCATAACTATTACACAGAATAAATTAGAAACATTAAACAGTCCTATTTGCATATTTATCAGTTTTTCCTTTTATTTCTCAAGAAATAGTTGATGGTATAATATATGTATTCTGCTTGTTTTGACAGATGTTTGAATTGATTCAATTCCATTTCAGGGACTATATAAAAATCATTTCTTATGTATTTTAAAACATCAAAAATGCTCAAGCATATATATTGGCTTTAATATTATTTACAAAACATTCTGCACTGAAATTTTCCATAAAATATAGAATACAAAATAGGTGATTTAGCCTTTTCAACATAAAATTTTTGTGTTCAGACACTGGACAAACTTTTCTTTTCTTTTAGGAGATGAAAGACCATATATCAAGTCCAGGTACAAAATCAAAAGATCAGATGAAAGCTCAGGTAAGTCTTTTAAACATGGCTTGAGAAAAGTTCATGTTAACTGTTTTAAGGTTTATTTGATGTTTCCACAATCTGTTCTCTAACTACTATTCACTGGAAATGTGGAAAAAGAATTAAATAAATTTTGTGATTGTTGACTAAAATACTGCTCAAAAGCCAATCTAAAGGTTGTAACTTTATGTTTGGGGTCCTCGGCAAAATTCTTCAAAAGTGGGTTTGTGTGTGCATTACTGTATATAGTTGCTTTTTCATGAAGCTGGACATCAGTGCTGACAACTTTGCCAGTGCAAAAGCCCACTCAGATCTCTTTAGTTGTTAATATTTGATCATTTATTTCCTGACTACTCACTAGTTCAAGAAATGCTGTTATGTTTATGATATTGCTTCATTATCAGTTAGTAACTTATGGGGAAGTCTAATGATAAATAGCTTTGAAGATGTGCTCCAGTGAGATACTAGAAAAAATATTTTGGTATCCTAGAAGAGTTTGTGGCCTATTCCAAAAACAAGGGCCCCCAGGCATGTGCCTGCTCTTGCTTTATGGGAGTTATGCCACTGGCCAATCCATTAACTTGGAACTTTCTTAAACATTATAACTACTTTTCCTAATGTATACAACAGACATAATACCAAGAACTACTGTCAAACTATTGTTAAATTTGTATCACCTGTCATCTGGTGTAAGTTTAGCTTTTTTGTTTTTTCTCCAGACATTACTTAAGTCTAATGGATCGTCACATCCTGGCGATCGATACACCCGGCTTGACACGGAGATGGAAAGAAGCAACCAAAGGTTTATTGAAGAAACACAACAACAACAACAGGTGGATGAAAAATGTGCTTTGCTTTTTAATTCTAGATTTTTTCTTCTTATAAAATGAGTTCAGAAGTTCAATATTTGCTTGTCAAATTTTTATTAGTGTTCTATTTTAATGAAAATACATTTAAAAAAAAAAAGATTGTACAAAATCTACTGGTTTTGTTATACAGTAATATAACAATTTTAAGAATTTTATATAAATATTGTATAAACAAAAAAGTGGATTGTTGTACAAAACTCCTTAATTTTTTAATTCATCCATGGCCCAAAGTTTAGCATCACCCTAGAATAACAAGATCTATCTTCAAACCACACACATATAGCTTGATACTGTAGCCATGACTATTTCTAAATGTCTGCTTTTGAATACTTCTAATTAAGTCATACTTGAGGTCATGATTTATATTTAGGTATTTTTTGGAAATTGTGCATTTGCTTGTTAGATTTCAAATTGTTGCAATTTTCAATTTTGGTCTCAGAAACAACAAAGCGGCATGTACTTCAATATGCTAATGTGACATGGTTATGCAAATTTGGCAGGTTTAATTAGACTTTATTAAACAAAATTAGAAAATTATAGGGTGAAGCAAAACATTTGGCCATGACCATACAATAATTTATATATAAACTTTAGTAAGAAAAGTGCTATAACAAATAATGAAAATCATAGCCTTTTTAATCAGATGTTGATACAGACCCAAGATGATCAAATGGACATGATTGGGGCCAGTGTGGGCATATTAAAAAACATGAGCCACCAAATTGGGAATGAGCTGGAAGAGCAAAATGTGTAAGTACAAAAAACATAAATAAATGCAATTTCAGAGAAACAAGTTTTTTTACAAATTGTAAAAAAATAATAATTTGTAATAGTTTGTAGAAAATCACTTTATTAGTTTTATTGGGATAATTAAAACTATAAACTATGTTAAACAACAATTGTTTCATTATCATATTGATATTGAGTTCATTTATGGATTTGACTTTGTTTTTACTTTCCAACTAAAAATATTCATTGTAGAAGCTGAGTCCCGATAATATTTGTTTCATTCATATATGCTTACTGTATATCAGTAGCCATGACATCATCCAGTTAATGAGGACATCAAGTTGCTAGTCAACAATGGCTTAATTGAAAAAGAACTTTGTGTAAATATTATTTTGCAACACATTCCTGAAAGTAAATTTCAATTTCAAAGTAGTTGCATAAATGTGGTACCAAGAATTTTTTAGCTTTATTAGTGTTTTGGTACTTCTAAAACTAGTATAATTTGAATTCTTTCTTTTTTTCATTTCTTAGTGAACCCTAGAACATTTTAGTAAAACTGTAATAAGTCATTGTGGGTGTTCTTTAAAGTTGTAAATAATTGCTGCTCAGTAGTGATAACTGAATTTAGTGACGAAAGTGTTTATGGTTTGATCCTCACTGGGTTTATACCATGTTTTTGACTAACCAGTGATGTGATTTCTGTTCACATTGTTTCTGATTAGTGTTCTCTGTCTTGGCTTACATTGCAACTTAATACAGCAAAAGCTTAGTTCCTACCTACCATCTTGTTTTCAATAAGCTTGTACCCTCACAGAGAATTGAATTTCCATTGTAATTGGTTTGAAATTTAATCTAACAGCAATATATGAAAGTGTTCATTGCATTCAGAAATTTATATTTCTCTGGAGTACTCAATTTATTAAGATTCTTCAACATAATTTCTTTTTTTAGATAAAATTTATATTTCACCCTCTCTTTGCATCAGTATTCTTGTCAACACAACTATTTATTTGGCTTTTTAAAAAAAAAATCTGTTGCTTTTAAATTCTAATATATCAAATACTAGGTATGGAATGAAACAGAGATTATAGTTTTTGAGAAACATAATCAGAAAACAAATATGGCAGAGGCTTCACTAGATTTAAATATCCTAAAAATATGGTAATTAACAGGAGTGGATTTGGACCAGCTTTGTCAAAATTAACCATCTTAAATCAAGATTCTTATCAGAACTGTCTTGAAGATGCCACCAGGAAAAGTTTTCTGAAACATCTGATGGCAGTTAATTTAGTCAGACGGTGATGAAGGCCCCCTGAAACATCATCCAATACAGTAGTGGTAGCATTGGCAGTAAATTCAAGAGATAAAGGAAGGAAATTTCATGCACCTTTACAGATTCTACCATCATTTTTTTTTTAATATTGAAATAAAATGTTTACATTTCCAAAACAAATCAATGACCATTTCTACAGTAATTACAGGTTGAATTGCTTAGATTTAATAATAAAAAAATATTTCAGTATAATATGGACAGTCTTATTTAAAAAAAAAAAACTAATTTAAGTAAAATTTGTAAATGTTTTTTTTTTTTTTAAAAATGTTGTTATTTTGCAGAATGCTGGAAGACTTTCATAGAGACTTAGAAAATACAGACTCTAGATTAGACAGTGTAATGAAAAAAATGGCCAAGGTGTTACACATGTCTAATGGTTAGTACATTTTTCTAAAACTAGTATAAAATATTTAATTTATAAACTCTGGTTGTTTTTGTTGGCTGGAGGACCATGTGAAATAATTACTCAACTTATTAATTTTTCTTAATTATGAAGGGTAAATGTAACTTCCTTTTTTTTAACTTCTGCATTTCTAATGACATTTTAATAAAATTGAGAATTGTATAGCTGAGAAACTGCACCCCTTTTTTTTTCTTTATTTTTTTAGATCGACGACAGTGGTGTGCAATAATTTTCCTGATAATTATAATGGTGATCATCATTGGTCTTTTCTTTCTTCTCTGAGAAAGATTTTGATCAGTCTGTTGGCCTGGATTTTTTTGCCGCGGGGAATTGCTTATTGCAGCAGCATCTTTCTTAAGCGACTCTATCCCGTTACGGGGTAAAGGAACAAAAACCGGTCATGCTTGAGTGGGGTAAAACATCGGTCCAGTAAATAAAACATTCCCACTTTTTATTCATTGAACTGAGGAAATGTACTTTACTCAGTTCTGTAGTTACATTGGAGTGGTGTGTTACAACACAGACAAGCATCAAGTGGACGATGAAGAAAACCGCCTCCACTTCCAATGCTAATTGATAGTCCTTTGGGATCCTACCCTTTATGGTTGTAGACATTTATATATACGTGTGTGTCTATGTGTATATATATATACACACACATGCAGTATACATATAGTTTTTATGATTGTCATTTACTAAAACAAGCAAATGTTAATTTTGCTGGTGATAACTTCCATTTAGTTAAACTACTTTTGTCTTTTATGTACCTAATGAGAAGCTGGTGAAATTCATGAGATTGTTGTGATTTTCCATGCACCTGTAAGAAGTACTCAACCGTTGTTAAGATTGTACAATTCAGAGTTACACCTGTGCTAAAAAAGATTTGGATGATAAAGTGTGCTGAGGGCTCTAATAAATAAACTAAAGGGACGTTTGTGGTATTAATAAATAGATTAAAAAATAAAAGGAAATTTTTTTAAAGGGTACTTCAAATATCAGTTGCATAAAAATTAGAGAATTGTTGATATTTTTTACTTGTTTGGTTTCATGTAATTCCTACTGATTTCAGTTACATTAAAACTATTTGAGGGACAATTGGTAAACCTGTTTGAAGATTTGCAATTGATGGTACAATTATACATAAGCAAACTTTCTGATTACTTGTGTACATTTTTAAAAACAAATTTTTAATCACGCCAGACATGTCAGGAGAGACAGATTGAAAGTGAGCTCTTCATTTCTGTCACTATAATAAACAGCTATTGAAAACAAATGAACACTTTGGTTGTAGGTTATTTATATTATATTGCTTCTAAAGTAATTTATTTACATTTTATTTTGTATAACTGCCCTTTAAAATCTATTTATAGAAAGGGATAATACTTTTACATAAGAATTTAGTATCTAGTGAGAGAGTTCTAAGGTTTATAAAATTGTATTAAACTTTTTTATGGATGGTGAATGTTGCAAAGAAGTATGTCAAATTTTTCAATGTCAGTGACAATTTAAATGTCTAAAATAAAAAAATATATTCATAAAGGAGTTACAATATTTCTGATTAATTTTTGTTAATACAAGAACAATGCTTTAATCTCCCAATAAAAGCATACAATTATGAAGTAAAATCTGATAAAAACATTCTTGATTCAGAAAGAATCTAGCCTACTTTTGTTGTCCATATTTGCAACGAAAATCAGGAAAGATATTTGCCCAGTGTTAGGCTTCTGTGAAGCTCACTTTGGGATCCATGCTTTCACCTTTGACATGGACCATCTGATTCTGTTGGATACAGTAGTTTTTTTTTTGTTTTGTTAAATGACAATGGGCTTTGTTTGTGCCCTGTCTAGTTTCAGGAAGTGTTGCCAGATTAGGATGAATATTGAAAACAAGATTTTAAGTTGACAATGGGTAAATTTATTTTAATAATTGCATAAAAATCATTTTACTGAAAGAAAATCTGAAGTAGTAGCAGTAATTAAAGTTCTTATATATATATATAACCTTTCAGAAAAATCTAAATTTTCAAATTACATCAATTTAATTTTGAATAATTTTCTTTGTTGGATCAAAAACATATTTCTTGAATGTCAGGAACAGTTTCACTGGCTCATGATGACCATTACCAGGTGCTGTTGTCTCTTTGGCTAGTTTTTCTTTTGTTTTTTTCTTCGTTCCAGAATACCTTTCAACATTTCTCGGATTTAGCCCTCCTGAAAATAAACATTTCCCCCCCGTTTCCTCATTTATCAAAATCAATGAATTCAGAAAATGGAAAAAAAAAATAAACAGTAGTACTTAAGAGAACATAATTCATGTTAATTGGTAGGGAAAAAAAGAAAGAATTCTTCTTGGTAAGCATGTCAGGTATGAAAAGAAAAATACCTTGATATACTAACCTAATCAATAGGTATTCTAAAGATTGATGACCTAACCTGACCTGAAACATTGCCTCAATTTAAAACTGCCAACTTACATCCAAACATTTGACAGAACTTTTATATTAACTTTCAAAATATAGAAATACAAACCTAATTGAATATTTCAAATTCATCCTAAGAAGAAAAAAAAAAGGGAAGCTCAGGATTAGATGTCAGTCCTGTTGGGTTGCCTAGGTAGGCAAGACTGTTGCACTTACAAAAAAACTACACTGCACATTTGTTAGAAAGTGAGAATTCAGCCTCATTAAATAATATTTTGAATTGTGACCATAATTTTCATCTGAATGTAATATTGGTCAAATCTTGGATTTTAAACCAAATTCACCTCATTATTCATCAAAGAGTTACGCCTCACCCATTCTTAATGACAACAGTCACCCAGCCTGACTTTACTCGTGTAATTACCTTTTTTTTTTTATTTTTGCGGGGCTTTTTCCTTGATTTTGTGTCTGAGTCACTTTTCTTATGCTGGGTTGGAACTCGAAATGTTCATTTAGATTTTTATATGAATTATTTTCACCGTTGGCTTGATTGCAATAATATCAAGAGGAAGGAAGATGAAGTAAACTCCAGTGATTATTTCGACAAATGTGCATTACAAGATTATGAGGTCTCTGGCAGACATGATCAGTATTGTTGTTTAGCTACAGAACTCGCTGTGATATCTGTAACTGAGTTGGTACTTCTAGCCACAAGTAGAATGTGTCGAGATACTGAAAACAAATGTATGATCAATATTGTTCTTCATATTTGACATGAAAATTTTGGATAAATCTGTATACCGTCTATGGAAGAAAAAAAAAAGATGGAAAATACAATGTTTAACTTTACTAATTTTTTATTCTGTGAAATAATATCTGATGAAAAACTAATATCAAAACCTAAATATAGAAGCAAAGAAATCTTGTACAGTAAAACCTTGATTTAATGGACTCCTTCCCTCTATTAGTCTATTAAATTGAAGTTTTACTGTGATTCTGTTAAAAATTAACACAAAATATATTTTTAAAAAAAACCTACCTGGAATTCGAACTTTAACTTTTCCACTTTGGCCAAATCCACCCTCTATAAAACCTTCCTCACCTGTGGAAAGGGCGACTCGTAAATTACAGAATGCCTCAAGATTAGATTCCTTTTTAAACATATTTTTACAGATCACAGTATACGAATCAGTTACTCTTTCTATCTGACCCTCTTTGGATTTAATCTTGTAGATTTTTAACAAGGGCAGTACTGATTTGGGGTATGCAGGGTCCGTGATGGCTTCCAGTAGCTGTCCGTGGAAAGCTATTCGGCAGAGATTGGCATGGATGTCAGTGTCCAGCTTTGAACCAATCACAAGACAGGAGTGTGAGCAAGTTATTGGCTTCTCCAACTGAAGCAACGCAAAGTGTTTAATGGAAGTAGGCGGAGTCTTGTTCTCGGCATCTTTGTCCTCACCGACCAGCAGCTCCTCATACATGTATTCCTTGGAGAAGTCAAATGCAGTAGCAGCAGTGTGGTTGTTACTGGCACCACATAAACTGAAGAAAGTTACCTGACCCATTACGGTCTCATGACCCATGGAGATGTGGAACTTGGCTTTTGTAGCGATGTGGCCCTTGAAATAGCCAACTTCGTGGACAGAGATTATACCAGCAACTATGGTGGGTAGTGCCTTGGGTGAACAGATCAGTCCCCTCTCCAGTAATTTGGGGTCAAACTGTGTCACACATATCCCAGCTCTATCACCCTGGAACAAGAACACCCCCCAAATAAACATTAATATTTTTGAAAAATCTAGTAGAATGAGAAATAAATAATATGAGATTCCAGAGAAATGAAAGTACAGACAAACCTCATCTACGGACCCCCCATCAACGGACTTCGGATGCAACGGACAAAATCTGCAGGCAAAAAAAAAACACTTCCAAATCGTCAGCGATGTATTTCATTAGTTTGAAAAGTGACCGCTTGGAGGCGTTGGCAGGCCTTTCAATTGTAAACAACATACAGTATGATACATTAGCGCGTGCATGAGAAAGTAGCTGTGAGAAATATATTATTTTCGATATTTTGATTAATATATTAATTGTTCGGCCCTCATCATGTCATCGAAGCAGAAGGAAAGTGTAAAATGGGACCGTACAAGCCTAAGTATCAGTGATAAATTAGAGCTTCTTAAGAAGTTAGAGGCTGGAGTTTCGGTTGCAAAAGTGTGCGAGGAATATGGTGTAAAGAAACAAACAGTTAGTGACATACGCAAAGCTAAGGATAAACTCAGAAGTTATGCAGTGAAGTTTGAAGTCAATCCATGCAAAGATAGGAAAGGTGTTGTTCATAATCATAAGCATATGAAAGTTCCTAAAAGTAAGGAACTGGAGGAAGTGGTATACAAGTGGTATGTTCAACACCGATCAGTACACGTGAACGTTCGGGGGACGGAGATTGCTAATGCCGCAAACAAATTAGCACGCAATCTGGGAATTAATTCATTTAAAGCCAGTGATGGTTGGCTATGGCGATTTCGTAATCGTCATGGAATTCAAAACAAAGTGCAACATGGAGAAGCTGGTAGTGCAGATATTAGTGCTGTTGAACCGTTCAGACTGAAATTTAATGAACTTATAAAGAAAGATCTACAATTGTCACAGATTTACAATGCAGATGAAACTGCTTTGTTTTGGCGTTCTCTACCAAGAAATACCCACTGCTCTATTGGGGGCGAATGCATCGGGAACCCACCACCTCAAGCCTGTAGTTGTAGGGAAGGCAGCTAAGCCACGTTGTCTCAAGGACTGCATAAACGAGTTACCAGTCGTGTATTACAACACAAAAAACTCTTGGTTCAATAGTGCCATTTTTCATGATTGGTTTTTTAATCATTTTATTCCTTAAGTGCGAAATTTTCAAGAGGAAGTATTGCATATTGCCCCTGAAGATGTTAAGGCTATTCTCGTCCTTGACAATGCACCAGCACATCCGAACGCAGAAAAACTCGTAAGTGCAGACGGTAGAATCCATGCAATTTTCCTTCCACCTAACACAACCTCATCAATCCAGCCGATGGATCAAGAAGTGATTGTGTCATGTAAACGGCATTATCAACGTAAATATCTAGATGAAGTCTTAGTGGTCATCGAGGAAGAGGAAGATATGGAAGAAGACGCAAGAGGACAGCGAACAGTAAACAATATTAGAAACTATAATCTGAAATCTGGCATCTACAATTTCGCGTCAGCTTGGAAAGATGTCAAAATGACAACTCTCTCTAAATCTTGGAAAAAATTAATGATGGTTGAAGATCCTGAACTGGACATTGACGGTTTCGAACCAAAGGATTTTCACAAAGGTTTATCATATGCTGGAGAAAAAGATGTTAATCTTAATGATATCGAAAATTGGCTTGAAGAGAACGATGCCGATCCCGGTTACCAAGTTCTTTCCATGGAGGAAATAGCAGAATCAGTTCTGGCTGGTGAAGATTCAGTAAAGAGCTCCAGTGACTCGGAGGAGAGGTGGTAGTGAAACCAAAAATGTCTCGAATACGAGATTCCATTGACACTCTCTTACAATTCGTTAAATACAACAGATAATTCTTCCATTCAAGCTTATTATCAACACCTCCGGACATTAAGAGAATTAATAATTTGTGAACAGTATACTTGTGGAAAACAATTAAAGTTGGATTCATTTCTTAAACCTAAACCCACCCCAACCGTCTCTCCAATACCTGACCAGAGCACCCCAAGCACTAGCACTGCACAAATACCTGTAGTAGCCACCAGCAGTGAGTGCTTCAGAGGATCTTTCTAGCTTCTCTGACTCAGAATAATAAACCAATCTGAGTCACCACTATGCGATCACTGCAGAAAAAAACTCCATTTCCACTACATACACAAGGTAAATAAACTTTAACAAGTTGTAGTGTACATTTTAATATTTATAATAAATGTAATGTTACTGTATTTTTTTAACCGTATATATTAATATTATTCCCTTTGAGAGATAGAGAGAGAGAGAGAGCGCTATCGATGCTATTCTACGTAAGTGTGTCATACTGTATATATATGCTGTATATATACAGTATATATTTATTATGCCATATATACATATGTTTATATTATTTACATTATGATCATAACTACTGATAGTTACTATAGTGGTTTTATGACTCAAAAATAATCCCTTCCCATCTACAGACAATCGGCTTTAACGGACCACCCCTCCCCCCTATTAGTCCGTTGATGAGAGGTTTGTCTGCACTACTGAAAATGTTAAGAGTTTACTTGTCCTATTTTCCCCTCATCTGTGCACCAAGCAAAAGAAATATTCAAAAACCCATTTTGTTTTGCAAAGGTGTTGTAGTCCTAGTAGTTAATAAAATCAAAATCCAGGATATTTGTTTTCATTGGTGGTTTTGGCAGAACTCTGGATATGTCTTTTTTGCAGACACGATGAAATAAGTGCTGTTTGTTTCCGTAGTTAATTGAAATAGGCTTTCTTTGACAAATAATGGTTTTCTTCTATTAGGGGAATAAATTTCCTTAAGTCTTTTTGAACATTTCTGCTTGAAGTAGTTTCATAAACAATGAGTAGAACATTATATATAATACTTTTTTTTAGAAATAATGCTGAAATGTTTTTAAATTCAACTCTCTACAGTACAGCCATAAAAAGCATAAAAAACTAATTTTTAACAAACTGACAGTATATTAATTAATGAACAGGCATTGATTGTTGTTAATAGTATTTGTCTACAATTTAGATTTCTTTTTTCAAAAGACTAAAAAATACTAATGATTTTCTAAATTCTGGTGCACCTATCTTCTTTTGTTATTATATCATAGCATCCGGATAATATCCATACGCTTGAACAATGATTGGTAATAAATTTTGATTCCAAATATAGTTCATTCCTAAATAAAAAAAACTGCATGGTCAAATGCACAAAGTACATATCTATGCACTATTTAAGAGTACAAATTTTATAACCAATAAGAACCAAAGGGAGGAAAAAGAGGAGAGAAAATAGAAATGAAGAAATAGTTTGATCAGGTTTAACATTGCTGGAGTCAGAAGTGGACCTAATTAAAATATTAAAATTTTAATATTCAAGCACTGATCCACCCTTGTGCATACATTAAAATGTCTAGCTGATCTATTCAAAGCAATTGTTCTGATGTTTTATATTATACACAAAATGTTATTTTATACTGCTGCACATACCATACCACATGGAAGTTAATCAAACTACATCCTGTATATAGTGCTCAACTAAGATTCTCTCTACTGTTAGGTATTTCATTATGAAAGGAATTAATAATAAATCACTTCGCCAAGTTGCTGACTAAAAATTAAACACATTTTTCTATCTGCTTTTGATTACTTTTTTCTGTTCATTTTTTGCAGTAAACTTGTTAACTTAGCCAAATGTTGTTTCATGCGCCATCTTCCTAAAGAAACAATTTTCTACAATTCTTTAGAATTTGCTGTTCTTTGCCAAGCACTGATTTCTTAACATTGCATTCCTCCATCTAATCAACGAAAGTGAAGTCTGAGATACCAACCTGTTTTACTTTTTCCACTGGATTTTTAAACATTTGCATGGATTTCACTTTCTTTGTCATCTTGAGCAAAGGAATTTCAATTGTCTGCCACAAGTTAAATTAAGGAAAATAAAAGATGATTTTAATTATTTTTAATAGCCAAGCTAATAAAAAGTTTTTTAAAGAATTTGCAAGACTTTTCACACAATTTCTTTTAAAATATATATTTAACTAAATTTTAAAGGATAGAAAGATAAGATTTATCTAATTTTTAAAATTGTACTTCAACAGTTACCGGGCCAACCTCAGAAATGATGGTAAGAACATTTGAGTATCAATCAACAAATGAAAGCTCGACAGTAACAGAAAACTGGAGCTAACAGGTTATGATTCTCTTCAAATTTGCGCAGAGTTAGTCATCACTGGCTGCCATATGTATATTGTATTAATATTATTGGTAATAATAATAATAATAATTAACCCGATTTCTACTTTAATAAGTACCCAAGCATGCTTGAAAAAAAACTCCTAAGCATGATTTGGAATAAGAGATGCCAATTGGCTCCCTCCACCATCCCATTTCTGCATAGCCTAAGCTTTTTAATTTATTTATTATTTTGCAAAGAAATTTAGTTTACAATTCTAATGGCTCATTGAATGAAACCTAGTAGTAATCTTTTCAGAGAAATAGCATGAAAAGATAGGTTTTGGAGTGTCAACCTAATAACACTTTATGGAGAAAAGCAATTATATGGAGTCCTCCCCCCTCTCTCTTCCTTCCCAAATCTAGAGCCCAACTTAAGGAAAAATCAGGGACAACTTACGTACATCATTGATCGAGATGCTTCCACAAATAGCTGTGCCAGTCATTACTGTACCCTGACCATGGATAGAAAAACAGTGGTCAACAGAGAAAATGAAAGGTCCACTCAAGTCTCGCTTAGGAACATAGACATTCTTCTTTAGGGTCTCTATAAGTTCAGCCAAACCTTGAGCTTTGCCATCAGCAGCCTAGGCAGCAAAGATACAATTGTGTTACAAACAGCCTACTTTTAAAACACTGGCTAAAGTTAGAGTACAAAGTGTAGACTTGCATTAATGTCTAGATGAAGAGCAGTTTGATTTCCTTGTTTGAAGCACCACTCAATGTGAAGCATAACTAAGCTGACAGAAACTGGGGACATCTTAAAAGCTGATATGTGTATTTTTATTGTTTTTGAAAAA
This sequence comes from Nautilus pompilius, assembly GCA_018389105.1. Taxonomy (NCBI): domain Eukaryota; kingdom Metazoa; phylum Mollusca; class Cephalopoda; order Nautilida; family Nautilidae; genus Nautilus; species Nautilus pompilius. The sequence continues at coordinate 555,738 of JACATO010000673.1, forward strand.
AAAAAAAGAGCAACTTCAGATGTACTGTCCTTAAACAGCAGAGCTATATGCTTGTATAGGTTCTAGGACAACTGGATGGGAGGATACAAATACTAATAAAACTAGTATATATTCTTATATCGGATATATCGCGTATACCATGTCCTGCCATATATCCTATATCCGGGATGAGGTGTTTCGGCAGTGATCGTTTCAGTAAAGGAATTACCTGTAATAAAGCTTATAAAATGCGAATCAGTCAGCATTAAATGAGGGGTTCAGGCTTAGATTTATCCCAAATAACTTTATTTGCGAAGTCGTCATGGCGGGTTTTGAATATTTACCACCGCCGTTTCGCCACGATCAGCAGCTAATCATTTTAGAATTGAGTGATACCTAGGTTCTAGTCTAGGCTTGGTTAGTTAGCATTTTGTAGTAAACTTTAACCCAAACAGCTTCTTTTGCCGAATCGTCTAGCACTGAAATGGCACCGCCAAAACGTCCTGCCCTCTTTTGTATCACATATGGTATCAAGAAAACTGCCCCAGACAATTGTCCCACAAATACTACTACTGGCCGCTTGTTCATAGAATTATCCAAAAGCAATACATCATATATCACACGTATTTATTAATATACGTGATCAATAAAATTGCAAATTATACACAGCCATGTTCTCCTCGGTGGGGGGGGGGGGGCAATTGTCCTGATACTGCTTGTATAGGCACAATAAATGCTAAGGGACAACACTTATGCTTGTCTGAAAGAAAGGAAAGAACGAATCTAGATTAGCTATGGCATTACATTTTCAATATGGCCACTGTCTATTTCAATGAGTCTTCTAGAAGAGGAACAAAATATGCAGTTATATGTAGTAGTAATTTTGATATTTGACACGTGACAACCTCCAAGCTAAGATGTGAATGAACTAGATATGCAAGTAGCCTGTCATTTGACAATATTTCTCTAGCCAAAAATCTGTAGCACTGCGAGGATCACAAGGTTGCACCATGGTCTACAAACATTTTGGTCAGTATATCAGCTACTAACTAGTCAGTGGATGGTGCTGAATCATGTTCTGTTTTAAACAGAGTACCTAAGTACTGTAAAGTTAAGAGAATAAAACCATAAGCACTATGAGCTTCAATACAACATCTTTTTTTTCCTTTACTGCATCACTATTTCTCAGTTGGCCATGCAACTTTGTCAGCTCATAATACAAGCTCTTAATATCTGCATCTATAACTCTCTTATATTACTGACTAGGATTAACACTAAAATTTTGTCAACTAGAGATAATTTAAAGGTTAGCTTTTCAATATGGGCTGATACATCTTGTTTATTTTAGGCAGATGATTTAAAAGAACATTTAATCTTGTTGAAAATGAAATATATTATCACATATGGCTTAGCCTAGAAATTCTGTACTTTAACAGATGTAAGAAAAATAATTTTTAACTTTAAAAAATACTTCTCAAACCTCAGTGCCTCCTGGTTTTGCTGCAACTGCAACTATAGAACATCCTGCAAATTTGGTGTTTTCTAAGGTTTTCAGCAGCCTTTTCTTCATCTACAATCAGAACAATACTAGAAATTACAATGAGACTGTGGCAACATTGTTATGCATTTCAGTTTTTTGTTAAAAGTTTTCAAATTTTGTGGAAAAAAATTATTTAAAGCAATTTCACAGATCTTTCTTTCAAAGATTTTAAGTTTCCAGTTGTATGATATCATGAGTGAAATAATTCAGCAATCACTTATGGTTTTGGTATATTTAAAATAAAATAAACAGAAGTTGGTTGGTTTATTTTGTGAATACACCAGGAAACCATAAAGTTACTTCCTGCAGTCAGTTACTTATAACTCTCAAAATTGTAACGCGCATGTTGCCAGAAGCGTGTATACACAGGAAGTCATGGCAAATGCATAGTCTGTGTTTGAAGGCCACCGGATGGTGTCACTTACACTTTGTGATGTTACACTAAAACCACATCAATTTTAAAAATAAGTTTCTTCTAAAGTCAATGTCTAAGTGTTACAGAAAACTAAAAATTAAGTTACCAATACAAATTTATTAAAACAAAATTTTAGTAACATTTTGCTAAACTAATTTAACTTTTTTACAGTCAGTATTTACTGTCTGAGATCAATAATTACAATGTTCAGTATTCACAATGAATGTGGTGCATCAGTCACAGATCCTGTCTTCTCAAATACATGGATAAGATTATACGAGGCCTTTGGGCTGCATGGACCTTTACAAACATGTCATGACAAAAGGCATGTAAAGCCACACCTACATTACATATAGAAAAACTTCACAACTGCCATGTGATCTTAGAGATAAACTCTGTCTGCAGACATCATTGCAGGAAAAATGCCACATCCGACAAGTCTCTAAGTTTGTATACAGAAGAAAAAATATCAGAGGTGGAAAACTGTAAACGCATCCCCATGACTCCATGTTGCACACTTACATATGTTAACTTACGTGTTGTTTTTTGGAAATTATAAGCAACTGACTGGAGGAAGTAACTTTATGGTTACCTATACTATAGTTTTCATTAAGAATGTTCAATATGATGTGCTTTGTAATTAAAAACTTGTTAAATACCTTGTCAATCATAACATTTCTTTTATTGTCTGGCAAGAGATCTGTCTTGTTGAGAACAACAATCATTTTCTTGCACGTTATTTCCCCAATGACCAGACATTCAGCAGTCTGAGTTTGAATGCCCTTGGTAATGTCAACCACTAAGATCATGAGGTCAATAATCTGTGCACCTAGAATGAAATGGAAGTAAATTCAGATGTCTGAAAACAAAGTTAAAAAGATTCTATGGTACATAATATACTTATCAAATTAAGGATATTTTTTTTCTTTATCCTACATCCCAAAAAAGAAGCATTATCATCTTCTTTGAATAAAAATGATAGCATATTACTGATACATCTCATTTTCCAACCCAGAAATGTAGCAGTTGCTGACACGTTTTGTTTTATCCAGCTATTCATAACTGGAGTTTGCAACAGTATAATTAACAAAAAATAATAAAATCAGCAATTAATTTTTTTTTTTAATTTTCTACGTATGTCATGTTTTGTTAATGTTACTGTGAAGCTGACTTACCTTACCCTCGTGAGAAAAATAAGACTAATTTTTTTTTATTTCGTTCTCTCTTTAACATTATATATATGGAGAGTAGTTGAATAGACTTTATTAATGTATAAAGTAATGCTGTGCTTTTTTAGGTATATTATACAAAAGACTGACGGGTGACTTAACTTAAGAATTTATAATAATCAACCACTTGAAATATACATTTTTAAACTTTACATTTTTTTAGGAGTCACCAACTCGAGTTTGTATAGACTGGATATTCTTAATAGTGATACTGTGGTGGTCATGTGCATGCAATGGTGTTCCTGGGTGGGTTAGTAATTACTAATTTAAGGGGGTCAACACATCTTTTGGCTTCACTGAGCTGTATGTATAGTAGACAACTAACTTCTGACTCATCTTACTAGTCGGTACGATAAGTAAAACTTTAGTTTAAAAGCAGTCATCAAATTTAGAGGATAAAGCATAAAACGAAGAGTCTAAAGTATGAGACAAGTGAGTGTGATCACCTCCAATAATGGTTCTGATGAGAGACGCGTGACCAGGACAATCCACAAAAGTAAACTGCACATGGCCTCCGATGTCACCCAAATGCTCAGGAATGTCAACTAAAAAGGACGAGAAGCCTAAATCGAGCGTTATTCCCCTCTCTTTGCTCTGTGGATTTTTATCGAAGCAAGCAGTACTAGCGACAGTACTTAACGCTTTCGATAAACTAGTTTTACCGCTATCAACGTGGCCCAGAACTCCCACATTAAAGTTAAACGCAGGAGAAGCGGCAGCCATCTTCAATGTTGCTTCATCACGACGAAATGAAAATATTTATTAATCATATTGTTGTAAACAGTTTTAAAACACAATATTAAAATAATTTGATTAGTTTAAAATTATTTTAATTTTATGTAATTATAAATTAAGTTAAATTGGAAATATTTAACAAAAAGAAAGGATTTCCGTATATTTCCGCCAGACTCCGTTAAAATGGCTCTTGTGGGGATATTATTCGCAGTCGACGACGGTAAAAGAAAAACTGAAAAAAGAGCTCAGGAATGAGTAAGGCACTACTGATTTTATGGAACAAAATGCTTTATATGTTGCACAGATTCTGATTATACGTTTTCGACTTTTAGTGCTAGGTTGGTAAGTGTATAGAAGATTTGTTGATGATATATACATAAGTATATTTTTATTTTCACATTTTGACCGTAACTTGCAGACGTTGAGTGGAGTGGATATGAAGGGCTGGTTGGGGTGTTTAGCTTTGTGTTACTCAGCTGTGTAGATCGAGGAAGAATCTGGACACCGAGTGACTGATAGCGATGATCAACATGCCGGCTGCTTGCAGTAACATCATTGTGAATGAAGGGGATGTTATCAGGTTGGTTACCGAATTCCTTCAGAATCGGGAGCTTAATATCTCCATGTTATCCCTTGAAAGAGAAACTGGAGTTATCAACGGTCATTACTCGGACGATATGCTGTTTTTCCGCCAGCTCATACTCGACGGTCAGTGGGATGATGTGATGGAGTTTGTACAGCCTCTAGGTTGCGTGGAGGGATTCGAAATGAAGAGGTTTCAGTATATTATCATGAAACACAAGTACTTGGAGCTACTGTGCATTAAGTCTGAGCCGAATATCATGCAGAATTACGATTTTACGGTGGATGAAGTTGTCAAATGCTTAAACAGTCTTGAGCAGCACTGCCCCTCGAAGGAAGAATACAGTAATCTCTGTCTGCTTTTAACACTACCGAAGTTATCAGACCATATAGAGTACCAGAACTGGAACCCAAGCAATGCTAGGGTACAGTGTTTTAAGGATGTGCACCCACTGGTGGAAAAATGCCTTTCTGTTGATAAGAAAAATGACCAGAGTAACCTTGTTGCTAAAAATGATAGATTACTTCAGTTGCTTCTTAAAGGACTTCTCTATGAATCATGTGTAGAATTTTGTCAGCAGCAGGCAACAAGTGATGGAAGTTGCATTGACTTGAAGTTATCTTCTTTGTTAAGTGACACTGGTTTGAGTGATGCAGATCTCAGCTTGCTGAGTTGGCTGCAAAGTATACCAAATGAAACATTCTCTTGTCCTTTTGAGCAGAAAACCATGAATGTCGACATTAGGCCGCTTATGAAACCATCTCTTGAAGCATCATGGTCCGAGCAAATATTGGTGACACCAATTAAACCTAAAATGTTTCCACACAGTGCCATGCCCACAACTCGGTCGCGATCAGCAGAGATGATGACACGTTCTTTGAATCCACAGTTTGATGGCTTGTCTAGTGGACTGCGACAAGGTCGGAAAGATGGCACAGAAGATTTCACCACGATGTCTCGCTCAGTAGCCCCAGGTGTTCACTTTCAGGTTAATAAGAAGAACCTTATGCAAATGTCCATTGACAGAATATTTGAAGAAGGTGACATCCTCAAAAGCTCTTTTCCTGATGAAGTGCGAACATTTAAGCCATCATCAGCCAGCTCCTCACCTCAGAGAAATCCAGTGTCTGTGATGACAAACACAAAATCATCAGGCTTAACCCAGTCGATGACACCACCCCGTTCATTCTCACCTACCCAGAGTGTAACAGTAGATGCCCTGAACCAACAAAAGCAGGCCACACACACACCAACAGGATCTGTTCGAGATTCAAATTCTGAACTTTACAAAGAATATCAAAGACAGAAGTATAAGTTACAGGAACAGTTAGAAATTCAGGAAAAGCAAAAAGAGTTATTTCAGAAAGAATTACAAGATCTTGACAGAAAACAGTCAATGTTACATGATAACCGCCTGAAGGAGGAGTTACAGTTTTCTCAACAAACATTTTCTCCAGAACTTTCACTAAAAAGCCAAGTTAATTCAGGTAAGTGAACTTTGTTCTAAGTACAATTCTGTTTTCAGCTAAAATTGTTTAATTATTACTTAGATATTCAGTTTGATTATTGCTGTTTATCACACTTGTGGTTATTAGTTTTATTTTGCTCTATGGATTTTTGTTTAACTTAAAAGAGAGATGCTGTAGAGAAGATTAATCCTTTTAAAAAATTACATGCTCTACTGGAAATTAGGAAACAAATTTCAGACAATTAATTACAAAAGTTTTATGAACAACCATGATACCTTTTTTTAATATAAAACATGTAGTTATGACCTAGGAATTCTCTTGGTTTCTGTGGGCTTTTTTAAAGTAAAGAGGTATATGGAGTTTCTCAGTTTCCTAAGAGTATGTTGTTTTCATTAAAATTCAAGAAACAACCACAGTCTATTCTGTACAACAAATCTTATACTCAACAGAAAAAAATACAAATGCACAGATGTTTACAATTAGCATCAAGGTAAATCCATTTGCATTTAGGACTCAACAATGTGATGTGTTTGTTTCTGCTTTATTACAGCATCTGACTTTTTGACCACATATTTGGGAGGGGGGAGGGTTAACTTTAGTAAGGTCTTTCCAAAGACATTCAACTGTATAAATAAAGTTTTTTTTACAGTAAACCATGCAACATAATTTCTGTATTCATCATTCTTGAAACTCCTATGTATGTGTGAGTCACATTGTTGTGCCATTTTTTTCCTTTAATAAAGCCATGCAGTGTTTGATTGGAAATACTTTTGAATTGCTGCTTTTTGATTTTGAGAATAGAGCAAGCCATCTCTCATTATCCAACATTGAAGAAAATTGTTTAAGACCAGCAATTAGTACCAAGCTTGAGCCACTGCTGTTTACAGAATTTTAAAATAATTATAGCATCAACAAGATTAATAATGAAATCATTGTCATGTCTTAGAAAGATAGCACTACAGTATTTTCATTAGAGAAATACTTCCTAGATTTTTGTGGAATTTTAATTTTAATTTCTTTCCTTAATTATTATTATTTTCTTTCACCTATCAGTGTATTATTTTTGTATGGTTACATCAATGTACTATTATTGTCTCTCCATTAGGTTTTGCCAACAGTCTCTTGCAAGACTATTGATTTTTTTCTCTTTATATTATATCAGTTTAGTAAAGTTTTGCCTTATTATGCAGTCCTCTCTCCCATAAAAGGGATAATGTAAAGGTCTGCTCGGTTTTGAATTTTTGCTTTTAAAAAATCAGTCAGTTATTTAATTAAATGCTTGTGGCTGCAAATTAATCTGAACTTTTATTATAGCTTCTATATTCTGTAACATGAAATATTGCTTCTAGTGTGGATATACATATTAGAGAAGAACAGTTTCAGACAGACATGATAAAGACCTTATCAATTAATTATTAGTTGGAAGTGGCCTTTTGTTTCATGTATAATTAAATGTATGCAGTTTTTTAGATTTTACATTGCTCTTTAATATTAAGTGGTGGATTAGATTAGACTTCTATCATGCCCAGTGTATGTGGTTTAAACTTTTCACGAAAACTTTACAGCATGTTATATCTCTGTTTCAAGTTTTTCTCACATCTAATTTTACTGTATATTAATGTAATATGTTTAAAAAAAAAACAAAAAACAGCTATGCAAATAAGTTGCTATCTGTTACTTGCAGGTGAGAGATAAGCAAAATGTAGTGATAAACATTACTACTGTGCTCAGAGCACCTCTGGCTAAATATGAAATTACTCCAATAGAATGAACCCTATCGTTGTTTTTACGAGCACATGCCTTCAAGTTATGTAGTACTTTAATTTCATCAAACCACAAAAATCTGGATTACCTTTGGTTCAGCCGAGTGAAACTGGACTATTCTAGATTTAAAAAAAAAAAAAAACATTAATTATAATTAAAATGACTGAGTTGAATTCATTTCTTTAGTGAATATTGATAAATCATTACAAATGGTGTTGATGTAGCATGTGCAACTTCTTAAATCTTTCTTAGACTTCAGTTTTGTGTATGGCAACATGTTATATTGTAATAACTTTTGAAAATACATTCCAAATCTGATTGAAACATGCAACAATTACGACAGTTTTAACATCAATAAATAAGAAGAATTTCTTGTTAAATGTTTTGTTGACATGTTGGTAGAGTGAAAAACATTGTTGAAGTGGAAACTCTAACAAAATTCTGAGATTAAGCATATGTCTTTCATGCTTCCTGTTTGTTCCAATGCATTGATTCACTTTAAAAATCAGACCTGCTCAATACCTTAGCCACGTCTTTCATTTTGATTTTAGTACATGGTTTATTAGACTGAGCCACAAGCACCTGTAATAATATGAACTAGAAGATCAAAGACAGCCTATTTTATGTCTTTGTAGTGGCTCAGAAAGAAGTGGCATCTAGAATACACTCAGTTCATTGTGAGCCACTTTAACACAAAGCTACATGTGTTTTGTTTGCCTCTATTCATCTCCCCTTATCTTTTATGACAGAGTTGCTGTTAATAGGGAGACTTCAGGAAGTCTAAAACTCATTTGGATTCTCAGTTTGTCATCTTTTGATTATTGGAGATATGAGCCTATTTATGACAACTAATTTGATAGTTACATCCATAGAGGAAATATGCTCGTAACTGGCTACAAAATTTCAGCTCTGCGGTAGAATTTGAATTTATTTTTTGCCACAGTCTTTTCTTTACTAAGAATACTCTGAAACCAAAAGCCTAAAGAAACGTGATATGCGGCTTTTTAAAATAAATTCTATCATTTCAAAAGTAATTTATTTGAAGGTATATCAATTTTCCTGTAAATAAAACTACCATTATGCTTTCTTATTTAAAGAAAAAATTTATACATTTAGCCTCTGCCTCTCACCTGCTTGGAAAGGAGAGTTAGTTATCTCCCAATACAAACTTACAGCCGTGGCCAGAAGTTTTGAATCACTCAATAAATAACAATAACACAATCTATCCTCAAACATGACTACTTCTAAATGCCTGCTTTTGAAGACTAGTTGAATCCCACCTATTATGATCTATAAGGTCTTCTCAGAAATCATGTATTTGCATGTTAGATTTCATTGTCACATTTTTCAATTTGTCATTTTTCTATTAATTATTTGGAAAACTAGAAATTATTGTGCTCTTTAATATGCAAATATAACATTATTATGCAAATTCAACAAGTTTAATTAGATTTTATCAAGCAAAATTAGAAAATTCTAAAGTGATGCAAAACTTTTGGCCATGGATATACACAGATGTGTGTATATATATATATATACATATCTCCTTTTGTTGTTGTTCCATATGGTTTCACAGATGGTTACTGACAATTAAATAATTCTTACCTCTCTAGTTGTTGTGGTCCAGATAAATTTATTTTGAAGTTACACCCATTATTTAAATTTAATCAGCAGTTCAATGCATGGTTCCCTTTAAAACCCTTTGTTACTAAAACCTTTTATCTAGCAAACAAAAAATAAACCAATCAAGTTACAAACAAAGCCTGATGCATTTGAAAATCAGTTATTAATAATTTGGACAGTTTCTTTGTTGAACATGGTTGATAATTAGGAATGGAGATGGTATGAACACAAAAACTAGTGTCCTAAGCAAGATGAGGGCCATTGGGATTAGGAGGAAGTGAGGAGACAGTGCTAGGAGGTATTTTAAATTCTTCAGGGCATCGAACTCCAACTTGCTCTACCAGCACACAATTGGTGCTGATTTACCGTTTCAGTCTTTATTGTTTGCTCTAAAACATCATTGAAATGCAAACAGAAAATTTACTGCTTTGAAGGCTAACCCTTTTGATAAATTTCAGAGAATGTGTCTGCTTGGCAAAGGAACAGCTGGCCTGATCAGGGTTCTCTATTAAACTAATAAGGATATAGTGAACAGTTATATGTATAACTCTATTCCAAACTATTTTCTTGGAAATCCACTGAACACTGGAATGAAACTTCTGATTTGTGATCAACAAGTCTCCTGAGGAGATGATGATGTACCAGGATGAACATCTTTATCTATTGTGTGTATGAAAATAGAACAGAATAGCCTATTACCTTAAGTTGAAAACTATTTTAAAAAAAAATGCTACTATTGGAGCAAATTCATATACTCTTTGCTTGTAATAGTAAAAAAAAAAATGAGGCAGTAAAAACTTATTGATATAAAAACTGGTTTGGCTTAAATTCCTCTCCAAAGGAAAAAAAATGTGATTAGCAAATTACTTAGACTTGAAAAAATTAACAACCAAAATCTTGTTAAAAGTGGAAAATGCAGTTAGCATCAGCCACTCTTACCCAAAGTTCTTTTTTGGAATTAGCTATGCAATCTGTTTTCCTTTTCCCTGCTGGCTCCTAATTGAAGCCATCTGGTCAGTTTTCTTTTTGTGAAAGATTGCGCAAATATCATAATTTTTTTTAATATACTCGGCAAGAGAAGTGAACAAAGTCTCCACTGTTTGTATTAGGGGACTTAAGAAATTAATTTGTTTGTGTTGCTTGTACAACAAATCCATCTGAGTGGATTAATTTAGTGGATTTATGAAGGATGCTTCAGGTGTGATGAGTTCAGGATATAAATCTGCACTGACACAATTAATCCAGAATTAGTGTTAGTCTGTTGGCAATATGGATTACACCTGTGTCTTTAGTATATGCACGTTTGGAGAAAGTGTATCATGAGAAGATTGTTTAAAAAAAGTATAAAATAATAATTTAAAGAAATATACCTAGACATGTTAATGCCCTGTTAGTTTTTATTTCAGAATAATCATTTTGTAGCATTAATACCACATATTCAGTAGACAACTAATGCATTACACATGCATGCACACACACATGCAAATTAAACTACTCCAAGCATTGTTCTTGAGTTCCAAGAAATTAAGACTAAGCTGTTAAAAAGAGAAAGAAAAAGTAATATCGAGGTGACTAAAAGAAAACTATAATGAAAAAATAGCCCCATTTTATATCTAGAGAAAACAACGCAAGTTCTTTCAATGTAAGCCAAATACACACTATTTTGCAAGCTGCTGCTTTCTGCAGCAGCAGTGAAACAGTGGATTAGGGCTGAACTTTTATCCAATCTTTACATTAAGGTCTACTGTACCAGTTAAAAATAAAAGGAAAACAATTTCACTTTACTCAATTTGCTGAAGATAATATGTCTAAACTTGAATTGCTATCATAATTTTAAAAAAATTTATATTATTTCTTGGCTCTCGTGCAGAATGTTATTTGATAATAGAAATACTCATATGAAATTGTATAATCCATCAAAATTAACTATAATTTCTGCTCACTAAAATGATTACTGTTTGTACATTAATGATCTGAGTTTTCTTTCCTTGACGCTATTGTAATTTCCTATCATGAGAATTAGTTACATGGGAAATGATTTAAACAAAAAAATGTAATTTGTGAGAAAACAAGTTTTTCACACCACATTTCTGTTAGTATCAATTCAATTGAAAATAGTCAAATGGTTAGTGTTAAAAATTTGCAGATAAAATATTCTACTTTAAGATAGATATTTAAATAACTTTCTAGTAATAGTCCCACCTGGAACCTTTCTTGTTGAATATTAAAGGAAACTAGGTTATTCAGAGGGCTGGTTCAGATGTGTTAAGCAGTCCGTGTAATTAACAAATCTCAAAATCATGGTGATCTTGGCACAGTTAGTTCTAAACACATGTCAGCTAGCTTCATATACCTTGTGCTCCTTATCATAGGCCCATCATTTTATTCAGGATACCACAATGAACTTGCCTTGCTAACAGGCTTTGTTTGTGTTTGTAATTTTTACAAGTCAAAAATGCTTTTGTTTGTGTTTCACTTGTCCTTGTTGTGCCTTGAAAACCTGGAATGAGTACAGATGATCTTCATAGTTCTTCAGTTTTGGTCTGTTTGTTGACTGAAAGTACTTCCCAGATTTTTAAAACTATTTTTAAAAATTTGGGTGGGAGAGGATATATGGTATTGCTTTGATTCCATACGCTACAATGTTTCTGCCTGAAAAGATATGGCTATCACAAATGGAGCTTTATCTCCACTCAAGTAATACCAGATAACTTTGTTGAACTGGTTGTTTGCACATCTCCTGTTACTGCAAACTGTGGTGATTACTAATTACTGGATAGTGTAGTCATTGATTTGTGTGTATGTGTACAATGACTTTCTTAGAACCTACTAGTATATGGCCTGTTGCTTGATACTTCAGTTTTCTTCTTCACTTAATGTAGTAGAAAGGAATTCTTCTTGTGGCTATGATACTAATCAACATTTTACGGGTTTACTTTTCTATTTGGCATAATGTCTTACAAGTCCATTTTTTTAATGTGTGTAAAGAAAAATTAAAAAATATGGTGGCAGTAGCTCTGATCTACTATTGAACAGTCCTTGTTTAATTCATAGCAGGTAGAACTCATTTTTCCATGGTAAACCTTGGTTAATAAAAGCGTTTGAGCTGTGATGATTTATTGCCTATCCGTATTTTTTTTTTTTTTGGAAGCTATATTCTTGGTATTTAGTTTATCTTGTTTCTGTTAAATACCTATATACAAGCAAAATTCATTCATCAACCTGATATGTATATAACTGTGTAATAACCTACAATGCTGTTTACATTATAAGACCAGGGGGCTTATACAATTTTTCATTAGTTAAACAAAAAAGCAAGTATAAGCTTTCCCATGTTAATCATGGAAGGCTTATATTTCCCAGGTATGTGGTATGCGACGAGCTATTAAAAAAGAATTTTATCTATCCATGAAACTAATTTATTTCAAAATGGACATTTTGAATGCTACTTGCATGTATTGCATATATTGCCTTTTTTGTTATGCATTCACATATATGTTATTTGATTTTCTTAATTGTCATTAATATTATTATTGCATTTGCTTTATGTTGCTTTTTTGTTTTTTGTTTTTTTTTGGTATTTTTGTTTTTGCCTGTAGATGTTGCAACCAGCACTCCCAAAAAGGGATTTGTCCCAGATCTGCCAGCCCCACAAAACTCTCCTGTAATAACCATGATTCCACCAGCCCTTTCTAAGGCCATGCCTGTGGGGCCAGTCAGATCTGTGGACAGTAACTCTGATGGGGCCAGTGATGATAAGAGAACACCTCGGCAGATTCTACCCTCAGTTAAGGTGGGTAGCACAAACAGTGTCCGTAGACAGCAGGCTAAGCCAAGCCAAGACAAATCTCAGACAAATAGCCAGCCAGTTGGTGGTCCCATAAAGGGGAATTCTAACAAAAATAACTGTCTGCCTGACAAAACCAAGAACACAGAAGCAAAGCCAGTGGGTAGGTATATCTGTTTTTGTATTCATCTGAGCCTTACTACATTTCAGGTATGTCTCTGAAAACTGACATTTAAGAACAGGATGAATCAATGAATGTTGAACTAAAATCTGGTTCCTTCCCTTTTTTATTTTTCTCAATGCACTTTTAAAATTTATTGTTGATGCATCAGCATGGTTATCTTTTGTTTTTGTTGATACATCTTGTAATATGTGGCAAATTATTCTTGTAACTCCTATTTATAATGCTTATTGCTTTTCAGTAGAAAGCGAATTTTTTTTAATAACGTGAAGTATTTTGTATTTTTAAAAAAAATATCAGTATAACTGTATCAAGGTACTAATAAGTATGGTGTTAGCTTATCACTCTACCTACTGACTATGAATTTCAGCAGGAGAAGCTTTTTATGAAGAAACACAATACATAACTTTTAAAAAAAATTTTCCATGAAAATTTGTTTCAGTTGTAAAATACTTTTCAAGGATTTATAGTGCTTTTAAGATTAATTTTATTTATCTATAATTTTTGTTTTTTTAAAGTTTGGGACCTTTTTTAATGCATCATTTGATTTTGGGATGGTTTAACTAAGAAAATGTTTTTCAAAATAAGCCAAGAAATATCTCCATGTTTGGTTTCTGATGACTGCTGTGTTGTTTATTTCTGGTGTGTTTCCTACAGTCGCTCTCAGCCGACAGCGCTCACTTAACGCTGCTACTAGAGGCAGAGGACCAGCTAAAGTTTCCCGGTCGTCTTCGTTCACAGGTAAACAAACACCAGTGAGCCTCTGCTTCCCACCTTACTACCATCCATCCACTTGTTAGACTACGCTTATAGCTTTTTCCAGAGCATGGAATAGTAAGCAAGCACGCAAATGGGGTCTACATTGTCTCTCTCAGTGAACTTCAAACCCATGGTTTAAGTCAGAAGACCCGGCGACTACATGCAGCTTTAGACTTTACACTCATTCTTGGTTCTCGGATATCATATATTACTTTTCTTTGTCTGCTTTTTAGCAACAATGACAAGTTGTTTTTTTCTTACTTAGATTTCTTACATTAAAAAAGAATTTTCTCTGAAACGTATTAGTAGTTTTATTTTATCTGGACAGTGTAAAAAAAAAACAGATGTAACATTCATTGATAAAATTTTTGACTTATTAAACATTCACACTTTAACAAAGAAAATTAAGATGGTAGTAAAACTAACAAAAATAAGTCTGGGCTTTATAGGTTGATCAAGGATTTATATGCTGTATATTTTTTCCTCCTTAGCTTAATGGGGGACTGTTTAAAAGACTCATTGCTGTCTAAAATGTGTACAGCTTATAAAAACTCATTGCAAACATTTGCAGATTTTTTGTTAAAAATTGAAATTAAACAGAATTAATGATCCTTCATGTAAATTTTTTAGAAAATTATCTTTTTTGATAACTTTTGTAGTTACAAAGTTAAACAAATGTTGGGACTTGATTACCGTTTTTTTTTTTCTTTTAAAAAAGATGTAAAGAAAATTAAAACTATTGGGATAATATTAAATGAAGCAATATTAAGACAAAATCCTAGGTATTTTATAATTAGGGGAATAGGACTGCTTTTGGACCAAAATGGATTTCTGCACATTATAGCATTGATTACACATAATATCTTAGGGGTATGTTGAGTTCATTCATCCATGAGCAGCATGCATAGATGTTCTGGAGAAGATGATATGGGATTGGTTGGGGGAGCTGGTGCATTGCATTTGTTGACACTAGGGGGCTGGTTTGATTCACTGTACACGGATCCTGCTCAAAACATATTTCATCTTCTTTAGATGAATAACTGTGTGGGTGTTCTCTCAAAAAAAAAAAAATAAATAATGGGTTAAGGAAGTACAGGTACAGGAAGTTTTTAAAACTTATATATAGCATAAGAAGAGTAAAGAACAAGCAAGGAAACCTTTAGCTGATTACACTGGACAACAATGATTTTTCCACCAGAACACTATCATGCTTAAAACCATTTTGCTTCTAGGACATCATGTTTTTTAATTATGGCATGTGACTGATGAATGGAGGTTGTTCATAGACTATAGAAAACTAAGCCTTAAAACTGTGCTGTTACATCATGGTAACCAAAAACCTTCGGTTCCTATCGCTCATGCAGTTGGCTTGAAAGAGACATACGAGTCGATGGAACTCCTTTTGAAAGTTACGAGTTATTCGGATCATAAATGGAAAATTTGTGGTGATCTCAAAGTTATTTCTCTCCTCCTCGGATTGCAGCTAGGGTACACAAAACACGTGTTTCTTGTGTCTTTGGAACAGCCGTGATGATGCCAACCATTACACTCGAAAAGACTGGCCTATGCGACAGGAACCTATAGTTGGCAAGCACAATGTGCAACATATGCCATTGGTAGACCCTCAGAATGTCTACCTTCCACCACTTTATATCAAACTTGGCCTTATGAAAAACTTTGTCAAAGCCATGGATAAAGACGGTGATGGCTTCGAGTACCTAAGAGAAAAGTTTGGTGCTGACAAAAGTGAAGCTAAACTCAAAGAAGGAATTTTTGTGGGGCCCGAAATTCGAGAACTCGTGTGTGATGACAGGTTCAAAAAATAAGCTGAACACACTGGAGTCTGCAGCACGGAAAGCATTTATTTTAGTTGTACAGAACTTTCTTGGCAAATATTGAGCTGAGCACTATACTGAGTATGTGGAAAACATGCTAGTGGCTTATCAGCAAATGGGGGCCAGGATGTCTCAAAAGATTCATTTTCTGCATTTGCATCTTGATTTTTTTCCAACCAATCTAGGGGTTGTCAGTGATGAGCATGGTGAAAGGTTCCACCAAGACATAAAGGCGATGCAAAGTAGATATCAGAGCAAATTCAATCCCAACATGATGGGTGATTACTGTTGGTTCCTCCAAAGGGAGACCGATCGATACCTCACATAAGTGCAAGAACAAGTGTCTGAAACATTTTTGAACATTTGGAATGTACCTACTATGTAAGTTAAATGCGTTCCATATCTTCCATACTGCTTTTATCAGTCTTCCTCGTGCATCTGTTGTCTGATCATGGCAAATATGTTTCACATTAAACATTTGAATACCAAATATTGTTGTTCAAGCTTTATATAGTTCATATAACATAAGTCATAATATAGTGTTAGTGGTGAAATTCCTCCTTATTCATATCTGAAAAACCTGAGGTCCTGGCCAAATTCTGACTTCAGATTTGAAATCAGCACCCAAATTTAGCTAAGATCACCCACATTTTGCTCAGTGGCAGACAAAAAAGTTTCATTTTGTTGTCCAGTGTTATTAGCCTTCACAACAACAAATAGAAAACTTTTCTTTTTTAGTCAGAAGGAACTGGAATATTGCTCCCCTCTGTGCTTTTTATATTACATCAAGTTTTATCAATTTATCCAGATTAACATGCAACCAGGGGCATCAATGTGGATTGAAGTTGAAGGGAGAAGGGGAAAAGATTTAAAATCCCGTGGGCGTTCATTAAGTCACTATCTCTCCCCCCCCCCGCCACACACACACACACACACACAGAGAGAGAGAAACAGACAGACAGACAGACAGACAGCCTATATACATAAACAGTTCAGTGCAAATTTTTTTTGGAAGGAAAGCAATTTCTCTTGGACCTCAGAACCATGGATTGATAAAGTAGGTAAAGACCAAAACAAAAAATACTGGCCTAAAACGCAATTCAAAATTCTGCACATCTATGAAACTTCTGAAGGCTGTCGAAAATATAATGAAATCTTCCATCTTGAAATCAACAAGTTAAAGATTTCTGTTAAACTAACCAACATATCCAAATTAATATGAAACTATGTGAAAGATAAAGTACAAAGTAATACCTGATCTACAAACAGATTCAAAATTGAAAATAATTCTGAAAGTCTATCAAAAGTATAACTTAGTATTTAAAGTCAAGAGCTCTTAAATTATAATGCAGAAACAAAAACTTTTCATCACATTCTCAATTGAGGTGGTTTCTTGTTTGTTCAGCTACATGTCCAGTAGTGGTAAAAAAAAGCCATTCACTCTGTGGAAGGTGTACATAAATGCACCTGTGTCAGCTTGTTCATCCTTTTAAAGTGCTGATGAGTATTTCTTTCCATCATAACAAAGGAGCAGTATTTTTTTTTTTTTTTTCTGTTTTAGTTCTTGAGGTTTAGAAGTTGCTTCCATGTAGAAAAACTGGCAGCTTGTCTTTTTCCTGTTGCTATTTCTTTATGGCAGTGCAAAAGTGTGGGTGTCAGTTGGCACTATTGATTCAGCAGCTGAAGTGTGTGGGATTTCTGATCATTGGGACTGGTATTGAAGTCTGTAATTACATTTCTCTTGGGGTTTCATCTTTCATTTTTTCAATTTCTTCTATCAACAAGTCTTCTATCCATATTTATGTCTTAACTTTGGAACTTTGCTGAAGCAAAGGTCTAAGCCTGTGGATATATAGGTTTTTTTTTTTTTTGCAAAATACTTATATGAACACCTTTGCACAGTTGCTTTTAACTGATCCACAATTGTCAGGATTCCTTCAAAAGTGGTATATTAGTGGTGGCTTTGTCCAGGAAGAGTTCTATAGCTATTAAATACAATTGACAGAATTATAACAGAAGTTGTTACATTCTTCTTACTATCAACTTTTGTGATCTCTTCAAAGGGCTTTAAGAGGCAAACAAGTGTTTTAGCTAGGCTCCTTTGATGTGGAGTTACATTTGGAATATGGTCTACTGCTTGTTAAAACTGGGGGCCTTTGTTCAGTATTATGTTTTAGCATGTAATATAAACTGTTTCCATGTATACTAACAACAAAGTTACAGTGCTGTAAATTATAGTTAGGAGACAAGTGATTGAATAGCTTTCTAAATCCAACATCTGCTACAACTGAGTAAGATTGTAAGTCAGCAGTAATCATTTCTCCTATTTTTTGGTGTATGACTGTGGCTTGATGATCTCTGATGTCACAATTTTTCTTGTCACCAGATTCCTCTATAGTAATTTGTTTACCACAGTCTGGCTTGGGTTCTTCACATTTCCTTTTTGTAGCAGCAGCAGCAGGGATCTTTTATTCCCGTTGAAGCATTTCTGCATTGTATTTGACTACATTTCACCTTTAAATGTTTTATAATTTTGGTAATTGTAAATGTCTTTGCAGTTTTTCTGCCTGAAGAGATTTATTGATTACAAAGCTTGCATTTAGCTTTGATGGAATCTTTCTGAATCACAAAATATGTAAAGACATCTTTACAATTAAAATATCTCTGTCTGGACATTTATCTGGAAATGGACAGAGTATCAGTGGTCAGCCTGCTGCAGTTCTAATTCCTAATTCCTTGGCTAAACAGCATCTGAAAAAACTGACCAAACACAATATAGGTCCTGCAACACCCATGATTCATTAAATATTGCAGTTTCACTAACAATGGCAGCTGTGGTTATCAGCTCCATTAAAGTAAAAACAATGTTTACCTTTCCTAGGCAGAAGCCATGTGGCTCTTATCACAGTACACCTGACAGTCATCTTTGGGTTTGTGTAATCAGCCATTTTGATAATTGGCACATCCTTACTACAGAGCTGAAAAACTTAACTAATTCTATTTTATTTCCTAAAAAATACTTGAGATTTCGTAATAGCTTCTTTCTTTTTTTTCTGTCATGTAACTACTTTTCTTTTTTCATGTTTTACTATTGTATGGGTTAGTTTACATTTATGAGTAAACTTAGTTTTAAAGTAAAGGGTCTTGAAATCTACCAAAAGTAGCTTGGCTGTAAGTAGAGAAAGAGTTGTGAAAAGTCTCCCCATCAGACTTTGTGCTGTCAGGTTTATCCCTACAGATTCTTGCTATCACAATAAAAAAATAAAGGCTTTTACATCATGTTGTAAACAAATTAAACCATAAAGCAGAACTAAAAGCAATATCTTGGTCCTGAAGTGAAGATTTATTTCAAGATTTATGTTGTGTATTTTATAACTTTAAAATAAATTATTATCATTATATAACAATTTGTATGGACAGTGCAGTGGCCTAGTGTTTGGACTGCCATGATTGAATCCCTGGGGTCACCAGCTAGCTGTGACTCTTCCAATTTGAAATAGGTTCCACATAAGAGTCTTTATCAGCATCCCTTTCTAGTTTTGTGCTGGAAAGGATGCTTACCTTCTGCAGTAGAGGTCTGCTGGCTGTCAAGTACTAACAATTTGTCTAAAGTATTTGGTTTTGGGCAAGAAAGATTCATTGCTGTGGACTTTCCTAGGATGGTATTTTTTAAACATTGCATTAAGCATTAATTGTCTACAATCTAGATTTCTTTGTTTACTTTTCTCCTTACTGAAAAAATTTTAAATAATTGTAATTACAACAAATTTCCTTTACTCTAGCCAGCTAATTCTCAAGTGGTAATTGAACTAATGTTGACTGTAATATTACCAAAATTTGCAGATATATTGAAAAAGGTGATAATGATGATTATCACTTTCAGTTTCTCCTTCCTCTAGTTATCATTGTCTACAATTGTAGATATACCTGATGAGGTTGGGTAGTGTCATGGGTACTGCTATCAAGTGTTTGTTGCCAATCCTGCACCAGATGGGGCCTGGTGCTTCCATTTTCTGATGAAAATGGAAAGTCTTTGCTAGAACTCTGTTTAACTATGAGAGAAAGCACAAGTATTCAAATGAAATACATAATTGGCTTGGTACAGGAGAGAGAGAGAGAGAGGAAAAAACATGGTATGGGAGGTTTGCCAAACCAATTTGATCTTAAATAAGGATTGAACAGTAGAGAGAGAGAGAGTGTGTGTGTTGGGGGAGGGGACTTTCATGTAACCTATATTTACAGGATACCCCACTTCACTTAAAGTTATGACCACCATATATATATATATAGAGAGAGAGAGACTCTCTCTCTCTGCTGTGCTACCTTCTCAAACATTGTATCACAATTATAAATTACATTGCATGCTACTTTTTATCTTTGTGAAATTAAAATGACTTTTTCTAGTCTATGATTTCCATTTGGAACTATACCAAAATTGTTTGTATATTTTGGAGAATAAACTGTGACACTAACTGTTATAGATTTAAAACTTACACCATAAGTTATCATTTCAAGTTCTGAACTGTTGATGGTTTATATTTGTTTTTCTTTTGTATCTTCAATTTGCTTGATAATATTATTATTATAGATGTTAAACCAGGCATACTAATGATAATTGATGAGACTAAGCGGACAAGGAATAGACATAAATGTCACATGACATGAAAGCAATTCAGAAATAGCAATGCTAAGTAAATAAATTATTTTAGTGCATTTGTTTGTTGTTTTCATAATCCCGAATCTTTTTTTTTTAATTAACTTAGTTTTATTTATTTTATTAGGAAAAGTAACACTAAATTTTCTATCTACATTATGATCATCTACATTGCCTAGAGGTTTAATTTAACATACAATTTCTAATTTATTCATTTAATAAACTTAAAATAAACTTTCTGAAAAATTGATCTGTTTTAAATTTTCAAACAACTGACCACAGAAAACTGTTGCAATTTTGAATTTGAAATTTGTGATAATGAAGATTTTTGTCAGCAAAACTGCTCACCAAACCAAAATTTTAAATATATTATAAAAATTACTTGAAGAAAGCATACCAAAAGAATTAAACCATGGTTTTAACCAATTCTAAATTCAAAAATACTACATTCTATTTATTAGATTTATTAGGAAGAGTATCTTTCATCTCCTTAATTTTTACCACATTTTTCTACATCAAAGTTTGCTTGAGGTCTTTCCATTTAATAATTAAAGGATAGCAGCAATTATTGGGATTTTTCAATGGTGAATTAGGGCCAAGTATGAAACCTTTACCAACAAATCTACATTTTAACTTTTCACATATACAAAACCATTAGGTAAATATCTTTTTTTTTTAAAAAATATTTTCAGCTGAAATATCTCCTAGCAGACATGTGCAACCTTTACCGTTTTGTTTTTTTTTTAGATATAAACCATCTCCAAGATCAAGATCCAATCCTTTACCTACAGCTTTTTTATCCACCAGCATGAGCCAGTCCTCCAAGAAAACTCGTATCTATTGCACCTAAAGATGGTAAAATACCTCCACCAGCATTGTTTCGTATATCTTCATCAAACCTCCATTAAATCTATACAAGTCTTTTGGTTGCAGTGATGTCATGACTATAAAACTATTACCAGAAAATATTTTAGGAAGTAAACTCTCTCTCAAACTCTAAAACAGATCCAATAAGAACAGGTAAAAACCCTCCTTCCTCATATGTTCCATTTCTGACATGCTATGTTTTAGATCAAAACCCCTTCACCTTCTTTGAGTTTATTTTTTTGTTTCTGTGTAATAAAAATAAGAAAATCACCATGTAATTGATCTTTATTCAGCCTCAAAGAAACTTTCCCAAGTGCTGCTCTCGTTGATTCTTGCTTTTGATATTCACTTAGATTGTTCCATTTATTCAGCAGAAAGTTTTATAGAAGAAATTTAAAGACGTCAATTTATTACCATGAGGCCTGAGTCTCTGCAGGACTATTTTGGTTAAAAGCAAACGTAAGCTTTACATCAGCTAAGTTATCTTCTAGCCTTTAGGATTGTCTACTTACATCAAAAACAATTAGAACTCAAAAGGTATAAATTGATTACCAGAAATCATATCATCTGTCCCATAAAACTTATCTTTAAAGTCTTACCATTTCTTTACTAATTTGTAAAATTATTTTTTTCTAAAATCTACATTAGATCAAGTGCGGGTTGGGTTATCTATCATTATTTAGAAAAACACAAGTGTTGGTAATTGAACAGTTATTAAATATAGAAGGATTTGCTTCTTGTTTATTATCTTTAGCAGTTTGAAATTCCAGTGCGGTATATTTAGGCTTTTCTGCTCCTGCTGAATGATGATCATCTAATCAAAATTAGTATTTTCTGAAACTTAATTGAATCACATTGTTTATTAGCATAACCAGTATTATGTTGCTTTACTTTCATGCATCTTAACAAGAAATTAATTTTTCCAGCATCAACCCAGTTTGTTCACAAAACCCAAAGATATGAATTAGGAGGAGATAGAAACTAAAGCTATCTTTGGGGTTCTATTTTTTTATGTAATTATGTCTGGCTTTACATCTTATATTTGCATCTGTAGCTGCTTCACTAGTGTCTTTACACCAACATTGATTCAATCTCTGGGACTTAGCAAAATTATCTAGTTAGGTTATCAATCTTCTCATATTTGCTGTTTAGCCCAGATAAAATATAGTCTCAATTTCTTTACCAGCTAAAGTATATTTAATCTGGCTAAATAAATGCAAAATGTTTTTATTTATTAAACTTATATTATCAACTCAACATCAGCATAATCCGTATTATCAGCTTTTAGAAGTTCTCCTTCAAACAATAATCCAGCTTTATGTAATAACAAATGTACATCTTGATTTTGAATTGTAATATCAATTTCTGTACCAGGATTATTTAGATTTGTCCCAGTTCTAGACTCATACTTATGAAACTAATTTATTTATAGTTTCATCAATAATGAGATTTTCAGATATGTCATTGTATTCCTTTTAATATACAAAAATATATAAGCAATCCAATTGATCTTATTGCGACTTTAGCTGATTTTCGGAAATCCTTTGTCTATTGTCATTTCATTAAAATTTTTTTAAAACTTTTCTTTGAGTCTTAGTTCTTGATTCAGAAATTAAAGCATTTTATGTTTTGAATAGAAAATGTAATTTGTGAATTGCTAGAACTTTGAATGTTAGAATAATTATTATTTTTTTTTGTTTTGGATTAACTTTTAAAAGAATCATAAGTGTTTTTTACTTTAGTGATACTTTCAGCAGCATCTCTAATAGCTTTTATTGCTTTTGGATTATCAAAACATATCTGGCCATTCTATTCAAAGTATCGATCAATCTTCTTCCTATGTTATATTTTCTTTCCACTCTCTTCTTTCTCTTAAGCACTTAATTTTTTAAAAATCAAACTTTTTAAAACAACTCTGCACTTGTTTGAAATGCAATCTAAGTGATAAACCTCATTTAGGAGATCTATACTATTTCCATTCTGATCTGTAATCCGAATTTGAATGCTTTAAATAACATTTCTATTAACTGGTAAATTGCATTTTAGGTTTTTTCAACTATTTTATATCCAGGTGAAACATCTTGAAAAAAATGAATATAATGTTGGAGAGAGAGAGAGAGAGCTATGTCCATTAATATATGAGTCTTTTATTAAACCACATTGTACAAGAATAGAATAGAATTGATAAAATATTAACCAGATTATCGGTTTCATTGTAACCAAAATATCAAGTCTTAGCGTTAAATCCTAATAGAGTTCTTAAACTATTCCCTGCAGTAAAGTCAACTTTATAGTTTGAACTAATAACAATTATAGATTTGAGAGTAGCATTATCAGCTTTAATAGTAATATAATATTCTTTCTTAGCTGAATCTCAATGACTGTTATTTTTTATCTTGCTGCTAATTTGTATGACTCCAAGCAAACCTTTATCTAAAGTTATTGTAGTCGAAGTTGATCCACTATCGGCACTTTATTTTAAAATGTTACTTGTGTTATTAACATTTGGAAAAGAGTAGTACATCTCAAGATCAATCATAGTAATTTCATATTGTTTTTTAGAGTCTGAATCTAGTGTTGAGTAAAAATGAAACTATAAGAATCTTTGGGTTTTACTAATTGTTTTGTGTTTTTGCTCTTGTGGTAGTTTATGGGAAATATATTATTATGCCTGGTACAAAATGATTCTCACAAATTATGACCTTTACTACTATTCTTTTAAATTCATTCTTTTATAATAAAAAGGAAAACAGTTAATTTTTAACTGTTTATCTATCTTAATTTGTTTAGTTTCAGGCTCACTTCCACGGTTACTTCCTTCTGTAAACTCCAGACTATCAGAAGAACAATACTCATCATAATTGCTATATGAATCAGTGTTACTATCTACGGAATCTGAAGAAAACGAATCAACTGAAAATAGTCTCTCTCATTTAAATTGTAAAAATAAAACCAATGGAAAAAAATGAACAACAGATTATTAGTAAGAATAATTAACTAATGTTAGGAGGTGCGTGTCAAATTTGTGGGGAAAATATTTTTGTCTCACAGTTGATTCGTCTATGAAGGTGATATACAGTCATCTTTAGGAAAACTTCTTGGTTTTCCTTGGGCTAAATATACTGGTAAAAGATATTTACTTGGATATAATTACTGTGGTCTGGGAACACAATTAGATTTAAGATTAAATTCAGATAATTAGCCAAACATGGAGACAAACCTATTAATAAAGTTGATTGATTGTGCTATGAATATGATTTAAGATATAAAAGTGATGATACCTCAGGCAGCTTTGCTGGTATTAGAAGCAAACGAAAAGCTGATATAAATTTAATTCATGATCTTAATATTTAAAATCCTAGTTTAAGAGAAAAAAATCAATATAGGTTAGGTTACATCTGCAATGGAGAGTAAAATAGCTGTTGACAGTTATGCCAAGAGTATGTGGGTTCTGGTTCAAATAGAAAAGTAAATTGAAATTTCTTGAAGACACCCGCCTTGTACTAGCTGAAGAACTGCATAATTCAATAAATGATATCTGGTTGGCAGTATTGTTGATATGCAAGATTTGATAAATGGAATAAAGGTTATATGTTAAATGTAATAGATGTATTTTTAAATATGGATAGAGTATTCCTTTAAAAATAAAAGTGGGACATCTTTAATGGAAGCATTTAAATATTTAAACAGGCTAGTTAGTATAAAACCAAATAAATTATGGACTGATTTGGGAAGTGAATTTTATCATAAGTATAATGAAGGGAGAGATTTAATAAAACCCTTCCAAAAAATAATGTTGATAAAATTTGCCAAAAATAATAATACTAATTGGATAAGCATTTGAGATACATTGGTGAATGAGTATAACAGCAAAAAAAAAAAACAAAAACAGATTTATTGGTATGTCACCAAGAGAGGAAAGTGAAAAAAAAATAATGATAGCAAAGTAGGAAAAAAGTTAATAAAGAAGAAAAGAATGAAACATTGTTCTAAAGTTCATGATTTGATAAATATATAGTTATAAATACATTTTGAAAAGGGATACACTTAATATCGTAAAGATTAATAACATAGTTCCTTGAACACATAAATTATAAGCAATAGAGGGAGAAGAAATATTAGGATCATTTTATGATAAACGGGAGTTACAAGAAGAGAACATATCTCACTAAAAGTGTTCCACCAAAGGTTTTACTGGATTAAAGAAGAATGAAATGTCTATAAGGTAAAGTTGATCATCAGTGTGATATAATTCAATTTTAGTGAGATTAATTGTATTAGGTTGTTACAAAAGTTTTGTCAGTTTTTTTTACCACAACAATGAGACTTCATATCGTTGCTGAATGTGAAGTTTATTAATCAAAGTCAGTTCCATTACAATCAATACACTTCTGCCAACGGGTTACAAGTGCATTTATACCATTTTGAAAAAAATCTGGATTTCTGGAGTTGATAAATTGTTGGAAGACAGTTTCAATTGCTGTTGGTTGGAGAAGAATTTCATACGGAGGAAGCTGTCAAGGTATTTGAAAAGGTGGTAATCTGTGGAGAAAGGTCTGGTGAATAGGCTGGGTGAGGGAGAACTTCATACCCCAATGCATACCTGTCAACTCCCCTGATTTTTAATCAATCTCCCGCCCTCCCACATTTTTCGTAAAAAAGACTAATTTCTCCCGATTTTTAAAACCTCCCCTATAAAATGTGAAAACAACCTGATTTTTCATCACCCATAGTCAACATTTTGCGAGTTTGATATTTTGACCAATCAGAAATCAGCAAACCCATTACCCCGTTGTGTATGGCTTTCGCTATCGTTGTCTGCCATTTGACCCTATAGCCACCTGCCACTCCACAGGCTTGTCTCCCAGTTGCATCACAGGTCTCTTGACAATTCAACCCTGGATGTGTTGTTGACATGTAAATGCAATAAAACGGGGGACTGTCATGCCTACAAACCAAGTAGGGCAACTTTGAAAACAGCAAAGTCAGCCTGTGTTACCTACAATAAAGAATTAACATTTGGATATGAGTCAGAGCATGACTGACTGCATTTGACAATTGTGACTATATGGAAATTTAGAGACAGATAATCAAGAGCGTTTATGTTTTCTTTGTTCTTTGTTTACATTTTCAAACACTTCGCAACTCGGATTGCCAAAGTCTCCCCCATGAAAATTTTGGAAAGTTGGCAAGTATGCCAATGTGTTCAGTTTCTGAAGAGTCACTTTTGCAACATGAGGACGAGCATTGTCATGGAACAGGATTGGGCCTCTTCGATTCACCAATGCTGGCTGTTGTTTGGGAGAGTTTCTGATGAACATTTAATTTAATTCAGGACAGTACCTTTCAGCTGTGATAGTTTCGCCAGGTTTTGTTTCTTATGACAAGTGAAGAGCAAGTCTCCAATCGACAATTTTGTTGTTCATTCAATTTGTGAGGCACCCACTTGTCGAACTTTTTCACCTCGCCGATTGCATCAAGATGCCAGGAAACAGTTGCAGTGCTCACGTCAAGCTCTCCAGCAATTTCTCACTGTTTTTCTTGGATCAACTTGAACTGAGGCTTTCAGACTGTTGTCATCACAGCTGGAAGGACGTCCACTACGTTCCTTATCTTTGAGACTCACATCTCCTGATTGAAACTTTGCAAACCATCGTTGTACTGTGCACTCATTTGCTATGTCCTTGTCCCGTGTTCGCTTATTGTTGCGAGTTTCCTCGCTCGTTTGTGGCCTAGTTTGAACTTGTGAAGCAAAATGACACGAAAAACTGTTCTATCCATGCTTCACTCAGAACCCTGAAACAAATATCCATTTTATGATTTTTAAGAAGGTAGGTTTTGCATAATATATGCCAAAGATACACGATAAAAAAAAGGATATATAACTTATCTACAAACACCTTCACTAGCATGCAAAAAATGGACCACAAACTGACAATATAAGAACCAACCAAACTTTTGTAACGACCTAATATAAATGTTTTTCTGTTATAACTAGGTTAAGATTTTTACTTATTTGTTCTATATTGTATAAGGTATCTCATAATTTTTTACTTTTAATTATTTTTAATAAATTACAGATTTTTTCTTTATAAACTTTTCTTGATCCAAGATCTATTTGCATACATTTTAGATCTGAATCCAAAA
This sequence comes from Nautilus pompilius, assembly GCA_018389105.1. Lineage (NCBI taxonomy): Eukaryota > Metazoa > Mollusca > Cephalopoda > Nautilida > Nautilidae > Nautilus > Nautilus pompilius. The sequence goes on from JACATO010000673.1 coordinate 583,305, forward strand.
AAATTAATATATTATCTTTCCTGCAAACTCATCTTTGAAGTGTCCTAGAGATATCTATATCTTTCATATCTTTTGTATATATTTTTTCTGGTTCTGTGAGAGCCTAGAGAATCTGCATCTGAAAATAAGTGTTTGATTGTTTTTTTGTATTTTGATTTTATAACATTAAATTGAAAATCACACACGTTAAATATTCTGAACAATCTAAAATGCACATTCCTAAAAGAACTAGTTTTTCATTAATATCTCTAGTGTAGTATTGGGTAATTTTATTGAGCTTTGATTTTTAAAGTATCTCTGTGGTTGTGCAAACTCTCAAATCTCACTTTCTTAAATTTTCCATCGTTTTATCATAAACTTATTCATTAACTTATAAACTTATAAAAGTCTTTTTTAAAAACCATTTGTAGACTGCTCATATTTGTATTTAAGTCAAAATAGGGTGTTTCTTTTATCAAACAGATTAATTAAAAGTAATGGCTCTAGGTATTTTTGTTATCTTCATACCTAGAGACAAGGCAAATAAAGCTGAAGATTTCTTTAATGTACAACAATTTTTAATAGTAGGTTTATATCCATGTTTGTTTTCTGTCATATTTTGGTAGGTGGATAGTCTTTATGGTGGTTATGTAATTCTTTGAGGTATTCTAAATTTACTTCATGTATCACACTCATGGGGAATCTGGTTTTATTTTTGTAATGCTCTAAAGTTTATGGTTCTACCCACTGAAATCCATCTGTAGGAAGTGGCTGACACACAGCCCAACCATAGAGATTATTTGCATCTAAGTAAATAATGTAAGATTTAGTTGAGTCATAAATTATATTTAAGGCTTTATTCTCTTGAACATTTGGTTTTATAACATCTCCATGGATGAGATCTATATTTTTTTCTCATCAGTTACATTTATGTTAGATTCTTTGAGTGTTTTTATACCATCTTTAGATATATAGGCATGCTACATTAAAAAACCCCTATGTGATACCATAGAGATTTCACCTCTTATGCCTTGTTCTATCAATAATAACATAACATGATCTGTTGAAAGATCTAATTTTATTTAAGTCATTTTTTAAACAAGCATTCCAAGCTAAAGGGGCTGCAACAGATTGACATGGATCTAATTTATAAGCCTTTTGACATAGAATTCTAAAGTTTTCTACATCAGTCAAAAGTAAGGCGTCAGATTTAAGGTAGATATTATTATACTTTCCTGTCTGAATGTTATATTCATCACATATTTCTTTTATACTTAGAATCTGAGTCGGAGGTGCTTTCTTTATCTAAATCATCATCAACATTTTTTCTTTTGTTAATTCACCAGTAGCTACATTATACTTATTACGATTGTCAATAAAAGAGTATAGAAAAACATTTTTTCTTCTAAAAGTTTCATGAGCAGTATGTATAAATTGTTTTGGTTTTAGATTTGCCACTAACTTATATAAATTCCAAATTAATCTAAAAGAATTTTAAAATCTAACTTCAAAACTTTGGTTATTACTTTGTCACGTGCTATCTTTTTATGAATGGGTTCTTTGACTGAAAATGAAATATACTTTTTAGATGTTTGTGATATAATAGAGATAGAAACTATTTTAGCCAGATCTATAAAGAGATATACATCATTGTTGGATGAATTATTAAATATAATAGATATATGATTGGGATATCTAAAATTTAAATTGCATTCATTATGTGCAGTGCCTCAGTGGTCTATCATTTTTATCTCTAAGTATAAAGTGACATCTTGTAGGGGGTTTCCTGGGACCTTGTCCCCGGTGAGAAAAGCTGATAGGTGAACATCGGGTTTGGGAGACCAAGTGAAGTGTTGGCTCGGTTATACCTGTAGAGAGGAAACATTTTCATCTACATTATACTTATGACCTAAAGATACATAAAAATCAATTGCAACTTCTGTTTACACCTGTCTAACAAAATTTCTTTTAAAATTAAAAAAAATAATTAAAGTCATTGACAACTTTTTGATTGATATTATGCATAATCCCTACAAGTTTATGTACTACATATAAATAAATAAATTTTGTTAAAAAGTTTGTTATCAATTTATCATTATAATTATTATTATTGTTTTTTTTCCTGATCTAATGATTACATAATTCCAATAGCAATTATTCCACTTAATTGCAGACAAAGTGGCACAACATTAATAGGATCAATTGTGTACCTGGAATTCAGTAGTTTATGGTTTCTAATTAGTTAATGTCAGCACTGTGGTACATTATTACATACCTGAAGTCAAAGAGAAGGATTGCTCTAAGTTTCAGGGTTAAGTCATAAAAAAGTTACTTTATAACATTTAATGTAATGTAAAGGTGTTGTTCACAAAAGATGTTAAACTCCCTACATGGTATTGCCAAGGAAAAATCTGTATATTATGGTTATGGTTATGGGTAGTGTCATGCATCTGGCATGGATTCTTTCTTTTTCTTTTGTTGACAATCTGGATGATGATGGACCATTCACCATTTCTGGTTTCTAACAGGTCTGCTAAACTAGCATTTGTGTTAAATCACCTGATGTCGCCAAGCTCATCACAATGAAATAGGATATGTCCAAGATCCTCCTCTTCATTTCCACAAAGTTGGCAAGTTGGGTCCTCAGCTAGTTTAAACCTAGCTAGGTAGCTTTGACAAGGAAAGTGGTGCAGTCGTATCCTTGAAAGAGTGACTTGATCTTTTCTGCTGAGGGACTTGTATCTGATGGTATTAGGCTTCTTTTGTACATTGAAGTATTTCCGACCTTTGGAGTCACCTGCCCATCTCTTAGTCCAGTGTTGTTTTTGGAATTTCTGATATCACATTGTAGGGATGCCACTGTTCCAGTGGTTTTATTGACTGGTCCACTTTCTGCAGCGCATTTTGCAAGTGCATCTGCTCTTTCATTACCTTGTATGCCCACATGGCTGGGAATCCATTGGAGAGCAATTTGGGCAGAACAGGTGTTAATAGCGTCATGAATAGCTTGAGTTTATTTTATATTCTGATTGTTAATTAAAGTCACATTTACATCATATAAAGTTAGTTAACACTGAAGTAAAACAAAAGGCTTTTGTATTTTTATAATACTGAAGTTTCCCGCCATAATAATTTAGTCACCTGTTGTTAAAGTATGTTAGTTTGCTGCTGAAAATGGCCAGTAATCTTAAGCAGTATCCTTTGTGGTAATACTTGGTTAAACCACCTTTTGCAGCCTTAAGAGTCTCTACCTAGCATTGATTCCTGTGGTTTTATATTTGTCTGCTTCAGGTTCCCTCATATCCATGCCACAGCTTTCTTTAATTCCATCATATTAATGGGATGTAGATTGGTTGATGATTTAGTTGGTCCCACCAAAAATTTAGGGTACCTGGGAAATAAATCAAATGCCTTGATTCCTTTTCTGAACTGTAGTTACCACAAGAGGTGTGACATTTAGCACTATTTTTCTTCTTTTCAAAATATGGGCATCAAGATGTGCCTTTAAAATGGCAATATACCTGACAGAATTGAGACGTCTTTCTAAAAATACTAATTCTGTCTTTCTACCATGTGGGATTGTAGCCCATACCCTGACACTTCCACCTTCATACTTGACCATAGGCATTAAAAGTCTTTGTTAAGCTTTCTCCAAATCCAAGTGCAACATCCAGATGTGAATTACTGAAACTTTGACTCATCAGAAATGTGTACATGCTGCCAATACTCTACAGTCTTTCCAAATATGTTCGCTGACCAAACCTTTCAAGGCATTTTATCTCTCTTGGACAAAAGATTTGTTTGTTCGTGTTTTTTCTTGCTGTATGCCTTCTGTAGCCAAGTTGGTGGAGATGATGTTGAACCATTTTTTTGTTGTTGTATGGGTGATGGCAACAAGACATTCTTGATGTTGACTGCTGACATGGTGAGTATTGACATCCACCTCAGTGAAATTTGAGGTAATATTGGCTACAGATTTATGAGAAGTGTCAACTCTGGCCACAGTCTAAAGGGCCTGTATCATGACCTCAGGTAAACAGAAACATCATGGATGTTACACACTTTATCTGCCTACCTAGACCTCTAATATGTGCATAATTACACCAGAAATATGTAAATTTGGTCATTTGTTTTATGGGGGTGGACCACTATATTCCATGAGTGTGCTAGAAATTGAAAATGGTAAACTATAAGAATAGTTTCTTATCCATATTAGTAGTATGTTACATTTTTGATTATTAATAAATTTTTCAATTAGAAAATAAAATTGAAAAAAGAAATTAACATAAACTAGTTAGATGTTTCTTTAATAATAATACTATTTTAAGTATGTTTTTTTGAGAGAAATGATTTTTCAGTTTAGCAACAACCCTGGATTGTCTGTCTCGGAATTTTTTAAAGCAAGTGTTTGCGGCATGTCTGCTTTTTACCTCTAGTTATTTGTCTTTAGCAAAAACATTCTCCAGTTTGGATCATTCACCTCAAAGAAATTTCATATATTAAAAATTTTATACTTTAAAAGATTGATAAATGCAGTAATGGCTTCTGACCTTGAATGATTTCTGCTATTGTGTGCGCAACCACATTGTGCATGTATATTTAATTTTTTCCTATCTCTCTCACTGGTGCTGATGAAAAGGTAAGAAACTTGTAGATCTATAACAGTCATGACTGCTATTAACATTGCAAGGCTGTACATCTTGGCCCAAATGCATGGTTTGTTTTAAATATGTTTTCCAATATTGTTTAAATGATTGTTAAAACTGTATACTCGAAGATTTCTAAGTTATCCTATATTGTACAATTACAGTAACTATCACCACTCTAAAGTACAGATAGTCTTTAAAGTACAATAGAATATTTGGTTTATTCTTTAACTATGAAAAGAAAGAAACAACTACATGAAATAGGTAAGTAGAAAGTTATATTAGATGCTAGTGTAAAGAGAAGCAGCATACAGTACTGTTTTTATTTCCTTTGTTTAGATTTATTGTGACTAATGTTCTGAATTCTTTATTTTGAAATAAACAAATTTAGCTTTAAGTAAGATCAATTTAATTTTTGCTGTATTTTTTTTCTTATCAAAAGTAAAACTGATAGAGTTTGTTTGTTTGTTTGTTTGTTTGTGTGTGTGTGTGTGTGAGAGAGAGAGAGAGATTAATGTAGCTTTGACTGGGAGTTTTAATAGTGTTCTTAGTTGATAGTATCCTGACACCACAGAGTCAAGTCTGGAAGGCAGGAATTCAATATGTGTACCATAGTTTGCTTGAAAATGTATGACATTTAGAAAGTAATAAATTCTTTTAAATGTAAAATAATTGCAATGTATTCAAAACTAGCTGTACTTCAGTTTGAAAACTTTCTAAGGCTGGTACTGACATCTCTCCTTTCTTTCTCCTTGAATGGACTAGGAGTTGCAGAGCTCAGACTTCATCATTTTGTAGTTGAAAAAGCAAGATTTACACATCCATAATTTGTTGAAATTTTTTTTTTTTTTAAATATAGTTAACTTAATTTTGTTAGATTTTGATGGGGAATTTCTAGAAGAGAAGAAAAAAACTTCTAGCAATAGATTCCTCAGCATGTTTTCAGATCCAAGTAAAGCTGGTTGTAGATACAACCTACATGTTGTCTTTCTAGAAACTGGCTTATAGAGAGAGACTGCACGTGCGTGTGTGTGCGTGCGTGCGTGCGTGCGTGTGTGTGTGTGTGTGGTGCGTGCGTGCGTGCGTGCGTGCAATTTTTAAAAAATTGGTTGTATGGACTGTAACAAAAAAAAAATGTACTTAACAGAAGATTATTGTCAAAGGTTGGACATTATATGGCTATTTATAAAAGATATTTATTTTAATACCTGGAAAATTTTAAACTGTACTTAAAGTCTCTATTTAGCATGCTTAGTGGCACACGAGTGTTGTGCTAGTGAAAGGTAAAGATTAGTTTTATTTGTAGACTGACACTTGCAGCTAAATATTTTCTTCTTTTATTTGTTTAATTTTCATCTTTTTTTCCCCTTCTCTAACCATTTAGAATTAGATAACTCTCTTTAGAAGATAAAATTTTTAATCCACTTTTCCCCTGCTGTTTAAATAATAGTGATGTAACAGCCATCTTCTGTTTATTTTGTTACTGACTTTAGGTTATTGTTGTGAAAAATGCTAGTAGATGTTATCTGTTTGAAGGGGGGGTCAGGTAGATTTGTTGTCGGCAAATCTAAATATGCATATAACTGAAGGTATTTCTGGAAATTTCTAGAGAAATTTATGGTTAAATGAACAAGTAGTCTCTTTGTGGGCAAAAAAAGAAAAGGTAGGTTTGTGTTTTAACGCTTTGGGAATTGTTAACAGATCTTAGCTATTGTGTGGTGTTCTTTAAAGAAAAAAAAACACAAATCTGTTTCTTAGTTTAAACATTTTTTTTTCCTGTTGGAAATAATAAATTGCCCATGAATGATAAATGATGTAGGACTGGGGAGGGGATAATGTAGTTCTGAAATAACATGGAAAGATTTAGGATAAGAATATTAATGATTTGGAAAATATCAAGATGATTTGCTTCAGTGTGAAACCTTTGCACGCTAATATATTTTGTTTGGTAAGTATGTGTAGGGGTTGTTGGAGTGTACGACAGACAAATAAGATTATTTTTCTTAAAGATTAGTTTAATTAAAGTTCAAACTGTAAACAGCTTAGCTCTTAAATGTTCATGGGGATTCATTACAGTACTTTTTGCCTTTAGTATGGCATGCTCTTCTTAAAAGTAGCCAGATGATGCACGAAAATTTTGTATCTAGTCATTGAAAAGAAAAATTGGTAAAGAAAAATAAAATTGGCTCAGCTTTTTTTTTTTAGTTACAAAAATGAATTAAAAATAAAATCTCCAGAATTAAATAAACACTCAAAGGTAAAGCAAGGTATATAAATCAAATCACCTGTACTCTCCAATGGGAGGTTTCGTGGCCACATAATTTCTTTCTTCTCAGGCTTGACTGTCTGTCCATTAGTCCAAGCTGAAAAGTTGGTATTCAGGGAGTCCAGGTTGAACAGAAATTAAGATAGCTAGGTCAGTTGGTCGGTCTGTCTGTCTGTGTGTGTGTGTGTGTGTGTGTGTCACAAACAAACAAACACAAAATCATTTGTTCACAAACAGCAGGGGCCTGGTTGACAGAGCCAACTTCTTACTCTTTATGTCTAAAACAAGTTTCCAACACTGAAACCAAAACAGCTGTTGCAATCAAATTACAATTCTATTACTATTATTAAATTTTATTAATTTCAGATTTATTATACAAAGTTTGAGCTTAGATGTGTAGTAAATAGCACTATGAAATCTTTTATTTTTCAGAGGTCCAGCTAGTCAGCAGCAACCAATATGACATGGGAACACTGCATGGCTTACCCAGCACCTCACCTGTGCCTGCTGTTAACCCCTTGATGCCAAGGTCACTGGAAGGTTCACCAGTTCGAATGGCAAAGGTAAGTGTAACTGATTCTTCATTGTAATTTTTTGTTGTCATCTATGGGCAGTCCTAATTTCTAGCTCTTATTGAAGTAAAGGCAACAATAGCAACTTTACTAAATAAATAAAATAATTTATTTCACTGCACTGACTGCTTAACATGTGTTTTAATAGGTCTTGGAAATATTTTTTTAGTTAAAATTCATTTAGTTGCAGAGTAGAAGCTCTCAGAATCTAGGCTGACTAACTGAGTATGCTGCTATTCTCTCCATAGAAAGTTTTACCAGCTTGTCTGCCTCATTAGTTACTGTATTTAGATTGTGTCATTTTATTGTTCTTCACACAAGACAAACATTTCCACTAAAGTTAGTCACCTCAGAAATCTAATCTTCCTTTCAATTCTTGACAACTTTTTAACATGCCCAGGTTAGTATTTCTTTTTCTCCCCTAAAGTACCAGTAATTTTTTTTTTTCTTGTATCCTATTTCCTATCTGGGCCTTTGAGCGGTTCCTTCACCTGTAAACCATTAAGACCTACTCAGCTGCATCTAATAGCCTAGTTCGCATCTGGATGTTAAGCATTCTGATTTTCTTATACATGCAAAGCAAAATGAAGAAATTATTGATATGATTTAAAACATTGTTTAAAATATAGACTGAAATACTGCTTATATTTACTATTTTAAACCATATATGTTTCTATCATTGTACACAAAAGAAATCTAGGTTAATATTTCTGTCCATTACTTACTTTTTGTTGACTCTTTCAAAGGCAGATTATTAGAGGATGTACTTTGTTAGTGTTGGTATGATGTTGTTGAAGTTAAACTGCCATATCCTTTGCATGAAATGACAGATGAATATAACATTATATTAAGTATTGATCAATATTACCATTCGGTAAAACAGTTTATTATTTTATATGCATGGTTTTGATAGTTCATGTACTCAGCTTGGATATTGTTGACTGACTTGTGGATATCATGACATTTCCAACAAGCTTTAGAAATGCTGCTTTAATGAGTGGTAAATGAAAGTGGTGTGTTTATATTTTGCTTAAAACCATCAGCTCATGGGAATAAAAATATACTCTGGATATTGGTTTTCAACTGTTAATTTAACAATAACCACCTCTGTAGAACTGGTATTATTCTGCTAATATGACTGATACTGTTTGATTATAAGGTCCTTTAGTGTTTAAGTTGCTTCTGCCATTAATAGCATTTTCCATCTCTGCTCTTCAGGTTTAGAGTGCCATCTAAACAGTCTGTTTTAAAGAAGTGTTGCTGTCCAGAAGTTATGGGGTCTCTTCTGGGGAACATTCAAATCTGACATTTTAAACTAGTGTAGAAGAAACATATAATATACTTTATATTCAATCTAAATTTTCAACTTTTTATTTGTATGGTTGGTTGCCACAGTAACCTTAGCAAGCTCATATAAAATTCTCCTGACAGTTTTCTCTCTAACTATTCTTTAGAATTTTTAAATGTGGAGCAAACACTTTGCTTGAATGCAGTGTCATAGGGATTTTAGGTGCTTTTCATGTTTTTTGTTGTTTTTTTGTGGGACACCCTTAATTTTTGAAATTTTGCGAATCACCATATTTGACATATTCACTCCAAATTTACAAACTAATGGTAACAAAATTTATCTATGATGTATGACATTGCATTTGACATGCTATGGTCAGAATGTATTCTGAATTTAAGGCATTTGGAGGAAAATCAAGAAGGTTATGGATGCCAGAAAATGATAAATGTCCTAAAATACTATTATTCAGGAAAATGCACTAGAAAATATGGTTAGACATGGTATATGGAATCCATACTTCAGTTAAACCCACTGTTTCACTATAGCAACTGAATATCTACTTATGAGTCAAATAGACATTTAAGAGATACGAAATATCATCTTAAGATTTTTCTCTTTTCCAACCCCCAGCAGACCCCCCTAATGTTTTACTTTTTTGTTTTGTTTATTTATTAAATGCATCTGTTTTCAATATCAAAGAAAGACCATTTGTCTGAAGTCATATATATATATATTGAGTTTTCTGTCTTAATACACAAGGATTAAAAAAAATTAATGATTGAATTGATTAGAAAAACTGAAGTAGGAATATAATGTAAAACAAGATAAAAAAAATTAAGTGAAAACCCACTAATACAAATTGCATATTCTCATTTTTACACTTCCAGACAATGCATTTTATTATGCATTCTTTATTATTTTTTAAAACAATCATTGAGCTTAGGGTTAGCTTAGAATCAGTTTTTAATATTTTTTTTTAAATATACACTCTAACAAACAAAATGTTATGTCATGTTCTTGGAGTCGGTAATTTGATAAAACAGCATAAATAGAGAGAGTAGTCTGTGGGAATCTGATTTAAATTAAACTGAATAATTTATCAGTCAATTCTTTGCAAAGATTATATCAGCTACTATACACATTTAAAGGGCATAATAATATCCAAGAGAGGGGGTGTACTGGGAAGTAAAATGACTGTTTACCAAAGCCCTGGCAAACTATGGAAGTAAAAAAAAAACACGTCTATTGAATCTAGAGGTGAGTTTCCAGATCTTCTCTGCATCAGACTGTTAACCCTACCCCCCCCCCATCTCTCCTACCCCGGTATCTTACATTCTTAAAAAAAAAAAAAAGAAAGGTAGATTAGTTTTTCTGGACAAAAAAATAAAGCTTTCATTTTTTAAAACTATTTTATCCAACTAATAATTTTCCATATAATGCTAGTAATTATTGTGAGTCTTTATGTATTTTAATTTCAACATGCTTTCAATTTTGCAGCACATTCTTGGATTTTCTCACAGGAATTGTGAGATAGTGGATTCTCTCTAAACTATTAACTACAATAGCAACTAATCTTCTTTCATGGCTTCATTTCTTGATTTTTTTTAGTCATTAAGTAACAAACCACGATTTCTGCCAGTGACCTCTCTGGAAGACATCCAGGCCATTCGGACTGTGGCCTTTCATCCTACAGGAAACATGTATGCTGTTGGATCCAATTCGAAGACACTGAGAATCTGCACCTTTCCTAATATTAATGATTTGCAGTAAGTTCTCCCAATATTCTTCCACTATATTCAGTGTTTGGCTTCTCTTCCAACTCATAAATTTGAGCTACTCTGTTATTGTAAATTAATTTTAGCACACTTATAAGTCCGAGGGAAGTAAGTTGTTGATGTTGACTATTAATACAAATATTTACGAAACATTAACATAAGCAGATTATAGAAGCATGTAATATAACTTAGTAATAACTCTTCCTAAATGTATAATCCATTCCTGGTTGATTAGTTAAAGAGGTTTTTTTGAAACGAAATGGGATTATGGGGAAATGTAGAAATAAATATAACTGAAATTAGTAGATATTTTTACCTTTGTTTCTATAGAGAAGAAAAGCCGTGGTTATGACCAGTCAGATTTGGTCTTGCTTAAACAAGTCGAAGCAACATTGCTAAATAGACTGCTGTAAACACTATATAATCCATTTTCAGAAAGAGAATTACCCTATTGTGGCTATGTGTCAAGTAATAGATTTGAATTAAATAACCCAAAATCTTGATACTTTTTTCAAAAGAATTTTCCTTTACTATATAAAGTCCCTAAAGGATCTTAAGTCTAAATCTGCATAATAATCTTAAAAAGATTGTGCACTGCTATCCTATATCCAATAATGTATGTACAGTTTGAAAAGTAATTGTTCACAAATGAGAAATTCTTTTAGAGTAAGTTCATCAGTTTTGAAAATCTACTTTCTCAGTGCATGTGGCTGTGCAGATGTGAATGATGACATGACCCATTGGCACATTTTAGGCAGATGAAGTTCTAGCTGAATCATCTTATCTACCTGAAGTACAGACTGTTTAGTCACCTCAGATTTAGAATAAGGGCACCTTTTGTATTAATAAAAACAGAAGACTTAGGAAATACATTGAAAAATGTACTCTTTAATGATTAAGGGAATCTACTGACATTAGTTATTTGCTTTGTCTATCAAGGCTAAAGCCTTTACTTGTGGATATTAATGGTGGAACAGATTGCTGAGGATAAATGAAAAGTTTGAAAAAAAACAAACCCAGTTTTGATTCAAATAATTTATGCTTAAGCTTTTTCATTTTAAAACAAAAAAAGAATTTTAAAAAGTCGTTGATATACTTTCTTAGTTAAAAAGATTTGTTATTTTTATTTTTTGGGCTGGTTACTGTTTACTTCTGAAATCTAGTTGATTTTTGTTGTTGTTGTATTGTTTAGGAAAATACTTTAGAGTAAGTACACAGTAACTCCTGTATTAAGAAGTTTGTAATGTTCTTTAGCTTTTATTTAATTTATTTTGGGATTTTAGAAATTATTGCTAGGAAAAAATAAACTTCTGTGGCAGGTAGGCACTACATCTTTAACTTTAGTTGATCAGTAATGTTTAAGAGGTTATGTGTGTCCATTTTGGTGCTTACACAATCTCTGGCTAGTGGAGTAGAAATAGCTGCTAAACCACCTCAGAGTTGTTTGTTCTACACTACCACTCAGCTCTGTGCAAATACGCTGCTACTATTATAATAGATATTGGGCAATTAGTGCTATTTCCTTTACTATTCAGTAATGACCTTTTGCTTCATTTCTGTTTTTTAACAGAAGAGGGCATGTTACACAGCCCGCCAATGTGGTATGTAGGAGAAACAAGCATCACAAAGGTTCGATCTACTGTGTGGCCTGGAGCATTCTGGGTAATCTGATAGCAACAGGGTCCAATGATAAATCAATCAAACTATTGCGGTTTGATCCTGAGGCCTGTACTTCTGAAGGTAAAATTAAACACTTATTTGTTTTTGAAGAGGATAATAATGGCTACTTCCTCTGTAAATATCCTATGATCACAGCTTCAACTCTCCACAACACTGGTACAAGTTGTCAAGGTTTCTGAAACTACTAACATAAATACAGTTAATTTTATAGCACATCGATATCTATAAAATAAAATTTAGTTTCAACAGAAAAACTTTATTTTTCTTTTACTTATAATAAATTTCATCTTTACTTAGCATAATTATTATAAATGGTCTCTTAAAGTGCATGACTTAGGTATAAGATAGTGTTCTCTTCATAATGCTAGACATGAAATTGTGCAAATTCTGTTTGACACATCTTACAAATTTTTCAAATCGTTCATGATGCAGAATTTATTTATACTAGGCATTTGGGTCTGGGAAAATAAAGAATAGAGATTTGGTTTTCAGAAATCATAAAATGCCATGTGGGTGAACTCATAAAAATTGTCAGTGTATAGAGTAATAAGAAAATTCTGTTTAAGCATCTGGTGTATGTGTGATGCCCAATTTGTGAAATTACCCATTTCATGAAATGGGCAAAACTTCAAGTCAGCCTTTTCCTATTTCATGGAATGGCCAATACTATGTATCAAAGTTAAAATTTCATTCATGCAAACATTTCATATGGTAATAATAAGACATGTACTGTCTGATTCACACTAGTTACTGTATCAATAGCGGTATGGAAAGGATTATATCCTATTGTCAGTATCTATGGAGTTCTCTTATGAACAGCATGTTATTGATGTCTTTGGGCAGAGCAAAATCTCCAAAAGTCTTCCAAGGGAAGATTATCACATTCTGAAAAATTATTCATTAAAAACCTTTAATGGTGTTGATAAAATAGCCAAGAACAATGACAAGTATATGATAACATTAAATGTCATCTGGATGCTGCATGTGGAGACTGGTCATGGTGAAAGGAAGAGATTCAGAATTATTACATAAACATCTCATAGTCTTTTGCCTAGGAGTACATCCCTTGGTGTGAAAGGTTTGCTGAGAAGAGATCCAGACAAGAAACACATCTGGAGTAGTCATCAGACCTATTACTGTAGAGAACTTCAATGACCTGGTCAGGCTGATCTGGTAGACATGCAGATTATAAAAGATAGCAGTTACCAGTTTATTCTGCACTACACGGAGTACCTGACAAAGTTCCAGATGATTAATTCACTTCAATCCAAGACAGCAACAGAAGTGGCTCAAATCTTTCAGTACTCAGTGTACCACATATTTTATATTCATTCAGTGGATATGAGTTTACAGCCCAGGTTATTGAAGAATTGGCTAGTTTCTGGCCAGAGTTTGTTCTTGTGAATGGACAACCATGTCATTCTTAAAGCCAGGGATCAGTGGAATGAGGGAATGGTGAGATGAAGCTTAAGCTTACAGCCTGAATGAGTTACAAAGTTACAATAATAGTGCTAGGTGGGGGTATGTTGTTTGCTTTAATTAGTGGCTAATAAACACATCATACCATGAGACCCTGAAGATGGAGCCATACAGAGATTGGACGGGTAACAGACGTCTCTGTGGACTGACTTTCACATTAGCATTAAATTCCTTTTCTGTCTTGGTATAGGTGTTTGGAAGAAGAGCTGCTAGAGGACATGCTGAAAGAGTTTCTTACTCCCTCTAACAGTTTTCTACCACACACACTGTCACACCACATCCAGACCCAGTGTCTCACCATCAGACTCAGAGCCACCACGTCTTCTGTTGACTCCAGTGAGGCCATAATACCCACCTGGGACCTTCTAATCAACAAACACAGAGGTCACATCTTCAGAACACCCTGCAAAGTGGACAAGGAAGGAAGCCAAACGGGGAATTATTAGTCAGACCAGCAGAATGATAGCTTGCAGTACTCAATCTCTTAGAGCTCTAAGAACAGGTGACATTGCTGCTATGCCAGTTTCCAAGTTTGATTGCAGAAAAGGTGATCTACTAAATGTCGTTGGAGTGGTGCTAGCAGTAAAACAGTCTGGCTATGTGATTGGCACAAGGAGTGGTGTCCTCAAAGGAAACATTTGGTATTCATTCATACAGTTTAGTTGGTCCGAAACTGAATATGTTCTACCAGAGCAGCTTAGCAGCATCTAGGTACATTCTCAGAGTGTGTGTGTGGTAGACAGAGAGAGATTCGCAATGTTTTCCTGTAGGAGTATCTACCTTGCTAAGCAACACTCCTATCTGAAGGCTGGTTTAAGATGCAGCATTGCATGTCATGGTCGCATGTTCAAATGTAAACAACAATTAATTGGCAAACTACATGTAGTGTGTAATGAACTGACAGAGGTAATGATCAATTATATTGTCATGATTTACTATTGTGGACTATATTTGTTCTTTTGTTGCTGTATAATATACAATTTCAAAGAATAGCTCTCTCTTTATGGTTCATCTCTCTTCTATTTCATTTTATATTTTAAATGTTAAAGATAGTTCATTTTATATTGTGTAACTTTAAATGCATTAAAGATAGCATTAGGCCATAAGTTATCAATTCCATTTGATTTTAGATTTAAGATAAGATACAAATGGTATTTATAAGTTCTATATTTCATGAAATGTGAAGATGCCTTGTCCAAGTCATGAAATAAGTTTTAGTCAAGATGTATGCACAGCACCTCAAGTAGCATGTGAATGTCAGTAAAATTGTCCTGCAGAGCAACTACCATTTCATGAAATGGGGAATATTGGTATTGCCCATTTTATAAATTAGGTAAGTTAATTACCCATTTCATGAATTGGTCAGATTAATTGCCCAATTCATGAAATGGAAAATTTCACAAATTGGGTATAACATATGCATGTATATGGTTTGTTTTAAGGTCCAGAAATAGAGTTTTCCTTCCATGATGGGACAGTCAGGGACCTTGTTTTTATGCAGGACACCAGCAATCATTCACCGTTGTTAATCAGCGGTGGGGCAGGTGACTGTAAGATCTATGTGACAGACTGCCAGACAGGTGCTCAAATTCGACAGCTATCAGGACATGCAGGTAAGATGAATAATTAAATCAAAAGTCCAAACTTTTTGCTTTCTGAACAAGGTTAATGTAGTGTATTAAGAAGTCTGTCAAGTCAATTGATTGTTTAAGCATGGAGACTGATAGGAACTAATTTTTTACTGTAAAAAAAAAAGAAAACAAAGCCTTTCATCTGTGTATAAAATTCCCTTTCTCCATATACTATATATAAATGGACTCTATATTTTAAGTGTCAGACTGTTAGGAATATGCTAAGCATAACATGGTACAGACAGCTGACTCTCATCATTAGCTAACTTGCCACATGCTGACTGACTCTAGGTTCTAAGCTTTGAAAATTTATGATATCTTAAGCATATCAGTGCTACGTAAAAGTGAAGTAAACTGTGTAGGACAAAACTTCCAGCTTACGTGGGCTTGGCCAGTGTACTGTTTTGATAAAGCTTGAATCATTAAGTGATTGGGAAAAAAATCATTTTGAGATAGGTGTTGTGCATTAGTGAGAGATAAAGCAAAGTTAATATGGCATAAACTGAACCTATCTGACAGCTGTTCCTGCAATAGGAATTATGCATAGGTAAGTTTAAAATTATTTATTTATTTTGTTTTGATAGGTCATATTTATTCTTTGCACACCTGGGGAGGTTGTATGTTTGTGAGTGGCTCCCAAGACAAGACCGCTCGCTTTTGGGATCTCAGAGCTTCCACCGCTATCACAGTTGTTCCCTGTCTGGGTGAGGGTAAGCACCAACACTTGTGGCTCTCTTCGCCCAGCTTCACAAAGTCCTAGAGAAGCCATAAGCCAAAGATATCCATCTTTTGTCAGCTATCAAACCATGGAAAGATGAGGGGATATTATTAATTTAATTAATTTGTTTTTTTTAAATGAAAACTAAACATTTTAAACAAGATGTACATCAGGATTCATCAGATATGTTTCAGTTTTATAATTAGTGAAAATGTCCTGCTGCTGAACAATAATCAAATTAATTCAACAAATTTTTATGATAAAATATTGTTTTTAAGCATCTTTTTGTCTCAAAGTCATGGATGCTGGAACCTCACATTACATAGTAATTTCAGATCATAAATGCATTTTTGTTGTAAAATATTTCTCTCTGTTAGTTATCAGAAAAGACAGAAAACATTTAGCTATCATAAAAGTGCTGTATAGCTTCTGGAAACAACTTTGTAGCATATTTATTGGGATTTTCTGTGCTTTTCAGTATCACAATAGATATTTAGATCATTGCTTACACAAAGCTATGCTATTGGGGAAAATTTGTCATCATTCTCCCTTTAAATTTTTTCAGATAAATCTTTTCTTGGTCGACATATTGAATTTTTAATGGTACCTTATACTTTTCAACATGTTTGGCATAGTAAATTCTCTTCACTGACAGCAGATTG